>JAQPPZ010000932.1:1285000-2485000 GCA_028583015.1 Wollemia nobilis
TTCTGGGTATAGCTAAGTCACCATATGTCCTAACTATACAGTACGAAGATGAACACCAAACCTTAATACTGTTAAAAGTGGAACTTTTGAGGTCCCACCGGGTATGCCAAAAACTATTGGTCAAATATCTGCCTAAAATACAAAACATGCATTTGTGTGCCCTAGATACGACCAACATTGAAATGTCAAAGGAAATAAATGTCCTTCAAGCCAATCTCTAGAGGGGTTTGGCTCCCTTGCTAATGCTACACCAGTTTTAAGTTTAGAATTGCAGGAAAGAAATGGAAATAATGAAAATAAATGGAAAATATAGCCACAAGCTAGAATATGTAGGATTAGGGATAGAATAGTAGTAGGAATTCAAATCAAGTGTTTGAGTAGAATATAATAGAAAGAAGGCAAATAATCCATTTATTATTTCACGGAGATAACTTCTAGAAGTTGCATTCCAGTACTCACTCCCTCACCAACAGTGTTCAAATCCAGATGTAGAATTTAAACATAGCAGATAATAGACATGAATATAAAATAAAAATGACTGAAGTAGAAAGAAATAACACACAAAAATTATTTGCAAAATTAGAAGCCAGATATCTTTTATTTACATAGAAAACTTGAAGTGTTTTTCTACAAAGTGTCTATATTCTTATTACATTGAAATGATTAGTATTTATAGAGGATTTTGCCTCTTTCATTAAATGCACATGAAGACAAAATGTTTGTAGATCAAGAACATAGGTGAGGAAATTCCTTCTTGAAAACCTTGAAAATTCATCTTTAGAAGCCTCCAGAAAATTGGTGCATTTGGGTGTCGATGCATAGAAAACTATAAATCGGGTCATTGACTTGAAACTTCCATTGTTCCTTTGAAATTTACCTTTGTTTGGAATATTTTGGAACTCCTGAAAATCTCCTTGTGAATTTAATACTACATTTCCTTTCACTTGAAATCCACAACTTGGGTTACTTTTTGCCTAAATCATTAAATTTTATTCATTCATTTGGTCCAGGCACCTTCAAAAGGTCTTCATTGAATTTTAAAACTAAATTTATTCAGAATGGAGCAATGAGTGAAAACAATATTTGTGTTGCCAATCATTTGCGCTTCTTTGATATAGAAAGTGCTTCTTGTATTCACACAAAGCCATTGACTTTATTTGAATTAAAATTTTACGTATTACACAATGACTACTCTAAACCACTTTCATGTTATTTTACTCCTAAAAGGAATGACTTAAAGTCTTCTTTCTCCCTAAGTGAAAGTGCCTTCGATAGGATGTCATCCATTTTTTCAAATATATGTTTGTATTGTCTCCCTCCATTTTGGATGAAGCCTACATTGAATTTTCAATGTCACCTTCTCTTCACATTCACCTTAGAGCAAAATAGAAACTTTTATACATCATTAGATTTTTGCCTTGTAGCTTCACCCTAGTGAAGGGTGAATGAGATGTTCACCCCTCATCTGGGGTGAAAGTGCTTTCAACTTTTGTTTTCTCTTCGTGTGACAAAGTGGGGTCCACATCCTTCCTTAAACATATATGTTCACCCCTCATCTGGGTTGAAAGTGCTTTCAACTTTTGTTTTCTCTTCGTGTGACAAAGTGGGGTCCACATCCTTCCTTAAACATATATGTTCACCCTAAGAATGGATGGATGGCACTATCATCCTTCACCTTGGGTGAATCTAGTGTTGACCTTTCAACGCAACCATATCATTTACTTTGCTTTCTTCAAACTTCACAATTCATTGTTCTTTCGCCCCTGGGAGAGGTGAATGGAGATTTTGCCCCTCAACCAGTGTGAATGCACTTTTGACTCATCAAAACTTTGTTTTAAATGACATTCACCCCAAAGTGGGATGAATGGAGCTTTCACCCCAAATTTGGGGCGAACACACCATTTTTTAAAGTTGTCAAATTTTCTTTGGGCTCATCATAATTTCAAAGCACTTCTCTATTTTAAACTTTCATGTTCACCCCAGAGTGAGGCAAATGGGCCCTTCACCCATTTTTGGAGGTGAACATGATTTTAACCTTCAACATTGCCTTTCCTTGGGTGCCATTTTCTCTGCAAATATTTCGGGTGAAAACACATTTATCTTATGATTTCCCTTATGATTTCCACTATTTCGAAGCACATAATTACATGAAAATACACAAAAATTATTACACACAAAAATATTGCGGTGAATACTAGAACACAATTTTATTATCAATGCCGATATTATAAACAAAACCCTTCAACAAAATTACATCAAAAATCCCAATGTGGCATATGTCAAAATTACCAATAGAAAGATTGCATCTCTCTTATGTTTGAGGAGAGAAAAAGTTAGGTGCACTGAACAGTCTCATATAAGGTTATATTGATGATAAAGCTCTAATATATGTAAGAAGTTATTATAAATCAAGCTTTTATGTTGTGCAACATTGGTATTATTAGTGAATGAGATGATATGTTTTTAATTATATGATTCTATGAAATATAGACCTATGATATTTGGTATCATTTTCTAACAATGGTATCAGAGCCACTTTAGTAAGCTCTATCTAGAGAGGAAGGAGAGATATTGGAGTTGAGGAAGGATTGCTAGAGGATGACTATTGAAGAGGATATTGTTGAAGTGAAGAGTTTCTGAATAGAAGTATTACTAAAAGTAGAGGGATTGGAGGGTATTGAACATGAGGATTGAAGAATAATATTTGAGGATATTGAATGTGAGGATTATAGGATAATATTGAATATGGACAAGAATATTGGAGAAGGAAGAACAATACGAAGTGGTGATGGTGGTTGTGGACAACAAACATATTGAGGAAGTATGTACAATCTAGGTGAATGATATTTTTTAGAGAATTTATATGTCTAAGCTTAAGGAGTTTATGATTTGAATTTGAGATGAGATTTTATATGTCTAAAAGGAGAGAACCTTCATCTAAAAGGAAAGCACCTACTTATGAGGAGTAATACATTCAAAGAAAGATTCAACTATGAGAAGGAATGAGATACATAAGAAGTAATTGCTAAGGAGATAGGAGGTAATGCCCAAAGACCAAGTAACAATATACTCTAGAATACTCATAACAATGATGAAGGTGGAATGTGGCCCTATTATAGAAGTAAGATTCCATTTGTCACTTTAAATGAATTAAAGTGACTACCATAAGAAGAGGTATAATTTTTAACCTTAGTCACATATTGAATTTGAATTGAGCACATATTGTCGAGCATATATTTTTTGGAGATATAAGACAAATGATTTAATTAATTAGGGAATGAGATATATATGGAAATTAAATATTTGAATATTTAAGTTGGATATTGATTTAAATATTGAGTTAATTGATATTGGGTTAAATTGAAATATGGAGGAAGAAATTATTTACATGGGCTGAAATGTAGAATCAACGAAAGTGAAATATCAATATCAAATAACAAACAAACAGAAACAACGTAAAAACATTGAGAAAATTGCATGTATTTTTTGTTTTAAGGTAGATATTAATCTTAAATTTAAAGTATAGTTATTTTTTAATTAAATTGGATGTTAGTGAGATATAATAATTTTGGAAGGAGTTCAATTAAAACACATCCAGTGTTTTTAATTTATTTGAAGGAAGTTGTTTTAATTCAATTGAAGCCCTCAAAATGCATTGATTAAAAGTGTCTCTAAGGATTTGTTTAAAAGAGGTTATTTATTTAAGTGTCAAGGAGAAACTAATATTGGAGGAAGAATTAAAATAATTAAAGTCGGGAGTTATAAGGAAGAGAAAGATTCAAATATTTAATTGATCATTGAGAATAATTGAAGAAGGATGAAATATTTTATGGGTAAGGAAGATAAATTAATTAATTCAAGTGATTATTTTGGGATATATAAGAACGTAAAAAAATGAAAGAATATATATATATATATATATATATATATATATATATATATATATATATATATATATATAATTTACATGGTGGAATCGGTAGCCACCATGAATCCGGGAAGGCTATCCAGTTTCTATGGCCGCCACAGTATTCTACACTATTCGCCTCATAAGCCGCCACACAGATCTTCGTGCATCCCGCCCCTATAACCACCATGCCATAATCATTTTAAACCTTTTACGCCACTAAAAGCACCAAGAAAGGGAAAAGCGTTTAGTCTAGTGAGGCTTGAGATTTGAACCTTGGAAATCTGCCCCCCTTATGGGGTTTGGTCAAACCAATTGGTCTACACCTCAGACCTAAATATGAAAGAATATTGATCGATGAAAAAATGAAAAATAAAATTGAAAAGAAAAGTTGAAGAAATGAGTTGAAAATTAAATCAAAGAAAATTAATTTTCACATGGAAGGAAATTTTTTTTGAAAAATGTTCAAGACAAATTTTGAGATATCACCCAAGAGTAGAGTAGTTCCAAAACTCATTTCAATAACAAATTTAAAAATGGAGAAAAATGAGGCATCATGAAAATTGCTACAAAACCAATCTATTTAGATAAGAAAAATGTTCTTCATGTATTATCCAAGTACAATAAAATTCATCATAAAAATTCTTTGTGATAATATTGAAGGATATGATCTTGGAATGGGTATGGCATATGAAAAAAGGGAACATACACAAGGTATTGGTTCAATATGTGTTTGCAACAATGATTCAAAATTTTCATAAGAATATGAATTGTTATATTATTGTAATGACTTATTCTTAAGTATGACATACACAACGAATAACATAAAGGGATAGATTCAAAGCCAGAGGTTGAAGGAGTGCGAGAGAAAGAGCCAAAGGATGAAGATAAGAGTTAGATATTGAAGGTAAAAATCTTTACACCAAATAATATAATGGGGGTGTTGGAAGTATTACTTTATTTGGTACCTTGAGTACTATTGTAAATATATAGATTTTAAGTGTGCCTGTTATAGTATTTGTCAATATGTGAAGTGTGTTTATGTGTCATATTATCGAGTGTGAGTTATGAGTGTAAGGTGTCATATGTATAAGTGTGAGTGAAAGATTTCATGTGTGTAAGTTTGAATTATGAGTGAAATGTGTCATGTGTGTAAGTGAAGAGTCATGAGTGTGATGTGTTAATATTAGAAGTAAGAAGTTATGTAATCATGAGAGACTTTGTCATTATGTAAGAAAGTCATATGAAAGGTTGCATCTCTCTTGTATTTGAGGAGATAAAAAGTTAGGTGCATTGAAGAGTCTCATGTAAGGTTATATATTGATGATAAATATCTATGTTATTTAAGAAATTATTAACAATAAAGATTTTATTGTGTGCAACATACTAGGGAATGAGATGATATTTTTTTAATATATGATCCTATAAAATATAGACCTATAATATTTGGGTTCATTTTCTAACATTGGTATTAAATCCACTTTAGTAAGCTCTATCTAGGGAGGAAGGAGAGTTATTGCAGTTGAGGAAGAATGTCTAGAGGAAGACTATTGAAGAGGATATTATTGAAGTGAAGAGATGTTTAATAGAAGTATTATTGGAAGCAAAGGGATTGGAGAAAAATATTGGAGGATATTAAATGTGAGGGTTGTAGGAGAATAGTGAATATGGACAAGAATATTGTAGGAGGAAGAACAATATGAAGTGGTGATAAATATTATGGACAAAAACTATAGTGAGGAAGTATGTACAATTCAACTGAACAATATTTATTAGAGAATTTAGATGTCTAATCTTAAGGAGAGTTTATGATTTGAATTTAAGAGGAGAGCATCTATGTTTGAAAGGAGATCACCTGCTTCTAAAAGGAGAGTGCTTGCATATGAAAATAAATACATTCAAAGCAAGATACAACTATGAGGAGGATTGAGATACATAAGAATTAATTACAGAGGAGATAGGAGGTAACACCCAAAGAAGTAAGAATTTACTCTAGAATGCTCATACCAGTAATGAAGGTGGAATGTGGTCCTATTGTAGAAGTAAGATTCCACACGTACATTCAAATAATAAGAGGTATAATTTTTAACCTTAGCCACATATTGAATTTAAATTGAGCATATATTATTAGGCATATTTGATTTAATTAATATTTTTGGAATATATAAGGAAAATGATTTAATTAATTAAGAAATGAGAGATATAAGGAAATTAAATTTTTGAATTTTTAAATTAGAGATTGATTTAAATATTGAGTTAATTGAGATTTGGTTAAACTAAAACTTGGAGGAAGAAATTGTTTACATTGGCTAAAATATGGAATCAACAAAAGTGAAATATATAATATCTGATACCCAAAAAAAAAGAAATAACACAAAAACATTTAGAAAAATGCATGCATTTTTTATTTTAAGGTAGTCATTTATATCAAATTTAAAGTGCAGTTGTTTTTTAATTAAATTTAAGGTTACCGAGAGATAATACTTTTGGAGGGAGTTCAATTAAAATGCATCGAGTGTTTTTTATTAAATTGAAGCCCTTAGAATGCATTGATTAAAAGTGCATCCAAGGATTTGTTTAAAGGAGGTTATTTATTTGTGTCAGGGAGAAATTAATATTGGAGGAATAATTAAAATAATTAAAGTAAACACTCGCACCTGCATGGCTCATGCCAGAAACCATCTAAATGCCAACTTGGATTCCCAGCTCCCAACTCACATAAATCTCATCTATGGATCCTATCAAAGGTGTCAAGTAATAGAGTATGAGAACAAGTCGGCATTCTGCATAGAATGCCAATGCCAAGGGCATCTGAAATCCCAATGTCCATCTCTTAAACCCTAGAAAGAGGTGACTAGTTTCAAGCATCCCCCTTCACAGAAGAACAATACCCAGGAAGGAAACCAGAATGAGAGATCCAAAGCTCCCTTAGGTAGCAAGCGGGAAAAGGAATTCAAAGGAAAGCAAATTTCCATCCAGGAGTTGTCTACAAATGCAGATAAGGTATGTTCCATGTTTGCTTTTCCTAATAGGTTTGGACCCATATCCAACTCCAATGATGAAATTATTTTTCCAAAATCCACCCCTCCCCCCCACCACCTCCTCCCCCTCTCCACTCCCCTTCTAGATATGGTCCATCCTTTCCCCCCAAAAGGACCCCTTTCCCCAACCAAATCATTGTTTGAATCCTTAAGAGAAGTGGTGATTTCCTCCTTCCACAAAGGGGATCACAGTCCTATTATTACAAGAAGCTACAAAAAAGTCCCTATTGACAAAAGGAGTGATAAAAAAAAGAGGAATACCATCCTTAGCTAAGAAAAAGAAAAAAGATACTAAATATCAAGTTACCAATGGAGTGCAAACAACCTTGTTCCCAGACCTGTTCAACCAGGCTAAGGATGAAACAAAAAACCCTAAACTTCCCCCATAGCAAAGTAAGGGAAGCAAAAAATCCTCCAAAGTCTCCAAATGAATATTCTTTCATGGAATATCAGAGGTCTAAATAGTTCTTCTAAACAGAGGTTGGCAAGAACTGTAAGGAAAGATCATAAACCCACTATTTTCATTATGCAAGAAATGAAAGTTGATGCATCTAAAATAAATAGTATTGTCAACACTATGTGGAAAAGTTGCCATTGGGCCTTTTCTCCTACCCAAGGCTCATCAGGTGGCCTTTTATGTCTTTGGGATCCTAAGAAAGTTGAAGGAAGGGTGATTTCATCTTCTAAAAGAACTTTGAACCTAGTGTTTTTTTGCAAAGACAAACACTTCACTTGGGTTTTATCCAACATTTATGCTCCAAATAACCCTCTTGAAAGAATATCTCTCTGGAGGTCCCTTTCCCACATGAAATATGCATTCTCCAACTATCCCTGGATGTTAGCAGGTGACTTTAACTCCCCCCTCTTTCCCTCTGATAAGAAGGGTGGCAGTTCCATCCCTTCCAAGAGCATTCAAGAGTTTCATGACTTCGTAACTAAAAATGAGCTAATGGATGTTCAAATCAAGGGGTGCCAATTCACATGGAGCAATAAGAGAGTGGGTCCCGATCACATTCAAGTTAATATGGATAGAGTCTTCCTTTCCCAACAAGTTATTCCCATATTTGGAGATGCCTCTCTTATCTCTCTTTTGAGAATAGGCTTTGACCATTGCCCCCTTCTTCTTGAAGGTAACAGAGCTCCCTCTTTCAAAACCCCTTTCAAATTTGAAAATATGTGGATTCAGCACCCTGAGCTGAGGAAGAGGATTTTTGAGTGGTGGCAGCTTCCTTTCCCTAGGACTGCTATTTCCCAAGTTTCTCAGAAATTGAAAGTTATCAAAGAAAATCTCAAAATCTGGAACAAAGAGGTGTTTGGGAATATTTTCAAAAATAAAGAATAGATTTTGAGTAGACTTAAAACTATTGAGTAGCAGATCCAAAATAACCAATTGACTCTCCAAATCAGGGAAGAAGAAAGGCAACTCCTATTCGAGTACCACAACATTCTTGCCAGGGAAGAGATCTACTGGAGACAGAAATCCTGAGCCCTTTGGCTAAAATATGGTGATGCTAACATGAAGTTCTTCCATGCTTCCACTTTGCATAATAGGAGCGCAAACAAGATCAAGGAGCTTATTATGGCTGATGGCACCTCTTCTAGGGATATTTTCAAAATCAGGGATGAAGCTTCCTCCTTCTTCAACAACTTGATGGGAACCACCTCCCCAGAACATCATGAATCTCAAGAGCTTCTCTTACAGAACATTCCCCCTCTGGTCACTCCTGAAATGAATTCCTCTCTCATCCAACCCCTATGCAAAGAAGAAATTAAGCAAGCCTTGTTCTCCATGCAGGCTGATAAGGCTCCTGGTCCTGATGGGTTCCCCCCCCGTTTCTTCCAAACCTTTTGGGATATTTTAGAGGAGGATATCTGCAACGCTATCAAAGAGCTTCAGCGAACCAAGATCATTCCCAGAGGAACGAACTCAACCTTCATTGCCCTGGTCCCCAAAACTCCTCATTGTAAATCCATGATGGACTTCAGACCCATCAGCCTATGTAATATCATCTACAAAATTTTAACCAAATCCTTAGCCATGAGGCTCAAGAAAATCCTCCCCCACATTATAGACCCTTGTCAAGGAAGTTCAGTAGAAGGTAGATCTATTACTGACAACATCATCTCTCTGCATGAAACCCTCCACTCAGTCTCATGCAACAAAAAAGCTACCATCTTCCTGAAGTTGGATATAAACAAAGCCTTTGACAGGGTCAATCAGGATTTCCTCCTAAAGGTCCTTCTCAAGTTTGGTTTCCACAAGGATTGGGTTGACCTTATTAAAGGCTACATATCTTCCCCTTGGTTCTCTGTCTTGGTTAACGAATCAATAGCAAGATACTTTCCTAGCTCCAGAGGCATCATACAAGGAGACCCTCTCTCCCCCTTCCTCTTCATCATCCTTGCAGAATCCCTGGGAAGGGCTTTCAAATCTGCTTGTGCAGTAGGAATTATTTTAGGTATCAAGGCCTCTTCAAACTCTCCCCCTCTTTCCCATAAGCAATTTGTAGATGATACTATCATTGCCACCTTGGCTTCTATCCAACAAGCTAAATCCATAAAGTCCATCCTTGATACCTATGAACTAGCAGTGGGGTAGAAAATCAATTACATGAAAAGTAAATGCTACTTTCTTAACACTCCTAAGAATAGACAATGTAAAATCACCCGCATTCTTCAATGTTGCATTGCTGATCTCCCTACTCCTTATCTGGGCCTTCCCCTATTCATCAAGAATCCGAAAGAGTCCATGTGGGACAATGTTATTGAAAGGATCAATCAAAAACTTGTAGGGTGGAAAGGATCCCTCCTTTCTCAAGTAGCCAAAGCAACTCTCACCATGGCCATTCTTCAAAGCATCCCAGTTTATTTCATGTCGGTGTTCAAAGCTCCTACCTCCGTGCATTCTAAAATTGAGCAAATTCAAAAGAACTTTCTGTGGTCGGGTTCAGAGGATAAGAAAAAGTTCCATCTAGTCAGTTGGGATAAAGTTTGTTACCCCAAATCCCAAGGAGGCCTTGGGCTCAGAAGAATTGTTAACATGAACCTTGCCCTCTTGGCCAAGCAGGCATGGAAAGTCTTCACCAACTATGACTCAGAGTGGGTTTCCATTATCAAAAAGAAATATCTCCAAAACCTCTCCTTTTTGGATGATAACACTCCCACTAATGGGTCTGCTTTCTAGTGGGCTATCATTCAGACTAAATCCCTCATCAACAAAGGCACTCGATGGTAGTTGGGCAATGGCACTAATATAAATTTTTGGAATGATGAATGGATAAAAGACAGACCTCTCTCTAAGGTCCCAGAGGTTTCCATCCTTAAACCTATTCTAGATAGAAGGTTTGGTAGCAAAGTAGTGGATTTCATTGAAAACCAACATAGATGGAAAATCATTCCCACTACCAATGAAAGCAACCTCATATCAAGGGTAGGGAATTCTTTATCTCACATTCTTAAGACTATCATTATCCCGACTATAGCTTCTCCTGATTACCCTATCTGGAAAGGGAATGACAATGGAGATTTCTCTATCAAATCAGCTTATCTCCTCCTCCTCAATCCTCAAGTTTTTTCTATTTTCTTCAGCCTCATTTGGGTCAAGCATCTCATCCCCAAGATTGGTTTCTTTTCTTGGCTTGCCATCCAAAACAAGATCCTTACCATCGATAATCTGATGAAAAGAGGTATGCCTATTCCGAATAGATGCCATTTGTGTCTGTCCAACTGGGAATCTGTTAATCACCTCTTCATAGATTGTGACTATGCTAGAGAAGGGATGAGCCACCTCCTGTCCACCTTTCATGTTCAATGGGCTCATCCAAATTCCCTCTTAGACCTCTTTGTCCAGTGGCCAAATCCCTTCAGCAATCCCAAGGTCTCCTTCCTTTGGAAAATCTACCTCCATCACTTTATTTGGCAAGTTTGGCTCGAGAGAAATAGCAAAATTTTCTCACTCTCAGCAAATGATCCTATATCCACAACCAACAAAGCTATTACTTATGCCACTAAAAATTCCTAGTTATTCCCCTACCTCAAATCCCCTAGTCGTGGCTTTGAAACTGAGCTCCTCCAGTCCTTGAACATTCCCATCCCTTCTAATATGGCCCCTTATCCATCTCATCCTAGGATAGATGCTTGTTGGAAGCCACCCTTAGAGGGATGGTTAAAGTTAAACTTTGATGGTGCATCTAAAGGGAATCCCAGATTAGCAGGAGTTGGTGGGGTTGTAAGGAATCACAAGGGAGACATTGTTATAGATTTTTTTGAGAACCTTGATCATCAAACAAACAATGTGGCTGAAGCTTGGGCCCTCTAGAGAAGTATGCATATCATCAAGGATAAAATTGCATATCATAAAGGATTAAAAAATTAATTTGCAAATCGAGGGTGATTCCCTCAACATCATCGAGTATATCAATAGCAACAAATATCCTTCATGGAACATTCGCTCTATCATTCAAGAAACCAAGATTCTCATTAGTCAGCAAAATGAGGTGGTGGCTACCCACGTGTTCCATGAAGCCAACAAGCTTGTTGACTACCTTGCAAACCTGGGAGTTACCCAATCCACTCTATCCATCTGGCACAATAATATCCCATAAAATGTTCTCAATGTTGCGTCAGTAGATTGGCCAAGAGGCTCCATGAGTCTCTAGCTCCTTCCTCCTTGTATCCATGTTTTTCTTCATCATTGTTATGCAGTTCCCTTGGCACAAGATTTTCTTCACCATAGGTGGACCCACTCCGATCCATGTGCCTCCTCAGTTTCCAATGATAGGCCTCCTACCTCAAATTTCCAATCTTGTACCTAGAGACTAGATTCAAAAATCAAATGATTGCAACTATCAAGATAATCCACGCATTTCCAATAATTACCATTCCAAAGCCACCTTCCCTAAGAAGTCACTTGGTTTTTTTGACATAGAGCATTGCAAAGGTTATAATTCCACCCGTGTGGATATCCACCCTAGGCTCTCCATCACTCCCTATTTCCCCACCGTCGTTACATCTGCATTTACTCCTGGCTTATCGACATGGGCTACATTCTTCTAGATGCCTATTTAAGTTGTCTTTGGCCTCCAATTGCCCTTGACCACTTATGCATTCCAGTTGTGTTATCCCTACTCTCAGCCTAGTTTATTTGTAGATCATCCTTGGTGCTTGATTCCCGCTACCATGGCCATATTAGAACCTAAAGCCTCCAAATCGACCCCCTCTTGGCCTCATTACTACAAGCACAAGGCTTAACCCCCTTCCTAGCCAAGTTCAAAGGTGTAGAGCAGGATATCACTACTGATTTCATCAAAACTTGGTCGAATGGCCATGTCACTATTCGTAATATCTAGTTCAAAGTTATGGTTGAATTTATTGCTGAGGTGTCTGGCCTCCTGATGATAGGTCGCATTTTCTATAGAGACAAGCACAACTGGGACCAAGAGCTGGATGGTTTTTCAAACCACCAGGATTTCAAATGGATAGGTGTCACCCTCGACCATGAATCCCTCCCCTCCCCCTGGTCTACTATGATTTTCCCCTTGCTCCAATACATCACCTGTGATGACCCTGCCAAACCCCTCTTCAGCTTCCACTTAGCCCTTGTCAACCATCTATGGGGTTTCAAGCCCATGAACTTCCCAACCTTCCTTTATCGATCCATCAGGTTGACAATTCACAGTGCCCGTAAGAAACATTCTGCTCCCACCCACCAAGGTTTATTTGCTATCATTTTCTATCATGTTGTGGCCTCCACCCCTCCTCCCATTTTAGTTTCCCCCTTCATTCCAACCCTCCCCCACCTTCTTCTGGCCATAGCCCATCCCATTCCCTCTCTAGTGAACCTTTATACAATGAGGAACCCCTTGAAGCTCAAACCCCCATATCAAAGAAGGGAACCCCAACTGCTGCGACTCCCCCCTCCATTAAGAAAATTCCCCCTACATCGAGTGGAGCCAAACCCCTACCCATGAAGAGAAAAGTGAAGGTTGAAGAAAGTACCACTCAGGTAAGAAGGTCCTCCCGCATCAAGAAAGCAAGAGCGAAGACCAACTAGAATTCCCCTATTCACATCTCTAAGGAGAACAACGGGAATTCTGATCCTGATGTGGTAGTTTTCGGCAAGATTTCAAGGATCATACTTAAAAGCATAATCACAACCATGGACAGTGTCAGCACCACTTTGAAGCAGCTCCTCCAAAATGGCATCAATTCTACTGAGGAGGATACCCCGGAAGCCTAGCATCGCTAGCTCCTTTTCTGGTTTGTTTTTGTGCTCTTGTTTCCTCTATTTTGATGTGGCTTTCAGTATTTCCCCTACGTGGGATGGTGGAATTTAGTGGATTTTTCTTGTTTCCTAGCCAACCCCTGCATGGGTGTCTCTAGTATTTATCAGCTGCATGGGTTTTTTTAGTTTATTTATTAGAATCTAGTCTTCTTGGTTGCTTGCCCCTACGTGGGCATGGTTCCCCTAGTAGTTTTCTTTCTTCTCCCCTGCACGGGAATTTTTTTCTTCTCTTCTATCTGTTATCCTTGGTTCGGGATTCTTCAGTTTTTTTATTATGCAATCCTCTAAGATGTTCTGTATTTTTGGGATCGGGGCCCAATCAAAACCCGCTTAATATAATCTCCTACTTACCAAAAAAAATAATTAAAGTAAATAGTTATAAGTAAGAGAAAGATTCAAATAATTAATTAATCATTGAGAATACGTGAAGAAGTATTAAATATTTTACTGGAAAGAAACAAATTTAATTAATTGAAGTGATTATTTTGGGAGATATGAGAAAGTAAAATTTTGAAAGAGGATTGATTTATGAAAAATTAAAATAAAAATTGAAAAGAAAAGTTGAAGAACGGAGTTGAAAATTAAATCAAAGAAAATTGATTTTCACATCAAAGGAATTAAAAAAAAAAAAAAAATGTTCAAGATAAATTTTGAGATATCATCCAAGATTAGAATAGTTCCAAAATGCCTTTCAATAAAAAAATTAAACATGTAATAAACTAAATCATCATGGAAATTGCCACATAACCAATCTCTATGGAAAAAAAAAAATTTCTTCATGTATAATTCAAGTACAAGAAAATTCATCATAAAAATTCTTTGTGATACTCTTGAAGGGTATGATCTTGGAATGGATATATCATATGAAAAAAGAGAATGTACACAAGTCATTGGTTAAAATTTTGTTTACATAAATGATTCAACAATTTCACATGTATATGAATTGTTAAATTATTTTAATGACTTATTCTTAAGCAAGACATGCTTAGGAAATACATAAAGGGATGAATTCAAAATGAGAGGTTGAAGAAGTACCAAAGTAAGAACTAAAGGATGAAGACAAGAGTCATATATTGAAGGTAAAAGCCTTCACATCAAATAATATAATAGGGGATGTTGGAGGTATTACATTAGTAGATACCTTGAGTGCCATTGTAAATATTTATATTAGGAGTGTGTTTATTATAGTATGTTTCGAGATGTGAAGTGTGTTTATTTGTCATGTAATCAAGTGTGAGTTATGAGTGAAAGATGTCATATGCACAAGTGTGAGTGAAATATGTCATGTGTGTAAGTGTGAGTTATGAGTGAAAGGTGTCATGTGTGTAATTGAAGATTCATGAGTGCAATATTTCACTATTAGAAGTAGGAAGTTATGTAATCATGATATACTTTATCATTATGTAAGAAAGACATATAAAAGGTTGCATATCTCATGTTTTTGAGGAGAGCAACAATCATGTGGATTGAAGAGTCTCATGTAAGGTTATAAATTGATGATAAAGCTCTATGATATGTAAGGAATTTTGGATTATTATCAATATAGCTTTTATTTGTGCTTCATTGGTATTATTTGTAAATAAGATGATAAATGTTTGATTATACGATCTTGGTAAATATAGACTTGTGATATTTGGGCTCATTTGTTAATAGTATTTTCTATCTTCAAGTAAGTTTTTGAAGCATTTTCACTACAATATTTCTATAGGGGATTTTATTTTTGCATAGATGCAAGTTCTTGACCGTATGGAATCCCTATGTATGTTTTGGTATGGAAAGAACAACCACACTAGAAGTTAGACTGATCATACCGCCACCTCAAAGCATCTTCTTCAACATGACTATAAATGCATACGCATCGTTGCTTCCCTAACTACTACAATTTTTGCATGGATCACCTTTTTGGACCTCTACATTTATGGTTTATAGAAAAATATAACTTTTTTGGACCACCATGATGTCTACTTTAAAACATTTCAATTTATCTATGTATTACAATCAATTTTCATTGATAAGATCTTTCTTTATCTACTTCCTATATATTTGAATAAACATTTCCTCTTGGTCTAATGGTGACTTGAATCCTTGAGATTTAGGAATTGCTTTTACCATACCATCCTCATACAAACCAATTGTTTATTGAGGATTTTGTTTGTAAAGGACACTTGCACACATCTCTACTTGAGACTCAAAAAAATAATAGATTTTCTAGCATTAATATAATGGTTGATTCTTCTAAAACTCTTCCACCCATACGCCAACTGAATTCCATATCACCAATATAAATATGTTTTTACTTCATGGCCACCTAACCATCCCCATTATCGATGACATTTATGGAAATCAACATTTTCCTAGGCCCTAGATGCACATGTAGTAGAAATTAAAGTAGTCATGTCATACAAACACAAGGATGTCTAGTGAGGCATTTTAATTCCAATATAGTGACCAACAATAGTATTGGAGGATAAGTAAAACTTATTAGTGTTGATGATTTTGGTGAGCCCCTTGGCTATGCACAAGTTTAATAGGTCACTTGATTGTGTCCAACATGATCTTGTATAGTATGTCTACTTGACATCCTATCCTTCTCAAAGCATTGTAAAACATTATATGAGGGATCTCAATATCTAGTTGATACAAAGTATTTTTTTTTGTAAGGAATACAATGTCTACATATTATTTATTTAAATTTTAATTATCTGCTAGACCTCCTCATAGAATGAGGAATTTGTTTGAAAATGTGAATCCAAGAATGTATAGGCAAAGACTTGCAGAAATAATGGTGTTGTTACATGATGTATTCTTCACTATAAAACTCATGAGCAATCTCAATGTTAACTTCTTCTATTGTTGTGCACTCTCCCTAGGTATTCAAGGTCATGTTAATGATGATGGCACAATATTTGTCAAGGAGGATAAAATATAGGAAAAGGCCATATCAAAAATGGATTTGAAGGAGATGGATGACATGGACTTCTAGGTAGCCACAAAGATAGAGGGTGTGATGGAAAATTGGTGGTTCTCTCACCAATTAATTTTTCTATATTGGATGGTTAGGTAGATGCAACATATTTCTCTACAACAAACCCTCACTAATGATCCTAAGGTGCTATGTTTGGATAAATCGATGAGCATTTTGGACATGATCTCAATGGAGCACATAAAGAACATGATCATGTTATTGAGGTCCAATATGATGAATACAATTATGGAGTCCCATAGTGTGAAGAAAATTTAAAATATTTCTAATGTGTTTTGTTTTTTAGTTGAAAATGAAATCATGGAGGTGTTAAGGCCTAATGTGTTATCAGATGCATAACCCCCATAGATCATAGATTCCTAGATGATATAGAAATTATTATTGTAGATATGCATGAGAATACAAAGGAAAGGAAAATATATTTATCTAGTTTTTACCTTGAAAATACACTACTATTCTATAGAATGACAATACCTAGCAAATTTTATTTTTTTACAATTTTTTTAAAGGAATTCTCTTGAAGCCACCATTTGAGTATGTGTCAAAGGTGTATTACAAGGTATAATCTCAAAAGTAATGCCTATTCTTATAAATATTGGAGTCAAATATTTTGTCTTCTCACCTAGGATCAACCAAATAATATGAGTGAGATAGTATATATTGAACATTTAATGTTCATTGATAGTGTAATTATTGATTTTTCTAAGAAATTATTGTGGTAGTTGCTAATTTCAATGATATTAGCAACACTTTGAATTATTTTGACAATCAAGAAAGTACATCCCTAGGTTCCACCAATTCCTACCTTGTTGTCAAACAAGATCAACTTATGCATCATACCCACTATATATCTCACAAATACATGTCTAAGTATAAGCTAACAACCTAATCACTAACTTCATCTAATTGTTACCTTTTGTGAGAAATGAAGTAAAATGCTTATTAGTTTCTTATTTTTATTTCTCCTATGTAAAAGGTAACAATTAGATGAAGTTAGTGATTAGGTTGTTAGCTTAAGTTAGCAATTTGTTAGTTTATTTTATCCTATTCTAAATTGAACTTCATATGGAATTTTGGATCTTCCAATTGAAATTTATGTTGTGATCCATAATATATTGCAAATATTATAATTTAGGCATAACTTATGCCTATGTAAAATTATAAATTGTCTTCAATAGGCAATAAAGTTTGTATCTAAAAATATTGTTCCACATCATGGGATACTATAGGTTCCAATAATATGCTAATTGTGTAATATATCATTGGATCATGTGATACCTCTCATCATGATATAATATTATATTTGAACTACAAACTACACTATGCAACTTGTTGCATCCTAATTTGCTCTAAAATTCATGTGTAATCATGTTTATTGTTCACTATGCAATATATTTATCAAGTTCAATAATTTGGAAAAATGTGATTGATAAAACCTTTATTTATATATATTCAATGTATATGACTTGCCACATTGGCTACTGTATAGTTTGTCATATCGACCCAATCAAATAATATCATTTCAATACCTACATCAAAACCTACATCACCTACCATGTGTCACCTCAGGATTCATACCATATCATTAGCTAAGTCAATACCTATGCTAGTTACTATATAATTCCAAATCACCTATATGGACTTCTATGTAATCTATACATGCTTCCAAATCACCCATACTAACTGCCACATGTTATCTAGGAATTTATGCACTAGTAGCTAAGTTAGATGTATGGACCACCATGTCAACTACCACATGTTGCCTTGATATTTGTACATCTACTACCAAGTTATCTATACAACCCACAACATCAGTTGTATGGACTGCCATATTAGTTGTATCAAACCTAAAACCTCCCGTGGGAAAACAACTTGCATTCCCTTTGCTAGCCATCTCCCTAAGTGAAATGCTTGGGAGATAAATTGCAAAGTAGAGATAAATTAAGGATGCAAATGAAATGTGTTACTATTTTTACTCATGCTAATGTAAGTTTATTACTATATACCCTAAATTTCCCACTAGTTTAGGGAATATTCCTTGGGATAATCTAAATTTTAATTTTCAAGAAAATATATTTTTTTGGACACAAATTTAAGGTACTATTATTGTTGCTAAATGCACCCACCTTGGGGGGAAGTATATGTTACCATGATTCATGTAGATAAAAATAGTAGGATGCATCATGGGTTAGAAGGGAAGGATCACCTATGGAGAAGCCTCTAGGGTTTTTAATTGATGTTAGCTCCTCATCAAGTTTTAACTCCTTGATGTGTAGTGACCTCCATGAGTTGAGGTTGAGGGGGAATATAAAAGAATAAATTGCAACGAAATTAAAAAATGAATAAATTGAATGCTTGCAAAAAGTAAGTTCCTAATATATGGATACAATCCACCAAATAATTAAAAATACCCTCAATTTCCAACTACAACAAGTGGCAATTGAACACAAGATATGTCTCCTATGGCTAGTGAACACAACCAAGAAAAACACATCACCAAGAATCAAGATAGGCTAAGAGAAGGAGGACATAGTGAAATTATTCATAGTTTATATTAACATGTTGTAGATACCTAAATTGAATCACCTAACTTGTAATAATTTTCAAAGTAAACCAACAAACTAGCTCAATTAACCACAACAAATTAACCTCAAAAATTGTAGAAAAAATCTAGCAAAGGCAAACCCATCATCTATGATAAAATCTATCATGAATCAAAACTACTCTCAACCTGGTGTATTCACAAAATTTCAAAAAAGTCCCATCAATGACTAAATTTGACCCCAATGGTTATTTGGAGCAAATATGTTGAAACCAAATCCACCCAATGACGTACTCGTCTAGGTGACATATTCACACCCAAAAGTCAAAAAAATATTAGTGCCTATAGAATCCTTCCAAGGCATAAATATTACCCTGGATAACTACCTATAAGCATAGAATATTATCAAGAAGGAATTTAAGGGATAGATCCTCTTTCCCTTCCCTAAGTGACCAAATATTACCTCAAAATAGGATAGATCGATCCCTCAATTAGCTAAACCTACCAACTAAATAATTAGGCTACTTAGAATGCTAGTCACCTCACCTCACCTATTTAAGAAACTTCAAGAGGGGAAAATGCTATAAATTAGCCCCTTGGGAGATGATTCAACAATGAATCTCTTTAGAAATTAAGTGATGCCAAATTAATTAACCAAATAAAACACGTGATGAAGTGTTTCTAAAATCCTCTTGTGGAGATACAAATGACTTCACCATAAAGCAAGTAGAAGGGGGTATTTGGTGTTTTGAGATTGATGATATATTTCCTAATAATCATATTTTTTCATTTCTTAATCACTACTTACAATTTCCCTTCATTTCAATTTGTATTCATAGCATTATTTAACATACATCATGTTTTTGAAATCTAACCATCATTTTGTGAAAGTTCTTTGTCTTCACCTCTAGGATCCGTAGGAAGTAGTTGTAGAGCTCCAAAACACCATTAATTTTTTTTTATCTAATAGAGGACCCTTCCTTTTTATCCATCAATAGGATTTTTTATCCCTCGGTGGATTGAGAAAATCCATCAAGATAGCCTACTCTTGGTGGTGTATTCACTTAGAACCCCTATTTGATATTTTTTATAGAAGTGAACATTCTGTATCCTCAAATATTTAGAGTAAATCCATCAAGCCTATTTTAGCTAGTGTATTCACATGAAACACCTATGTGGTCATTTGGATATAACTTTCTATCCTACGTCCCTTAGTACCCAAAACAAATCCTTCAATTAAACTTGTTTTAGATGGTGCATTCATCATAATTTTGAGAAGACTCAAATTTTCTATCCCATACAACATCCTCTCTAATCAATCTATCTATTTGTACTACTTTGATAAATAGAATACCTATATTTCCCATTATACCTTGTTACTCATCTAGTTTTTGTTGTTATAGTGAATCTACCAAGAAAAATAGTTCTAGCTAGCATATTTGCTATTTTCTCTCTGCATCCATTTTCAAGGCAAGATCACCTCAATTTTTGTATAAATGAAGCACCTAACTATGCAAACTAGGAAGAAGAAATCTTCTAGGTGTTTGGAAGTCCCCCAAATCATAATATTAGTTTTTCTATTTTTTGGTAGATTTTAACGAATCCACTAGTTGTAGGAATTTTTGTCAGCATATTCACATATGAAGAAAATTCATTTTTAGATGATGTATTTGCACTAGCCATCAGAATAGGCAGGTACCTATAATCCTATAATTTTATAGTTCCTTCCATAGCCTTGTTTGTTTTATTTTGTCTTGATTTTTTCTTTTTAAACCATATAAAAGAGAAAATCAAAATAATCATTAGTCTAGATAGCATTTTACTTCACTTTCATTAGGCATTTAAAATCAATATTTTATGTAGTCTTGCTTTAGATTAATTTGTATATTTTTAGCCTTATTGCACCTGTTTCCTCAATAAAAGAAAGAAAATATCCTTTCCGTAGCATAGATATCAAAATTATCAAAAAAATAAATTGCATATAGTATAATATTGTACTCTTGCATAGTTGTTTTCATATTGTATTGCATTGCATTTTCATCCATACTAGATATTAGGATGAGTTACCAAAACTTGCATATATGAAGAATCAATCACATAAAATATATTAGAGAATATTTAAATCCCTTGGTGAACCAAAAACTCTCCTACCAAATATAGTACTACATGTAAAACACATTCATCATTAAAACTACATATTTGCAGTAGCGCTCTCCCGCTTGAGTGTGGACGACCACTTGAAAAGGTAACCAATGCATTTCCCCAAGGCCAACACCCCAAAGTAGGGTGGTGCAATTTTTTTGGTGTCCCACATCTTTGGTGAACCTGACATGAAACACATCACTTGGGTATTTTATCCAAAACCTTGTTTCTTAACATATTATCCTTAATCAAGATAAAAGTTATTATATTTTAATCAAGATCACTTAATTTTGTTTGCTTAGATAAGTTAAATTATATTAATATAACAAGAACATGACTAATTGTTAATCCTAATGGGGAAATTTTAATGACCCCTTGATAAAACCAACATACAAACCTTGGGGAGAATCTTTCTTGGCTATTATATCGTAGTGGATTAGCGAGAGTGATAAGGAGGGCTATTTTAAAGGTGATATAAGGATATCAAACATGTTCTTCATATTTTTTATAAGTATTCTCTAAATAGTTCTTAATAAATTGAACTCCTCCCTTTTTCATGTCTAAACCTCCTTATATTACTCAAAATATTACGCAACAATTGACACAAAAATTGAGATTTTTTTTTGAACTTTCAAAGAAGCAACCTTTAATCGAAAACCCTACCTATGAGGAAGAAGAGGAAGAAGCTTCTCCTTCCAAAACTCTTTCTCCTATTCACAATGAAAAATGAGAGGTAGTATTCAAATCCATTCACCATCTTGCTACATTATTACAATGAAACAAAGAGACCATGGAAGCTACCTTTAAAGCATAAGAAAGGCTTCATTCTACTATGGAAGAACCCTTTCAAGAACTTTTACATCAACATAGATAAAACCTCATGAATTCTAAACAATGAGACTTGATTGTCACAACAAATTTAGGAAGAGGATTACCAAGTATCCCATCCTTAAGAAATTTGGGATCTATACCTTCCAACATAGAACCACTTAGGTTAAACCCCCCATTTTCTCCACACTTAGGTTATCCACAAGTCTAGCATGTTGATGTTTTACCTAGCATATCCCATGCTTTGAATGTGGTTGTTTCTAACCCATTATATAGCATACCCATACCATCTAACCCCTATTTTACTAGCATTCCTCCTACTAACATACCCTTTCAAGGTCATATTGGAATTAGTAATCCAATGATCCCTTATGGATCATCCTATTCATACACTCATTATTACCCTCCAGTCAACCCTCAGTATCAGTCATTGGTACCTTCAATGCATTACCCTAGATTTCAAGATGTTAATGTTAGGTTAGAGCAATTATCTAGAGAAAAATTAGAATTAAAACAATAGTTAGTCTCTATTCAAGGAGGTGCACCTAAGAAATATTCCTACAAAGAATGTTGTAATGAACTAGTAGATCCTATCCTAACAAACAGGCTTTATCCAAAAACCTTTGTGTTATCATAGCTTTGGTTATATAAAGGATATGGTGATACTATATAGAACCTTCAAATCTTCATGATAACAATGTATGACATCAAGTATGATGAAATGCTATTATTAAATATTTTCCCTATTTGTCTTGGTAGTGAAACCCTATAATGGTTCTATCAATTACCCCATCACCCGATTAAGATTTTTTTGAATTAGCTAAATTTTTTATCCAATATTTCATTTCTTATATAGTAGAGAAGTATATGGTTGATTATTTGTATCAAATTAGCAAGGGAAGAATGAATTTGTTGGTAAAATCTTGTCTCGGTGGCAAAATTTAGTTTGAAAACTACCTTTTCTCTACCACCTAAGCTATTATTATGTATATTTTAATACAATTAATAAGAGAACTTGTCATATCCTCTAGATATGAATCATGTTGTATCCTTTAATGATATGATTTATCTCATGAAGCAAATGGAAGATTTCCTTCGATGAAGAAGGCAACTGAAGATCAAGAAAAAAGAAGAGAAACCACTTCTCCCAACACCAAAGGATAGTATAATAATAAACACATTGTGGGTTCTGGTGTAACTGATTCTTGAACTAACACCAAACCTAAAACATGTAGTATTAGTATTTTTATAACATTGAGCAAGCTAATCTTAGCTAAATCTCTAGAAAAACCTCCTAGTAAGTTTACTAAATTAAACCAGTCTTTGTTAGTTGTATTGACAAAGTTGTTAGATGCAAATATGATAGAGATAACATTTTGAGGTAGTATGATCCTAAAAGGGAGAATATACATTGGTTCAAAGGTGACCAACATTTCACTTTTCATTGCATTAATGGCCACAATAAAAATACAAGTATTAATCTTAAGAATATAATACATAACCTTGTCAATCAAGGTCATCTAGTGGTTGAAAATATTCAACAAGCGACATCCTCCAATAAATATTTTGGGATATTTTAGGACCCCTTGCTGAAACATGGATAAACAATGATAAATTGAGTGTAGTACCACAATATCCATCCATCTGATCAGAATATGGTAGGGACGATTCGAGTTTGCACTTCGACTAGGTAACATGCAAGGAGAAGATTCAGGATTCTAAACCACCTCCTAAACCACCCTTAATTTTGTGGTCAATGCATGCAAATTCCCCTAAGAAACCACCTTTGGTTCTAAAACTATAATAAAAAAATCCTTTTAACCTTCAAAAACAATTAGAGGATACATCAAGGGACATTAGCTCAACCGGTTAAATTCCTCAATATTTCAAGGAGGGGATTCATGTTCGAATATTATAAAATAATACATGTATAATATTCAAGTTTTATTGTAATACCACTATGTGATGATGATTTAATATAGGTGGGGCCCATTTCAATCCCATATAACCCATTGAAAAAACAATTAGAGGATACACCAGTCATGATCTCTATACTTATATTTTTGCAAACCTTTCCAAGCCATGGAGAAAATTTGTTCAAGCTCTTAAGAAAATCGATAGTGCCTAAAAATATCACTTCCAATGATTTTTCTAACATGGTTGAATCACTTAACATAAATCATGCAACTATATCCTTCTTCAGGGACAATATTCCACCAATTTTCATGATAGGAGAGATAACTTTGTATATCACTTGCAATATCAGTAATCAATCCATGAAAAGGGTTCTCTTTGATAATGGATCATCCATTAATGTTTTTAGCCTTAGATTGTTTCATAAAAAAGGGCTCAACAAGTAATATTTGGGGAAATTAGATATCATCATAAAATTTTATGATGAGGAAGAATGGGAAGCTACAATTACCATAGTATTACTAGTAAAAGTAGGCCCTCATATTTTGAATATACTATTTTATGTGTTATCATGAGAGATAAACTAAAACATCCACTTAGGACAAGCTTGGATCCATGCAATGAAAGCTATTCCATCAACCTACCATTAGTGTGTAAAATTTGAGTATTAAAGGAAGCTATATAGCATAGTGGTTGACCATGATCCCTTTGCCTTTTTTCAGAACATCCAATCAAAATATCCAAAAATCCAAATTTATCCTTTGTTGAATGCTTCTCATCCTTCCATTGATAATACCTTAAGGTCTGACCTACCTAAGTAAATAAGCATCCATTGAATAGAAGGAACAAATAATTAGATTATGACAAAAGGTAAAGAGAAGATATAAGATATACATAACATAAAACTTAATGATCAATGATATAATTTGTTATCCTTAGACTTGGTTAGGCTACATTCATCATCCCATATTTTTAGTTGTCTTCTAGGTGAGGTACAATCATCTAGATAGGAACTTGTACTTTCATCTTTGTAGGAACAATGGATGAAGAAAGGATACATGGGACCAATCCTCATCCAATAGAGTAAAAGTATACCTCATGTTTTCTTTCCAATATTTACCCTATCCCCAAGCAAATCCTTTGTAACTTTGGCTACATAGAAAAAGGTTCAAGAATTTAGGGACAATGGATCCAAGATCCCTTAGAAACTAAAACTTGGCTTGAGTGTTGTGGACTAGTATATTTCCATACACACAATAACATCATATCTCCTACTTCTAAAAGTTATGATGATGATGCATGGTTATCCTCATTTTAATTACCAAAGAATATGCTTCATCATGGTTACCCTACGCTTTTAAAATCATCCATATTTAAAGTAAATGGTTTGTCTTTATCCACTGATAAGATCATTAATGCGCAGGATCAAAGTCAAGGTTTTGTTAATTATTTATGGCATCTTAAACTAACAATTATGCTTCATTTACCCTTCAAGGATATGATTTCACCTGTAGTCAACTCAAATTAATTTGTAAATATCGATGGTTTGTGTTTATCTAAGAGTGCATAAATGACCATGAAGAAGCCACATGTCAATTAAATGCCTGAAACAAATTTCTAATAACCAAAATTTAGATTGTAAGTTTATCAATTAAACTATTTTTATGTGACTAACTAACTATATTGTTTCTCTTGTTGAAAATTTCAATGAGAATCAATGGCTTGTGGTATCTAAATTATAGTAGATCAATGGTTCACAAATGTTCCAAACTTTCTAGATAGATTATAGTCGTTGAAGCATTCTTATAATGAATGCTTATTATGCTAAAAGAGAAAATAAATAATGCACAATAAAGTGCTAGATAATATGAGTAACATGTTTTTCTCTAAAGCTTCTTAATCAATGTCTCATGCAGACCCAAAAGGTCTCTTGCATATGAGTGTTCTTAGATGAATGGTCTAGAGTCATTGTTGACTTTTTTGAGGAAATTTGATGGCCCATGACTACCCAAACAGGGATCTATGGTCCATATGAATTCATGAATATAGGTGGAAAATTTATTAAATAAATTGTTAGATGATGTGCATACTACATAATATAGCTTTATTTTGATTAAAAACCACATTTTAATCTCAAAATAACAAAGAAAAGTTTCATCGCCCATAGTTGACCAGTCTGCCAGAATTAGATCTACCATGTCATAAAATTATTGGTATCCATTCACATATGAATGATGACAAGGAACTTAGACCTCATAGGATAAAAAAATAGTTTGGAAAACATTAGGATGTTTTTATAAGACTAATTTTAAATTTCACATGCATTCTTCTAATCCTATGACATGTATGCACTACATCAGATCTAATGGTTCAGATTGTGCCTATGTTATTTCAAAATATATATGACCTGGATCATCTCAATTCCACAAAAATCATGAGGCTTACTTTTTTCGGTGAATAAATCAATCACCTACATGAATTCAAGGCCTTGTCACATAAGACAAAACTCTTTTACTAAAATCCAACAAAGAAAAATCTAACAACCCATACTGCTTCAGATATTTCAAATTAATGCCCATGATTCACAAATAGAATTCAACAAACATGAATGATACATGTGGAAGAATTTTACTGTCTCAACAAACATAAATAAGGTGAATAATATATTTAGATCACTTTTATAGAGAAATAATCTATGTCCCATGTCAACCTGCAAGGAGATCTATGATTCACATCTTAAGGCATAATAAAGATAAAGGACTTAGACCACAGAGAAGGAGGACTAATGGATTGTACCACAAAGATAAATTAAAATATGCATTCAAGGGTGCTTGAAGTATTAAATAAAATGACCAATTTGAATTATTTTTCATGATACAAATGGATGGCTAGGATTCATTGATAAATTTTAGCAAAAAAAAATAAAGAGCAATGAGTAGCCCATGATAATTCAAACTAAGATCTATGTTCTACATTTGAAGAAATAATAAATACTAAGTTATTTTAAATTAGATAACAAGTGGATCACGTAGATCCATTTTCAAAAAGCAAATGACTTAGATTTGTTTGATCCAAAGAAAGATAATTGAAATGGTGAGCTAAGGCATGTAAAGAAATCAATGGCCTAGCTAGATTTTGAAAGTATAGGAGATGACAGGGATTCGAGGAAATAAAAGGATGCATAACTATAGTTGGAAGATGATTTGTAATATTTCTAATGTCTAGAATCAAGCAACTCATTGTAGAAAAAGACACAACAATAGAGAGATAAGATCTAAGGTCCATATTTAAGACAATTGTATTCCATTAAGAAAATCCAAGGGCCAAAAATTATCCAAAAGTTAGGACCAAGTTTAGAGAGCTCAAGACAACCATGAACCAGTTGTAAGTGACAAAAAAATTAGTGATGTAGATGTAACCATATGTAGAGATAAGATGGATTTAGTTACAATATAATGGGTCATTTTCAAGTTAAAAATAAGATTTGCATCAACCGAACAAATAATCATGTTTTGCATAGCCAAAATTTTCCAAAAGTATAGCTGCATGTCCTTGTCCTTGTCAATTGTATTTTCCCTATATGTTTTTTTCCCTTATCCATCTCTTATTCCTCTCCATAATTATGGTCTTGCTACTGAAGCATCTAGTTAGTTGATATCATTTCAAGCAACTAGATTAAAAGCTTGGAGGTTCTTTATTACTACTTTTAGAATGAAGAACTAAGATTCTTTGTTACATAATTTGAATGAAGAAATATATTTATATAAGTTTAATTAGATTTGGGTTACCCATGTGACATACAGGATCTTTCTCAAAAAATTTAAATATTTTTTGATATTAATACAAATCCAACTTCCTCCTTTGTGCAATTTTGTGTTCAATTATGTGTGTGTCACATTTACATGTTACATTATTTGAATGTGTAAATGGTGATTCTATCATTGGTGAATTCAATTATGTTTATTACATTATTTGAATGAATGTAATTGACCCAATTATTTTTTTCTTTCTCTCTTTTCATTAAATTATTGATATCTTTGCTACAATTGCCAAGTGGACAAGGCACCAATCTACTAATAGGGTATATTTAGAGGTTTTTTGTAAATATTGGTCAAAATATTTAACATATTACATTTATTTGTTAATATGGATAATCATGAGCATGAATGGTATAATTGAAGCTCAACTTTAGAGTTTCCTTCCCTTACTTGGTCTATCAAAAGTCTTAGAATAATTTTTTCCCAAGTTAAAGAGGTAGATCAACCAGAGTTCACAGTGCTGATTGGATCCATTAACTTGTAGAATCATAGTATTTAAGGGATGTAATAATTTTCTCTAATAGTTTTTGGCATAGTTATCGAGGAATTGAATTTTCATTTTTGGGGATTCAAGGACCTAAAATTTTATCTTGAATACCTTTTGGTGGCAACAATCAACCAACATTTTTTTTCATCGTTGTTAGGGAGGATTACATACTTTTATTTTAAATTTTTGTTGACTTTTCCATTTCAAATTTTTAAAATTCAAAAGCCAACAATCATGGGTTTTGTTAGTTTGCTCCATTTTTTTAAAAATTTCCCACCATTTTCCAAATCCTTTGTGTGAAAAATTGATCTATAAGATTGAGAGTGTTTCAACCGAGTAATATTGGATAGAGAGTGATTATGTTCTTTTATTTTGCACAATTAGTGTTGATGACTCTGAACTGATCTTACCCAGAATTCAAATACTAAATTAAGATAGAAGAGCTTGATCTAGCATCTACAAGAAGAAGTGGTAAATATCTCTATCAAGAAATGTCATATCTAAAGGCACTTTCTAGTATCATAGAAATTCATTTGTATCTTTGAATGATGCTTCTAGTAATAGTCTGAATTCAAACTCTATTAGCATTAGTCCTAACATTATTCCTTCCCTAAGTGTTACTCTAAAATCTACTTCTAGCACTTTTGTCATAAATATGGAAAACCCTAATGCTAACCAGAATTATAACGTAAATAATTGGAGAAATAATAGACTTAGGAAGTTTGTTTTGCCTCAAGATCTAAATCCCCTACCTGGTAAAGCTCATAATTACTTGCCTAAATTCTAAGGAAATAATGATGTGATTAGTGAGGACCATATCAAAGACTTTTTGTATGCCATGGATAGTCTTGAAGTGGATGATGAAGATGTAGTCCTTATATGTTTTCTTCAAACTTTAGAAAAATATGCTTGTGAATGGTTCAATAATATTGGGGCTGGTACTACCTATCATTTTTCAACCATGGAGTAAGTCTTTCTAATAAAGTATGAAGAAAGAAATAATGAGCAATCCTTATTAAAAAAAATGGCTACCATGAAGAAGAGAGAGAAAGAGATAATAGAATATTTCAATAGAAAATTTACTAAAATCAAAAATAAAATTCATGTACGGCTAAGGACTAATGATAATTATTCTATTTACTTATATAAGAATACATTTATTGAAGATTTCAACTATGAATTAAGACAAATACTGGATAATACTATTGATGAATGTATGGATATGGTTGTCCAAATTTAAAGGAATATGATTGATAGTGGGAAGCTGAAAGCATATTATTTAGAACATAGTCAACCTGAATGAAAACCCCAAAATGTTAATTTTCTTTTCCTAAGAAGAAAAAGCCAAACCCTATGAACAATATAGCCAATCAGTTAAGTAAAATATTTACCACTTTGAACAAAAAATTAGCTAGGATTAAGATAGGTAAAGAGATTAATATTGAAGCTTCACAATCTCAAGGTGAGAACAGATGGTTGATACTAGACCTCCTTTTAGAAAGAATTTCAATATAAATTGGAACAATAATGGGTCTAAGAATAGTAATGGTGCTAAAAATTGAAAGGTAAAAGAAGTTAAAAAAGATTTAGATGTTGTCCCCAATACCATTCCCTCTTCCAATGTAGCATCAAAGTTTCTTTTCTATTGTTCTTCTTGTGTTGCACATCATAATCCTACTGATTGTGGTATTTACTTGAGTTTGCATTCTAATGTAAATCTTAATGATAAATCTGAAGAGAATATTAGAATTAATTTAAGTTAGAGTCAAAGAGATGAGGTTAAAAAAGTTGAGTTTGAAGAATATCTTGATCTCAATTACATAAAATATCAAAAAAGAGCTCTAGTAGCCTTTAGATAAAAAATTTGATATTAAATTTGATATAATAAAATAGAGTAAGTCAAAACATGCAATAGAGGAAATAGAGGCATAGAAAAGCATAAATGTCAATAAAATAGTAGAGGATAAAGTAGATGAAGAGTATACAACTGTAAATGATGAACCGATAATATGAATGAATCTACCCCAAATGAAGAGACTATGAAATCAAAATATAAAGTTATTTCTGATAATTTGAAGGTAAAATAAGTTTTAAAAAATAGACATAATTTGTTAACCAAGAGCCTAAAAAGATAATTGATATAAAAAACTATCAGTTGGATGTCACCTAAGAGATTGCAAAACAAAAATAATTGATGATAATTCTTAATTGCAAAGACCAATTCTACAAAGCCTTTGAGCTAATTTACCACTTATAAAAACAATCAAATAAGTCCCTAAGTCCTAAAGATAGTGAGGAAATAACCCAATATATGGTAATACCATTTTATATTTCCTTAAGATATACATCAGATTGTGGTAATCAATATATCATTTACAACTACATGCTCGATAATGGAGCTCGACATAACATTATTCCTAAGAAAGTAGGTAACCAGTTGGGTCTCACTTTTACAAAATATTTCCCTATCATTTTAGTAATTTATAATATACAAGTCCCATGTGCTGGAATTATAAAAGGATTACTTTTCATTTTAGACCAAAATCCTAAGAAAGTTGTAGCTATGAATGTTGCGATAGTAGATATGGATTCTTTATTTTTCTCCTATTATCGAGACATTGGGCTAAACAATTAGGTGATATAGTCCAACTGGATTGGTTATTTGCCACCATTTCTATGTAATGCAAACAAGAATTCATTATAATAGAGAACCCTTCAATAGAAATTTTTTTGAACTAAGAAAACCCGATGATAGTATTGGTAATGTTGAAAAGTTTGTTAAATAAAGAAAATTAGGAATATATTATGTCTAGCAACCACCATACTTAATTGAAATTCTTGATACTAAAATAAAGGATATAAAACTAAAATCGTAGGTAAATGCATAAGGTAATAAAATTTTAATTTCTAAACTATGGACTAAGATTGCTAATAATACGAAATCATAGGCTAAGACAGGCTAGAGTAAATCAAACTAATGTAAATAGAAATTATCTTGGGATACTGTACAAATTTTAATCTCATTGCAATAATAATTTTGTAGAATATGAGGCTCTATTATTAGGAATTAGGAGAGCTAAAGAGCTAGGCTTAAATTACTTGGAAATTAGTGAGCATGTAGAGCATATAATGCAACATATCAAGCATCCTAGACTTAAGGAATATAAGCAGACTATACTAGATGAAATTTGGAAATTCAACTTGCAATACACTCCCAAAATACAAATTGACATCACTGTTGTATTTGGAGCAGATAGTTTAGAGAATTATACTTCATTTTTAGATAGCTTCTCAATTATATTTGTTGACAAGACCTCAATCCAAAATAATATCATATACTTACAAGCCTTTCAACATGATGTTTTCATAACTTTTCAAGATAAATTATCTAATGAGAAATATGAGGATATAATTGGGGATCTTATAGAGGTTATGAAATAAAATCAAATTAATATAAAAGTAGAGAAAGAATCAAGGATGGAGAAGATACACAAAGCCCTATCAAAAGATGAAAACAACAATATGTTTTTGCCTAGAATCATCAGGACTTAAGGGCACATGCCAAACCTTTTAGGCAAATCCAAAGAAATTTTAATCTTATCTTGCGCCCAAGAGTTCAAAATTTGTTTGATGTTATGATAATTGCGAATGTAATATTTTCTTCCTGATCGTCAATCTACTCCTAGTTAGGAAGAATAATAGTGAGATTAAACTCTGTGCAAAAGCATGATATCAAAAATATATAGAGAGAGGTGTGTGTCTTTGTCTTTTTAAATTTTTATTTAGTCTTCATTTTTTTTCATATGTTAGAAGTCATTTAGGTATAATGTAAAAGGTTAAGGTGGTTAACTAGAGATTTTGGAGTTCTCAAGCACATCAAGTTCCATTCTACACCTATCCCACAATTGGAGCCAGTGTTGGATCCTCAAAAATCCAACCTAGGTATACCCCTAGTTTCAAACTTTCAAATATCCCATGGGTTCATAAATTCCTAATTAAATCAGTCTATTTTTTATATAATAGAGCTCCCTTCTTATCAACCCCATTAGTATTTCAAAATTAATCCATTTATTATAAAATCCATTAAATAACCCCTTTAGTCTATTCATTTAGTTCACTTAGGCATAATATTATTTTTATAATTTTCCCCCTCTTAGGTCTTATTAGTGTTGTAAATCCTATGTTCAAAGCACTACAGTATGCTTAAGTTTCATTGGTCCATTAAAAGTCCTATCTTTGATCTACTCCTTAAATTCCTCATTTTTAATTCCAAAGGTTCAAAAATCCTCAAATATAAAAAATAAAATACCCTTTTAACAAACATAAGAATAAATTTAAGGTTCACTCATATTCCACTAACATCTACCATATGCATTCATATACCCTCTATCAAGTAATCTCAACCATTGATTATGTTGCAGTAAAAAGTCAAAGAGTACATTCTTTTCAAAAGGTAGTTGGATTCCCATAAAATCCATGGTCTACCTTTGTTCTTTGATTCTCATTGAATCTTAAACATCCATTCATTTTGACCATTAGTACTTCCTATGTAGTTCATGTCACCCTACGCTTTAAAAATCATACATATTCAAAATAAACAATATGCCTTTGTCCATTGATAAGATCAACAACTCACATAATCAAATTCAAGGTATTGTTAATTGTTCAGGGCATCTTCAATAGCCCGCTACGCTCCACATGACCTTCAAGGATACGATTTCCCTTGAGGTCAACTCAAAGTCATTTGTAGAGATTGATATTTTTTTTTGTTTAAGAGGTTGCATAAATGACCACAAATAAGCCACATGTCAAATAAGCAGTTGAAAAAAATTACCAATAGCCAAAATTTAGATTGTAAGTTTGTCAATTAACTTATTTTTATTTGACTAACTAACTAGACATTTTATCTTATTACAAATTTCAATGAGAATCAATGGCTTGTGGTGTCTAAATTATAGTAGATCAATGGTCTGTAAACATTCCTAGCTCTCTGGATAGATTGTACCCACTAAATATTTCTCCTAATTAATGCTTATTATGCTAAAATATAAAATAGATGGTGTGTGATAAAGCACCAGATCAAATGAGTAACCCACATTGCTCTAGAGCTTTTAAATCAATAACCAGTGTAGCCCTATAATATCTTTTGCCTATGAGTACACTTATATGAATGGTCCATGAAAGCATGTCTACGGAAGCACTGGCGTACCGGGTGCGATGCAAACAAAAGTAGATGTATTAAGGAAACGCTAAGTCCTACGAAGATGCGAAGAACTTAAAGTGCATGAAAAGGGAAAACGAACGAAATGAAACGAGATGTAAAGCAAAAGCAAAGGTGCAGCCTCTTTTATTAATCTTGCTTGAGATCAGGTTACAATACGTCTCCCCCATTTTCATGGGCTAGGAGCGTTCGATACAATTTTGTTACACCAACGGACGGTACGCTTCCCTTCGGGATCTTTCGCGTGCCCACATTCAAAATGGGCGGGCCAAACGTCGCCGCCACTTGCATGAGTGCATCTATCATTCCTTGCTGCCCCTCCGGTGTCGAGATCCTACGTACAGAGAAACAACAAACGATTAATAGCACATGCGGATGGAGGGAAACATGCAATCCCCAAGGCCTCCGGTTAATGCATACATGAAATAATTAAAACAATGATCAAAACTTATCAGAATGAAATGAAATTTGGACAGAAGCATGTAAACATCATCAGGGACACACTGCAAAAAGAATAGTCGAGAAATCTATTGTATATTTCTAATCGCTCCGGGGTGGGACGATTAGGACTGTCATAAAATGTACAAAAGTGACCTCCCAAATGTCCCATCTAGGGGCCTCCAAAACACCTACAAACTTGGGGTTAGGCAAAATGGGGCATTTTGAGATGACCCAGAAGGTCGGATTTTGCAGATTCTACCCAGATTGCCCTATATCCGAAAGCGCTCCCTGTAGGTTAGTAAAAGCGTAAAACCATGAAAACACAGTCAAAACAAGTCAGAATGCATTGAAATTTGAACCGCAACATATATGAAACACACAAAACATGATGCAAAAGAAACAGTGAAGAAATATGCTATAGATTTCTAATCACTCCGGGGTGGGGCGATTAGGACTGCAATAGTGCGGGGGGCGCCCGGGGCGGGACGCCCACCGTTTGGGGCTTGGTTTTGACACCAATCCACTTGGGATGGGTCCAAAACCTCCTAGGGGGTTGTGTCAAAAAATTGGGTGTGGGATTGTGGCCAATTGTTTGGGTTTTGGGTCCGGATTGCGCTCCTAATGTTCACCCAATAACCTCCCTTCCAAAAGAGAGATCAAGGATGTAGGAAGCACAATGAGGGTGAGGGTATAATTCGGCAGCACTCCATTGCTCCAAATGCTCCTGCTCTATTCCTCTTTTTGGGGTGAGAAGACTCACCATTTTATAGACCTGAGGGTCTCCTTTGAATGTGCATGCAGGGGCACCACTTGGCCATCATGCCTTCCCAGGGGAGAGAAGATTCCTCCCTGATTAAGGGCTCCATGATTGCCTCTATGACTGCCTCTTTGAGCTCAAAAATGCTCACTCGCACTCCCATGCATTGAAGGTGGAGTTGAGTGGTGGATCTGGGCTGCCATTTGTCAAGGTTTGACCTTTTTCCCATCAAACCTGCTATTCGCCCCACCCTGGAGCGATTGTTGCTAATCGTCCCGGGGTGGGGCGAATAGCAATCTAATCATCCCAGGGTGGAACGAATAGGGAGCAGAGTGCTTGAAAGGTGCCAAATTGACCTCTGACCTTCCAAAACTACTTTGGGAGTGGTTAGGACCACTTTTTAACCTCTGGGGGCTGCCCTAGGGGCTATGTATGCCAATTCGGTCAGTGCTTGTCGTCACATAATCGGATTGGTGTTGTTTTGGTGTCTACAGATGCCCCTTTTTGGGATGCGTTGTGCGTGGCGCAGTGCTGAGCAAAAATAGATAACCAAAGCACTTAATGATTAGGGTTTCTTAGTAACCTAACCAAATTTTGATGCCCCAAGTATGGAAAGGGCACGCATTCTTGAATCCTTGCTTCTAACGAGCTAAGGAGCTTAACTCAAGTGTTAACCTTTTTCGGTGAGGTGTTACTTGATCTTGGACATTGTTCAGTCATGAATAGGCAAAGGGCGCAACCTTTTGTCTATGGGAACCTTGAGTTCATGATTCTAGAATGCCAAGTGTTTGATCAGCTTGTGATTATTGCTTGTTTGCTGCCCCAAGCGGGAGCGTGATTGTCTTTGTCAATGATTCTTTGAATGCATGCCATTTCCTTGATTGGGTGTGTATTTGTTGATTGGTGACTAAGTGTGACTACCCCCTCAAGCGACGAATCGATGAGGGAATGACCGACATGAGAAAAGCGATGAGTCGCTTGACCCAAGATGACTTTTGTAAGGGTGCCTTCAGTTGTTTTTCGTTGAACGCTTATGCAGTTTCCCAACAATCAAACCTATTTTTGGTGGGTTTTGACCCTTTTTATGATGCCTATTGGGGTTAAAATTGTCAAAAATCCATCCTCCCATGGAGCGGTCCAGCTATGGTAGCCTTATTAGGGAGTAGGATAGTGATAATTTGTGACCCCGACATCAGTTTTGCATGCCAATAATGTATGGTGCAAAGGCACCTTTGTTCGGCAGTTTTATGTTATTTTTGGGTGGGTTTTGACCCTTTTTTGTGATGCCTATTGGGGTTGAAATTGTCAAAAATCCATCCTCCCATGGAGCGGTCCGCTATGGTAGCCTTCTTAGGGAGTAGGATAGTGATAATTTGTGACCCCGACATTGGTTTTTCATGCCAATAATGTCAATGTGCAAAGGCGCCTTTGTTCGGCAATTTTATTGCTATTTTTGGTGCATTTTTTGTTTTTTTTTTGTTTCTGCTCGTAATCATCCCAAGGTGGGACGAATACCAATTTGTAATCATCCCAAGGTGGGACAAGCACCAACTAGGGTGCTCATCCTAGGGTGGGACGATTACAGGCCTAACAGCCTATAAAAGGGCCAAAACTAGGTTTTGGGCTCATTTGCAACATTTTTTTTTTGGCGATTTGGAGCTGTGAGGAGGAGGAGTTCGAGTTTACGTAGCGGAGCTCTATCAAAATTTCATTGACACCATGAGTGCAAGGACCGGATCTTCGAGTGGCGGAGCCGAGGTGAGACCGGTAGGTGCTCCTTCCTTTTTTTTTTTGTTTTTATATGAATTTTTAGAATGCACATAGAAATGCTTGTTGTGGTATTTTGTTTTGTTTTAATAGTAAGGTTAAAAACCCTAGTATTAAAATTTTATGTTAAAAACCCTAGTTTGAAATTAAGGTAGAAACCCTAAAATGATTTTTTATTTTATTTTATTTATTTATTTTTTTGTTTATATACACTGTTGTACATTTGTTTTGTTGTTGTATAGTTATGTTTTGTTTTTTTTTGTTTTTGTTTGTATACATTGTTGTACATTCATTTTATTGTTGTACAATTTTTTTGTTGTCATGTTTTAATGTTTTTGTGTTGTTTTTGTTTTTCAGGTTGTGAAGAGTCGGTACCATCAGTCGACGGTATTTTTTGATGCATGGGATGCGCTGACTATGGTGGATTGGGATTGGCTTGATGCCCTTGGGCTCAAGCAAGTGACATGGTTGGAGCTTGTGGTGGGGGATCGAGCATATCTGACTACCCTGATCAATTTGTGGGATCCCCGCACCAACACCTTTCATCTCCCAACAGGGGAGATGACAGTGACTCTGGAGGACGTGTATCAGATTCTATGGATTTCGATAGACGGGCTGCCCATTCGGATGACTCCTCGTGATCAGCGGATGGTGGTGCTGACATGGTGCTTTGGGCATGCGGCAGAGATGGGGGTGGATAGGGCGGTGGAGAGGGTAGAGGGGGACTACTTGATTGGTGGGATTCTGGTGTGGTGGTGGTTGGAGAAGGGCGTGTTGGGGGTGAGGCATGCATTGCTGATGACCCTCATCTCCAACATGCTGCTTCTCGACTCCTCAGGTGTGAGGTTCCCTTGGAACCTGCTTGAGGTAGTGTTCAGACTGGTGGAGTGTCCGACAACAGTGCCACTGATTATGAGGTGGGGTCAGACACTACTGGCATAGCTATATGATGAGTTGTACGAGGTCCGCTATTGGAGGTGGAAGGGGATTGGGTGCAGCTATCTATTGTAGTGTTGGGGGTGGCAGCACATAGCTGTGGAGCGGCCACAGGGGTTGCCTTGGACCACTCGGGGAGAGATGGTGGATAGGGAGATTGGGTATGGTGCTCTATGGTGGAGGTCAGAGGAGCATGGGTAGAGTCGATGATGGGCAGGTGACGTTAGTCACTACACTGATGCCTTCTCGCGTCTTGCTCCTGGGGAGGTGGTCTGGCGGCCATACCGAGACTGTCCAGCCTGGCCTGAGGCTGGGGAGTGGCTCGGTGGGTGCACAGGGGAGGTGGTTGATCGAGTGGCATGGGACCGAGTAGGAGTACTTCTCGTACATCTGGGTGACTCGATAGTTTGGGGTGCCAAGGATTTCCTGGTGAGCCCTTGATCTATCGATGTCGGGGTGATGAGAGGACTCTAGCCTGGTCGATTATTGAGCCACTGGGTGAAGAGTCGGATGTAGTGATTGATGTCCCCAACGTGGACAATGTCGGGGTGACTACAGAGTATGACCAGTGGTGGACGATGTGGCGATGGTGGGGTGAGGGGCCTCTAGGAGGTCCGGATGCAGTAGCAATAGGTGGTGGGGTTGCGGAGGCACCGAGGGAGGGTTGGGGGCTTCGCTCGATGATGCGAATATGGTGGAGGTTGATGACTTCACTGGGGATGATGTAGGGGTTTCGAAGCAGCCGGATACATAGGACGTCCTAGAGTAGTGGGTGCCGGAGCAGCATGCCATCCCGGAGATGCCCATGCCTCAGGCAGTCCCAGGAGATATGGAGGCTAGGTATCATGCTGAGATAGCATGATTGGAGGAGCTACTACGGAGATGGGATGAGGAGCACCGAGTCGAGAGGGAGCTCCTATGGGCTTAGTTGGCATAGTGGGATGACGCATTGGCTACGTACCATCGATGGGATGTGGAGTGGGGTCGATTTCGGGTGGAGTTGGAGGCAGAGATTATCCGCCTCGATGGATAGTTACCTGAGCTCACTAGAGGTGGATCGTCACGCCGTACGAGAGGTAGCGAGACTAAGCAATCAGCATCCTCTCATCATAGGTGGCTAGGTGAGGGTAGCGCTAGTGGGCATGATGAGGGCGGGAACGCCACCCTGAGAGGTCCCATAGGACCCACACCACTAGGGGTAGTTCCAGTCACACCGATCCTACGTGATCATGGTGGCCGACTCCCTAGGCTTGGGGTTTTTGAGTTTTTGATTTTTTTGTGAGGTCAGAGGACCGACTTATTGTAGCCTATGGGCATTTTTGACCTAATATATACATGACTCTCTTTTTTGGATTATACACTTTGTCATGATTTATCATTTATTTTATGCACATTTATTTACGTTGATGTATGCATGTGTTATTGTGAATGCGAATGTTTCTACTATATGATATATGCATATGGAATGGATGAAATGGTTTGTTGATAACTTGGTGGTGGCACCATAGACTGTACAGGATTTACTGGCTTTCTGTACTATGTGATTGCTTTGTGAAATGACTTTGCATGTGTAATATTTTTTGTTTGTATTTTTTGATGGTGATGTAAGTAATGAAATGTACCACAATTGTTTTTAGAATGTAGTTAAGGTTTTTTTGAGACTCAGATGTTTTAACTAACTAATCAAGACTGTACATTTATCTTACAAGACTTTTGAACAAGGTACGAATCAGACTTGAGTTTGACCAAGTTATTTCACATCCCTGTGTGTGCGATTGAATTTGTTTATGTGGTATTTGTCAGGATACCGCCAGTTCCAGATAGGTTGTCAACCAAACCTATACTAAGGATCACCTAATTAGCTCCACTAACTCCTTTGTTGTATTTAGTAAGATTAATCCATGGGGCAATCTAAGATACCATAAGCTAGCTCATCCACATGCAAACATTGGTCTACTCACACGCAAAGCTAATGTGATAGACATATCATCATGCATTTAGGATACCGCCATTGCCAGGTAGGCTATCCACCAAACCCGTAATGAGGATCACCTAAATGGTTTTTCGAATGCTGAGAATTCTAGGGATTCAAGCTCAGGCATCTTTCGGTTGCTCAACTTGTTGGGATACTTGCTCTCATACATAGTGATGAAAATCACTGTTTATTTTTCTCTTTTGTTTTTTTTTCTTGAGCAAGGGGTTTGAGTAGTGGTGATAACCACTGTTATTATTTTTATTGTTGCCTTTTGAGGATTTTGATTTTGCATTTTGATTTCAAAGTTGAGCTCGTGGGTTTTTGGCTTGTGAATGGCATTGATCCTTTTGGCCTTGGGGATGACTACCCATCCTGGTCAGGGACGTGTAGTACGAATCCTTACGACTTTGGGAATCAAAGGTGGTTGGGAATTTTGCTTTGGAATGGCATTGATCTTTTAGGCCTTGGGGATGACTACCCATCCTTCTCAGGGGCGTGTAGTACGAATCCTTACGACTTTGGGGATCAAAGGTGTTTGGAATTTTTATTTGATATGGCATTGATCCTTTTAGGCCTTGGGGATGACTACCCATCCTTCTCAGGGACGTGTAGTACGAATCCTTATGACTTTGGGGACCAAAGGTGTTTGGAATTTTTGATAGTGGTGAAAACCACTATTTATTATGGGGAATTGGATGGGGAAGAGCTTGTCCTTTTGTCAATTCTCAGCATTCTTGAACCATTCGCACAGGGGGATGAGCAGGATAACCTTTCACCTATGGTACCCTAGACTCGCTTTGTAGGTTTCTCTTGCGTTCACACAACTTGGGAATTTTTATGTGTTTTAAGCTTGTGTTGGGATGTGATGTAACAAGGCGTGATCCAAGTAAAACTCTACCTTGTAAAAATCGGTCTAACTTTGTACAACATTTGACTAGAAATCTAAAGACAGCTGAATGATGAAAACCCTAAAGACATTAGGAGACAACTGACTATGATATGGCAAAAATGCAAAGGGTGTTATTTTTGATGGATCTTTTTACAAAATGGACTGAATTTGGAAAAATGATGGAATTGCCGAGTAATTACAGTCTATGGTGCTTTTGACATGTATGACCAACAAATATGCAATGTATGTATGCGATGCCTAATGCAGTTTTCATTTCTTTTTTTGTGTTTTGATTGTTAAGAATATGCATGAAAGTGAGATGCAATTTTTTTGTTATTTTTGTTTATATGTTGTTTTTTGAATATTCGTTTTTTCTTTACAATTATGATACCTTTGGGGTATTTTGGTTGACCAAGCGATTGTGGGAATCCCTGGAGCTTTTGGTTTGACCAAAGGGATTATGGATACCTTTGGGGCATTTTAGGTTGACCAAGCGATTGTGGGAATCCTTGGAGCTTTTGGTTTGACCAAAGGGATTTATAGATACCTTTGGGGCATTTTAGGTTGACCAAGCGATTGCGGGAATCCTTGGGACTTTTGGTTTGACCAAAGGGATTATGGATACCTTTGGGGCATTTTAGGTTGACCAAGCGATTGTGGAATCCTTGGAGCTTTTGGTTTGACCAAAGGGATTATAGATACCTTTGGGGCATTTTAGGTTGACCAAGCGATTGTGGGAACACTTGGAGCTTTTGGTTTGACCAAAGGGATTATAGATACCTTTGGGGCATTTTTTGACAAAGCTGATTTTATTAATCCTTGGAGATTTTTAGGTTGACCAAGCGATTGCTGGAATCCTTGGAGCTTTTGGGGTGGGCTATGGCTCTTTTAAATGTGGAATGGCCTCAAATGACTGATGTTCAAGGGTTCTAGTTCCTTGATTCCATCAAGAGAGGCGAGCCGGTATGTTCTAGGTCCTATTTTACTGTCGATTACATAAGGACCTAACCAATTTGCTATGAACTTGTCCCTTAGATGGGGTGGCAAGTTAGAATTTTGTTGGTTCTCTTTTAAGACCAGGTCACCAACCTGAAAGTCCCTCAGGTGAACTTTCATGTTGTATGCTTTCTTAAGTCGCTCTTGGTAGATACGTAAATGCTCGAGAGCATTGATGCATCGTTCATCGAGCAACGTAAGCTGGTCTAATCGGGCCTATCATGCAGTGTCATCATCGATGAACTCTTGCATTGATATGCACAGGGAAGGTATTTCCAACTCGAGAGGCATGACTGCCTCGGAGCCATACACCAACGAAAATGGAGTTGCCCCAGTGGGCGTCCGAATGCTAGTGTGATAAGCCCAAAGAGCAAGTGGTATTTGAATGTGCCAATCCTTATGACTATCTATGACTATATTTTTAAGGATGGCAACTAGCATTTTGTTTGATGCCTCTGCTTGCCCATTTGCCTATGGATAATAAGGTGTCAAAAAACTATGCTGGATTTTGTACTTTGTGGTCAAAGCATGCACATATTTGTTCTTAAATGACGTCCCATTATCCGAGATGATCTTGGATGGAATACCAAAATGACATATGATGTTATGTAAAATAAACTCCGTAATGCGGGGCCCAGTCGTAGAGGTAAGTGGAATTGCTTCCACCCACTTGGTGAAGTACTCTGTGGCCATTATGATGAACGTGTGATGACCTGACGATGCAGGGGAGATATTTTCGATTAGATCTAAGCCCCACTATAAAAATGGCCAAGCCGATTGGATCGGCTGCAAGGCCTGAGAAGGTACGTGTGTCAAGTTAGCATGGTGTTGACACTTCATGCACTTCCTCACATACATGCAACAATCTCGCTCTAAAGATGGCCAATAATAGCCCATGCGAAGGATGCACTTTGCGATGGCCATACCACTGAAGTGGCCACCGCATGTACCATCGTGCGCTTGGGTGATCGCCCAAGTGGACTCCTGCTGGTCCAAGCAATGGAGGAGGATTCCTTCATAGCTTTGACGGTACAAAATGTCTCCTAGCAAGACATGTTTTGCCACTTTCTATTTGAATGATCTTTTTGTGGCATGCGACAATCCAAGTGGGAGGCTACCTAACTTGAGGTAGTCTCTTATGGGTGTGTACCAATCCTGCTGATCAGAAACCTCGATGGTATGAATGACCAATCCCTCTTGAAGTTCATCCCTAGCAAAAGTTGAGTGGGAAAGAACTTGTAAGAATAGCATTGTGTTGCTATTAAGAGGGGTTGGGGAGAACAAGGACCCCTAGTTGGCATGATTCAGACTATCATGGATTCGAGAGAACTTATCCTGAGATGGTTCAATCTGGATCAGGTGGATTCCTGGCGTTAGGTCAGAGCTTGCACGCTCCATCATGGATTGCGATAATGTTTTGACTTGAATGGTTGTCATATCACCAGAAATGTCTTGCGGGATTAGTGACCCCAAGGAGGCCATAGTGTCCACAAAATGATTCGATGATCGAGGGAGTGCCTCGATGTCGTACCATTCAAGCTTTGCCAGGAATTTATCCACAAGGGCTTTGTAGGCCTACGTAGAACTGGGCATTTACATTGGAATACCCCTTTCACTTGGTTGACAATTAACAGCGAATCACCAAAGATGTTCAAGCATTTGATGTTCATGGTGATGGCTGTCTGAAGACCTATGAGCAAGGCTTCGTATTCGGCATTGTTATTGGTGCATGAGAAATCAAGTTTAAATGATAGAGGCATTGGAGCCCCTTGCGGTGTGAAGAATATGATTCCCATGCCACCCCCTTGCTCACATTTAGAACCATCAAAAAATAGGGTTATGTCGGCCTGTGACTCAGGCTCATCAGAATCTGGCGATTCTGAGACATGGAAGACCCCATCATCGGGCAGCTCTACGGTCAGAGGCTGATCATCTTCGAGAGGAGCCTCTGCTAGTTGATCGGTGATGACTTGACCTTTGATGGACTTCTGTCCAATGAATTCGATGTCAAACTCCATCAACAACATGATCCATTTCATCGTGCGGCTACTATGATAAGTATGACTCATCATGTACCACAATGGATTCTCCTTAGACACAACATACATCGTATTGCTCAGCATGTAATGGCATAGCTTTTTGGTGGCAAATACCACTGCTAAGCATAGCTTCTCGACGTATGCATAGTTAAGTTCATAACTGACCAGGGTGCGGCTAAGATAATAATTAGCCTGTTCTTTATGTAGTTCATTTTTTTGGGCTAGCATGGCGCCCAATGCCACCTCAATAGTTGAGATGTATAAATAGAATGACACTCCTGGTCTAGGTGGTGCCAATACTGGTGGCAAAGCCAAGTATTGTTTAATGTCATCGAAGGCTGACTGGCACTCGTCATCCCAATGAAATGCTACCCCCTTGTGTAATAATTTATTCATGGGTCGACACTTGTCAGATAGTTGCGCTATGAAGCGCTTGATCGACGTGACCTTACCCTGCAAGCTTCTGAGCTGCTTGATGGTGGTTGGGGGAAGCATTTCAAGGATTGCCTTGACTTTATTTGGATCCACCTCGATGCCTTGTTTTGAGACTATGAAACCCAAGAGTTTTCTAGATGTGACGCCAAATACGCACTTCTTGGGGTTTAGCCTAACTTTGTGTTCGATGAGGCGATCAAGGATCTTGCGTAAGTCATCGAGATGATCTGGGCGCAAAAGAGATTTGGCCAACAAATCATCCATATAATCTTCCAAAGTTTTATGCATGTGATCATGGAAGATGTACGTCATAGCGCGTTGATAGGTGGTGCCAGCATTTTTAAGGCCAAAGGGCATGACCTTATAACAAAATGTCCCCCAAGGCATTGTGAACGCCATTTTTAGTTGATCATCGGGATTGATACGAATCTGGTTGTATCCCGAGAAACCATCCATGAGGGAAAGCATTTCATGGCCTATTGTAGCGTCTACCAATGCATCGATGCTAGGCAAGGGGAAATCATCCTTGGGACTCACTTTGTTTAGATCTCAAAAATCGGTGCATATGCGAATCCTCCCGTCAGGATTTTTGATGGGCACCATGTTGGACAACCATGGTGGGTAATCTATGCAGATGACAAACTGTGCATCCAATAGCTTTTGTAATTCGTCTTTGACCATTAAGGCCACTATTGGGTGCATCTTACGTAGTTTTTTCTTGACTGGCTTGACTGTCGGATCAAGCGTTAGATTATGCGTGACTAGCTATGGGTCTAGCCTCGACATGTCTTTGTAGGACCATGCAAAAACCTCCTTCTTCTCTTTGAGAAGGGCAATGTAATCGGCTTGCTCTTCGGGGGATAGACTTACCCCTAGCTTGATGATTTGTGGATTCATTGGATCAGAGCCGATGTCTACGTCAGTCGTCTCTTCGACTGACATGTGGGACCCATCCTCCAACTGGTGTGGAGTTGGGATCAGGTGGATATCATTTGCTGAATTTAGATCTACGTTTGGAACGTCGGGTTCCTCTTCAGCGTGGAAGATATCCTGAGTTGGTCCTGGGGTGAAATGAAGCATCTCACCGCAAGGCCAGTACTCTGATGGGGATGGTGGTGAGTTAGCGTGATCCTAGTCTATGGCATCTAGGTTTAGATACAATGGTCATGCTGGATCGGCTGGATTGTGGATGGGGGTGGTTAAGTCAATGGAGATCATGTTGATGAAGTGAATTTGGTCTCCATTACCGTGTGGGTGGTGACTCGGACATCCTTGGTGATCTTTGTGCTCCGGATCTGGCTCTATGGGTATTGGCACAAATGGATCGGCCCTATGTGCGGATAGAAGGATAGGGTCTGCCTTTGGCACTGATGGCTCTATAGGGTCTCCGGGTGGAAGGTGCTCTCTGTATGCCTGAAGTGGCGGATGCAGCACTTGGTCCAACTATGCTTGGTTCAAATGCCACCTATGCCTTGGCCCCATGTTTAGCTATTCAAACATGTCATCAATGTCCATGGGGTATTGTTGCTACCGCATATGGTTGAGATATGCCATCTCAGTCTCATCTTCATAATCGCTATCGGAGATCCATAGGCCTTCATTGGCTTCGACAACTATTTGTGGCATGTGAGGCTCGTTCTATTTGAGCAAGTTGATTTGGTCCCATCGGGGTTGTTTCGCTCTCTACGGGAGGACCTGATTCTCTTGGGGTGGCAATCACTCGATTGGAGCATTCAAGGGGAACATTGCCATGAAGTTCTCCTGATAGTCATCTATGGGTGTCACTTGCGAGTGATTGCTATCGGACTCGAAAGGGTCCCAAGGTGCTACCTCATACTCTGACTCATCTTCGGAAGATCCTTCCTGACCTTGTTTATATCCCTCTTGGAGGTAAGTTCTTGAACTTTCCCCTTTCTCGATCAAAGGGAAGGGGTTGTTGAGGTCAACAAGGTTTGTTGTTAACAATGGGAGATAATCCCCCAATGTGTATGTTGTGTTAGGATTGGCATATGGATCTTGTGCCAACCCATCCTTGTTGCCTAGCCCTAGGCCTTGCATGTTCTCTACCAAGATGTCAAGGGGCAAAGGGTGGTTGAACCCTACTCCTGATTTATCATATGGCATTTGATATCTTGGTTGGCAAAGAACGTGCACTCCTTGTTCATATCTTCCCAATCCATATCCGTGCCAATTACATTGGCCAAGGTATTTCAAAGTGAAGTCTGGGTTGGACAAATAGTTGACATTCTCAGCAAAGGGCTCTTCGTCCTCTTCCTCTTGTAGGTAAGGTTCAATGCCATTATCGAGGCCCCCATATACAAAATTTGTCTGATTCGGTGGGTAGCCTAAAGGGACAATAGTGCCGATGGGGAGGCGAGGTCTCCCCATGTCCTGCATGGACTCAAGCGTGGGTGTTGCCACAATGTTCCGCACTAGGTATTCCCCTAGGCCCATATTGGCCATCTCAACGGTGATCATTGGCGATTGAGGGGGAGGGAATGGGAGTTCTTCCTGAGTCCACTCCATGTTGGGTGAACCAGGCATCTCGACTTCCATTCGGCTGGGCACCTCTTCGGTAGAGATGGTTGAGACTAATGGTGGTACCTCTTCCAAGGGCTTCTTCCCATTGTCCTTCGGTGTGGCCACCGTAGGTGGCATCATTGGTGAAGGAACAGATGATGAAGATGGGCCCGGTTGGTGATTTGATGGACTTAACAACGGGGATGTATGCGAAATCGGACCCTGTTTGGATGGATTCAACTGAAAGTCCAAATGTGTCGATGGGAGGGTCGACTGTGGCATCAGCTGCACCATATTGCAATACTTGAAGGGCTCTAAGTCTGTTGGGACTACATGCACTTGCCCTTCGTATGTGTACTTTAGGCATTGATGGGCTATCGAAGGGACACACTTCATGTCCCTGATCCAAGGCCGGCCCAGCAAGATGTTGTAGGCCATCTCACCTTCCAGGATGTGGCACAACGTAGGAATAGTCTTTTGTCCCACTTGGATGGGCAGGACAATTGTGCCAACCGTCGAGCATATCGCATCGTTGAATGCTCGAAGAGTATAGGTGGAGGCCACAATATGAGATGCTGGCAGCTTCAGGTGTTTCAATGCCACCATTGTGATTATATTACTGGATGAGCCAGTGTCCACCAACACCCTCTTAAATGGAATCCCGTTGACCCATGCAATGACGTGCAGGGGTGGATCCACCATATCACCGATCACCGATTTTAGTTCATCTTCTCTAAAGGTGATGACTAGTTCTGTACATCGTTTTACATGTCCCACAAAGTTGTTGAAATAATTTTCTTCATGGGGTTGTAGCTCGATGGCTTTGAGTATCTCCATCAGAGCCTCCCGATGGGGCGGTGATTGTTGGATGAGCTCATAGATGGAGAGCCTAGCCGACGTGGTCCTTAAACTTTGGGTAAGTTTAGTCCGAATCATGGCCACTGGTCTAGGTGGGGGAGGTTGTGTAGGGTGTTGCGGAGGTTGTGACGTTGATGGAACATCTCCTGTAGCTACAGTGGGGGCAGTTGTGTTTGGGTACCTCTTGTTTCGTGTCACTATGCTTATCATCCCTACATACCCCTACATGGGGCAATTTTGTGTCACCTCATTTACTTGTAGAGTCTTTTCCTATGCATCATGGGCAGGCAGGGGGTCTTTGAAGACCTCCATCTATTGGTTGCTTGGTGCTATGGGATTATCCACCGCTAGCATTTTGTTGTCTATTAGGTCCTGCACTAAGCTTTTGAACTTCCAACATGCGTAAAGGTCATGTCCTTTCTGTCGATGAAATCTACAATATAGGTCTTCCCTATAGCCCTTGGGTTTTGGCGCGTTGGGGTCTACGGGTCGACTTTCTGGTAGGTTTATCAAGTTTACCATGGACAAGCGGTCAAACAAGGAGTCTTTAGACTCTGTGAAGGGTGTGAATTGTCGCCTAGGGTGACGCTACTGATTTTGCTCTTGCCTATGATTTTCCTTCTCATAGCTATCAAGAGGAACTACCTGATAATTAGCCTTTGGGGGTTGTGTCATCTGTGTAGGCTTTGGTATGTTTATGGCAACCTGATTGACCATGGTGGGTTTCGGTTGCGTGGACCCAATTTTGGCATTTTTGGGCCACTCTTTCTTGCGTGGCTTGGCAATCTCGCCATCCTGTATCTTGATCTCCTCAATTATTCTGGCTTGCGCCAGGGCTTCCTCGAGAGTGGCATATTGCTGCAGCTACAATAGCATGGAGATCGACCTTAGGCAACTCTTCGAGAACATTTGGGTTAGGTCGGCCATGGGAGGGAGGTAAGGTAGCCTTGAAAGCAATGTCCTCCATCGATTTCCATAAGCCACCATGGTCTCTTCCTCATACTTCCTGAGGCTAGCTAGGTCGCTTAATGATGCCTTCTTCTTGGTGTTGAAGGTGAAATGTTCGAGGAATGCATCCACTAGCTGGTCTAGGTTGCTGATGCTATGCTTCGGCAACTGGGTAAACCAATCCGAGGTAGGGCCTACGAACATGGTTATAAATGTTCTTAGAAGCAAAGCATCATTGTCCTGAATGCCAAAGCATTGACTCAGGAATCTTGTCACGTGCTCTTGGGCATCCTCATCCCCTCTAAAAATTACCAATTGAGGCATTTTGAAGTGTTCAGGGTATGGGGGTGTCGGCATTGAAGGATGCACGGGGTGACTGCGGAGTTGGCGTAAAGTGGGCTTTTGGGGCCCAGAAGTCTTGGTCTCCACAGACTCTAAGCGCTCTAGCAGCGCTTTGTATGCATCAAAAGATTTGATCTCTTCCTCCTTGGTTTGTTCCCATTGTGAATTACGGGGAACTTGAGGCCTATGGAGGGGTAGCCGGATAGCGCCCCCCTGCCTTGGTAGGGCATTTCAGCCCGCTCTTCTTCTTGCTCGAATTCCTCATAGGCTTCTTGAGGAGTTCCTGGATGTGACCTATAAACATGGGTGGGTGCCCGAGGAGGGCGCCCATCATTGGTTCTGGGAGTGGTCTCCCGCTCAGGTCTAGGAGGTCTTGGAGGCAATGCTTGATAAGGTCGTGGAGACCTGTCTCGTACCAAGGGGTTATGCCTCTCATAAAGCTCTGTCTTATGTGTGTGAGGGGTTGGAATCCTCTCATGCACAGTGTTCTGGAGCAACTCATCCGTCTGACGTTGAATGCACTCTTTGCTAAGACGGTACAGGTGCTCTAACTATTGTTGATCTTGCTCAAGCTACGTGATTTGCACTTGGCGGGTGGTATGTTTGGAAAATGCCAAGTCGATTTGTTCTATCGTCTTAGGTCTAGGAGGCCTAGATGCCTCCCCTACATATCTATCTCGGTCATAGTGATCCGAGATCTCTATAGGTCACTTCCCTCTATCGAGGTTAGCAGCATTCACCCGAGGCTCTGGCCTCAGTAGGTGATCCTGATAAATAGCAGGTGCGGAGGCGCATTGCTCCCGCGCTGTGTATTGCTCTTGAGGAATATAGTGGTTTTCCTCGTGCTCCCTTTCATATATGTGAAAGGGGCGGGCAGAGTTGGCTCACCCTGTCTGAAGAGCCTTGCGCTCTGGATTTGGCCTATTGTTTTTGACAGTAATGAGGGGTAGAGGAGGGATGATATAATCATGTGGCCCCTCCTTATGGACCTGTTGGTCACGAATCTGCCACAGGAAAGGATTTTTACAATTGCGCCCTAGACCCGGCCAACATTGAAAGGCTGGAAGCAAGAAATGGCTCCCAGACCAATCTCCAGAGTGGGCTGGTTCCCTTCACTACTCTAAAAATGGGTTTAAGATAGGGTTTCTGGAAAGAGATTTAAAAGGTTGCAGAAAGAAATGGGAAATATGGCCACAGGCCGAAGTGATGGGATCAAAAAAACAACAGCAGGAAACTAAAAACGCAACAACAGCAATTAACATAAGAAATCAGCTTCATCCTCGCACAATCACATGCCGCAAATCCCTCCAAACCCACATTCCAGGAATTGTACCCTGACCGCAGTATTTAAATCCAGTATGCAGAATTTAAATGTAATAGCAATGCGGGAGTACGAATGCTATTAGAAATGCAGAAAACAGAAAGCAAATTCATCCATGCGACGCTTGAAAAATTAGAAGTCGATCCTTTTATTCCCGCAGATACAATTCCAGTTTCTAGCAGCAAGTTTTTCCAACCCTTGCAAATGAAAATTACATTGGTTTTTATAGAGGTCCGTCCTCTTTGCAGCATTAAAAACGTAAAACCAACTTCCTCGTGATCTACAATAATATCTTGAAAATCAGGAACACGACCCCTTAATAGCGGCCTCGAGGAAATAAAAATTAAATGCCATGAAACGTTCGCGGCCCTTCATTAAATTCGTTTTTTCAAACATGTGCATGAAGCCGTTAAAATAATCCACGAACCAATACTTTGAACCAATAAATCCTTTAATTTTGGTGGCCTGGGCACTCTTTGACCTTAACCGCATCGGAAATCCGCAAAATATTTAATTCGGGTTAGCATTAAATCATCGAAAATCGAAAAAACCCTTTCGGCCGTTCATATTGCACTTGGCGGGAAAACTGCGCAGGTCGCGAAAATGCGACGGGTCGCGAAATCGCGACGTGTTTTTCCGCCGTACGCTTCGCTGCTGAAGACCCACGAAAATGGAACATGTAGCGATTTCGCTACATGTTTGACTTCCTCTTCGCCATCGCAAGCTTGCTCCGCGAAATCGGAACATGTAGCGATTTCGCTACATGTTTCCGTCGTTGCTCCTCCCTGCGCTCTGCCCCGCGAAATCGGAACACGTAGCGATTTCGCTACATGTTCCTTCTCTCTGCATCAATCGCCATTTTCGGTCGCGATTCGCTGACATGTCAGCGACGCGCTGCAAGTTCTCACTTTTTGCCTTCGACGCTCCCCGGGTCGCGATTCGCTGACATGTCAGCGAATCGCTGCATGTTTTCAACTTAATGTTTTTTTGCCCGCCGACCCGCGATTTCGGAACACGTCGCGATATCGCGACGGTTCCGCCAACCTGCCTGCGTTGACTGCGTTGACCGCGATTCTGAAACATGTCAGCGCGTCGCTGCAATTTTCAGACTTAACCATTTTTTGCTCATTTTTTCTCCTTTTTTCGCCCAAGCTGCATCAATCAAAGGTCAGATCCCCAACAATACATCAATGCATTCATCAATGAGAATCAATGTGGCAAAAATGCCAACAGGACCTTATGTTGTTCTAGCACTTCCTCGTGTAGTGGCCACTCATAATGAGTGTCTAAGTGGGTCTTCCCATGTATGTACTCCTCTTGAAAGGGTCTATGTTGAATGGAAGTGCCCCTCAAAGGGGTGCCTCTATAGTCCTATTTTTTCATGGTATGATGTGGAATATTTTGTGGGTCAGGCCGCCAAGGTGGTATGACCAAGTCCTTGGGGCTATAACGAAGGTGACTTTGGCCTCCTTGTACACTTTTTGTCGCATCTACCCATGATTGGGCTTGGATACGGGTGTACACCATGGTGATGGTTTTCTAAGGGATACATATGTTTTTATATTATTTATGATTTTTTATGCTACACTAAACAAAGGGGACCACACAATCAAAGAAATGATTATCTCTTTTATAGATTAAAGGTGTGTCCTAAATATGGTTTAGTGTGTTTTGATTTTTGTTGTGCAAAACCTTGTAATGAAAACATGCATAATGATGAATCTTATATATACAAAATGGTCGCCCCTTCAATATACAACTGCCAGGCCATTATACCGAACCTCTCAATATACCCGCCCTTACGTGAGGGAAACTATTGGTACGTGAGAGTAGAACAATACGTGGAACATAGGCGGTACAAAAGGGGAATCACTCTATTTTTGACACCTACCATAGAAGACTTATCCTCATGCACGGGGAATCACCCCCACTACACTTGGTCAACTTTCATCAGGATTTACGTCTAGCAATGGTCGCAATCAAGGTTATGTATGCAAAATTCAAGCCAAGGTGGTGATGAAATCCACCGTTGGTCTTGATCAAGTGTTGGGGTTTTAAGACCAACTCCTTGATTTTTATATTATCACGTGGTGTGTGTGGTTATTTTTACTTGTGCAAAGAAAGAAAACATGTAGTAAAATTTTCCATGCAAGCAAAGAAATAGAAAAATTACAGGAACAGGAAACAAAAAATTACATAGGGTGTTCAGAAAACCTACCTCTTCTCTGCCCACACCGGATGCCCCTGAGTTTTTGCTCAGAAATTGCATAGAGAGCTAATCATATTGGGATGGAATGAATAGAAGATATGTATTCATCATAGGGTGGGATGAATATGTATTCATCCCAGGGTGACATGAATTCCAGTCTGTATTTGTCACAGGGTGGCACAAGCAGCAGTCCAGCGCTTGAAGGATTAACACCTGCAAGAAAAATACAAGATTTTTGATCAAAAATTTGATCCAAATAGTAGGGGATAGGGTCCCACCATGATCACCAATGAAATTATGTCTACGAAAGCACTGGTGTACCGGGTGTGATGCAAACAAAAGTAGATGTATTAAGGAAATTCTAAGTCCTACAAAGACGCAAAGAACTTAAAGTGCATGAAAAGGGAAAATGAAAGAAATGAAATGAGATGTAAAGCAAAAGCAAAGGTGCAACCTATTTTATTAAAATTGCTTGAGATCAGGTTACAATAGGTCTCCCCCATTTTCATAGGCTAGGAGCGTTCGATAGAATTTTGTTACACCAATGGATGGTATGCTTCCCTTCGGGATCTTCTGCGTGCCCACATTCAAAATGGGTGGGCCAAATGTCACCACTGCTTGCATGAGTGCATCTATCATTCCTTTCTACCCCTATGATGTTGATATCCTACATATAGAGAAACATCAAATGATTAATAGCACATGTGGATGGAGGGAAACATGCAATCCCCAAGGCCTCCGGTTAATGCATACATGAAATAATTAAAATAGTGATCAAAACTTATCAGAATGAAATGAAATTTGGAAAAAATCATGTAAAAATCATCAAGGACACACTACAAAAAGAATAGGTGAGAAATCTATTGTATATTTCTAATCGCTCTGGAGTGGGACGATTAGGACTGTCTTAAAATGTATAAAAGTGGCCTCCAAAATGTCCCACCTAGGGGACTCCAAAACACCTAAAAAATTGTGGTCAGGAAAAATGGGACATTTTGAGACAACCCAGAAGGTCGAATTTTGCAGATTTGGCCCAGATTGCCCTGTATCTGAAAGCGCTCCTTGTAGGTTAGTAAAAGCATAAAACCATGAAAACATAGTCAAAATGAGTCAGAATGCATTGAAATTTGAATTGTAGCATATATGAAACACAAAAAAAATGATGCAAAATAAAAAATGAAGAAATATTCTATAGATTTCTAATCACTCCGGGTGGGGCGATTAGGACTACAACAGTGCGGGGGGCGCTCGGGGGCAGGACACCCACTATTTGGGGCTTGGTTTTGACACCAATCCACTTGGGATGTGTCCAAAACATTCTAGGGGGTTGTGTCAACAAATTTGGTGTGTTATTGTGGCCAATTGTTTGGGTTTTGGGTCCGAATTGCATTCCTAATGTTCACCCGATAACCTCCCTTCCAAAAGAGAGATCAAGGATGTAGGAAGCACAATGAGGGTGAGGGTATAATTCGATAGCACTCTATTGCTCCAAATGCTCCTGCTCCATTCCTTTTTTGGGGGTGAGAAGACTCACCATTTTATAGACCTAAGGGTCTCCTTTGAATGTGCATGTAGGGGCGCCACTTGGCCATCATGCCTTCCCAAGGGAGAGAATATTCCTCCCTGATTAAGGGCTCCATGACTACCTCTATGACTGCCTCTTTGAGCTCAAAAATGCTCACTCGCACTCCCATGCATTTAAGGTGGAGTTGAGTGGCGGATCTGGGCTGCCATTTGTCAAGGTTTGACCTTTTTCTCGTCAAACCTGCTATTTGCCTCACCCTAGAGCAATTATTGCTAATCATCCTGGGGTGGGGCGAATAGCATTCTAATCATCCCAGGGTGGAACAAATAGGGAGCAGAGTGCTTGAAATGTGCCAAATTGACCTCTGACCTTCCAAAATTGCTTTGGGAGTGGTTAAGACCACTTTTTAACCTTTGGAGGCTGCGCTAGGGGCTATGTATGCCAATTCGATTAGTGCTTGTCGTCACATAATCATATTGGTGCTATTTTGGTGTCTACAGTCAAAATTCATTGTTAACTTTTCAAGGAAATATGATGGCCTACGATTACCCAAAAAAATATTTATGGTCTATATGAATTCGCAAATATGATAGAATATTAATTAAATGACTTGCTAGATGATGTGTAGACTGCATGATCTAGCTTTCATTTGATCAATGACTATATTTTGATCTCAAAAAGACAAAGGAAAGTTTCATCTCCCGTAGTTGATCAGTCTATCAGAATTAAACCTGCCATGTAAAAAAATTATTGGTTTGCATGGACAAATGAATGATGTCAAAGAACTTTAAGGGACACATAAATTTTATCCACCAATATCTCATCTCATTTGATGGCTAATCTTATAGTGATATTACACAAGTGATTCAGAGGTAAAAAATTTACCTCACTCTCCTTGTAGGGATGACAATAGTGGCGTATCACATTTTAGTTATATTCATACTAAAGAAATTATTATATTAGATCCACATCCCTCACAATAATTTAGCATGGAACAATAGACTTTAGAGTTTTATGAGCTACAAATTATAGGGATCATACCTACCCCTCCATAATATGAAAATGAATCCAACATCCTCATCGAAGAAACTATAGATGTAAACATCGGGTCAAGCACCAATCCATAAATGATAAAGTTAGAAAAATCCTAACTTTGGAAGAGAGAGAGGAGTATACAAAAGATTATCTAAGTACTATGACATATTTGCATGGTCCTATATAGATATGCTTGGATTGGATCCATATTTGGTAGTTCATCACTTAGTAGTCAAGCTTGATGCTAAGACTCTGAAGAATCCAAAGGTCACTTTTCTAGTCCAAGAGGAACTCTAAAATATTTTTGACATCAATTTCATCAAAGTTATCAATTATTACAATTGGATTTAAGACAGTACAATTTACCAAGAAATAATGTATCATATGAGTATGCACAGACTTTCGTGATATTAACAAAGCTTTTCCTAAGGATTATTTTCCATTGCCCAACATAGACATGATAGTAGACTTCTTTGCTAGTTGTGGAATACTACTATTAATGGATAATTATTTTGGTTATAATCAGATTCATATAGCACCAAAATACCAAGCCAAAATGACATTCACTACTCCTTGTTGGACCTTCTACTACAAAGTTATGCCCTTCAGATTGAAAAATGCTAGTGCAACTTACAACATGCCATGAAAAATATTTTCCATGATATGATGTATGATATCATTAAATATTATGTCAATGATCTCCTTGGATGATCAATGAAAAGAGAAGATGATACTTGAAACAAATATTTGAATTACTATGAGAATACAAAGTTCATTTAAAACACTCCAAATGTCTATTTGGAAATATTTTAGGCTTTATGGTGTCTAGGTGAGGTATCAAAGTAAATACCAATAAAATATTGGCCATAATTGACATGCCATCTCCTAGAAATCTAAAATATCTTATAAGCTTACAAGACAAGCTCCAAGCAACTAGGAAATTTATATCCCAATTGGTTAATAAATGCCAATGCTTTTCACGATTACTATGAAAAGGGATCAAGTTCAGTTGGGATGAGGAATGTCAAAAAGATTTTGTTTATTTGAAGACATAATTGTATTCTCTAATTCTTGTGCCACTTGATCCTTTTAGTCCACTATTGTTGTATATTATCACAATAATTCGTGCTTTAGGCACCATTTTGACACAATACAATGAGCAATGTAGAGAATGAGCCATTTATTATATTAATAAAATTCTCATCAGTTAAAAAACTAGGTATACCTCTTTGGAAAAGGTGTGCTTAGCCATGGTATTTACTTCCCAAAATTTGATGGATTACATGCTAAGTCACAAAAACTATATCATATCTAAGGTTGATCCATTATGATACATTATTATAAAGTCCTATTTGTTAGGTAGGGTAGAAAAATGGGTAATGGAACTTAATGAATTTGATCTTGAATTTGTTAGTTAAAATTTGGTTAAGGAACAAGTGATAGTTGACCAACTAGTAGTAACCCCTTTTGCAGCTAGTCACCCCTTAGAGATCAAGTACTTTGATGAGATGGTGTGTGCTCTTGTCACATCACAACCAAATTCTTGGACTCTTTTCTTTGATGGAACAAGGTGTGTCAAAGGAGTAGGAGAAAGAATCATCCTAGTATTGCCCCAATAGATAGTGATTTACTTATATTGTAAGATTAAATTATCATGTACCAATATCATGGTTGAATATGAAAATCTTATCATTGGGCTACAAGAAATGTTGGCTCTAAAAGTTATCAACCTCTCAATTTTTGGAGAATCTGAACTTATAGTCAATCAAATAAATGGGATTTTTAAACTAAAGATGATAAAATAAATCTATATAAAGATAGTTTGGATAACCTAATGGCTTCTTTTGAAAAGATAATCATCAATATGATTCCACGCTCTAGTAATTTCCAAGTGGATAAAATAGCTACCGTTGCATCTCTCATACATCTAGAATTGGAAAATGAACAAGCAACAATTATACTCTATCAAGTTAAATAACCAACAATGTTGCAATCTAGTTGAGAGTCATTGGCTATTTTTTCTATTGAGCAAGTACCCATGATCGACTCTTAGTACAAAGAAATATATGATTTCCTAAAGAGTGATGTTTTCCCCAAAGGGTTAAATTATAATTTGTAAATAATCTCAAGCAATGTACCTATCAATTCATCATAATCAAAGACATCCTTTATCAAATGGCTTTTGAAGTTATTCTCGTAATATTCCTCAATGAAGATGAAGCTAAAATAGTCATTCAAGATGCCCATGAAGGGGCATGTGATAAAAACATTAATGGAAGTGCCATTGCTAAAAATATTGTTTCATGGGCTATTATTTTTTTACCATAGATCAAGATGCTCATAGCCATGTAAAAAATATAATGTGTCAAAAGCATGATAAACTAATTCATGAACCATCTTAGGAAATTCAATCAGTCATATTGCGTTGGTCCTTTTCTGCTTAGGGACTAGATATCATGAAAAAAATAAACCTAGTATCATTCAATGGACATAAATTCATTATCATGATAACTGAATACTTTACTAATTGGGAAGAAGCTATACCTCTAGCCTCTTATATTAGCATTCAAGTCTCCAAGTTTATCCTAAATCAAATCTTATCACATTACAGTATTTCTAACATTCTTATATCTGATAATGGAACTCCTTTTAGAAACAAGGATGTGGTCAAACTTTATTCTAAATTCAAAACTCAACACAAGTGGTCAATACCATATTACCCACAAGGTAATGATCAAGCCAAATATTCTAACAAAACATTGATCAAAATCCTAAGGAATCCTATAAGTAGAATTAGAAGGGATTTGAATTTGGAGCTATATCATGTCTTATGGGTATATTGCACCAATGTTCAACTCCATATTTTTCTATACCCTATGCCTTAGTGTATGGGACTAAAGACATATTTCTATTCAAATTAGAAGTTCCATATCTTTGATTTCTTCTAAAATATGCAATAGTTGGTGACAAGTATCATCACTTGAGACTTAATCAACTTTAGTTGCTCAATGAAAGGTAAACCCATGCCTTAGATCACTTACATGTGTATCACCAAAGACTTAAGAATGCCTATGGAAAGTGAGTTAGACCTTGTTCCTTTGAAGTAGGAGACCTTGTCCTCAAGGAAAATAAAAAACACTAATGCCAAAAAAGACCTCAAGGGTAAGTTTAAACCCAACTAGTTAGGTCCTTTCATCATAAAAACCAAATATGGATCAGACACTTATTTTCTGGATTCCATAGATGGTTATGAACATAAAGAACCTATCAATTTAATGCATTTAATAAGATATTATGCTTGAATTTTCATGTTTTCTTATCCATGTACCTGGTTGTTTTTTTTCAAAAAAATTGATCATTTTTCTTGTATTTGTATGCCTAAATTGCATGTTTACTTGCATCTACCTTTTCATCCCATAAAATCATGTGGAACAATACTACAATGAAGAGATGATGATCCTAGCTAGCAAATAATACCACTTGCATTTATCTTGTAGTAGGTCACTGATCTAGTGGAGTCCCTCATAGAATTTCCCAAAATCTCATTACTTCCTTTGATATTTTGAACTCTAGAAAATAAAATGAGATTGTGACAAGCATAGGAAGATCATTAGTTATGACCTAACCATAGCTAGACACCTTGGATTATTTTTATAAGAGTCAAATTTTATAAAATAAATTGTGAGCATGACCTTGTTCATTGTTATGTTTATTCAATACATCATTAGATCATGCTAGACTTGTTAGCACTCTATGATGATGTTGATACTATAATGCTAATCTAAAAGTGGCATATAAAATGATATGCATTATCTAACAAGTTACACCCTAGTAAAACATCTTCCTATTTCTTCTATAACATATTTTATTACAACATCCTTTGGTTTATCTTTTCACCTAGGAAAAGTAGATCATAGGATTATTCAATGACTAGTAAGTTCTTGAAAATATTATAAAGCATCCAATAGCATGGAATAATCCTATGAAATACTTTTTCTCAGTGAAAGGATTTATCTAATAGAAAAACAATCTCTCAATCACATCTTTTGATTCATCTTTTCACCCAATAAAAGTAGATCATTTGATGACTAACATGCTTGAAAATCTTAGAAAGCACCCAACAATATGGGATAATTCCATGAAACATTTTTTCTTGGTGAAATGATTTATCAAAAATATTTCTAAAAGCATAATTTATGCCAAATCATGATTCACACTTATATTCAAATAGAAACTTTGGTAGTATCCTTCGCTTGGTAAGCGTTAGCAAGTCCTATACATTCAACAAGCGAGGAATAATTTTTTCAAACCTTATTATTTAATATAATGGTTTATCATATATCATAATCAAAACACACTTAAAAATTACACGATATCAAAAAATCTCACTTTATGGTTCATTCTTATATCCAAATAGAATGTTTGGTAAAATGATTCATAACTTGGTAAGTGTTGGCAAGCCCTATAAACCCAAAAAATGAGGAATGATTATTTTAAAAATTATTTGCTATAAGGGTCTATCATACATCATGAATCATGTTCATATCTACTTCCTATCAATTTGTAATTCATTCTTATGTCCAACCAGAAGGTAGGATATAATGATTTGATACTTGACAAGCGTTATAACTCCTATACACCCAATAAGTGATTAATTATTATGTCAAACATTCTTCCTTGATATAAGGATAAATCATAAACTCAATTTTATTAATTCACACATTTTATTATTATACTTGGCACAAATGAATGATGTATAATTATTAAAATACAAGATAAATATGTCAAAGCATCAAATGGTATTGATAATTTAAATAAAATATCCTATCATGGTATAATATTTTTATCATTATAATCAAATGACCACTTACTCCTTAATCATGGCCCTATGATGAAGCATACTTGTTGATATCCCCACATCATCAATATATTTGATGTGATGCTATTTATTCTATTTTTAACCTTTTATATTATCAATAAATTTTATACATAGGATGCATGCTTGGTTTAAATTTACTTAACTATACATTTGCATGTGTGCATAAGCTACATATATTAAATCATCATTTGATTTCACTTCGTTGGGATGTAGCGATTACCCTCTTAATACTATATTCGAAATTGTATGCTAGCAATATCGAATCACATTGCATAGCATAGTTTACTCAAGAGCCTCTTTGGAAGGGGAGAAACAAGAAATATTTTCTATCTAGATAATTTTTGTGGCTTCAAAAAAATTCTACAGGTAATAATTCTTAATTTCTCCTCTTTCACTAATAAGCTTTGAGACATTACTCATATATCATCCATATTTACTATCACCAGTGTATGCTTGCATTTATGCATTAAATGTATGCTTGAATAAATCACACATCGATTTACTTCATTGGATTTGTCTCCTACAATAATTTTAACAAATTCTAACACATATAGGGTGTTATTTCTTAGGATATTATGGGCAAATAAAATCATGAAGTAAATCATCCAATCTTCTTCATTCACTCTTTTTGTGATGATAACATGTGTGCTCCATATAGTGCAACCTTGATATGGTCATAAAGGTTGCTATCATGGTTGAACATTGGACATATAGCTATTGAGATGCAATAAAGAATCCAAGCTATACATACATTATAAACTTTGGGTCCTAAACTGCTAGTGGAATATCACCAAAATTAACATTGGATTTCATATTTATTTACTTGAAATAGTTGCTTGATTCACATTTAAATTAATGCACACATCAAACATTGAAATAACAAGAAATTAGTTCAAATAAAAACATTCTCCTACTTGCCAAATGATTATAGTCCCTAAGTTGTGAGGATCTAGATTTGTAATATCTTATAGAATCTTCACTCAATATAAGTATTTTTTTTATTTTGAGCCCTCTTCTATTAGGTAACAAATGACACAAAAATTTGTTTTCTTACAAGTGCTAATAAGGATTTCAAATGATAAACCTTCTTACAACACAAATCCTATCATCTTTAGACAACATTTTTCTAAATATGATTCAACATATTTGAATCCATTAACAAGTGCACTAAAAAAGAAAAAATTATGTGACATTGATATTACCAATGGCAAGATCCCTAATCCTCTTAAACCCCAAAAGTGGGGGTATCAAAGAAACTTTCTTGATCATGGAAAATAAAAGCACTATATCAATACATCAAATGTCCAAAAAATAAAAGTACTATGTCAAGACATCAACTATCCAAAAAGCAAAAGCACTATATCAGGACATCAATTGTTTGAAAAGCAAAAGACCATATCAGGAGATCTATAGTTTGAAAAGCAAGGCACCTTATCAAGACATCAACTATTAAAAAAGTAAAGCACCACATTAGGACATAAACTATCTGAAAATAACTATACTATATCAGGACATAAATTTTCCAAAAGGTATTATACCATATTAGGACATTGACTATCTACCAAAAATAAGAGACATTGAATGCCTACATATAAAGTAGTTTATCTAAGCATTCATCCATAAGTTAGCCTAAAAGAGTCATCACTTATGAACAAACTATTTTATAGGACATAAATTATCCTATGACATGATCTTCCTAAAAATATTATTAGTCATAGCCACCTAAGTGCTTGTCATTTATTAGGCTGAGAGGCCACCGCTTGGGGTCTATCGATGATATAATAAAAACCTATTTGAGAAGATTTGTTTGATTAGCCTTCCAAATTGGTCTATATATAACTACCTATATACTAATTATTTTTTAGGACATAAACTATCCCATGGCATGACCTACCCAAAAATATTATCAGTCATAGTCACCTAAGTGCTTATCATTTATTAGGCTAAAAGGCCACCACTTAGGGTCTACCGATGACCTAAATAATCAATTTATAAAGAGATATTAGTTTACTTTACAAATATATATATATATATATTATGAAAGAAATTAAAGACCGGATGCCAAGATTGACCTTTCTTTTCACAAACAAATCGAATTTATAAACAATACTTCCTTCCCTACTAGCTTGAGACAAACCATATAAATAGCATTATTAAACATCATTTAACATTATTAGAATATCAAATTTCAAATATTAGAACATTTCAAAATTATTTGGAATTTATTTTGAACCATGACTATGGTGTTAATCGATTATTTCAATCTTTTTAAAATTCAATTTTACACACCCATCATTCTTAAAATCATCTTCAAACCCTATATTACATAATCACTCACCATGACACACTCATCCATCATATTATCATTTGATGTTCATCTGTTTTCAAATTAGGTCATATATTCATCAAGACCCTATTAAGGTGCCAAATTTTTTAAAATGAAATTAATTCAATAAAAAGATAAAACAAGTTAGAAATCAAAATTCTACTCATCAAACCATACAATTACACTTATCTAACATCACCAAAGAATAATCTTTTAAATTTAATCATTCACATAATTTAGACACAAATTTTACATAATGACAAATTCATACTATATAAAAACCATAATAAATTAATGAAATTCTCAATATATATTTATATCATCCTGTAGATCTAGTGTACCACAATCAACAAAAATACATACACTCAAATCATATAATGTAGTTGAAGAATCCCAAAATAGATGCTCTCATGCCACTCACATAGATCAAAATTGTTGATCCAATTACATAAATCTAAGTCTCAGACCCACCCTTAGCTGGATGAGGTGGAAACTAGACCAATTATTGTGACATCCAAGTCACTAATCTCATCCTATAACGTGAATGAGTTTGACTCCTCATATGAGATTTTTTCCTCTACTCTAAAGGAATGACTGCATAGTACATCACCCTATCATGCATGTTCCTCACCACCTCTTATATAGTGTATGATTTGTTTTGAGTCCAATTAGTAACACCAATCATCCAAAGGCCCAAAAGATTTCAATATTTATGGCTATAGATCTAGATACCTCAAAGATATTGTTGTGCAAGTTACAAAAGGATTTATTGGCTATAGAGACAAGATATATTCATAGAACTTCTACATAAAACTTCAGAGAGAAGAAAATCTCCTCTTGGCCTATAAATAGGCCCATTTTTATTGTAAAAGGAATTGGAAGCCATTTGTGTATTCCTAGCACCTAGTCTTATGTGACATTTATTTCACCCTTACTTTCTACTATAACAAGGGGAGCCCAAACATTTTCTCATGCCTAAAGAGAATCGAGCCATTCAAGCCTTATTGTATTATAATCAATTAAGCATGTGTGGGATGCCAAAAAGTTCACACCACCCTACTTTAGGGTGCTGGTCCCAAGGAGGTGTGTTGGTTCCCTTTATAGGTAGTCATCCACACTCGAGTGGGAGAGTGCTACTGCTAACCCATTGTTTCAGTGATGACTGTGTTTTACATGTAGTACTATCTTTAGTAGGATTTTTTTGGGTTCATCAAGGTATTTAAATATTCCCTAATCTATTTGATATGTTTAATTTTTCATACACCTAAGTTTTGGAAGTCCATCCTAAGATTTAGTATGAATGAAAATGCAATGCAATTTAATATGAAAATAATTATGCAAGAATATAATATTATCCTATATGCAATTTTACTTTTTGTTGATTTGGCTATAAAATCTATTGAAAGGATATTTTCTTTATTTTCTTATGAGGATAAGGGTTCAATAAGGCTAAAAACACCTACATGCAATATTGATTTTGAATACATAATGAAAGTGAAGTAAAATTCTAGCTAGACTAACGATTATTTTGAAATTTTCTCTTTTATATAAGTTTAAAAAGGAAATAGCAAGACAGAAGCAAACAAACAAGTCTTTGAAAAGAACTATAAAACTGAAGGATTAAGGGTACCTATCTATTTTTATGGTTGGTGAAAATAGATCATCTAAAATTGAATGCGACTCCTATGAAAATATGCAACTAGAAAATTTGTTAAAACCTTCTAAAAAAACAACAAAAAATGGGATTATGATTTGGAGGCCTACCAAATAGCCAAAATATTTCTTCTTCCTAGTTTTCATAGTTACACCCTCTATTTATACAAAAATTGAGGTGACCTTGCCTTGGAAATGAATGTAGAGAAAACAGTAATGAATACACTAACTAGAACTATTTTGCCTTGTATATTTGCTATAATAGCATAAAATGGATGAGTAATAGGGTATATTGGGGAAAAAAGATCTTCTATTTGTCAAAATTATGCAAATGGATACATTGATTAGACTGGATTTTGAATAGGATAGAGAAAAAGCAAGGAGAAAAAAGTATTGCGATATCGTGACATGTTGCATTTTCGCTGTCCAAAGCAAAGAGAAAAAGCAAGGAGGAAAAAGTGTCACGATATCGTGACATGTTGCATTTTCACAGTCCAAAGCAAAGAGAAAAAACAAGGAGGAAAAAGTGTCGCGATATCGCGACATGTTGCATTTTTGTGGCCAAAAGAGAAGAGAAAGAACAAGAAAGAAAAAGTATCGCGATATCGCGACATGTTGCATTTTCGCGGCCAAAAGAGAAGAGAAAAAGCAAGGAGGAAAAGTATCGCGATATCGCGACATGTTGCATTTTCACGGCCAAAAGAGAAGAGAAAGAACAAGAAATAAAAAGTGTCGCGATATCGCGACATGTTGCATTTTCACGGCCAAAAGAGAAGAGAAAGAACAAGAAAGAAAAAGTATCGCGATATCACGACATGTATTTTTGTGGCCAATAGCAACAGAAGGGGGCAAAAGTGTCACGATATCATGACATGTTGCATTTTCGCAGTCCAAAGCAAAGGAAAAAGTGTCGCGATATCGCGACATGTTGCATTTTTGCGATCCAAAGCAAAGGAAAAAGTGTTGCGATATCACGACATGTTGCATTTTCATGACTCAAAAGGGGCAGGCAAGCAGAGAAACAAAAGTGTTGCGATATCGCGACATGTTGCATTTTCGCTACTCAAAAGGGGCAGGCAGGCAGAGAGACAAGAGTGTCGTGATTTTGTGACATGTCCAATTTTTTCCAAGGGAACAGAGTAGTGGACAGTGCGTCTGATATTAGTGATGAACACCAAGATAGTGAAACTAAAGACTGCATAATGACGTGGACCTATAAGGAATAAATCGAAGATTGAATAAGGTAATTTGTCACATAAGCACAAAATCCAATGAATAAGACAAAATGTTACATAAGGAATCTTTAATGATTTGAAATCATTTAATATGGTCGTTACACATGGAAGGAAGCGGACGCATGCCCATGTGGAGAAAAGCAAACGTTTTTTTTGAAATCAAACGAAAAGTGAAGAAAACCAAACAGAGGAAGCCAAACCATGGGAATGAAACGAAGGGCCACAAAATAGAAATGAAAAGCCTTTTTGGAAACCAAAAAACATGCATGCACAAGGGAAGGTGAAACAAAAAACCATTGGAAAATGAAACGAAAAGCTTCCTAAAAATTTTAAATACGCCAGGCAAGGATGTTTTGAGGGGTTGGAAACTTTTCAAAGAAGATTGCAGGAATGAAGGCAAGGCCTTGGCACTGGGTTTTTCTGGATATTTTTCCTTCCACATTGGACTGGTTTTTTTGAGAAAACCAGATTTTTGCTATTGTAAAATGACACATTTTTAATGCAGGAGTTTTCAGAAATTTGCATCTTGTGGGCAAGAAAGAAGGAGATTCTCTTTGCATGCTATGGATTTAATTTCTATTTCTTTCTCTTTTCAGATTTCGAGTTTGTAGATGGAGTTAATGCAAGTTTGCTTGGTTGCTTCATGTGAATGCTTGAACCTGAAATTTATTTTAAACCCTAGGAACCAACACTTAGCTTATCCGGATTGTGCTTGTTTTGCAAGTCCAATAGGTTAGGTTGCATGCATGGAAACCTCACATCTTCGATTTTTTCGAAATAGGATAGCATCATACTGAATGCATTTTATTTTCATTTTCTGCATTTCAATATTCATTTTTTGCATTTTATTTTTTTCCAAAACTTTTAACTTTTTAAAATTTTCAGGCATTAAAATAAACATTTAAAAATTTTCAAAATCCAAAAATAATTTCACCATTGCATAGGTTATACTTCAGACTTCCAATATGCACTTTGAAATTTCATTTTTGGAGTTGTCTAGTAGTTTAAAAATTCACCGAAGTTGTTGTTTTAGTACAGATTTTAAAAAATCCGAAAATAGAAAATTTCCATTTTTGGACCGAATTTCATTTTTTCAGTTTCATGTTTCATTCATGAGCCTATGATGACATTTCCTTCATGAAAATTCCAATTTCATTGAAGGAGTTATGTTTTATGGCATTTCACAAATTTCCATTTTTGAGCCTAAAATTACCCTCTCTTCATAAAAATTCTAATTTTACGAAAGAGGGGTAATTTGAGTATTTACATTGAAGGTCTTTTCTTCAAAGCACTTAATTGTTCATCTTAATGAAAATTTGATTTCATTTAAGAGGGATAATTTAAAGTGACATTTAAAGTCCTTAATTTAAGGCCATAAATTATTGCCTCTTTGTGAAAACCTATTTCACCAAAGAGGGGTGGTTTATCGATCACATTGAAAGCTATCTTCATTTTCATGATAAGAAGCCATATTTGGACTTAATAAAGAAGATAAAATCTATTTTAAAACCCTCAAGATAAAAGGAACTAAGGCACTACATCGTAGTCATATGAGGGCCAACTCACATTTGCTTCATTTTGGTTCAATGAACAATTACTAAAGTTTCATGGTAAAATAAACCAACATTGCCCCTTGTTTATAGTTACTTGCAATCACTAAGGTGTTCCAAGAATTTAAATTGAATATCTTTATTTGAGATTACTAATACATATATGCAAATGCTAATATAGCAGAGACCTTGGAGAAGTTGTTTGTTTAACTTCTTTGCAAGAGGGGATTTGGAACCCAAATCCTAAGGGAGAGTGTACTTTCACAATTGGGTGAAAATACAACTCAACAATACCATTTGTTCCTCTTAGAGTTTTCCAAATGGATGAGGTGATGTGGTTGGCATGTTGACTAGCATGATTCTTTAGGTGGTATGTTTGGATGACTAAGGGATTGATATGGCCTATTTCAAGGTAATATTTGGTCACTTAGGTATAGGAAAGGGATTTATTCCCTTACTTCCATTCTTGGCAATATTCTACACTTTCAAGAAATCATTTAGGGTGATATTTGTGCCTTGGAAGGATTTTGTAGGCACTACTATTTGTTTTTTTATTTTCTGGGTGCAAATACGTTACCTAGATGAATATGTTATTGGGTGGATTTGTTTTTTAATGTATTCACTTCAAGTGATCACTGAGGGTCAAATTTGGTAGTTGAAGGGGGTTTTTTGAAATTTTGAACATACACCAAGATGAGAGAATATTCACTTGATGGTAGATTCACTTTGAGCTGATGGATTTTCCTTTGTTGCATTTTTTTTGCAATTTTTGAGGTTGATTAATTTGTTGTGGTTATTTGAGCTAGTTTGTTGGGTTGCTTTGAAAATTGACATGAGATAGATGATTTAATTTTAGGTATCTACATTTTCCCCCTTTTTTATGCATTTTAAATTTTAAATAATGTGTCAAAAATAGTTGTAGATGCTTGCATTTTCAATGGAAACATGGTTATTGGGCTTTGATTAATTGTTATAAGGTGAAATGTATTGGAAAATAATGCTTTTAGCGAAAACATTTTTTTTTAGTTTTAACTATGTAAAATTCTTGCTATGGTTGACATGAAGTTAAGAAAAAATTGGCTTGCCCCTAGCCTAGGTTCCCCCTCAAGTTTTTGAGGTACCAAATGTAGTCCTAATGGAACTTGAATAGGTTGGGTTGAAGATTTAAGAAGAATGATTTTTTACCTAAATAAGGGTAAAATTGGAAAAAGAGTGGTAGTAAATTTTACTTTTACTAAACAAAGAGGAAAAAGGGCTTTAGATAAAATGCTAGGGTTTTGTGGAATGGCACAACCAGGACATCCTATCCATTGACTAGAAAGAGTACAAGGAAAAATAGGCTTAGGTGGGACCTAGCTTAAGGTATGGAATTTTCTATCTACTAGTTAATTTTATTTTTGTCTTTTTATAGTCATGTCATTATGGTCAGCATATTCATCCCACGGTTGTGAATACATCACTTTGAATACTCCACTTGGCATATTCACAATTTTTTTGGGTTGATAGATTTTCTTTTTGCAAACAAATTTTCCACTCAATGTATTCTCACTTTAGCTAGTGTATTTATTAAAATTCTTAGGTTGTCTAATTTAAATCATTTATCTAAAATGTTTGACTCTACTTTATTATTTCTTCTTGGTTGCAGGTGTAAAAGGTATTAGAATGTATAGATCATCTTTTGTGTACCTTTTATCCATAGTTGATTCATGACACCCACAAATTGAGATGCATTAGATGTTGTAGGGTTATTGCATTTGGATACTATATCAAGTATTGAGTTAGACCATGCTTTGTTGATTGATTTAATCGAGTTAAGACACTCTAAGTGTGGGATATTTCTGTTACCTTATGGTGATATGATCATCATTATATAGGACATCTAGAGTATTTCACAATTGCCTATCCAAGTTTTTGGGATACATATGAGATGTAACCAGGATAATGCTATTTTTAGGTTGACTCATGAGTGTTATTTTCAATTGAGGTGCAATGACATTGATATCAATGACACATTCTAGGCTAGTTTTTTGGATTGATTGGTAGTGCTACTATGCACTATAGTGTTTGATTTATTTGGTAGTAGATACTAGCAAGAGACTATGGTATTAGGGCTTATTCAATATTATAGCCTAGATGAGAGATGACCAAACATGGTTCACCTAGGGCCCCTTCATTCTCTATAGGCTTCATTAGACTCTTGAACTTATTATTTACAAGGATGGAAAGAACCTGCTCTAATGTTTCCTACTATGGATCTGAGCATGGGAGGATATAGCCATTAAATGACCTATGGGACTACTAGTCACACTAGTATATTCAAATGTTCTTGCAAGTTTTATATGGGACATATCCCATGAGGTAGACAGGAGGAATTTTAGGGGTGTGAGGATGCCAACCAAAAGGGTGATTGATGACCTATAGCTTGACCATATAGTTTGGAAACCATAGAAGGAACACATAGGTTGGGCAACAAATTAATTTGAGTTAGCTAGATTTTTGTGGATTAGATGACTGAGGGGACCATCGAGAGAGTTTAAACTCTATCATCTAGATAGGTTTCAACAAAAAATTGGACTAGTTTAGGGGTTTTTTGAGCCAGGGGAGTAGTGGTTCAAGTAAGTGACTCATGAGAGGCAAGGAGGCTATGGTAACCTTCCCTAAACCTAAGGTATTTATTGGGGAGGAGGGTGGCAATACTCAACTCCAAGAGTTAGGCTTGGATGATGTAGGGGTTTCTCAAGGATATCTCTAGTGGTATAACCAATTTTTCCTTGCTTGAGCCACACTAGTGATAAGAGAACCTGGGATGGGCCCTAGACTAAGCAAGATAGCTTATTTTCATGTTCATATGGCACAAAAGAACCTACAATGGATACCAATATATGGATCAATGTCATCAAGAGCCTTAATCATACCCCCACTAGCCACTATTCATTATAGTGAGGTAGGGACTATTTGTACAACAAAGGAGGCTTTTGAGTAGGAGAGGGATTCCATGAAGAGGAAAATAGAGCTACTACACGGGTAGGTGACACAGGATTTAGTAGAGAGGAACTAGATCATTTTGAAGAGAGACTAGGTCACTTTAGAGAGGGATCAGGTCCACACTAAGGGGGACCAAATACAAACTAAGTGGAATGATATATTGAAGGGAAACTATAGTAGGTACTGGGAGCCATGCCATATCTATCTAAGGTTTTTTTATGCATAATGGGTTGGACTCAAAATGTACTTGTAAAAAAATGGTGAATCCTAATAGAAATCAAGGTGAATTAAGGTGAATCTTAAGAAAATCAAATCAATCATCTTCACACAAAAATTTGGGGTATTTGAAGCCCTAAAAAGTAAGGTCATCAATCGTAGGCCTCATCGAACTGAACGCTTGTCCATTTCCTAGTGCTTTTAGTAGTGTAAAATGGTTTAAATGATTGTGGTATGGTGGTTATAGGGGTGGACTACATGAAGAACTGTGTGATAACTTTCAGGTCGGACAACGTAGAATACTATGGTGGCCATAAAATTGGGACAACCTACTCGGATTCGTGGTGGCTACTGATTCCACCATGTAAATTTTATATATATTTTTTAAAATTAAGGTAATATTTGGGGCAAATTTTGACCTATTAAATCACCTTATAACTTTATAAAAACACCATCATTATATTAGGATTGAATAGAGCTTTCCAATACAAATATGCCTATGTTTGGAAATATATTGTGGTGAATTGACCCTAAGAAAAAATCAGTCCTAAAAATTTTAGGTGAATGGGCCGATGTCGAGGGTCCTCATATTCACTAATTTCCAATTTTGGAAATCCTAATATTCACCCAATTTGCAAATATTCGCCACTATGCATAACCCTAGAGGTATCTTTTTTTGTCTTCATATCTTCAGTATTTTTGGTCCTTTGGTTTACCTCATGATTGGCAGCATATTTGGAAGGATTGGAATTCTAGAGCCTTCAAAAATATCTCCCATCCAACTGAGTTTGTGGTACTTCATGCTATTGCTGCCATTGTTGAAAATTTGGATACAATTTCTTTAGATAAGGTCACTTCCATTGGGGAGTTGGCGGTGGAGTCAACTCTTGGATTTAGAGATTATTCTCTTGAATATTACCCTAAAGCTCCTGCTAGACATACTACTATTTGGGAACCTCCTCCTCCTGAATGCTTGAATCTAAATCTCAATGGAGCCTCTAAATGGAATCCAAGACCAGCCGATGTAGGAGGATTGGTTAGAGACTTTGATGGGAGGATTTTTTTGGCTTTCACTAAAAATTTGGATCGTTAGACTAGTCATTTTGTGGACACACGAGCTTTAGTTCAAGGGGTATGTCAACTAGAAATTTTGAATGGCAGAAAGGTAATTATTTAAGGGGTTTCCCTCAATATCATTAATATGCTCAAAGGTGTTCAGGTCCCTTCTTGGATGATCACAAATGAACTTGTTGAAACCCAAAGAAAAATTTTAACCCTCAAAGTGATTGAGATTAAGCATGTTGACAGGGAGGGAAATAGATCGACAGATTTTTTAGCAAACTTGAAACTTTTGTAGGAAAGATACACAATTTGGCAGGAGGATTTTCTAAATGGATTAAATCAAATAGATAATGAAATCTTGAGGATATAATTTGTGTTTTTAAATAGCTCTAATCTATGATAGTAGGGATCCCTTGGGAAAATTTGTTGTTTGTCCTACTCGGCTATTATGTAGCTTTGTTGTTTGTCTATTTTGTGGATCCTTCTTGGTTTTCTATGTTGATATCTTTATTAATTGTTTCCATATGGTTGGTTGATACACTCTTGTAAAAATTTTGGGGCACCTTTCAAAAACCCTTCATCCATCTTATCAAGAAAAAATTTAAGGTTGAATATATTTTATTATAATATAATAGTTGGTGTCCCAAAAGAATCAATTCCTTTATTTTAGAACATTTAATTGTAATGTGATTAAGGATAAAAAGAAGACATTCTCGAGCCATGTCTTAAGATTTTTGTTGACTTAAAATTTAATGATTAAACTTTCCAAGATAGTAACAAGGACCTTGATATCTGAAGGAAAAACATGGACATATTCCATGCATGCCAACTCATAATGAAGTAGGTTATGATTTTGTAGGCAAAAACCCTAATAATATTTGGGTTAATTTATAAAACAAATCATCTAGGGATGAAAACAAAAGAATTCTACCCTTGTTATACCCATTAATAAAATTACAAGGCTTTAACTGTTGCACCTAGGTATTGTTTTCATTGCAATTGGTTTATTACATGATTAATTCTATCACATAAATTTTGAGCTTCTTTAACATAATAAAAGTAGATCACAATTTCTAATTTTGCAAGAAATTGGAAAAATTGACTCCAATTTCTTCATCTAGAATGAAATTACAATCGATATATTTTTCTTGATTGGTTATTAAAGAAGTCATAATTACAAAAAGTATTGTTTTAAGAGTTGCTTATATGCTATGTTTGTCGTTTCCATGTTTTTTAATATAGTATTTTATTGAATATGTAATATAAAGTATGAAATTTGAGATAAAGCATTAATAATATTAATTGTTTATAGCAAAAATTATATATAAAACTCTATCATTTGTTTACATTATTTAAAAATAAAATAAAATTTATATTTTATGATGTCCCAAAGCTCCCATATCCTACATACATATTGAGAAACTAGACTTTCATAATGTAGTACAAGATACTACCATTGCCAATAATTTCAAACTAGACGGCTACATCAAGGAGGCTAGATGTGATGGATGGATGACTTCAAGGAAGAAGAGTGTGAGTCAAAGAATTTTTTAGGCCATGGCATCCCAACTACTAATTTTTTACTCATCAAACAATGAATGAGGCAAAAGAACCTAGTAAAAAACCAAGTCAAGGAAGCAGTGATCCATTGAACATGTAATCATTAGAATTTTACAATTTATTGACAAATTGGCAATCCACCAACTAAAGAAAATCAATGATCTAAGAGTGACATTTTATCATCTTGTAATTTATAATAGTTAAAAACTTTTACTTAGGTTATAAAGGATAAATTGCCTAGTTATAAATAAGAGCCTAGGGCTCATTGTGATAATATTTTGGCCATTTGTTAGAAATGATAGAGCTGTGATCCTTGGTTGTAATTATATTTTGTAAATGAATACAAAATAATGCTTTATTTTTATATCTATGTCTCATTGTGTTGGACCTTTTTGTGTATAAATAAATTATGTTTGTAACACTACCTTCTCACCTACATGTTAGTCCTCTTTTCCATTGGATGTATGCTTATTCAATAATTTTCAATTTTCTTTGAATATCACAACTAATCATATACTAATATCTATATGGTCTCTGATGGTTTATTTGTTTTTCACATTTATTTTTGTCTCTTGCACTTACCATTTTTTGTTTCTACATCAAGATTATTTAGATTACTGTAGGTTAGTAGGGAACCGACCCAAATTTGGAAGTCAAGAGGACTTAAACCTATCTTTTCCCAAGGATTTGGACATAGGATCATAGATGTGATTCTCATTAACAATTAGTTCCATGGATCAATAGATTATTTTTGGCATGCTCGATAGGACAAGCTCCATAAAACCCTCCACATTCATTTTGAGATCAATGCAAAACCTTTGGAAATATCAATAGATACATAAAAGGGTTTGTTAGACACCTCAAGATATATAAAACCCAAAAATCTCAACAATTTAACTATCATTTGGTCCAAAAATAATATTTTTACATCTTAATTTCATAAAGTAGTCCAACTATAAAATCTAATGAGTTAGGAATAAATGAAAACTCTATTAAAGAAACAAACCCATAAACTTACCTAAAAACAAAGTATTGAACTCAATTGATTCGATAACCTACTTCAATGAAAAAATGTATGAGATATTAAAGATCTTTGGAAGTTATTTTTGATAATTTATTGACACCAAGGGCAATCCTAGGTATTATTTGCATGAAGTTTCATCCAAGTAACCATTCTATTGATTCACTAGATTAGAAAGTAATTTATGAATTTTACTTCCACATCTATTAGCAAAATATCACTTCACAGGTTAAGCAATTCCTAAAATCATAAATATCATCAATCATCAATAATCAATCATATATCAAATGAAAATAAATCTTACATAAAATTACACTAAAAATATTTATTGATAAAACTCAAGCAATACATAGAGCAAATATTCTTCTAGTCACATTGCATGGATTTGTCCTTAATATAAATATACATGAGACTCTTCACATTACATGACTCTTGGTATTTTCTCTCCTCAAAACCATGGGAGAAGTTAATTCTTCATAGTCATTTATTACATAATTAATCTCACATATGATATAAATATAAAGTATCTCATGATTACACATACTCCCTACTTCTAAACTTGAAACTTCACACTCATACTTAATTATACAACATATTCTCACACCTACTAACTTGAAACATACTAGATACACAATATCAAACTGACACCCTAATCTAAATATTTACAATGGGACCAAATAATGTAATACCTCAAACAACATCATCCTCATGTTACTATCATCCAGAAGCTTTTTATATTTTCAATTCATCTTTCCAAAGATTCACAAGATAATTACTATGATTCATTAGAATTCTTGTTGGTGTATGGTGACATCACTAATCCTTTTTAACTCCTCTAAGCATGTCTTAGTTCATACATTTTTTTTGGGTTTAAAATTATTTATTAGACACTCTAGTGATTTTCTAATATCATTGTGATTTTAAATTGAGACCAATTTAACCCATTTTTTAGATTTTCTAGTATGGTGTGTATGATGGATGTTGACCAAGGATAAACTTATCTTATGAAGACAAGTTCTAAGTCATATGATAGAGGCAAAAAAATTAAATAGATGAATTTTATTTAATATAGTTATATAAGAAACAAAAGGAACAAAAATTTGATAATGGTTTAGATAAAGGCTTAGAGAAACTTCCTCAAACCACCTCTATTGAAAATACTATGAAAAAATTTGTTATGCAGATATAAAATTTCTTGCCTTCATCCTCGATAGAAGTGGAATTCTATAATCATGAATTATTCAATAATTAGTATGCCATACCAAGTTATACTTAGGCATGGGATAATACTCTCCTTTCAATCCCAAATACTAACCTGCACTAACCTCTTAAAAAATATGGTTCAAATATCTTGTTTTTTCAAATGTTAAAAACTCCTACCCACTAGGTATTATTTGGAAATATTATAGATGAATGTAAGTACCATGACTTCCATACCTCTAATATAGCAAATAAACCCACCAACATCCCAACCAATACAAATCCTAAAGGCTATATCAAATAGCCAATTTAATCTAAACCTATCACAAGCTATATCTAGTAGTCAAACAAATGTAACATAACTAGCTGGTTGAAGATAGAAGTCAATCCCTCCTACTATCTCATATTGTTATACAAGGTGTAAACCCAATATATGGATCAAATCCCTACTATAAATTAGGTCTCTCAAGGATTACCGAACATCAATATCCAATATAATGTGCACAATCCATCAAATCCTAATATGTCCCAAGCTGAATTAAATCAACCCTAGCCTAATGGCCATCAAATCAAAATATTACCCAAAATTTGCAAATTCCACTTACATAATCAGAACTTAAAACCCTATGTTACCTCTAGGGTGTTATCCTATGTAATATTCCAACCATTTTTATTTATTCTATAATTGTTTTAACAACTCTAGGGGGCTAAACCAAAAAGCATTACAAAATATTCCTTTACATCCAAATCCTAACCCTCTTAACTAGGTGTTCCAAGATCCACCTTCAATTTAGAATCCTCATCAACAAAAATTTCCCCAAGGACCATTGGCATCTTAAAATAGACTATAGTCCCAAATTAATAGATGGTATAATTCATGAAATAAACATAAGGGTATATGGTTTACTCTCAATATCAAATGTTATATTTCCCCCAAATGACTTACAACCAACCCCCTCAATAATATTATATGCAAGCATAGCTAAGGACCATTAAACTTAATTATTTTTTCCCCCATATCCATAGCTTCCATGAAGACCTTACCTTATTTTGATGTTAATAGAAATAAAATTTCCATGGACCAAATGAATAAGTTATCCACTCAAAAATAAATACATCGATTCTAAGAAGAGTATATTTGGTTTGATTGTTGATTTACTCATTAAGTGACAAATCTTTAACACAATACCAAATTCTATCAAAAAATTCTATCACTAATTGGACATCTATAGTTAATAATTTTATGAGGAGCTTTAGAAACCCAAGAAATAAATATTTTTCTTATTCCAACTAAATGTCATGCAAAGGTATCCCTACAAGAATACTCATGGCTATAAAACTAGGTTTATGAGGACTTTGTACTTGATACCACTAAATTTCAAGCCTAATATGAATAAGCCTTACCATACTATATCAAGGATTTGCAATTATACTTTTCTCTAATGGTTTGTGATGCTAATCCATATACCTTATTTAGAGCATTTGAAGAGGTCAAATAAGTAAAATATGTGTTGATGAGAGTTGGCAGATTGTTTTCTACTCCACACATTGCTTATGCTACATATGTAAACCCAACCTTGAGTCCTTAGGTATTTGTAGCACTACCTACCATTGCTTCTATTCCCATATTCAAACTTTGTTAGTCTTACAATGGCACTGAGAGGGGGGGGTGAATCAGTGTAGCTATTTAATTTCAAATCTACAACTCTTAAATCTGAAAATGAAAGCTTAAAACTAGAAACAACAAGTATCACAAGAGAGCATCACATAACACAAGATGTAACGAGGTTCACCAATTTTGGCTACTCCTCAAAAATAGACTGCTTGGACTCCCATCCAAATCCAGCCTTTGCAAAGCACCAACTTTACAATCAATTTACCAAACACCCACTGGAAGGAGCACCAACCCCTAATTTACCAACACCAACTAGAAGGAGCACCAACCCCTGATTCCAAACACCAACTTGGATTTCTATTTTGAATCTTAGATTGACATAAATATGCCTTCACTTTTACAAGACCCTCACTGGTCTATTGCTCACCCAACCTCTCTTTCAATTTAGGAAACACATATTCCTTCTGCGCACTTACAGTCGCTCTCTCTCTGCTGCACTCTACTAACCCTCTTTTGGTAGCACTTTCACACATTCAACGACCTTGCTTACCACACTCTTATAGCCCTGTCTGCTCTCAAACAACTCTGTTTATCGCAATATTACGACTCTTATAGCCCTCTCTTCGCAACACTTTCCCTCCATACGACGACACTTTTTTTTACTATGAACGACACCTTCCCTCTTTATGGTGGCACACTTTTCAATTTTGAGTAGCACTTTACTTCTACATGCAACTGCCCTCGTGACACATTTACTCTTTTAGCAATGACACTTTAACTCTTTACGATGGCACTCTTTTCAATTTTGAGCCACACTTTACTTCTGCACGCAACTGCCCTTTTATAACAATATTTTCATCTTGAAACCCTAAGTCTTCTGTAACTGCCATAATCCCGCATGCAGCCTATTAATAGCCACTCCTATAAGTAACTCCTTTCTGACACACTATTCTTATATGCAACCTATTAATGGCTCTGTTTCTTGTGTGGGACTTTCAGTATAACTGCCGCTCGACGGTTACACTACTTTACGGGCCCTGTAACTATCGTTCTATCTTTAATGCACTATGCTTATTTTAGCTTGCATGATTTCTATCTATAACTGCCCCTGTAACTATCGCACTAACTTCAGTTGACTCTTCTTATATTGGCTGCATGATTTTCCTCTGCAACTGCCTCTGTAACTGTCGTTCTACTTCAGTTAACTTTACTTTGATTGGGTTCTTCATTTTAGATTTTCGTCACGCAAAAACAATATGTCACGATATCATGACATTTTTGCTCCTTTGAATTTTTCTTTGCTGTTAACCATGAAAACATGACATGTCACGACATCGTGACACTTTCTGCCTCCTTGTCCTCTTCTCGTATTTCACCCGCGAAAACACATGTCACGATATCACGACACTTTATCTCCTTAGCGCTTTCTCTTGCCTTCGGGTCATGAAAACTCGACATGTCGCGATATCGCGACACTTTTTCTCCTTAGTGCTTTCTCTTGCCTTTGGGTCATGAAAACTTGACATGTCATGATATCGCGACAGTTTTCTTACTTGTCTTTTTATTTGAGCTTTTGCCTATGGGCCACTTCGGTCTTCTTGGAAATTCACTGTGCATGCTCTGTATGACCTCTGAACTCCTGTCCACTGTATCAGAATGGCTTTTGAACTTTCTGTCCACTGCATCAACCGATCTATCTGTCTGTGTTGACAACAATGACAATACTTTTGGCTGCACCTTGCTCATCAATCTCCCCCTTTGGAATTGTTGTCAACACACGTGCAATTACCTGTAACTCTTCTCCCCCTTTGACAATAATACCAAAGGGCGGCTGCAAACTCCCCTGAGTCCATGCAATAAATGCTCAGGAAAAAATTGTTACAGTTAGCAAAAACCACATATATGAGCAAAAAGATAAACAAACACATAAATGCTCCCCCTGAGAATTTGATCCCGATAGCTAGTCAATTCTTAGACTATTCTTGGGAATATGTGACCACTTTAGTTCACGCTGTCTTCTGAGCCTCAACCCTCTGTTGCTCTGCAATCTCAAACTTGTCCACTGTTAGTGAAGGCATACACTGATCGTATATATATCCAACTTTTTGTTCTGTAATGCAAGCAACATCTGCATATACATCCTGGATATTCTCAACAAGCTTGAACCTACTGACAGTTGTTTGTCTTTCTCTATAGTGAGAATCTAGCAGACTACCTCAATCCACCCAGCCACAACCAATTTTCTTCTTCTTGTACAATCAAGCAAGCTCCTCCTTCAAAAAGTGATACCGGATAGCAATATGTTTTGTGTGAGAATGCATAACCAGATTTTGCGTGCATCATGTTGTCACTGCCATATATTCGCCTTCTACTGTCGATAAAGAAACTGACTCTTGTTTCTTACTGTGCCACGTGACCAACCTGTCTCCAAGATAGTATGCACCTCTGCTGGTACTTTTTTTGTCATCTACACATCCTGCCCAATCTGCGCCTGTTGTTAAAAATCAATCCACAAGCCTTCTCAAAGATTTGCCTCAAATTCGCTCAACAAAATCTCAGCTCTTTCTGGATTGCTTAGATTTATTCTTGCAAATAGACTTCACTTGTACCGACTTTTGTCCAACACAGTACTGACACTACGAATCCACTGTTAACTTTGTGCAAGCACCAAACACTGTATCTCAGCACAACCAAATCCCTTTTTATATTTACAACCTGATCTATGTTTTTCTACAGTCACCGCTGGTCACACCTTACTTTCAACTATGCAAATCAGGAGAAGACATTTTGTCAAACACTTCACGGCCAACCATAGTGCACCTTACTCAACCTCATACTTCTTAAACTCGGATTGGCATCTTATCAACAGTTAAAATGAAACTGTCTTGTGAATTAAGCATTTTCACCAAGGCGTTATGAAAGATCTAACAATCTTCACATCAATGTGTAGAACAAATACACGCTGCTTTTATCGAAACACAAATACACAGCTAGGGCAAACATTCTTTCACTAATCAAATTATCTGAACTATTAGAATCCATAGCTTTGAACAGTTATAGTAAGAACCATCAATAGTACAACAATGACAAATAGCACTACTACCAATGGTGACGACTCTCAACTTAAACACAACCCTTCATGACACTTCCACAATCCACTACATAAACTGAAAACACACTTTAACAACTATACGACAATCTCTCGACTTCTTGCCTTTCATCCTCAGATAACCAAACAAATACATAGGAGAATTAAAATAAAACTTTAAGATTGCTCCCCCTGAGGATGTGCCACCTGGAGTTGCTTAGAGCAATGGCGGAGTAGTCTCCTTCAGTCCAAGGAGACACGATTCCCTTTCTTCTGTCTTTCTCCAGACTTTCTTGAACTTGGGTTTGAGTTTTTCAACTATATCCCTATTTTGCACCTTTTTGTGAACTTGACCATTTCTCTTGCGGGGTTGTCTCTTGTGCATCCTTGATGGATGATTATTTTCCTTTCTGTTGTGCACATGATTTATTCTCTGTCTGTATTGCATTCTTTGTGTCTGATGAAATCTACGGTCTTGCCTTAGATTAGATACAGAAGTGCTTGGACAAAACCTTGCAATGTGCCCATGGCCATTACAATTAAAACATTGCACAGGGTGTTTACTCAGAAAAATAGATGCATTTTTATCAGCATAACTCTTTGATCTATTATTCTGTCCACAATAAATTGCCTTGTGACCATAACGACTGCATTTAAAACAATAGCCATTAAAAGCATTATTATGAGTAGAGTGAGAGTGATAGAACCTCTTTTGCTGTGATTGCTTTGTTGTAGATCTCCTTTGATATTTTCTTCCTTTTGAAGATTCAGCTTCAAACTTTTCTTGCTTCGATCCTTCAGTAGTGTGCTTCTTCTTCTCTGCATTTTTGGAAGATGAAGGTTGTTCAACTTCATATCCAAGACCAAACTTAGCCATGGAGCTTCTTTGTTGCTTTATCATTGTATCTAGTAACTCTGTGCTCTTCTCAAATTTGAGATTTATATTGGCCTCTTCTATTTGTTTCTTCAATGAAACAATCTCTTCTTCTTGTTGGTGGCAAACAGTCTCTTTCTCATTGATCTGTGACCTGAGAATTTCTTCAATTCTTTTGGACTCTTCTACTTGCAGTTTTAGATCAACAATAACTTTGTTAGATTTCTCTTCACGTTTGCTGCATTCATCGTCTTCATCATCCAGGTGTGTTTTCAAGGCATCTTCTATTTTCTTGGCCTTGTGAACTTGTAGGAAGAGATCTTCAATCTCATCCCCATATTCTTCTAACTTCTTGGACATTCTTTTGTTCTTTTTCCTCTCTATACTCAACTCTTCAAGTGCAGCGATCAACTCACCTCTTAGATTTACTTCAGCCTCAGCCTCAAGGTTTTCATCACATTCTTCAGAAATCATTCCTTCTACCTTTTCCAGTTCAGTTTTCTCTTCCACAGGAACTGAAACTGACTGAGATGCATTTTTGGAGGAGGATCTATTCTTCTTACCCATTGCATACTAATCCAAGATCAACCCTGACTGATTTAGCCTGAATTGGGAACTTGGCTCTGATACCAATTGTTAGTCTTACAATGGCACTGAGAGGGGGGGTGAATCAGTGTAGCTATTTAATTTCAAATCTACAACTCTTAAATCTAAAAATGAAAGCTTAAAACCAGAAACAGCAAGTATCACAAGAGAGCATCACATAACACAAGATGTAACGAGGTTCACCAGTTTTGGCTACTCCTCAAAAATAGACTGCTTGGACTCCCATCCAAATCCAGCCTTTGCAAAGCACCAACTTTACAATCAATTTACCAGCACCCACTGGAAGGAGCACCAACCCCTAATTTACCAGCACCAACTGGAAGGAGCACCAACCCTTGATTCCAAGCACCAACTTGGATTTCTATTTTGAATCTTAGATTGACATAAATATGCCTTCACTTTTACAAGACCCTCACTGGTCTATTGCTCACCCAACCTCTCTTTCAATTCAGGAAACACATATTCCTTCTACGCACTTACAGCCGCTCTCTCTCTATTGCACTCTACTAACCCTATTTTGGTAGCACTTTCACACATTCAGCGGCCCTGCTTACCGCACTCTTATAGCCCTATCTTCTCTCCAAAAATTCTGTTTACCGCAATATTATGACACTCTTATAGCCCTCTCTTCGTAGCAATTTCCCTCTATACGACGACACTTTTTTTTCACTATGAGCGGTACCTTCCCTCTTTATGGTGGCACACTTTTCAATTTTGAGCAACACTTTACTTCTGCACGCAACTGCCCTCGTGGCACATTTACTCTTTCAGCAGTGACACTTTAACTCTTTATGGTGGCACTCTTTTCAATTCTGAGCCACACTTTACTTCTGCACGCAACTACCCTTTTATAACAATATTTTCATCTTGAAACCCTAAGTCTTCTGTAACTGCCATAATCTCGCATGCAGCCTATTAATAGCCACTCCTGTAAGTAACTCCTTTCTGACACACTATTCTTATACGCAACCTATTAATGGCTCTGTTTCTTGTGTGGGACTTTCAGTATAACTGTCGCTCGACGGTTACACTACTTTACGGGCCCTGTAACTACCGTTTTGTCTTTAATGCACTGTGCTTATTTTAGCTTGCATGATTTCTATCTGTAATTGCCCCTATAACTGTCACACTAACTTCAGTTGACTCTTCTTATATTGGCTGCATAATTTTCCTCTGCAACTGCCCTTGTAACTGTCATTCTACTTCAGTTAACTTTACTTCGGTTGGGTTCTTCATTTTAGATTTTCATCACGCAAAAACAATATGTCACGATATCGTGACATTTTTGCCCCTTTGACTTTTTCTTGGTCGTTGACCGTGAAAACATGACATGTCGTGACATCGCGACACTTTTTGCCTCCTTGTCCTCTTCTTGGCTTGCACCCGTAAAAACACAACATGTCGCGATATCGCGACACTTTCTCTCATTAGCACTTTCTCTTGCCTTTGGGTCGCGAAAACCCGACATGTCATGATATCACGATAGTTTTCTTACTTGTCTTTTTCTTTGAGCTTTTGCCTATGGGCCACTTCGGTCTTCTTGGAAATTCACTGTGCATGCTCTTTATGACCTCTAAACTCCTGTCCACTGTATCAGAATGACTTCTGAACTTTCTGTCCACTGCATCAACCGATATATCTGTCTGTGTTGACAACAATGACAATACTTTTGGCTGCACCTTGCTCATCAAACTTAGTCCACTCCAATATAGTCTAGTATGACTTTTTATCCCCAAACTAATACTCCATATGTAGTGACCTTACCATACAAATGATGCATAATTTTGTTAATTTTCAACCTTAATTACCAACCTTACCATCTCCCCTTAAATAATCTAACCCAAACACCATCCTCACATCTTAAATTTGGAATGATTGAATTCAAGCCTAGGTAAACAAACTCAGGGAATTGATAATTATTTTTATAAACAAAACTAACTTGGAAAAGATATAGAATTAGGGAATGAAATAATATGGTGGATGGAAAAAATAAGAAAATTTACAAGAGGGGGACTCCTTATCTTACAAAAATATCAAATGACTTGACAAGCTACCAATATTTTAGGAAATTAGGTTTTAAATAACATCATAAAATCTAATATAGAAATAAACAATTTTTAATGCATGATATGTAATATCAATCACAATCCCCTATAGTGCACTATTATAGTAAGGAATGCTCAAACTATGATATATAACCAACAATATTAAGCACAATAGGAACAAACGATGTGTGTAATAGCAATTTCCCCAACACTAGTAGTTGAATAAGTCAACATACAACAACCTAACATGATGTACATGTCAATAATCATACAAATAATGGATTGCAATATCACTTGAAATAGATAATGCAATTATATAAAAATTTGAATATTCACTAAAGAAGAAAATTTTCCTTTTGAAGATCAAGTAGTTCTTATAAATTAGCAATGGGTCACAACTAGGAGCAAAAATAAGGCAATAGAAGAGTTGTTTGGTCCCTAGGATGTTCAAGTGGAACCACTAAACCACCTAATATTAATTTGAAGACCATTTTACTTAAGATAGGATGGATTCCTTTGTACATCAAAATATAAGAGTCAATATCATCCAATGAAAAGGCAAGAACTAAAAAAGGACAAGAATATGTAATGTTAGGGGCCTCACATGTAAATGCCTAAAAAATAAATGCATAGTTGGAAGAGAAAGCAACAAAAATAGAATTAGGTAAATAAAAAAGGCTACAAAAGGAAGCTAAGATAAATTGAGATATCCCAAATTGACAAGAGAATAAAGAGCAATAGTTAGAAGGCAGTTCTAAAAATTTGAATCCCATAGTGAAATTATTATTTTTTTGGTAATTTAAAAGATTTCATTACTAAACAGGTTTTAAGGATCCCAAAACCTTGGTACAAAAATAGCTCTGATTTTTGAAAGTAGAAATGATTTTCAATAGGGTATGCAGCCTTGAGCTCGGACCAAAAAAAGGAAAAATAGAGGACACAACCTCAGATAGAAAGAGAGAGAGGAGAAGAGGGGGCACTACCTTAGCAGGACAGGCCACAGACAAAAATAAATAGGCTCCATGCAGGGTAGCCGTAGGAACAAAATAGAGAGGGTTGAGGAAATAAATCCTCAGTGGTTTCCTCATCCTCATCCTTGGCATCATATTTCATAGGATCCTTAGGCTCCTCCTTGATAGCAACCACGTCCTCTGCATCAGAACCACCATTGGTCTCCTAGTCAATCTGCACTCCAAAGAAAAGCGTATGAAGGCATTTACTAAGATCAATTATGGAGTTTACCATAGCATTCATCATGCTTGTCATGGTGGAAATGATAAAATCCTTCAGCTACCTCACTTCATCTTCCACTTCCTCATCATCTATCTTGATATCTATTACTTTCTTGTTGCCTCTCACAGCTTGATCCTGAAGACGATCAAATTTCTTGATAGGTCCTTCCATTTTTTTGAACTTGATGCTCTTCCTTACCTTAAGCTCATGGATAGTTTTAATGGATTTACTTTTCCTATCTACAAGGGATTGGTGGGTAGGGGGCCCAATAGAATTCATGGTTGGATTGGGTTTACTCGGATTGGCCTAAGGGCTATGGGCTAGGATGTGGGTATAAATGAATTTGAACAGTCCTTGGTGGGAGGGAAGGTCAAGACCTTTATTTTTCCTACAGGATGTGATGGAGTAGTTCATTGAGTTGACTAGAAACTGAGGAATGTTGATAGGATTGATGTCACAAAAGTGGTTGATGAAGGACAAATGAAAACTACATAGCACTTTCTTAGGGTCATTGACCATGATGAATTCCATGATGGGCTTCATCATGTTGTTCCAAGGGGTAAGGAGATCCCTCCTGTAGATCCCTTGCTTTGCTCCTTTGAATATTCTATCATTGTATTTGAACTCTTTTAGTTCGACCTCCCAATTATGTTTCTCTCTATGAATTGAGTGCCCTTTCACTGGTTGACTAGTAATGAGAGATAGGAGGTTGACATCTATGTGAAAGCTCATTCCTTGAATTGTGACATAACCGTTATCCTAGATTTTCATAATGGCCATGGTAATATCAAGTTCCTCACCATAAAACAAGTGGAGGAAGGGGAAAAGTTTCATTCAGTAAGGATTCTCTCAGTCAGGATGTCACATTCGATTTTTCTAGGCTCAATGAAATTCATGGTGAATTGATGATTGAGGTTTGAATACAAACAAAAAGGAGAAACTGAGAAAAATAGGGTGGGTAACTGTCTACACCAACAAGGAAGGAGGACGACCATCAGAGGAGGGAAATTGGCTTTGTAGGAAATGAGGACACATAGGATGCCTATGGTGGATTTATGGGAGAAAGCTCATAGAAAACATCCCACTTTTCAAGAGTTGTTGTTATTGATATCTACAATGCACTTTGAATTTGGCACTAGGAAATTTGAAATCTCAAGACTTTTTTGGAAATGATTGCCTAGAGAGGGATGATCCCCAAGGAGATTTGGAGAGTTGATAATGATAATCCTTTGTGCTTCGTGATGATTGGGTATAGGGTCATGCAATATGTTTTTGGAATGATGACACACATCGTTGTTATCGCTAGTAACCTCTTGGAGGATATGTTCTAGACTCCAATGCATGATCTTGGAAATAAGACCATTCTCATTCCTCCCTCCCATGTAGCCACATATGAACCACGTTGCCCTTGGTAATCCAGCCTTTGGAGACTGTGACAATTTGGTTTGATCTATCTTGGACTTAGTTATTGCTTGGCCCAATATTGATGCAATTCTGATGCAAGAAACAATTGATATTTTTGGAATAAATATCTTTGAGAATCAGCTTATTGTTGGAAGTTGAAGTGCCACCTAGGTCACTGCACACAAGTGATAAAACTTGCCATAAATTAAAATAGAGGTTAGTGTGCATTTCAAAAAACCTAGACCAATCAGACATGACCTTTTTGTAGTGGAAAATGGTATGCATAGATACATGATACCCAATTATAGTTAAGATTGCTTGGTTCACACTCCTTTTGAGCTCTTGGGAAATATTCCCTATCCATGTGGGCAACCTACTGGTGATGACACTGATGTTATGCATCTGACACAAGATGAGGATACTGAAGAAGCAAATCCTAATGAGAAAGAACATTAGGATTATCAACCTGAGGCTTTTCCTGATCCATAATGGTGCGAATTTCATTAGGGATGTCATCAATCCACATAAGAATATTGGGTGCATGAACTCCAAGGTTAGCCAATCTATCCATAGCTCCATTGGCCTCTTTGAATGTGTGTTGGAATATGACTTCCTACATATCAAGAATCAAACTCTTGGAACCTTCAATATAATCTCTGACTCTCTAGGAAGGATTGCTATTGTTTTTGAGATAATTGATGATATTCATGGAGTCTCCTTCAACAATTAACCTATTGGAGAAGTTTTTGGCAAGGGAAATACCTCTCCACATGCTCTTAGCCTTAGCAACATGATTGGTCTAAACTCCAAATCCCTAAACAAAGGTGAGGATGACTTCTCCTTAGTTATTTGCTCCTAATTTTCCTAGGTTTCCTTTTGCAGCCCCCTCAAAATTTAGTTTAAACCACCCTATCGATGGAGGAATCCATTTGGAATTGATTCTAGGATTAATTGAAGGATGAAAATCCTCAAAGGACAGGTCAAGAAATCTACCTAAGGCAAGCTCAAATCTGGAGGTAGGGCAAGGGGAAGGGGGAATGAGGGTGGCATTTTCTTTGGCATAGGCTAGGATTTTACTAAAAATCAACTTCGAGATAGAAGGACACTAGGAAAAGATTCTACGGTTTCTTTCAAGCCAGACTTGCTAGAGGAAATGGTGAAGATAAGTTTTCCAAAGGAACTTGAGGCAAGGGTTATGGAAGGGGCTAGGCCATTGGAGAAAAATATCAATGATAGAGCAAGGTTTGGCCCACATGATGTGGAAGTATTGGAAAATGGAGTCAAGGATGGATGAGGAATAGGGATAGTGGAGGAAGAGGTGAGGGGGATTCCCATGTGGCTAAGCATAGGGGACACCTATTAGGAATGGTGAGGCCTTTTTTGATCAAGTTATCGATAGTAAGGATCCTTTATTGAATGGTGAGCCAGGAAAATAAGGACACCTTAGGGATGAGGGATTTGATCCACACAAGGTTGCAAGGCAACAGAATATCCTTAGTTTCAAGAAGAAGTTGGTAAGAAGACTTGACAGTAAATTCTTCACTCTCTTATGGTTCCCATATAAGGAGATATTTGGAATTTTTTAAGGGAATGATAGTGAAGTGTAGGAGAGAATTCATACTAATGGATTCTATAGGATGGAAATTGCATCTGATGATTTTCCAATTGGATTTGTTATTCTAAAACCTTAAGAAGTCTAAGACTTTGTGTCCTATCATGAGGTCTATATAGGATTTTAGTCTAGATAGAAAAGGATCTTCAATGAGAGGTTTTTTTGTAATCCATTTGTCATTCTAGAAGTCTATTTTGCTTCCATCCCCCAATATCCATATTAGGCCTTTATTCAATAGCATCCTAGTGCTTATAATAGAATTCTAGAAGGTGGATCCTCTTGTGGGGGCTGTATCACTGAGGAAATTGGCTTCTTGTAGATATTTCCTTTGAACTATGGATGTCCACTCATTTTTGGTATTGGTAACCAGACGCCAGGCTTGTTTGGCCATCAGAGCTATGTTTAGGGATTGAATCCTTCTGAGCCTAATTCCTCCTCTATCCTTAGGTCTGAACACTGTATCCCAAACAACAAGATGTAAATGTTGGTTATTTTCAATTCTTGACCACAATTTTTTTTTTGAATTTGTTCAATTCTATGGTACACTACAACAAAGGCTTTAAAAATAGAAAGGAAGTACATGGGGATACTTTGAAGGGAGGATGATGTGAGGGTAATTTTGGTAGCTTGGGATAACAGGTTGTCCTTCCATATGACAAGTTTATTTTAGATCCTCTCTATGACATTATTCCACATAAAAGTAGAGGATTGGCCAAAGAAAAGTGGGAGGTCCAGGTAAGTGGTTGGGAGGACAGCCACAGAGCATTCAAGGATTCTAGTGATCTTGTTTTATCTTTGGATAGGTGTATTGAGGAAATACAATTTTCTCTTATTGAAGTTTACTTTTTGCTCGAAATCTTCCTCATAAATATGGAGAATTTATTTGATAACCTGCACCTCAAACATAAAAGCATTAGTGGATAGAATAGTGTCATCCACAAATTATTGGTGCAAAATAGGATTATTCTGGGAGGAAGCTTTAATTCCTAACAAGAGGCTTGCTTTGCAAGCTACTTTGATAGTATTTCCTAAGGCTTTAACAATAATGATAAATAGAAGGGGGGAAATGGGATCCCCTTATCGTAGCCCTCTACTAATATGAAAGTAACCCATTATGGATCCATTGACGAGGACTGAGAACCAGAGCGAAGAGATGCAATATTTGATTAACTCAATCCACTCAGGATAGAATCTAAACTTGAGGAGGATGGCCAAAATGAAATCCTAGTTGAATATATCATAGGTCTTATTCATGTCAATATTGATGACAAAGGCATATTTTTTGGTTTGGGATACAGAGTGCAAAGCTTCATGAATGGAGATGACACCATCGATAATTGATCTACCTTGGATGGAAATTCCTTGGTAGGGATCGATGATATTAGGCATGATATTCTTCATCCAATTTACAATGATTTTGGTTAGGATCTTATAGGCAACATTCCAAAGGCTAATGGGTCTAAAGTCAGATAGGAATTTAGCTATGATATTCTTAGGAATAAGGGCGATGAAGGTGGAATTGAAGCTTCATGGAATTATTTTGGAGGATTGAAACTCTCTAATAGTTGCACACACATCGAAGCCAACTATGTCCCAAAAAGTTTAGAAAAAATGGGGGTAAAATCCATCAGGTCCTAGAGCTTTGTCAAGATGCATGGAAAAAATGGTAGATTTAATTTTCTCATCTTGGAAATGATAAATAAGTCTAGATTTGACACTCTTAGGAATGGACTGGGGGATATGATGGAGCATGGAATATTGAGCAAGGGCAGAGTAGAAATTATCATCTTCAAGAAGAGAACTAAAATACAAAACTACCTCATTTTTGATTTCCTCAATATTTGTAGTGGAAGTGCAATCACTTTTCACCAGCTCTTTGATTATGTTATTGCTTTTGTTCCTTAGAGTAGATACATGAAAAAAATTGTGTTTGAATCTCCCTCTTTGAGCCATAAGGCTCTAGATTTTTGTTGCCAGAAGTATTCTTTGCAAGCAAGGACATTGTGGAATTCAGAAAGGATTAATTTTTCTTTTGTTCTTGTCTGTTCATCAATCTGCCCATTTTGAATTTTATTCTCTATCCTTTCAAGTCTATATTTGAGGGATTTCTTATTGGCAAAAATATTGCCAAATACTTCTTTATTCCATATTTTTAGGTCTTCTTTGAGTATTTTGAGATTTTGGGCAAGTTTGAAGGATGGCCATCCTTGAACTTCTTATTACTAGCATTGGGAGACCCTATGCCTCAGATCTGGATTATGTATCCACATTACCTCGAACATAAAGGGTATTTTTTAAGGGTTGGATTTGTCAATTTATATCATGAGAGGATTGTGATCCAAACCTATTTTAGGTAACGAATGAAGACAAGCATCACTGAACATTTGGACTGCTTCCTAGGAAAGAAAAACTCTTTCCATATTGACTTGAGTATGATGATTCCCTATTCTTCTATTGCTCCAAGTGAACTTTGCATTCTTGATTTTTACATCCATGAGATTTTTTGAGTTGACAAAGTCATTGAAATCTTCCATGCTTTTGATTGGGGCCTCAGTCCCTCCTTTTTTATTTTAGGGGTAGAGGGGGGTATTGAAATCCCCTACTACAATCCAGGGAATGTTTTGGAAATAATCCTTTATTCTGCTCAGGGAGTCCCACAACTGTGCTCTTCTAGATAGAGTATTTTGAGCGTAAATATTAGTGAGGATCTAGGACGCATTATTGCTACTGTCATGGAATAGTACACTTAGGATCCTATCACTAGAATGTATTAATCTGCCTTCAACTTTTGCTTATCCCACAGACACATGAGGCCCCTAGACGATCCTCTAGCATGAATGAACATTGTATCTACCTTTTTCCAATTTTTTTTGCTATGGTTAAGGAGCTATTTGCATCAATTTTGGTTTCCTGCATGATGAAAATTGAGGTATTTAAGTCTCTTCTCATTGAATTAATAAGTCTTTGCTTGGCAGGCCCATTTAGGCCTCTCACATTCCATGAGAGGATCTTTATTTATAAGTTTTGGATGACTTTCTACCTCCCCTACCTTGTGGTTGGGGGGTTTTGGAACTTTTAGTCTCCTCTCTAGGTTGAGAGACAATAGTAGAGAAAAGGGTCTTCTAAATGCCATTGGCAATGTCCTATGTAATTCCTCTCTTCCATTTCTTATTACCTAAAACCCTTCCCCTTTTTTTGTCGCTACCACAGTCAATAGGTGACTTGGTGGAGATTCAGGTTTTCTTGGGGCTCAACTTATAGGGAATTATCTACTCAAGGATAGGGCTTGATGGTCTAGCACTGCATTGTTTCTGAAGGAAAAACATCATGTCTTCCACTATATTTTTAGGATGCTTGTCAGGGTTGCCTTGATGGAGCCTCTTGGGATTATCAATAGGACTATGAGAGGGTCTTGACTTAGAGGGGGAATCAAAAAAACTAAGGTCAATGTTAAGATATTTAGGGGGAAAGGAAGGGCCTAATTTTGAGGGAGGGATGACTTGGTTCTAGATTCCCTCTAGAGGGGGATTTGGATTTGGAACACTCATCTTCCTATTGCATCAAATTAGATTCACCTAGGATACCAAACTTATTGGATAAGGCAAGAAGGGAATTTACTTTTTCTTTCATTGGATTCATTTGCGAGGTGGCAATTTCCTTTCCTTTATGATGAGATGGGATGCCTTGAGAATCTGACAACCTTTGTTGTTGATAATGTCCTTTTCCTAGTTGGATTTGGTGCTACCATTTTTTGGGTTGTTTAAAGTAACCGTTGTTTGGTAAGTTTTTTATTCCTTTATTCTAAGACATAGTGGTCCTTTGGTTGAAAGGAGAACCTTATTCCTACATCTGGTCCTTATCCTTGATGAGTTGAGTTTTGATATTAGGGCATTTAATCCTAAGATGCCCCTGGGTTTGGAATTCCACACAACATATGGGCTTATTCTCATATTCCAGGGATTTTTTCCTAAAGTAGGATTTATACTTTAGATTGACATAGGTGGTAAGCTCAAAAGCTAGGTTGGTATTTATGTAGATTTTGGCAACATTCATGCATTTGTGAGCTTGGGTAATAGGGTCGATAGCTACTAGATCACCTATGACTATTGCAATAGCTTGGAGGATATCCTCATGCCAGAGGTGAAAGGGGAGATTTGGGATGTGAACCCAAATGGGGGTATAGTTGATATCCTCTGTTTTAGGATCAAAATCTACGTCCACATTCGAAGAAACAAACTCTTACATCTAAGGAACCAAGGATCTGTAGTGAGGATACAACTAGTGTGATCATGGTTGCTCAATATTATTGTAAATAAACCTTTAGATAGAGCTATAATATCCTTGCTTCCTAGGTTTTTCCATTTTAAAAAGTCCCATATGTTTATGGTTTCCATATTTGGCCTTCCACCAACAAACTTACCCACCAGAGCATTATTTTCCATTGAAAGATAGTTATCAGCTACATAGTCAGGGATGAGGATGTCCTTACCATCAAGAATAAGGGTTGTTGAGGGAAGCTCGTGACCATGTCTTCCTCATTTGGATACAAAAATTGCAAAGAAGATTCCCTTGGTGGGATCAATAGTGGCTCCCTTTGGGTATTGGGAAATGGGCTCAGTTTCGGGTGGTTCTTCCCTCCAAAGAACTTTAGATTGTTCAAGAACCTTAGAAATTTTTTTCCATCTATTCTCTAGATAAACACCATCATCCTTACTACCATACTAATCCTTGCTACCATCCTACATGCCAGCATTGCTTCTGTCCTTCCTAGCACCAAAATTTTGAAAATTTGGTTTCCTGCCCATTCCTATCTTCTTGCTGGTTCGCTCCATATTTTTTTTATGGTTGTAATGAAATTAATTCAACTAATACTAGGTTCAATATTATTGAGTTCAAGAAGGCATCAACTAAGGTAATTATGCTAGAGGTATTGGATTTAATCAATCAAAGAGACTTACTATATGAAGACCTAAAGGAATAAGAATGAAACTATGCTAAGACAAAATTATATATAGCCTTTGATGTTCTACCATATACATCTAAGCAATAGAATATTAAAATACAAGATCCATATAACATATAAATAAATTCTATTGATGTCTTGATTGCTTCTAAACCAAAATTTGTGAAACTACTTCCTTTTTGTATTACTTTGAATATTAAATGTTATATTTTAAGAAGTATTATTGACTTGAATGTGACTATGATAATATTTCATATACTAAAATAGCTAATAGGCCCATTTAGATGGACAAACCTAGATCAATGTGGTTGGGATGATAAAATTCTTGGTAATGGTTATAGGCAAACATCCAAAGTTTAGTAAGTGATAGTGGTGAACCTTACTCTATACTATAAAATGTGTTTATCTAAAGAATGGACTAGAAAATTATCAAGGATGGCTATTCAATAGTGGAATACACATATATGAAGGTATCCCAATATGGGAAATGATCAAAATAGAGAAATAAACACCATGTAACTATATTATGAATAACTTGGTTAATTATGGGGTATTCATTTGGAACAAACTCCCATAATTTATGGACAATGTATCAATTGAAAATTAAATCATCTTAAAACTAGACATGATCATTGGGGTACTTAAAGAGGAAGGAAACTAGGAGGTAGATGGGTTATATGAAGAAAATAAAACTTGGAAATTATGTAATTCTTTAAGAGCCAACCAAAGTCTCTATATTAACATGTAAATAGGCTCAAGGATTGAATCCAATATATAATATGTACTTTTATGTTGTAATAACATATAATGGAAAATGAATTGAGGATAATATCTAAATCATACCTCGTATTTGTCAATAAATTTTATTAATAATATAGCTAAATATGAAGCTTTATGCACTTCATTAAGAAAATTTGAGAAATTGAGGATTAAAAACTTGAAGATTATTGGTGATTCAAAGCTTTTGGTGAATTAGGTAAACTCAATATACACCAACAAGAATAATCATGTGAAATTATATCAGCACTAAGTTTGTGGTCTCTTGGAAAGTTTTGATGCCTATAATATTAACACACTACCAAGAGAAATGAATGCAAAATAAGATGAACTATCCACTTTAGCTACTAAAATTATCCCTCTATAGATATGTGGAAAAAACCAAAAGAGCTAAAGGTGTTATTCAACCCAATGTTTTTGGATAATGCTGATCACTATACGTGTTTAATAATAATGAGTAAATCATTGAGTTCCTAGTCAAGGAGATATAATATGTAAAATATTAGAATGAATATGTTGATGACATCAAAAAATAGTATAATATAGTATAAAACTAATCTACTACACAAAGGTTTGATCACTTTGTAAAGCTTGTTTAGTAGATCGTAGTGTTTAAAATATAAGCACTAAAGTGAAACCATCTTCTTATTAGTCTATCCTAATTATTAAAGAGAAAAATCTCTTACTAGGAAAGAAGTGTACTAAATAGGAGGTTCATTTATTTAAGGATTACGTGGCCAATATAATGACATTATTACATGAATTTATGAGGATCTCAAGGTTTATGAGAAGAGAATCATTAAGCATACAATTTATTTAAAGTGATTTAAAGCCTAAAGAAAGACTATTCGACCATAAATAGAGGCTAATGAATCCATAAATAGAAGCCATAATGAAGAAAGAACTTGTAAGGTGCTATAATTCAAATTATTTTCCCAATAAAGTGTTCCACATACATAGTTATTATAATGAATAAGAATAGGTATATCACACTCTATGTTTATTTTAGAAACCTAAATAGATCTTCTTTGAAGGACCACTAATCACAAGAATCTATGGACTAGATATTATAAAAGGTCAAGGGGTCACAAATGTTGCATTTACTTGATTTTTTTCCAAGATATAATTAGATTTAGGTACAATATGATGATAAAAATAATACTATTTTCACAACCAAGTGGTGCACATTTTCTTATCAAATAATTCCATTTGTACTATCAAATGTAGGTGAAACATTAAAAAAGAAATGGACATTTAATTTTATAGAGTTGTTTGATGATTAATATCCATATTTTCCAAAGATAGGTCTATCTTTGAACCTATGAAATCAATATTTTTTGTGCAATAACAAAAATTAATACTACATGTGGTATCTAAATATGGGCTTGCTATCAAACATGACTACATTAAAGCAATTCAATAGTTACCTTTCCATATTTAGTCAAAGGCATTAGGTCTTTCTTGAGTTATATTTAGGTTGTATCCAAAATCATTGCCAAATTTACACAACTAATTAGATCTAATATTAAGATTCTAAAGGACACTACTTTTTCCTAGATCAAGGAGGGTAAGAAATTATTCCAATAGATCAAGGAATCCATTAGCAAAGAACCAATTCTCATTAATCCTAATTTCTCAAAAGACTTCAAATTATATGTATTCAACACTGACAAGAGTGTCACTTTGGTATTGAATCAAAAGGACAATAAATATGAAGAACATATATCACAACCCATCCATTAGGACCTCCTAATGAATATTAATTGATCCGAAGGATCAATAAATACTCAAACTTTAACATTAAACTAACCTTACTAATGTTTCCTAGCATTAATAAGAGTGTCTAATTGATAATATCTAGAGGATGGTAAATCCTAATTATCCTATAAAATCCCTAATTAAAAACTAATTACGCTATACCAATTTAATTTGGAGAGTTTTGGGATGCAAATGGGATTTTTTTAAGTTTTGGAGAAATTAAGTAAGGCTTTTGTGAAATATTAATTTGTGAATTTATCTTTTACAAAAAATAATTTAGTTTAATAAACCTAATTTATTACAATAAGGTGTCCACAAAATTTATCCAATTTTAAATAGACTCAAAAGAGCAATGTCGTGATTTAATAATTATAATGTATATATTTTAATAGTGGATGAACTATTCTTCATTCCACATGACTACTTCATAACAGTTCCAAGGTTGACCTTGTATGTTGCCCTAGGAAATAGGGAAGGCCACAAATGAACAAGGCACTCCCACCTTATCTCCTCTTTTCCTTTCCCCTAATTTTTAAATAATAAAAGGGATGTCACTATTTTGGGTTGACTTCAAAAGGCACCCTTTAATAAATTAATAATAGATCCACCTTCTTGCTCATGAAGGAAGGAGGAAGCTGGGAAGATTACAAAAGGGGGGGACAAGCAATGGGGAAGGGAAGGAAATCTTGGAGCCTAGGGAATATGCTCTCTACCTTGGTATATCACAAACCAAAAAGCTTTGGTAGAATACTAAGTTTTTTATAAAAGGTATTGGGCCAATATAAGCAATGGTAGGAAGCATAAGAAATTTTGGAGAATATTCCCATACTGGAGCAATAGGTTTGTGAATTTATTCCCATATATATTGTTTGAATATACCTTGCTTAGATTGATTAAGTATTTTGATTTAATGGATGTGGTTAATAAATTTAACTTATTTCCATTATTAATCAGGTGATGTAAAGCCATTATGAGACCGATTTAAATACTAGCAAGTAGTAAGGCTAAGTTATTCATATACTTAAGGATCTCAATTATTGGACTACCATAGCATTATCTTGCTGCTATTATTTAATATGGATTTTAATTGATTTTTGAAGAGCATGTTAATAATATCAATTGATAAGATCTTATAATCATTGATGTTGAAGTACCGTGGTCCGTAACCTTCATATTACATATAGTATAGTGGAATTGTTTTAGATTTTTGTACCCTATATATTGGCATTATAAATTGTTGTGCTTATACACAATTATTGATGCGCTCTATCTTGTAAAAATAAATCATAGAAAAACCAACTACCATTGTTCCACTGCTATCTTCACCACCACCACCACCCGTGGTGTCTCCATAACCACCATTTGGTGGTTACCTTTTTGTATGCACAGAAAGGTATTTGTTTTTATTCTAACCCTCAACATAGCTTGTGTGGGATATTAATCCCCACAGACAATTTAAAAATTCCATCCTATTTATCAATATTCGATCAGGATGTCATGTCGAAGGAATATTAAACTCCTAGGTGTAATCCCTTCAAAAATGGCATGTCCATATCTTCGAGGTGGCATCAAAGATATTCTAATGGAACCTTGGCCTTCTAGAATTTCCTCTTTGGCTCATACTCTGGAAGACAAGAGGGATAATAAAAAGGAAAATATTTTTTTCTTTTTTTAACCATAGTCACTCCTCCCTATGTAGTATTAGATTAATTACCCCAGACAGACATTAAAATATAGTTCAATATTGTATATTGATTTAGATATTACTGATAAATTTGTATAGCCAAGGTAAATCTACAAATACAAGGTGATGATTAGAGATCATATTTCAACGTCTGTATTGAATATCCGATTGAATAATTTTAACTTCCAATCTTTGGAATTTGTATACGCCTATATCCCTACTCTATGTAATTTTTGAATAACAAACAGAGTATGTTGACATTCATGAATTCTCTTTACATGAAGTCATGGGGAGAATGTGTTGATTTAATAAATCATATTGTTACAACCCTATAAGTATTGATGGAAACCAATGCATCATCTTAGTATTGTATTCTTGAACCTCTTTTAACACTACCCTGTTAGCGATTGCAACATTCAAGTATTGCGGTAATGTTTACTTTAGGACAAGTGAGGTATATAATTTTAATCTTCTTAAAAGACTGGTCTTATACTAGATCCAACCTTATGGTCTGAAAGGAGAGAGTTTACTAAAGCTTGATACCATATTCTACCCCTATTATCACTTGCTACAAATTGATAAAATCTAAAATGAAGATTTCGACAGAACAGAGGGATTATTTAAATAAAAACCATAGTTTTTAAGTATTAATCCCCTATCAAAATATGTGGCATCCTTTATATGGGTTTAAGCATATGTGGCAACACCTCCCTCTTTGGATAGGTGGAAATATCGAATAGATCAGTTTCTATGGGTATTATAATCCCACATTGGATGTGGGAAGTCACTAGATGCATTTATAAGGGGGAAGTTTTCCTCTTATTATCAACTACCTTACTGTAGTCAAGAGGATGCTCCTAAAAAACCACCTCCATGTGCTAGTTGTGCTTGTTGGACTAGCCACATAGTAGCTCAATCGATTTTGTTGACTAAACCTTACACACAATCGTTGACTCCTAAACCATATTGATAAGTTGACATATGTTGACTGATTACTACCCTTTGAAATGCCACCATGTTTCATGCCTTCAATGATCACTTGATATTGATTAGCTATCTTAGGGTAAAAGTAATTAAACATTCTTTTATAATCATCAGGCTAGGAAGATGATCATTAAATGATATTCGTTGGATAAAAATGAATATAATCTAGGAGAAGTAACCACTTGATCAAATTTAAGCATGATCATTGGGTCATAAATCCAAATATTCCTCTTTTATGATAATTGGGGATTTGTAAACATTATAAACTTCCATGAAAACACTCCTTTAATTTATAAAGATATTTTACTATTGGAAACTACAATTAATCCTTTATATAAATAGAAGTAATTGCTTATGAGGATAATAATGAAGTGAATGCACTTTATGGTGTTTCCTCATTATGTTTTATCATACAATTAATGGCCCTATAATACTTATTTCCTAATTATGGATTCTAGGATTTACGGGCTGGTGAAATTGGTATGATTTTGATGTTGTAAGAAAAATATGGATGATATATTCTTGAGAAAGGTTTAAACCCTCTCAAACCATAAAACCTAGAATGGTTAGTTAAGGAAAGAATGGATTGGGATCTATTCTTGTTATAGTATGTATGGAGTAGTTATCACCTTAAATGGATTAAGGTTCTTAATGTGCTTGTGATAAGCATGGATGGTAAGTTCATTCTTAGGAAAATTATAAGGTTTCCTCTTCATGGGCTTAGTATGGTCCTTAGTGAACTCTACTTAAGAAGTATTGATTATGTATCAATTTTAGAGAGTGAATGTGGAATTTATTCTCGATAGAATTATGGGGTTCTCTCATTGTAATCATTAATAGGCAATCCATGCTAGGATTAATGATGAGTTTTCTCTTTAATGTGTAATCGATGATAAATGTACAAATTTAAGAATGTATGAGATTCTTATGTATTGTATTATTGATGGTGTGAAAAAAAGGAAATATAGAACTTCCTTAGTTACATCATGATTTGAAAAAATGAAATTTTTGATTTCTTTAGTTGTATATCTGATTTAGATAAAGGACCCATGGGGTTCCTTTCTAAACTTTGTAATCATGACAACTTAAATCTATGAAATCAGAGAAGAAACATATTTTGGAGGTTATTTTTATTCCCTGTGAGGGTTCCCAAGATATATACTATATTTTGTGGTTTGTGATTGTTTTTATACATGGATGTTAGATGTACTTTCTACTATGATGTTAATTAGATAGCTCATGGATGTTGCATGATATGGAATATAATATTAATTACTTTCCAATGAGACAATGCATGTACATTTTTGAAAAATGATCATTAAAGGGTTATATGATGCATGATTTTTTTAACAAGAGATGTTCCATATGAAATATTAGTTCACTTTTGCACTTGAGGTTTATTAGAGCTAGTAATGGATGTTGTACTTTCTTTCCAATGAATGGCTCTTTATTATGATACAATGGTTTATGCTTTTATTAAAGTAATGGTCTTGAAATAAGTAAAGCAATCTCTAGGTATTGTTTAATACATGCATGGTATTCTGTTGCAAGGAAATATAATTCTAAATCAATTAGGAAGTAAGATTGAAATTACATTCAATTAGTTAAGTAATTAAACTTCCTAATGAGACTAGAGATAGAAACAAAAGAACAAAGTAATCAACAAAAATATTGATATAATGTAAGGTTAGATATGATCTGGTCACTCCTATCATGAGATTTTACATTGACCATGTCATAATTCTCTTGATTTCTTATTGCCCTGATTGATGTTGGATTAAACATGCTTCATTGTAAACTTGACATGATAGCTATGTTAAAAAAAAAAAACTATCTCAAGTTGGGTTGGAATTAGGGGTTGTTACAGTTGGTATCAAAGCCTAATCTAGCTAATGGACTCTAATTCTAGGTCTAGGCTAGCAAATATATGGGCTTTGTTAAACTTTATGGATAAACTTCCATTACTTTCCTTGATAAATTATAAACTAATAAATTTTTGGTAAGGAAATAGTAAGTGCTTGGAGGCTACTGATGTGCAAGTATTTTTCTCCCATGTCTGAATTCACTAGTGAATCAGAATGGAAGAGTGAGGGGAACCCTCCACAACTTGTGGAGTACCCAAGAGATCATTGAGAAATGGTACTTGGCATCTGTAGTATTGAGCTAATCCTCTTCCTTACTAAAGTATTGTATGATGAATATATTTAAGAATGATCAAGTGGGAAAAACTTAGATTCTATCTCATATCATGGAGATTAAATTTGAATAGAGCAAGTAAGGTAAAATGGTAGACATTGGAGTGTCTATGAGGGTTTGTGTGATAACCCCCTTAACTCCCATTGTGTGATATGGGGAGAAAGTTAAGCATTGCAAATGATTGATGTTCTATATTTATGGTAGGATGTTTAATATTCAAGGCATACGCCTAATGTACGGGTTGAAAGAGACCTAACATGAGACTAGCTTAAGCTAGAAGGAAAAAAGGCATTCCTATTGAAATAGATGGGAGAATTCCCAAAAGTGCGGTATGTTTGATTACCCATTGGTCTTAATAGGAGGGTTGGCCACTCCTATCCATAGGATAGACATTGACCACATTGATTCCTATGAAGTGCAACCTTGGACTTACTTGGGTATTCATATTTAAGAGAACCACATGGAGATTTTTCTAAAGTAACCCCTTGATCATAAAATTAACTATGTGAGTTATGAAATTCTACAATAATGTTGGGTATTGGAAGTTATATATGGAAATACAATACATAAGGTAAGTTTTTGGAAATAGGAATATAGATCTCATTCAGAATTGCAATGGTAATACTACCTTGCAATGGGGCAAGAGTCTGGATAAGATCATGGGATCAATAAAAGAATATTTTCTTTATTTATATTTTTTATCAATGTTACAATACAATCATGGCCTTTGGCCAGAGCAAGGAGCTGAATATCCCAACAATGGCCATAGAAGGCAAGGACAGAGCCAATGGAAGACCACCAATATGGAGACGGAATCACCATACTAGCTCCACCTAAAACACTTCCTGAAATGGCATTTTGGTGGAGAATTACACTGAGATACCACCAAATAGCTATATAGTATGCCACCCAACCACCTTGGTGGTGGTCAAGTTTAAAAGGGCATTATACACTATTTAAATGTGAGATGGCTCCACTACATGATGAATGTGGTATTAATACCTGCATAGGAGTCTTCGATATTATCTCAAACACATTGAAAATAGTAAAACAAATTTTTAAGAAGAAAACCTAAGTTAAGGGAATCCCAATACACAACTTCGAAAGTGACAAGTGTAAAGAAGGGATGGTACTTGGCTCAAGGCCAACATCATTGCCAACAAAGAAGTAATGGTTGGAATCATAAATGATGCCTAAGAATGTGGTAAATCATCAAAAAAGGTATTGATAAGACACTAAGTGGGTAAGGTGTCAGACGCATAAAGGAATAAAAGGGTTTTCAAGTACAAAAAGGTACAATGAATCCCTAAAATATTGATTTAAGAGTCAACCAAAACATGATTCTCGAAAGATGTTCAATTTGATGGTTGAACAAACCAGTTGTCAAACACATCGTAAAGTTTCAGAAAATAAATAATCTTGGATAAATTTTACAGCAAGGAGAATCAACCTATGGAATTCAACACAGTTATACTAGTTTTAGGGTTTGCACTACTTATAGTAATTTTGCTCAAGATAAATCCCATAGTGTTCTTATTACTTTTGCTATTTTTACTAGCTGATCTACTAGTACACACTCTATAAGAAGATGGTCTCTAGCAATACTAGGGTGAGCCATGAAGCTGGGTCAACAAAAATAGAGCCATTGAAGGTTATTAAATCCCACACTGCTCTTAGGCCAATATTTCAAGGAGCTAGGAGTGTGTTGGATGTCAATGATTGGAAATGGTTAAGTGAGATAGGTTTAGCAGGAGTTACCTACTTGGAACCAGTGTTGATTGATAGGGGATACCTATCAACATTGATTGAAATATGGAATCCTGATCGAGGAACTTTCCAGTTACCTATTGGAGAAATAACTATTACCCTAGAGGATGTGTATCAGATCTATCGATTACCAGTTGAAGGGTGTACATTAATAGCCATAAATGAAGTGAAAAAAGGACTGGTTCTAGAGAGAGTGTTAAAATCTAGGTGGAAAGATGTTAATATCGATAAGAGTGGTATATTGTATGAACTGCTTTTCACATTTGATAAAATGTCACCCAGATAAGCTTTGGTAATGACACTCATAGCAAACATCATTCTACCTAATGCACTAGGTGCACGATTCCCTTGGAATATGTTAGGGGTTGTGCAAGATCTAGTGGAGTATTCAATTATGTTTTCTTGGGTACCAACCTTACTGTTCCAAGCTTATAGAGAGTTTTCTAAGTTTCAAAAAACAAAGGGGTAAGAGTGAATTGTGGCCTTTTGTTGCAGATATGGGCCTGGGAGCATGTGGCTATAAGGAGACCCCAAGGGTTACCCTATGATGTACACAACTTGGTAGACCCAGAAGCCCCTTATGCATTAATATGGAAAAAGGTGAAAGAGTCATGGTTAAAGAGGCCATGAGAGGATAATTGGGAGCTCTATTGCTCCATATGGGAAAATTTGAAACCCCAAGATGTGATCTAGAGACCATGGAGGATAGGTCCAATATGGTCAGAAGATAGATATCATCTAGCTTGTGTGCGAAGAGCAAGGTGGATGATTGGGTGAGTAAGCATGCATTACGAGTATTTCCAATATACTCGAGTATTGTGATAGTTCGGTATCAGGCAAGGAATACTAGACCCTCCTATGGTTTACACAAGGAAAGGGAGGAAAGAAGTTGTACCACCACAAATGGAACCATTAACCTTAGAAATAGATGAGGTCATATGGGTTCCAAATATGGATGATGTAGGTACAACCCTAGAATATGATCAATGGTGGTCTACCCAACAAGGACAAGATGAGGAAAGTTCAAGGGAAGTAGGAGAACTTCCTAGGGTTCAAGTACACCATCAACCAGAGGCTAAAGTAGGTCCTTCCAACTATCAAGGAAATGATAGTGAGCACTCCGAGATAGGTGGACCACTTGAGATAGAGTCCTTGAGGTAACAAATTTGATAGTTGGAGGTAGAAAGAGATGTTGCTAGAGCCGAACGAGATGTACTCCAATAGGAGCTAACTCAAAGGAATGGTGGAGAATCAACAATAGCCATCCAAACCAAGAATTCACAACTTTGGCAAGCAAGGGATGAGTATAAATCTACCTACTTAGCATCCTACCTCGATGCATTAGTAAGTCATGGACTGCTCATAATTGATATTCCACGTGGGCATAGGAGTATTACTAGGCGAGTTAGACCTTGAACCACTTCTTTGTGAGAAATAGGTCTAACCTAGAATGATGAAAGGATCAAAAGACGATAGCTATGAATCTTGCCATATTGTATGGTTGAAAATCCAATCCTTGTGTATTATAAAGATACATGTTGTATAATCTAGCAGACTACACTCATGTAACCCATAAACATGTATTTTTATATGTGTAATATAAAGCAATGTTTATACAATGAGTGATTTAGATTATTATAATAATATATTAAGAATAAATATTTTTGATTGCATTTCATTAAGAATTGGACCGGATGATCCCAATGAGTCTTCTTGTTTTTCTTATTTTGAGTGGTGGCTCAGAAGGTTCCAAATAGTAGGTAGCTTTTGGAAGGTCCTAAGCAGGTAAGCTTGGACTAAATATCCTATCTACAAAGGCATATTGACCACTTGAGTGTCATCTACAGTGACCAATTCTCAAGTGAGGAATGCCTTGGAGGGTAAGAAGAGGTATTTTGGGATGCATCTATGTGTGAGTCCAATGAACTTAATGAAAGAAAATCTTGTTCTAGTTAAGATTTAAAATTAACCTTAATGGAAAAGATTAGACATGAGAGTTCTATTCTTAGTTAAGATTGGAACACTCTTAGGAGGTATAGATAGGGAATCTATCCTTAAAGAAGAGTGTGGGATCCTCTCTTAAAATTGAAGAGATCATGTTCTAATGCCTGGTATGACACCTTACATGGAGTAAGTGTGGTCATAGTTACTATAAGTGGATGATAGTATGACTAGGATGACACCTTACATAGAGTAAGTGTGGTCATAGTTACTATCAGTGGATGATAGTATGACTAGGATGACACCTTACATGGAGTAAGTGTGGTCATGGAAACTATTAGTGGATGATAGTATGTTGTGAACAATAATATATAAAAAATGGCACCTTATAGGTAGTAAGTGTGACCATTGTAATCAATGATAAAACTTGTGAATAGCTTCTTACAGAGGGGTAAGTGTGACCATGGATATCAGTATGGCATCTTACGCATAGTAAAGATGATCATTGCTATTGCTAATGGATTTTGATACTCAGAGACTACATGTGTTCAAGTTCTTCTCCTCCCACTATTGAGCCACTGGTGAATCAAAGTGGAAGAGCTAAGTGAACCCTCCACATTCTGTGGGTCTTAAGTAGTGTACCTTAGGCTCTTTTGAGGATTGCACTTGACATTTGTGTCTCTTGAGATATGAATCTTGCAATAGGATGATTAAAGATATTCACCAGGGGACATCAAGGATGATGCACTGGTGGTGGAAAATGAGTTTTCCAAGGTGATTTCAAGATATATGGGTATATTGAAGTGATATTTATGAAATTATATCTTTGTCTTTGATGACACCTATTTATATTAGGATAACTCATAAAAAGGAGCCATCAAGGCATGGTGTGATACTCCTTTGTGAGAGTTTTGATGGATCTAATTAGATAGATGGTGTCTAACTTATTATGAAACATAATTTCATGTCATCTCTATCCTATAGTTCTTATGTTGTAGTACTCTACTATCATTGACTATGCAGTGATAGATGTTTTGATGCTTTGATTTTATGATGAAAATTGTGTATTGATGATGTTTTCAATACTTATTATTGATGCAATATGGATGTTTTATTGCTTTAATAATATGGTACTATTGATAGTTTGTATTCTTGTAGGTCTAGGTACTCTCATGGATGGAATATGTTGCTTACCATTAGGAACAAGGCACTGGAAATAAGGAAAAGGATGATGGTTCTAACTATTTTGTAAAGAACTAATGCTAGTTTTATTGATTTTCTACATTAACTAAGCTAGGAACTAACAAGAAACATAGAGGACTATGTTTAATCCTAGGGAGGAGTATGTCATAGCCTTCCCATTAGGACTTTCTAAAAGATATTAATTGATCCGAAGGATCAATTAATACTCGAATTTTAATATTAACCTAACCTTACTAATGTTGCCTAGCATTAATAAGAGGGTCTAATTGATAAATCTAGAGGATGGTAAACCCTAATTATCCTATAAAATCCCTAATTAAAACTAATTACACTCTACCAGGTTAATTTGGAGAGTTTTGGAATGCAATTGGGATTTTGTAAGGTTTTGGAGAAATTAAATAAGGCTTTTGTGAAATATTAATTTGTGAATTTATCTTTTACAAAAAGTAATTTAGTTTAATAAACCTAATTTATTACAATAAGGTGTCCACAAAATTTATCCAATTTTAAATGGACCCAAAAGAGCAAGGTCATGATTTAATAATAAAAATGTATATATTTTATTAGTGGATGAACTATTCTCCATTCCACATGACTCCTTCAAAATAGTTCCAAGATTGACCTTGTAAGTTGCCCTAGGAAAAAGGGAAGGCCCAAAATGAACAAGGTACTCCCACCTTATCTCCTCTTGTCCTTTCTCCTAATTTTTAAATAATAAAAGGGATGTCACTATTTTGGGTTGACTTCAAAAGGAACCCTTTTAATAATTTAATAATAAATCCACCTTCTTGCTCATGAAGGAAAAGGGAGCTGGGAAAAATTATAAAATGGGGGAGACAAGCAATGGGGAATGGGAGGAAATATTGGAGCTTAGGGAGTATGTTCTCTACCTTGGTAGATCAGAAACCAAAAATATTTGGGAGAATACTAAATTTTTGATAAAAGGCATTAGGCCAAGATAAATAATTGTAGGAAGCATAATAAATTTTGGAGAATATTTCCATAGTGGAGCAATAGGTCCATGAATTTATTCCCATCTCTATTGTTTGATTATATTTCTTAAGTTTTTTTATTTAATGTATGTAGTTAATAAATTTAACTTATATCCATTATTAATCTGGTGATGTAAAGCCATTATGAGGTTGATTTAAATTCTAGAAAATAGTAAGGCTAAATTATTCATATACTTAAGACTCTCAATTATCGGACTAACATAGCATTATCTTGCTACTCTTATTTAATATGGATTTTAATTGCTTTATGAAGAGCATGTTAATAAGATAATTTGATAAGATCTTATAATAATTGATGTTCAGGGACTATGGTCCACAACCTTCATCTTACATATAGTACACTGAAATTGTTTTATGTTTTTGTACCCTATGTGTTGGTATTATAATTTTTTGTGTTTATACATAATTATCAATGCACTCTATCTTGTAAAAATAAAGCATGTAAAATCCAACCACCATTGTTCCACCACTATCTTCACCACCACCACCACCTATGGTGTATCCATAACAACCATTTGGTGCTTACCTTTTTGTATGCATGGAAAGGTGTTTATTTTGCTTCTAACCCTCAACATAGCTTGTGTGGGATATTAATCCTCGGAAATAGTTTAAAAATTTCCCCCTATTTATCGATCTTTTATTGAGATATCATGTCAATGAAATATTAAACTCCTAGGTGTAATCCCTTCAAAAATATCATGTCCATATCTTTGTTGTGGCATCAAAGATATATAATGGAACCTTGGTCTTCTAGAAGTTCGTCTTTGGCTCATACTTTCGAATACAAGAGGGATAATAAAAAGGAAGATGAAATTTTCATTTTTTTAACCATAGTCACTCCTCCCTATGGAGTATTAAATTAATTACCCTATATAGGCATTAAAATATAGTTTAATATCATAGATCAATTTAGAGATTACTGATGAATTTGCATAACCAAGATAAATCTATAAATACAGGGTGATGATTAGAGATCAAATTTTGATGTTTGCATTGAATATCTGATTGTTTCATTTTGACTTCCAATTTGTGGAATCTATATACACCTATGTCTTGAATATTTGTAATTTTTGAATAAAAAACAAAGTATGTTGACATCCATGAATTCACAGGGAGAATGCATTGATTTAGTGAATTGTCTTGTTACAACCCTATAAGTATTTATGGAAACCAATGCATCATCTCGATATTGTATGCTTGAACCTCTTTTGACATTACCCTATCAGCGATTGAAACCTCCAAGTATTGTGGTGATATTTACTTTAGGATGAGTGAGGTATATAATTTTAAGCTCATTAAACTGTTGGTCTTATACCTGATCCAACCTTACAGTTTGAAAGAAGATAATTTACTAAAGCTTGATACTAGATTCTACCCCCTTTTATCGCTCTCTATGAATTGATAAAATATGAAATGAAGCTTTTGATAGAACAAAGGGATTATTTAATTATAAATATTAGTGTTTAAGTATTAACCCCCTATCATGAAATTTTGGCATCCTTTAGATGGGTTTTAGCATATGTGGCAATGCCTCCCTATTATAAAATATGGAAAGATCAAATAGATCAGTTTTTGAGGGTATTATAATCCCACATTGGAAGTAGGAAGGCATTGGATACCTTTATAAGGGATAAGTCTTCCTCTTATTATTGACTACCTTGTGGTAGTTAGGAGGAGGCTCCTAGACAACCACCTCTAGGCACTAGTTGTGCTTGTCAGATTGGCCACGTAGTGGATCGATCAATTTTGTTGACTACACCTTACACACAACCCTTGAATCCTAAACCATCTTGATCATTTGACATATGTTGACTAATTACTACCCTTGAAATACCATCATGTGTCATAACTTCAACACTCGCTTGATATTGATTGGCTAGCTTAGGGTGAAAGTAATTAACCCTTATTTTATAATCATTGGGCTAGGAATATGACCATTAAATGATAGTTATTGGATCAAAATTATTATAATCTAGGAGAAATAATCATTGGATCAAAGTTAAGCATGATCATTGGGTCATAAATCCAAATATTCCTCTTTTACGATAATTGGGAATTTTTACAAATTATAAACTTCCATGAAAACACTCCTTTAATTTATAAAGATATTTTATTGTTGGAAACTACAATTAATCCTTTAGGATTTTCTAGATAAATAGAAGTAATTGCTTATGATTTCAATAATGAAGGGAATACACTTTATGGGGTTTCCTCATTATGTTCAATCATACGATTAATGGCCCTATAAGACTCCTTTACTAATTATGGCTTCTAGGATTTACGAGTTGGTGAAATTGGTATGATTTTGATGTTGTAAGAATAGAATGGATGATCTGATTTTGAGAAAGGTTTAAAACCTGTCAAACCATGAAACCTAGAATGACTAGTTAAGGAAATATTAGATTGGACTCTATTCTTGGTATAGTATGTATAGGGTAGTTATCACCTTAATTGGATTAAGGTTCTTAATGTGTTTGTGATAAGCATGGATGGTAAGTTCATTCCTAGGGAAATTATAAGGTTTCCTCTTCATGGGCTTAGTATGGTCCTTAGTGAACTATACTTAAGAAGGATTGATTATGTATCAATTTTGGAGAGTGAATGTGGAATTCATTCTCAAGAGAATTATGGGATTATCTCATAGGAATCATTAATAGGTAATCCATTCTAGGATTAATGATGAGTTTTCTCCTTAATGTGTAACCTATGATCATTTCATAAATGTAAAAATATAAAAATGTATGATATTCTTATGTATTGTACTATTGATGGTGTGAAAAAAAGAAAATATGGAACTTCCTTAGTTACATTATGATTTGAAAAGGGAAAGTTTTGATTCCTTTAGTTGTATATATGATTTAGATAAAGGACCCGTGGGGTGCCTTTCTAAACTTGTAATAATGACAACCTAAATCTATGAAATGAGAGGAGAAACATATTTTGGAGGTTGGTTTTATTCCTCGTGACAGTTTTCAGGATATATACTATGTTTTGTGGTTTGCAACTATTGTTATACATGGATGTTAGATGTACTTTCTACTATGATGTTAATTAAATAGCTCATGGATGTTACATGAGATGGAATTTAATATTACGTACTTTCCAATGAGATGGAGCATGTATAGTTTTGTAAAATGATCATTAAAGGGTTATATGATGCATGATTTTGTTAACAAGCAATGTTCCATAAGAAATATTATTTCACTTTTGCACTTGAGGTTTATTAGAGCTAGTAATGGATTTTGTACTTGCTTTTCAATGAATGGATCTTTTATTATGATACAATGGTTTACGCTTTGAATCAAATAATGGTCTTGAAATAAGTAAAGCAATCTCTAGGTATTGTTTAATAATACATGCATGGTATTCTATTGCAAGGAAATAGAATAGTAAATTAATTAGGAAGTAAGATTGAAATTACATTCAATTAGTTAAGAAATTATAATTCCTAATGAAACCAAAGATAGAAAAAATGAACAAAAGAATCAATAAACATCTTGATGGAATGTAAGTTTAGATAGGATCTGGTCACTCCTATCATAAGAGTTGACACTAACCATGTCATAATTCTCTCGGTTTCTTACTACCCTGATTGATGTTGGATCAAACATGCTTCCTTGCAAACTTGACATGATAGATATGTTCAAAAAAATTATATTCTATCTCGAGTTGGGTTAGAATTAGTTTTTGTTACAACATCCTATATTTTTATGAGTTAGGTGTTCCATAACTATGAATAATGATACACTTTCATAGAGAAGTAGATTTTTCCTATGATGAAGGATTTGAGAAAGTTAAGGTATTACTATCTCAAAGCAAAAAAACCATCTTTATAGTGCATATTAATGCTATATCAACAATGCTACATGGAAAATTTGGTGAGAAATGATATGGATGGATATACAAGGTACACGAGTTTGACATTGATATTATGTTGGCTTTTAATCCTTACTAACACAAAATATCATAGGTCCCAATATAAAATAACCATAATATTAAAGGTAAAAATATCAATAATGAAGAGTAGAATAATATATGAGAAAATTAATATGTATATCAAGGCCTATATAATACTAAAATAAACATTCACTTATATAATTAAATATGAATGTAAATGGCCTACGTAATTCATTAACTATGCATGAAGAAAACTTACAATATTATTTGCTCAAAAATCTATATACAAACTTTATTCCTTTCTCTTCCTCTTACAATCAGATAATAAAATTACTGTTGGATATTGCTTTCTTATCGAGTATTATCTCCATAAAATAGCCATATTAATATGAATCTCCGAGTTCTTGACTATTTCTCTCCATATGACAAGTACCATGACAGTTGGCATATCATTTTTCCACTTGCATATTGGATGGACACTTGAGTCTAAGAAACTTGCACACATCCACATGATTCTTGTACTCCTACAAGCACTCCTAATATAGGACACTTATACACATCCTCACATTATATATTTGCACTCTTACATACAATACACTTGTGCACATTCTCTCAATAGACACTTGCACTCTAATTTACATGACACTTGTGCATTTACTACACATTGCACTCTTACATAACACATGCATTTATTGCATATTGATACTTACATAAAAGGGTAAATATAAATCACACTCTAAACTATACACTCAACCCTAATCTATTACATATTTATAATTGTACCATGAAGGTACTATAGGGGTGCATTTGCATGTACCAAATAATGTAATATTCCTTAATAGATTAACCCTATTAAGCTAGTAAGAGGTAGGGATAATTATGAAAACATAAAAATAGTCAATTTGCATGAGCAACTAGAACTAGTAGAGGAATTTTATGTAGGGTAATTAACTATATGGATTGAAGATATGAAATGATGCATGATAATTAGGGATTTTCATAGAGGCCTGACAATTAAATATAGATATATATTTATGTTAGCTTTTGATGCAGTATCCCAAGGAGATAATAATAACAAGATGTAGAATAATATTAATGAAAGTAAATTTGAAAGAAGACCGAGATATGCAATAAATATAAATGATATATAAATAAATACAATGTAGCTATGGAGGAAATCTATTGGACTACATTGCATCCATCACCAATGGATGGTGATACACATATAACTGAACTAAGTACAAATAACCCTAAGTTATTGTGTCATCGACACTCCTCTTTCTTATATACTAACAATGAGGTCATCCTTATATAGGCAACATAGGATACTTGTCCAACACTCTATCTAGTTGTACAAGTGACACCTTGCACACTCTATCTAGTTGTACAAGTGACACCTTGCACATTTACAACTTACACATGGACACTTGTGCATTTATTACATTGCATGAAGTAACTAGATAACTTCCTCCTAAAGTAATCTAATGTCCTAAGTATGTACCTTTGAAGATACATTTACATAACCCAAATTATGGAATATAAACTATTTCTAATACCCCTTGTATTACGTTATTTTGGTATTGAAGACTTTTAGTCTTCAATATGGATCTTCATCTTCTTATTGGGTTTTGGCTTTATTGGTGCAAACTTGATCTAGTTATTTTCCTGCTACTTTAGTATCCATGTCATGGCTTCTTGTCTCTTTCTATTCTTTGTTCCTTTATGTCAAGCATCTTTGATGGACCATTGTCCTTATGATAGTGCAAGTTTTAAGTGAATCTATATTGATCCTTCTTCCTTCCTTTGTTCCTTTGTAAGACTTGTTTCTATAAGTATCAACCTTGAGTTCAATATTAGTAACTCCATCTGGAATAATTTCTTGAATATAACAGTTTATTATCTGAGGTAATCTTCTTTAATAGTCTTTATAATATTTGTATTTGAGGAGACAGATAAAATATTAGTGATTTGTTCCATCACAATATTTGCAAGAATGAAAACTCCAAAAATTGATTTTTTCTTGACCATATTGATTGCAATGAGTGCACAATAAGGATGATCTACCAATTTTGTAGTTTATCTTAGAAATATCATGTTTATATATCTCCTTGATAAGACATTCCAACCATATGTGCATGATTGAAGCTATTCCATATTTTCCTTTTTGTATAAAGACTTGATCTTTTTTTTCCAATTTTTTATCATTAGATTCATTAGATGAATCATCATAGATGTTGATTTCATATTATAATTTGCATTGTATTGGTTATTCATTTTTTTTGTCCTTTACATTATTGTAATCCATCAGGTTTTTAATCCATATTGGTATTTTACTTATTCCATTTAACATTCTAGTAGCCATATGTATAACCTGAATTTTTGGAATAGAGTAGTCTACTTTGTAGCTCTCTATATGCCAACCTTGATTGAATTATATAAGCTTGATTTGATGAAATTTTTATATTTGTAGGCTTCCTTATGTCTCCCTAGTAATGATAGTATGAACCCCTAATTTTAGGTTTTGAAGAAAGCTTATATCTTCCCTACTTGATTACCTCTGATCAAGTTTTATAAAATGCCAAATAACTCAATATTTTTGGAGTATTATTACTGATTTTGTATAGTCAAAAATCAATTTATCTAACACCTTATTTCTCCTAATTAAACTAAGCAATTTTTCAAAATTTTAAGAGGTTTTAATTTTGGAATCCTTTTGTCCCTTTTTTTGAGAAATTTAAAGACAAGTAAAAATATAATTTCCAACTTTAATAAATATTTAATAACCTCTTTTATGACCCTTAGGTTTTAATTTCTATTTCCAAATACCTAGTTTGATGTTGTAACCCTTATCACTCCAAATTTTTAAAAATTAGAAGATTAATAATATTTGCAAAATATCAAAGAATATTTAACCAAGTTGAATTCCTTATTTCTCCTAGGTTGAGATGCAAATATTATTTTAATTTGGTAAGTTGTCCCCTATAGTTTTTCTTTAACTAAACTAAAGTTTATACCTTATTTTATAACCCTTATATCTCCAAAGTTGAAAGCAATAATAAGATGGGATTTCATGCTTACCTTTTTTATGCTAGACTTCCCACTCTTTGGTGCTTCCTTTGACTGAATATAATAGTGATGATGTAGATTCCTTGGGTGCTAGAATCAATGGAGGTAGATATCTTTAATGCTGGAATGTATACACTACTGAATATGGAGGATTTGACCTTTGAATAGCTAGGATATTAAATGCTCCTTATTCCATGTTGTGTTGACTAGCTTTGACTATGTTTTTTCTCACTCTCTACATGTTGTAGCATTCAAAATTTAGGCACTTTTATTGGAGGAGTAAACTCTGCTTCGTGGTATGTGTCACATCCATTACGTATGGGTGCCCTTCTACGTAACTCCTTCTTTCTATTGGTCTTTATGTAATGCTTGCTCCTTTGTGTGGCACTTGTAGATAAAAAGTGTCACCACTCTACTTATTAATTGATAATCGTAGCTTCTAGTACCACTTGAGAGATGAGGCTTCTAGTAACATGTTGAGAGTTGAACCTCTTAGTAACACTTGAGAGTTGAAGCTTCTAGTAACACATTTTAGAGGCAACATTCTTATAATGCTTGCTCTAGGAAGATAGATGCCAAGTGGCATTCAATCTCTCTACATGTATATTATAATGCTTTCTAAGGAGATTATTAATCCTTAGGTATTTTAGTTTATCATTCCTTTGGTTTTTTGTGTTTCTTGAGTAGCAAGCAACCTTATTTTTTGTAGGTGGATTGATGAGGCACCGAGTAGCAAATTTGATGCTTCATTTGGTGGATGATCTTCACCAATATAGTTGCTCCTTTTCCTTTAATGCTTCCAACGTATTGAAACCTATACGTCCTTGTAGAGTAGATGTTGTTTGTTTCTCCTTGGTAGAGATAGATGCCTTTTAGATATTGGCCATATTACTATTCACCTTACGTTGGTAGGAGTAGATGCCTCTTTTTTTGTAGTGTATGTGTTATTTGTTCCACTTTGATATCCATATCAGATGGTTGTCTGTCTCACATTGCTATATATCTCCTATGGTTGTTCATATCATGTTGTTATCCATTAGTGAATGTGCACTTCTTTACATAGCTTTGACGATGGACTCTTGTGGTCTTTTTTTTGTAGGTTCGTCCATCCAATATGCACTCTCCGAGTGGCTTCTATTACTTTGGAAAAAGGAGTCCTTATGTTGGTTGTCTTTCCTGTTGATATTGTGTCTTTTAGAGACACATCCAAATATACTTCTTGGACTATAAAAAAAGTAGATTTAAATGGTGCAATATAATGTACTATAGATTTTACATTAGCCTCCTTATTTTGCACTCTTATTTTAGATATATATTTTTGGTTTCATGATAGATTTCTCTTCCTGCAATGCAAGGGTTTTTAGGTTGTCTTTTATGAGTATTCCCTTTTTGCTTGGACACTTTTATATTAAATCCAATATTTAGACAATAGTAGATAGAAGCTTTTAATTTATGCAATTTTTTGCATTTTATTTTCGTGCATTCACTCTTGTAATTCTTTGGATCTGAGACTCACCAAGTCTCAATGAAGCTTCTATTTCTGTTTTATTTTATTCATCTTGGAGGAATCTAAACTTTTACCTGGGTGGATTATTTTGGCCACTATAAGTTGCAGATTTTAGTGCTTCAATAATGTCTTTAGACACTTCATACCAATCATATTTGTGCCCTTCAAGAACACAAAATCTAATTTTCTTTTGAGAGTAGTGTAATAGTGCATAATAAATTTAATAGACCCTTTTTCAATGCACTAAGAATTTCACCTTATCACTCCAATTTAAATCTCAAGATAATACACTTAAATTAATCTACTACAACTATTCAAGAATAACCTAAAATGAATCTTTAGAAGTTATTCTACAAATTCACTATAACTAATATTGTAAGACAGTCTTATTCTATATTTTCTATTTATATGATAGGTAGTTGATAGATATAATTCTAAAATCTAATCAACTCCTAAATAATTTGCAAATGAACCTTAAAATGAACCTCTTTCTATTTGCAATTTTGAAGACTATAATCTACTTTTCTTTATGTAACTTTAATACAGATAAGGTGCTCAAATGAATCTTAATTAATGACTTAGTTAGCACCAATATTTGCATACCTTTTTTAATCTTATGTAGCTCCTTCTTCTACTTCTATAGAGGATGTAGATATTTGTGCCTAAGATCACCAAGTTGTTTCTCCAAGTAGGGTTTTGCAGCTCTCTGTAGACTATTCTTGAACAACCACTTCTTCACCAAATTATGGTCTCAAAATTTCTTTGACAAGCCTAGGATTTGTTTTCTTGTTCTCCTCTTGTAATATTCTCCTTCCAATATAGATTTGGAGAAGTCTCTCTCTGAAGTGGTGCATTCTTGCTATGAGAGGAAATATTTAAATCTCCTATATTTGATGAGCTTTTTCTGTTTTCAAGTCTTCTTGTTGAATTTTGACTTCAAGCAGGATCTTCCTCTCAAGATTCTAAATATCTTGAGGTCTTTCACTATATTCTTCTTCTATAATTTGGCACTCCTTACCAATTTATCCTTATCTTGGGCTTGTTTTCAGATGGCAACAATTGTCCCAAGTTCTTCACTATCAAGGGATTCTCCTTGGTAGTGGATTTCTCCAATGAGATCTCCTTTTATGATTTATTTAGTAAGGCTTTCCTAGCATTTTTCTAGATGCTCGATGAGAACTTTCTAAGGTCTTTTATCTTGTAGCTTCTGATGGTCTTCACTTAAGACCTCTTCAACCTTCTGCTCCTAGATATTTTATTATGCTACTTCTAGATTTGAGCAGGACTCTCCTAGACCTTCTTCCAAGTCTAGAAGTCCTTCAATGAGATCTTATCTTGATCTCCTTTACTTCATGTACTAAATTGATTCTGAAGAAGATACCCTTCCTAATTATTTTGTAGAAAATTTCTCAACTCACTGCATATTCTTTCCATACAAAAAATATGATATTATTGAAATATTAATCTGCTTCTGAATCAGATATTCCTTTTGAATTCATTTTTAGGATCAAGGCTTCTAGCTTCTATGGCATTTTTTAGTATTAAGGCTCTTATCACCTTTTTCAATATCAAGGCTTATTTGGCATTTTAATATCAAGGCTTATATGGCCTTTTCAATATAAAGACTTTTGTCACTTCTACTTTAAGGCTTCTATGGCCTTTTCGTATTAAGATTATGTGGCTTGTTCTTCAAGGCTACTATGGCATTTTTATATCAGGCTTCTATGACCTGTTATTCAAGGCTATTATGGTATTTTTGTATTAGGATTCTATGGCCTATTATTCAAGGCCACTATGGCATTTTTGTATCAAGATTATCTGGCCTATTATTCAGGGCTATTATGGCCTTTTTAATCTACAATGGAGATATTCAGTCTCCTAGCTTCACCACACATTTTCTTCAAAAGTATTTTTTCATAGTGTTCTCCTACACAATAAACTAGTCTTTACACTATGAGGGCACATCAACCTTCGGAAAACAATGTTAGAGTCTCCTATATTTCTATCGTAGGAGTACCAATCCTCTAGGAATTAGTTATCTACAAAAAAATAAACTTTAGGAAATAATTAGAAAATTCTAGCTATTATAGATCTTCATTAGATGCTCCGTCAATATAGTGGATTGAATGTTGAGTCTTGGTCTTCATGATTTTTCTTATAACTCTGTGGAAAGACTCAAGTCAAATGCAATCTCAGTATTTTCTAGGACTAAGATATCCTTCAGTCCTCACTTGTGACTCTCCCTAATTCTATCACCTAGATTCTTCTAAGAACTTTTGATAGTGACTGGTCCAATGGCACATTAGGTTGACAAAACACTTAGGCTCAATAATGATGGTGATTTTCCTATAGACCTACACAGACTCGATCTACCATAGCTCTGATACCATTATTAGCTTTTGATACAATATCCTAAGGATATAATAATCACAAGATTCAAGATAATTTTAATTAAAGTAAATCTGTAAGAATATTGAGATATGCAATAAACATAAATGATATATAAATGTGTACAATGTAGCTATGGAGTAAATGAGCACTCCATCAATATAGCTACTGGACTACATTACATCCATCACCAATGGATGGTGATCCAAATAGAACTAAAATAACTACTAAGAACCCTATGCTATTGTGTCACTTACACTCCTCTTTCTTCTATACTAACAATGAGGCCATCCTTATATAGGTAAAATAGGATACTTGACCAACACTCTATCTAGTTGTACAAGTGATACCTTACACAATTACTGATGGTAAATGCACAATAGAATAAAATATGCATAAACCATAAACTTAATATTGATATCATATGGTGTTTAAATAACATAGGCCTTAGGCTAGAAATAACCTATGGCAATTGTTTCCCCCTTAGGTAGTAAACAACGTGAAGTAGGAAGTCCCCCCCCAAAGTCATCTAACAACTTAGATATTGACTCTAACTACTAACAAGTTATTATTCATGTTACAATGTGAATAATCAACTTAACTATATGTCATTTACCATAGGAAAATAGTTAATGCTATTTACAATGGTAAATCATAGTAAATAATGGAATAACCTAGTGGTAAAAATAGAGATTACTTTTTACCATGTGGTAAATGAAATCTACCCTAATGTAGGAATATGGTTAATATCTCGAATAATGGAATATTACTCTAACATCCCCTCTTATTATATTATTTGGGTAATGTATATAACTGTCCCAATATAGTGAAAAAGATGTTGATCTACTAGCTCTTGCTCTAGCTTGGGCTCTGGTTGTTTCTAAGAAAAAAGTGGGTCATTCCTCACTTTGTCTTCACATCATCAAATTTCCTTATTGTAATATTGTCATCCAACCATATTGCATGGGTAACCAATCATTGCAACTGCTATGTGTAGTAGAGTAGATCACTTCATACGAGGTTCATTTTGTTACAATATGATTTTGCAAAAAAATTGATAATGTAGCTAAGGTTTCAGTCGCTGCCAAAAATTCACCCTTATAAGTTTCCCCCCTTGTTGCAAACATGTTGTAATGGAATTTATGCAAGAAGTATGACTAAGGTGTTGGTCACTGCCAAAAATTCACCTTTATAGGTCTTCCTCCCTTTTTACAAAAAAAATGTGTGAAGTAAAAAAAGAAATGTTTATCCCCCTTAATTACAAAATATGTGCAAATCATGAAGCTTGTTAAGGCTTTTACAAATATTACATCCTAGGAAAATTTTAAACCAAAAAATCCCCCCTTTTGTTACAAGTACTTTAAAAAAAAAGAGTTTGCTATTTATGAAGCCTAAAAGAGGTACAATCACCCCTTTATTGCAAGTACTTCAAACAAAAACTTATGCTATTTATGAAGCCTAAAAGGAGAGTGTGAATGGTGCTTGCTTAAGGTGAAAATTTTGTTTCCCCTTTACAATATTGTCTTAGCCATGAGAACTTTGTGTGCTCTTTCTAAACCAGAATCAGAATTAGAATTAGACACTTCACTAGCAACATTGCCTTTGTTTTGCTTCTATGATGTGCCTTTGCCATTTTTATTTTGCTTGTTTTTAAACCAACACTAATTGGTGTCATGGTTGTCCTTTTTACAATGTGAGCAAAAATTCTTTTGATATTTCTTTCCCTTACCTTTTGAAGATGATCCTCCCTTATAAAAGTTTCCTTTCTTCTTTTCACCTTGATTGTTCGAGTAAAGTGCATTGTTTATCACTTCATCGCTTTGGAGTTGATTTGCTTCTTCTGTTTGAAAAAAATTGACTAACTCCATAAAGGTGAATGTTCTTTGAGATACATTAAGGGATGTTATTAACATCTTGTAGGATTCAGGAAGAGCCCTCAATATTACTGAAGTTAGAATAGTATCTTCTACTTTGGATCCTAAAGCATTTAGCTTTGACTTCAGTTCTGCTACTTTGCAAGGGAATAGTTCTACTAATTCTCCTTACTTCATATGGAGTGTATGAAGTTTTGTTTGAAGGTTTAGTATAGTTGATTGATTCTTACCTTCAAAAATAGTACAAAGTGCATCCCATGCATCTTTACCATTTTTAGCTTCAATTATGTGAGGTTGGATCTCATCAAAAGTTTCTAGGAGGATCAACATGAGAAGACGATTGTTATTTTTATCCCATACATTTTGATTTGCTTCTGGTTATTTGGGTCTTGTTTTAGTTCCATCTACTAAATCCCACATTTCCTCTATAGTCAATATGACTTTCATCTTAGTTTTCCATGCTGAATAGTTAGGATCTTTAAGCAATTGTGTATCATTTAGGTATTTGTTGATAGTTGCCATGATGGTCCTAGAATTTGCACTAAGATGATTTTTCTTTCACTCTTAAGTGGTATTTAATGGCACCTTCCTAAAAAATCTCTTTGAAGAAAGATGATCAGTTTGAGGATATTTAAGCCAAACAAATAAGAGGTGAAAGAGAATTTACTCAAAAATATATTGAATGGCACCTGCTTGAAAATCCTATTGAAGAGGAATAATCAGTTTGAGGATATTGAGCCAAAAAAATAAGAGTGAATTTTAGGGTTTGTAAGGAGAGAATATCAATTTTACAAATATCTTATACTTGTGCAAATGAATTACATAATTGAGTATGAAATTTAGGGTTTTTGAGTGCTCTTGATTTTGTGACTTATAATTGCATAAAACAAGAAATTAAATGCAATAATCAATCAAAGAGTGCCCACAAATTATTATCACTTAGGTGTCGGTCACTACCAAAAATGCACCTAATTTGCCAATTTTGTAATAAAGGTGTCGAGTAAAATAAAAAATGCACCTTATTACCAAATTTTGCAAAAAAATTAGATTTGTGTTGTGCAAAGGTTTGATATTTTGTCTTCTCTTGTTTTTCAAATTTGCAAATAATATGGCATAAAATAATTGCCTTTCCTTTATGTGTTGCAAATTTAACAAGTTTTGATTTTGTTTTAAGTGCTCCTCGCTTTTTTGTTATAATTCTACAAAAGAAATACAATTTTTTATCTTCCCCCCTTTGTTTTGCAAAATTAACAAAATAGCACCCATTTCAACTCAAGTCGACACATGACCCATGTTTGAAAAGCTTCCAGAACCAGTCGACACACGACTTGGTTTTTATGGACCGAAGGTCTTTAATTTCTTCTCAAGTTTGCAAAAATAATAGAATGTGCAATTTCATGTATTATAGCCCCCCTTGGATAAAACAAATTCACACTTTGCCTTTGAATTTTATAAATTTGTGTCACCTTGTGTTACAATTTGGCAAAAAAATAATTCAAGTTTGATCCTTCATTGTTTGTAAAATTAACAAGGTTTGAGAAGATTTTAGATTCTCTAATTTTGCAAAAAAAAATGATGCTCTTATATGTCTTATATCCCTTTTTTGGGAGAAAATAAAAGCTATCTTTGATTGAAAATTTTGCAAAAAATATGTGTTTTAATTGCTAAGTTTATAACATTTTTGTAATTAATTGAAGTATAATTCATCAATAATAAAAACTATTTTATTTTTAAAATTACTTTTTATTAAAATATATATATATATATAATAATATTAAATTATTAATAAATTAAAACTAAAAAATAATTAAAAATAAATAAACATAAATAAAAAAAAGGATTACCTTGTTTTTTTGTTTTTATAATAAAAAATATACCTTTTAACTCCCGTCGGGAGTTGATCCTTCGACTCCTCGCTCACAGCCTTAGCCCAACCTAATCAACCAGTTAGGATAGGATTGACCTTGGGATGTAAGGAATAGAAGGTACTTTTTATCCCTTAATGAATGCTACAAAAGGAAAAAAAAGAAGTGGGTTAATATCCCACATTGCTCGTGAGGGCAATTTTAAGTTTCTTAAATGAGAAGCTTCCCCCATTATTGTTGACTTCCTTCAGGCAGGCAAGCTGACCATATTTTTTTGAATTCTCCAACCATTAACTACCACATTGAACTTGAAATTCATGACCCATCAATCTTCAACTAATTTCCACGTGTCCCTTGGAGTATGATCCTCTACCACATCACTTACATGTCTACAAATTTCCATGTGTCCTCAAATTTGGATCCTCTACCACATAGGTCTATGTGTCTTCGAGTTAGCATAGCCTTGGGTTTCACACCCACCACATGTCCAATTTAGTGCCTTCAATCTTTGGGTTTTGCACCAATATGGTAGGTTTGTCTAAGTCCGATCATCTGCATCATGTGAGGCAGGTATGTCTGAGTATTTTCTGAGTTAGATCATCTACATCATGTCAGGCAGATCCTGACAGGTCTCCAATAACCAAAGGAACTTGTATTCAATTGCTAGTAGAGGGTTCTCCTACCCTCACTGATCAGTCATCAGTAGAGGGTGCTCCTACCCTTGTTGATCGATCAGACATGATGGTCTAGTTATCGAAGGCTTATCTTTGGTCATTGGTAGAGGGTGCTCCTGTCCTCGTTGATCGATCACCAGAAGATGGTGCTACCAACCTCATTGAACAATTAGCCATGATGGTCTAGTCACTAGAGGCTTGTATTTGGTCATTAGTAGAGGGTGCTCCTACCCTCACTGACTGATCGGATACAACGATCAGGTCACTGGAGGCTTGTCTTCGATAACCAGTATGAGGTGGCACCTTTCCTCACTTAGAGGTGAGCCTACCTTCTTAGGAACACTGCAAGATAATAATATGGCCCATGTCCCCTAAGCTTCCAGTAGCTTAATAGGATATCTATCCTATGGGCCCGACTGGTGCAAAGAAAAAAAATCCACAACCTTAGAAGAGTTAGAAAAATAATTCCAAAGCAAACAAAATAAGAAATAAATCAAACCGTGGTGCTTCCTCCTTAAAATGCATGACTATATAAGGGATCCTACTCCTTGGGAATTGAGCCCCTTGGTTTAGCTAGAACAAGAAGATCACTTCCCGTCTTGCCTAGATGCACCTTGTTGAGAAAATGTCTTCATAGCTCTGATGCCAATGATGAAAAATACACAATAGAATAAAATATGCATAAACCATAAACTTAATATTGATATCAGATGGTATTTAAATAACATAGGCCTTAGGCTAGAAATAGCCTATGGCAATTGTTTCCCCTTTAGGTAGTAAAAAGTGTGAAGAAGGAAGTTCCCCCCCCCTAAAGTTAGCTAACAACTTAGATACTGATGGTAACTACTAACAAGTTATTATTCACGTTACAATGTGAATAATCAACTTAACTATATACAATTAACCATAGGAAAATAGTTAGTGATATTTACAATGGTAGATCATAGTAAATAATGGAATAACCTAGTGGTAAAAATAGAGATTACTTTTTACCATGTGGTAAATGAAATCTACCCTAATGTAGGAATATGGTTAGTATCTCGAATAATGGAATATTACTCTAACAATTACAACTTGCACATGGACACTTGTGCATTTATTACATTGCATGAAGTAACTAGATAACTTCCCCCTAAAGTAATATAATGTCTTAAGTATGTACCTTTGAAGATACATTTACATAACCCAAATGATGGAATATAAACTATTTCTAACAACCCCTGTTTTACATTATTTGGGTATTGAATACATTTAGTCTTCAATATGGATCTTCATCTTCTTCTTAGGTTTTGGCTTGATTGGTGCAAACTTGATCTAGTTATTTTCCTATTTCTTCAATCTTCATGTCATGGCTTCTTTTCCCTTTCTATTCTTTGTTCCTTGATTTTATGCATCTTTGATGGACCATTATCTTCATGATAGTGCAAGTATTAAGCAGATCTATATTTATCCTTCTGCCTTCCTTTATTCCTTTGTAATACTTGTTTCTATAAGTATCAACCTTTATTTCAATGTTAGTAAATCCATCTGAATAAGTTCCTGAAGATAACAATTTATTATCTGAAGTAATCTTCTTTCATAGTCTTTATAATATTTGTATTTGATGAGACAAAGGAAATATGAGTTATTTGTTCCATCACAATATTTGCAAGAATGAAAACTCCAACAATTGATTTTTTCTTGACCATATTGATTGCAATGAGTGCACGATAAGGATGATCTACCAATTTTATAGTTTATCTTAGACATATCATGTTTGTCTATCTCCTTGATAAGATCTTCCAACCATATGTGCACGATTGAAACTATTCCATATTTTCATTTTTGTATAAAGACTTGATCATTTTTTTCCAGTTTTTTATCATTAGATTCATTAGATGAATCATCATAGTTGTTGATTTCATAACTTAATTTGCATTGCATTTGTTCTTCATTTTATTTATCCTTTACATCATTGTAATCCATCGGGTTTTGTATCCATATTGGTATTTTAATTATTCCATTTAATATTCTAGTAGCCATATGTATAACCTGAACTTTTGGAATAGAGTAGTCTACTTTGTAGCTCTCTATATGCCAACCCTGATTGAATTATATAAGATTGATTTGATGAAATATTTATATTTGTACCCTTCCTTATGTCTCCCTAGTAATGAGAGTATGAACCCCTAATTTTAGGTTTTGAAGAAAGCTTATATCTTCCTTACTTGATTACCTCTTATCAAGTTTTGTAAAATGCCAAATAACTCCTTAATATTTTTGGAGTATTATATAGTGCTTTTGTAAAGATAAAGTTCAATTTTATTATTGATTTTGTACAATAAAAAATCAATTTATCTAATACCTTATTTCTATTAATTAAACTAAGAACTTTTTCAAAATTTTAAGAGAGATTTTAATTTTGGAATCCTTTTGTCCCTTTTTTTGAGAAATTTAAAGACAAGTAAAAATATAATTTTTGTTAGTGTATCATAGTTTTTTGTGATATGTATTTAGTTATTACATTATTAGGAGGTGGCGTATCTTATTTTTTTGAACTGCCACCTAATAAGGGCTTGGTCCGTTTGGTTAGTTTCATTTGTTATGGCCTAATCTGGGCGTGTATTGTACTATTTATTTTGCATATGCTTGATGAAATGTTGTTCATACTTTGACATGGTATTAGAGCTCCGAGTGGATTTGATTGGCTTTGATCTCGAGAACTTTATACGAGATAGCAAGAGCACATTTCCTGAGATAGGGCTAGACCTAAATCATGAGAACATCTCCTGAGGACTCTGACTGTGTGGACTTTGACTGCTGTAGACTTGACACTACTACACAGTTGATTGGACTGGCATGTGGAAGTTGTTGAGCAGCTGATTGGGACTAATGACCAAACACATGACAGACGAATATTGAATAGACTTTTGATGTGGACACATGGTAGATGGATAATAGGCTTGGATTGGATGATGCAAGCATGGTGGGAAAAAGGCTCGTAGTAGGCTAGCCAACCATTGTAAGGTGATCGACTATTACCTTGCACATTATTTTTTTTAAAGACCATAATATCTTTAACATCCCTCATGTGGGATAATTAAATCGTAATGCTTTTTTAATAAAAAAACACCTGCAACTAGGTGTAGGTGGGCACTACGATGATAATTTCGATCACTTCCTTCCATTGCAGGTGGGTTCGACTGTGTTTATTGATCAAGCAGAAAGTATTACCAAAGATCAAAGCCCATAGGATAAATCGGATTGCAGATAAATTTACAGGTATTTTTTATTCATCTTTCGGTGGGAGGAGTTTAATTTTTTTCTCGTTGATGTTCCTCAAATTGTAGATCTCAGTATTTTTCACAGCAAATCATCACTTTCCACTCATATTTTATCTACGAAGCACCCATACATTAGCACCAACCAGATCTATATGATCTGGATAAACATAGATGAATCCATTTTGGGTTGACATTCTTAGCTCCTCACATTGGGGTGGTTGTTGTTCTGTAGTTGGTTCTTATCAACAGTTGGTTTGCTGGTTATTTCAAAGTGGAGGAACAAGTTTTTTTATGCATCGTAGTGAGGTGGAGAGCCACCCGTAGTCGAAGAACCATTGCTCGATGGTGTGTTGAGTGACTATTTTTCCCTATTGCAAAATAATCACCACAAATAGATTATTAAGTTGAAAACTCTCTCTTGCAAAGAAATTAGATGAAATCACCCATTTCTCTAAGGTTCTGGCAAGCAAACATTTGTGAGTATATATAATCAATTAATATTGAAACAAAAACAAATGTATACCAGAATAAGCTCAAATCTACAAATGATAGTTAACAAGGAACCTTGATAGTTCAAAAAATGCTTAGTAATCATGATCCTCAAACCTTCAAAAGTACAAATGATTGGTTCCTTTTAGTGCTCTTGATATTAATCTGACTTACCCTGAATCCCAGTCAGTAAGCTCCTTTTATCTTCAAATTAAAAGGTTCCAAATGCAAAAGTGCGTGGAATAGTCCACTTCATTTTAAGTTCCATGCCTTTAATGTGAGGTTCATTTTACAGTTAGTGGATTCATTTTATCTTCATTATAGGTATTCCACTATCACTACGTTAGAATTTGGTGTTAGTAGAGTTAGCAAGTTAGAATGTTAATGTTCATTTGCTTTATCTGCCTTAGTGTGAATTTGGAATTAGTAATCCCTCTTTAAAATAGTGTTTTATCTGAAGATTAGATTAATGTAGCTTGGAGGTGCAAAAATTTTGGATAAGGACCAGAATAGAAGTAAATGAACCAGAAATGAAAACAAAAATTCTAGAAAATGGACTAGAATGAATATAAAAAACTAAAGCAAACATAAATTCTTGAAGGACTAGAATGTAAATGACTAAAACATAAATTTTGGAAAGACCAGAATATAAAATGAATAAACAATTTTTTTTGGAAGGACCACAATGTACTAAAACATAAATTCTGGAAATGACCAGAATAAGAAAAATTACAACTAAAATGAATTCCAAAATTAATCTAAGTGCAATAAAAGAAAAATAGAAATAGTATCTACAAGGTTAGCTGGAAAACAAAATGTCATCATATTTTGGTTAACAATCCCCTCCCTGCAAAACCCCAAGTTATGAGATAAATATAAGACAACCTGACCTAACAGACCTGCAAAACAAGCACAATAATATTAGACCAAGTGCGATACTCAAAGGATAAAACGTATTTACATTATATTTGGCATTCACCTATTGTAACCCATTTAATGGTATAAAAAAATAGATACAAGCCAAAAAATAATGTAGAAAAGATACACCGTAAAAGCAATAGTCCTAGACGTAATCTCCTTTTAGTTTTGCTCACAAAGGTTGCTCTTGCCAAAATGGAAGCATTATATTTCAAAAAAAAAATGTTCTTTTCTTACAGAAATTTCCAGCCCCTTTTTACAATGGCCTTATTGGGCTTTTAAAGGACGCAAAAGTCTTTTTTTTTCAACTTCCCCTCTTTAATGATGTTAAAATAGATACAAATAAAACAAAAGACAAATTACCTTGTTTCATGTTTACCTATTACCCTTATTTTAACATCATAAAAAAACATTCTCTTGAACCCTTATATCTCCCTTAGCCCTTATCATATACATTATAGAAATAAAATAAAATAAAACTTTTATTACACCCTTATAACTCCCATTTCTATTATAATGTATATGAAAATAAAAATAATGACATAAAACACTTCAAATGTTCCCTTTCAATTATATAATATAAAAAGTTAAAAAATGTAACTTATTTTAACTTTTTATTATATAACTTTATTTATTATATTTATTTTTATGGGTAATACCCTTATGTCTCCATGTGTCCCATAAATTATACCATATAATCAAAACAAATACTTTGAGAACCATGGCAAAAGAACATTTTCACCTTTTGTTGCATGCGCTGCGACCAGCTACCCTGACAACAAAGCATATACTACATGCACTCCACACCTGAGCGTAGCCCTACCATGGCTTGCTTTGATATTCCATAGTAGACACAGAATCACATATGCCACCCACATTTTGGGTTTCCTCTCCTTAGGACATTGATCTGAAAGCACAAAAAGATAACAAAAGGAAAAAAACACTTCTACCTCATTGCTCGCTACTTTATGGGTAAATTTTTTTTAGGGTTAGGGGATCTGCTTGTTTTAATGTCCTACCCCTTTATTTTTGTCATGATACTGCTAGGGTTGACATCCTGTAGTCCTCTGTTATATCCAAGTGAAACCGTCATTTTCTCATACTAAATTAATGTTGTCTGTCAAAAATCTTGGGGGTTACACACTGTCTATGTATTCTCGTGTGATACACTGCGGTGCCATGTCATCACAAGTTCCGTGACACGTTAACTTGGTGGCTATCATATCATTAGAAATACCTTCACCTACTCTCTACCAAGTCCACTGCTCTTAAACCTGTTCTACGTCCTCGTTGTCACTGTAGTCTCTATGCCACAATGGCCTCCTAGTGTTAAAAACCCCCTTATATTGCGTCAGAATTCTTTTTGTGTTTGCAATATCAAACTACCACTTATCCATGCTAGCATGACATACTTCTCAGCATTGCCCAACCGATGCTATCGATTCTCAATAAAATATTTTGTTGAATTTGTCCACATATGTCACCCATGGACCTCCTCACTGCTATCAAATTTCAAAACCTCCTTCATTTTAGACGTCTATGGGTCACCTCTGAGCATTGTGTTAAAAAAATACCTCGATTGCACCATATGAAGATGCTCTTGGATTTGAGGTTCCACTAAAATGGCATTAAGCCCCTCTATCATAGGTCATACTCTTCCCATTTGTCTTAATTGATGAAGACCACGAACCCATAGTGTCAATGTCATTTCTTACCTTCACCACTGGTCATATTATTGTTGATAATATCCACATGAGGTCCGTCTAATTGCCACCTTGCAAATTAGCATCAACTTAATACATATTCCATTACCTGTGATTACCACATCATTGTTTCATCATTGTCATGGCGTCTCATCAGGTGTTTGATACTCGTAATTACTTACCATACGCTAACATCTTCATCGCTCTTGATAATTGGGACATATCATTTGCATGCTAATGCATGGGTTTACTCTATTTCTATTGCTTTGTAGATGCTGCATCATGGTTATTTCTACGTCCACTTCCTCTTTAGTATATTATGACCACCAAAGTTTTGTTAGTGAACACACATATTTTAAATGAAACCTTTGCATCATTTCAATAAATAAATCCTTTGTTTTATTCATTAACCAAGCATTGAATATCTTTATCATCGAAGCTGCTACTTGATGTTTCATCGAAGCTGCTACTTGATGTTTCATCGAAGACATCCATGGTTCAATGACCAATATCATCCACATCGATGCTATATTTTTTATTTTTCATAATCCGTATTTGCCAACTCGAACCGAGATGTTTGTCCCTTTGAATATGATGAACAATGACCAAACAAATATATCGACGATGACGACTACCATCCATTCATCCACCATCTCGCCTATGTTTTAGGAATCCATGTCAACAAACATTCGTTGGTGACTTACACCGTGTACGTTAATTTGCTCCATCACCGTGTGTTCGACTCCGATTGGTCCACGTTGACCCTCTCCATATGTTGTTGTCAAGCTTTACTATCGGGCTAGGGTAATGTTCGTATAATGTTGTCATTCACCCCGTCCAAATGGTCCAAGACTTGTATGTGTGTGCTTCATCCAACCTGCACGCTTCCACGTCCTCGGAGCATCCCCATATCTACACCCTTTGCATTTCCATCCACCTGCACATAACAATATATATTAATCATTATATAACATAACGTTGCTCGAACAGGGCAATGAAAATTCCCTTTTGCTTCTTTTAGTTTTATATTAACTTTACATATAAGGCTTATATTTTTCTTTTTATTATTATTTATTATTATTATTATTATTAATTTTTATATTCCCTTTCATGATTTTTGAAATATAATTTTTAAGGGTTTGGCTATTAAAATAAAATACAAGGAAAACATTACACCAAAAATTTAAAACTTAAAATAGGAACTTAGATCTATCAACTTCCTCTGCAACACCAAATAAGGAAATACCAACCAAAATGCAGGTACTACCCCATAAGCAAATTGCATTGCACTCTTCATGGGGAAGGACCTATCAAAATCACCACTTCAAGAAAAAAAAAACCCAAGAATAAAAATTTAAAGGTGGGTCCCCAATTATTGGGGCTAGTTGTGGAGCAGCCATAACAAATGGTGACTCTGCTAGGAAATACTCTTGAGAATTTCAGTAAGAACCCAACCTAAAAGCACACAAAACTCAAATATTAGACAAGTATCAACAAATATCCAAAGAATGGGAATAGACTAAAAATACATGAACCATAAAAATCGTTCAACATTAGCTCAGTGTGTGCAAAGTGATTCCTTCCTTATCATCTAAAACCATTCAACATTCCATCGTTAGTTTCACATGGATTTTTATATATTTATGATTTACACATATGATATGATATGGATGATTTATATATGGTTGGATGAGTTGAAAGGAAGCTATAATATGAATGACCTACTTTGTAGAGACTCAAACATTCTAGTAACATAAACAAATACACTAAAACTGTCCAACACTCTTAGGACCAAATGTGTGTGCATTGAATTCATTTACCAGACCAAGAGCTTAGTTATGATAGCTACCATCCTGAACCATTGTGTGCAAGTGGAATCAGAGCTTTTGGGAATCAGATTCTCAGCCTAAGTATGATGAGAATTTGACCCTATCCTTACTACTCTAATCTAAGTTTGTTACCTCATCTTGACCAAAATGATTAAACATGTTATAGGTGAAACCACAAGGTTAGCCTGTCTGTGTGAGTGGTCAGAGGTCTTACTTTTAAATGAGACATGTCACCACACATGAGTATACTCCACTACCATTCAAGCGTCTATAGCCTCAGTGGAGGTTAGACCCATAATCCATGGTTTGGATTTTGACTTCTTGAATCTTGGGGATGACTACCCATCCTTCTGAGGGACATGTAGTATGATCCTTACAACCCAATAGTCAATGGTGTAGGGAAGTGGAGTGGTGAACATTTTACTTTGGATTTCTTGAATATTGGGTATGACTACCCATCCATCTGAGGAACATGTAGTACGATCCTTATAACCCAAAAATCAATGGTATGATGGAGTTGAACTCAAAGCTTTGGGGAATCAGATTCTCAACCTAAGTATGATGAGAATCTAACCCTATCCTTACTACTACGATTTTGGGTTTCAAGCATTGTGGAAGTGGTAAAAACCACTGTTTTATGGACTATGTTGCATGATAGTATCGACAAGAATGATTCTTTTCGCATCACATTTTCTTCCAAGGATGGTTTTGACCATTTTACTCAAGATGTTTTTAATATGTGCAAATTGTGCTTGGTTCAAGATAGTTTCAATATCAGTTCCCAATATCAAGATCTTCTTAGTGTAAATTGTGCGATGATCCTAAGGTAATTTGACATGTTTTTTGGTGATTGTATTTGAAATGTAGATGCAAGTGAGATACTATGTTCATGCCATATGAGATGTACCATGAAATGTGGATGAATACATTTTGAAATGTAGATGGAGTATGTAAACATTTCACCCTAATTTACAAAACTGATAACTTCAAGTATCCCTAGTTTCAAATGATATTCTTTAATGTATTTGTGGTACTTGTGGAGCCTTTTGCAATACAATTCCAATGTTTCATATTCTCCTTGTCTTAGTGGACCCTCATAAGGATATGAACTGACACCTTAACTTATGACTTCAACTCACTTACTCCAACCTACTAAACACAACAAAATAGACACAAGCTAGAGATCAAACATTAGCCCCTAAAAAATATTGCCTCAAAACCAAGGATAACTCACCATACAAAACAAATGAACTAGGATCTTAATAAGAACAAGGTTTTTAATTTGAAACTATTTTCACCTAGGACTTCAGAAATTTTATACGGACCCAACCACAAACAATCAATTTTTTCATGATCTCCTTTCTTTTCATGCCTTTTATCCCACAACAATACTAGGTCTGCAACTTTAAATGTTTTGATTTTGGACCTCTTATCAAACCATATTTTCACTACATCTTGATGTTTGCTGAAATGAAGCATGGCCTCATCCCTTTTCTCATCAAGATGCATTAACTGTGTCAACCTAGTTTCAAGTTTATCATTAGTTCCAATATATTCTTTCATGAAATGCAATGTTTGTAATCTTAGATTTGTGGGAAAAATGGGATCTTTTCCATAGACTAAGTGATAAGGAGATGTTCCTATTGATTCTTTGGTTCTGATCCTATCAACCCAAAGGGAAAATTTTAATTTGCTATGCCAATCCCTAGGATTTTTTTCAAGTAACTTTTTAATTTGCTATGTAATATTGTTAGAGGATTCTGCTAAACCATTACCTTGTGGGTAATAATTTGAGGAGAATTTCAAGATTACCATGTTATCATATGTCCAATTTGCAAATTCCAAGGAAGAAAATGTAGAGTCGTTATCACTTAAAATCAAGTTGGGCATTCCGAAATGAGTCACAATATTATCCTCTAAAAACTTAATAACAACCTCTGAAGTGGCATGCTTAGTGGGAATGGCTTTAGTCCACCTTGTGCAATAATTTGTGGCAGTAAGGATATATTTATGAGAATCAGATGAGTTAGGATTGATGATCCCAAAAAAATCCAATCCCCATTGTGCAAAAGGTCTTGCCTCTACCACAGATTGTAATGGAATTGCAGTGTTTATTTCTCTATTGGCTGCCACTTGACATGTGTGACATGATCTCACATGAGCATGTGCATATTTGAACAAATGGGGCCAATAGTATCCAGCCCTAAGAATATGATGTGCAATCACATTGGTCAACCCATGTCCAGTTCCATACTTACCATGGAAATCCTTAAGCACTTGGGTCGCCTCATCTTGGTCAACACAATGAAGGTAAATCCCTTCATGATTCTTCTTATACAAAACACCAAACTTAATCAGAAAATTTGTAGATTTCAAACGCAAAGCTCGGCATTGAGTGTAATTGAGATGCGATGGGCACTTACCATACAATAAGAAATATACAATATCAACATACCACTCATATTTGGTTATGTCATCTACCTCATAATGTTGACATGATATCAACGGATCTATTTTTGTGATTGACTTGACCAAACCTTGTCCACAAACTATTTTCATGGGTTGGATTTCCAGATCAAATTATTGGAGGGTCAAAATCCATTTTCCTCGTATTTCACCTAGTTCATTTTGCAAGAACATAGACTTAACTGTAGGGCCAGGAACTACTGCAAATACCTTACTATGAACTATGTAGTGTTTAAATTTCTTGATGGTCTTGAACAATGCATACATTTGTTTATCCAGAATAGAATATCTCAATTTTACATCCTTCAAAGGGGAACTCAAGAAGGCTATGGGATTTTCAATGTTACCTTTGCTCTTCTATGTTAAGAAGCTCGTAAAATAATGATCTAAAGCAAATGTATATAAATAAAAAGGTTTCACATAATTTGGACTAATTAAAATATGGGCTCTAGAGATAGCATATTTTATGCTTTTGAAAGCATACCTATTTTAATTTGTCCATTTTATTTGAAAATCCTTTTTTACCATGTCATTCAAAGGCTTGGAAATCTCAGCAAATCCTGAAATAAATTTCCTTACAAAGTTGATTTTACCAAAAAAGGATCTTAACTCTTTCTTGCTATTGGGTGGAGGAATGGCTAGTATAGCTACTATTATTTCTAGATCAATAGCAATCCCATCCTTCAAAATGACATGGCCCAATAGCTTACCTTATGTTACTCCAAAAATACATTTTTTCGGATTGAGGGAGATCCCATGTTCCCTACATCTCTGGAGTACTTTCCTCAAATCCCTGACATGATCTTCCCTATTCTTAGAGAAAATAGGAATGTCATCAACATAAACAATAATACACTTACCAATGAGCCCTTTGAATACGAAATCCATGGCTTGTTGGAAAGTGGCACCCGCATTCAATAATCCAAATGACATTCTCCTATATGCAAATGTACCCCATTTTTTGTGAAGGTCATCTTCATTCTGTCATTTGGATGAATAAGAATATGATTATATCCTGAATAACCATCTAGAAATGACATCATATTTGACCCATTAACCTTTTGAATAATCTCATCAATAGTGGGCAATGGGTAATTATCCTTTTGGCAAGCCTTGTTCAAATTCCTAAAATCTATACACAACCTTATCTCTCTGTTCTTCTTTCTTACCGGGACAAGATTGGCAACCCATGTGGAATTTCTAATAGAAAAGATGATTTTTGCTTCTAGCAATCTCTTTACCTCTTACTCTATTAAGGGTTATAAAATTAGGTTGACTATTCTTTGTCTCTATCTAAAAGGCTTGGAGTCATGTTTTAATGGAATCATATGCATTATCACATTTTGATCATAAGTTTTCAAATCCTTATAGATCCATGCTATGCAATCAACATATTCATTTAATGCATGAGCAATAGACTCCCTTTCTTGTCTTGTACATGCCTTAGCAATAAATACTTCACGGGGATTTTTTGTGCTCCCTAGATTAACTAACTCACAAGCTTCTTTGGGGGGTGGTACCTTTCTTCCTCTTTTCGCTTGATATCCAATATCAAATATTTTCTCTAACGAAGCCATACCATTCGACATCTCATTCCACACTCCAATTGCTTCACATTGCAATTTTGTTTCTTCTTGCCCTCTCTTATCTTCATCTATCACCTAATTTTCAAAAATACCAGAATTAGTGATGAAGTTGAAAACATGTCTGTCACTATCGAATACTTGGAAATTGGTAACATTGTCTGGTATCGAAGGGCAAGGCACTAATTCGATTGAAAATTTCTTACATTTCTTATGGTCCACAAGTTTGAGCATGCATGTGGCTATGACTAAAGCATCTACCATTCGATTATTTTTCCTAGAGATAAGGGATATATTGAAGGCATCAAACTCATCTACCAAATCCCTAACTCTAGTTTTGTAAAGGCTTAATATTTTATCCCGACAAGTATATTGCCCTTTAACTTGTTTAACCACCAACTCCAAATCTCCCAACACTTTAAGACACTTAACTTTCTTCCTAAGGGCCAATTGAAGTCCAAAAATTAGTGCCTCATATTTTGCCACATTATTGGTGGCTGGGAATTGTAATCTATAGGCATCAAGCATAGGCTTGCTACCAAGACATGTAAGTTCAATACCAGCTCCAACACCTTGTTTTGACTTAGATCCATCAAATATTAGAGTCCAAACCAAATTATCCTCTTTCGAAGTGTTATAAGAAAAATTCTCTTTTTGAGGTTCTTCGGTAGCTTCTTCTATGTCCAAGTTGTAAACCCCTAACTCAGTTTCAGCAAATTGAATTTCGTTGGGTCTATTATACTCTGTTATCATATCCTTGAGTCTTGGCTCACTATCCACCCAAATTTTATTTGCTACTCCTCTCCAAGGCAACCACATATGGGAAGAATCTGTAACAATGTACCCATTTAGGTTTTTACTCCAATCCCTTCCCAATACCATGCCATATTTGGTAGAAATGTTCAGCACAAGTATGTCCACATGATGTTGAACTCTAGGCTTGACATTAATATGAATTAGGACATCATTCAAAATTCCAACCACATCAACCACCGATCTATCCAATTGGACCACTTTACTCTTAGAGGGAATAGGTGTGAATCCTAACTTTTGGCTAATCTCGAGGGGCATGATGTTAGCCGAGGCACCCGAATCTATCAAAAAATTGTGCATATTTTTACCTACAATTCTAACAGTTATGAGGAAAGGAGGCACTTATCATTTTTCTTTTCTCAAAACTAATTGGGGCTCAACAACTTTGACTTCATGAATTTTACTAGGGGGATTCAGTATTTTCCCCAAGACTTTTTCTTGTCCCAATAGTTGAGCGACCTCAAACATCGAGATGTTAGCCTTGGTATTTTTCATATCCTCTTCTAAATCATAAGTGGACTTTTCAAAATTTGGCACTTTTTGTGTTGTTTTAGATACTTCAACAATAGGAGGTGGAGGTGGATTAACATCACATTTCATGTCAGGAGGAAGTAAAGGGTTGTTTGGAGGAGTAGAGGAAGTTTTGGGATCCTTAGAACTCCTTGTGTAATACCTATGATTTCCTTTCCCAAAACGTTTAATGGCTTGGACTTCCAAAGTTTCATAATCTTCTTCTCCCAAGACCTCTATGTCATCCTCCCTTTTCTCATTCTCTTGGTAATGAATAACTTCAGTCACCAAAGCATCTTGTTTCTGTGGTTTGTGAGAGAAAAATTAGGAGTGAATATAAAATAATATATATTGAACCTTAGAAAATTGAGATTACAATGGTATTTATAATGGTAACTCCAAATTACTTTAGGGAATATAGGGAAGTTGGAAAAATAGGATAAATAGGGAGGAAAATAGAAAGAGAAATAGAATTGGTTCATCTTACTGCCTTTGCCATCCAATCCGCCCAGTCAGTTGTCATCCAAGTCAACCTACCTGCCCAGTAAATTGTCGTCCAAGGAGGTAAAAGGGGTAAGATCCAAATCTTATAGTTGAAATAATTTTTTCACCTTTTTACTCCTTTTACTAGATTTATTTCCAACATTCTCCCCCTTAAAGTTGAGAGTACTGACTATACAGTCTCTCAGATTTATATATTGAGATTTAGCTATACCTTTGGTGAAGATGTCTGCAATATTATCCAAAGTGTTACAATATTGAAGCTCAACTATCTGCTATTCCACCATATCTCGAATGAAGTGATACTTCATATTGAAATGCTTTGATATGCTATGGTGGATTGGATTGTATGCCAACTGAATGGCACTTATGTTATCACAATACAGTCGAGTTGGACCACTCTGACTTTCTCCAATATCTTCAAGAACTTTTCTTAACCATAGGGACTTAGTACTAGCATGAGTGATGGCTATATACTCAGCCTCAGTTGATGACAATGCTACAATAGTTTATTTCTTAGAACTCCATGTAATTAGTCCTGATCCTAGACTAAAACAATTCCCTGATGTAGATTTCTTGTCATCTATGTTGCTGCCCCAATCACTGTCACTAAAGCCAACTAATTTCATAGAATTACATTTTTGGTAATGGATTCCAAAATCCAATGTACCTTTTACATATCCTAAAAATTTTTTAGTTGCTTGTAAATGCAGCTCAGATGGACTAGTCATAAACCTTGAAACTAGAGAAATTGCATATTGAATATCGGGCCTGGTGTTGGTGAGAAACATCAGACTCCCAACCATGCTTCTATAAGTGGTCATGTCAACCTTTGATGCTCCATCGTCCTTGCTCAATTGGATCCCATGTCTAGTTGGAGTTGCAACTGATTTGCACTGCTCCATGGCAAATTTCTTGATCATGTCTCGAGCATACTTCTGTTGACATATGAAGATCTCGTTATTTGATTGATGTACTTCCATGACTAGGAAGTATCACATTAAACCAAAATATTTCATCTCGAACTGTTTCATCATGGAGTTTTTGAACTTCATATTCATTTTATTGTTACTACCCATAAATATTAGATCATCCACATACAAACAAACTATGAGAATGTCTACTCCTTGCTTTAGGTAGTACAGAGTTGGTTCACTTTTGCTTCTAGTGAATCCATACTTGCTGAAATAGCCATCAATGCATGAGTACCAGGATCTTGGTGCTTGCTTGAGGCCATAAAGTGCTTTCTTCAATTTGTAAACAAGGTTATCTTTTCCTTGTTCTTGAAAACCTTGAGGTTGTTCAACATAAACCTCTTCTGTCAAGTATCCATTCAAAAAAGCACTCTTCACATCCATGTGTTGTGCATTCCATCCTTTACAGGCTGCTAAGGAAAGAACTGATCTAATTGTCTCTTGTCATACAATAGGAGCAAAGGTTTCCTCATAGTCAATACCAAATTTTTGAGTAAAATCCTTTGCTACTAGTCTCACCTTATGCCTTTCAATGCTTCCATCAACATTGTACTTGGTATTGTAGACCCATTTACACCCAACACATTTTTTTTTCTTTGGGTAGCTTTACTAGCTACCATGTACCATTATTGTTTATAGAGGTTATTTCCTCTTTCATGGCTTCTTGCCATACATTTTGACTACATGACTTCTCATAGATAGTGGGTTATAGCTATGTACTAACCAATAAAGCATAATTGAGTATATCTCCCATAGGATCATGGGAGTCATCATCTCCATACAATTGCAAATTTTCAAGTTGTTGCAAAACTGTATTCATCTCACTAGCTTGACTTCTAGTGAATCTTCTCTAGAAATTTTGATCCAACATTTGAAAGGATGGATGATTTTATAATATTATTCTGCCTCTTGATGGAGATTCTATGTCGATGTCCATCGGTAAAGAACTTATTGATATCTATGGAGAAGGACTTGGAGTGTTTGTTGAAGTACTTGATGTAGTACTCCTGTATGGACTTGGAGGGGTAGTTTACCTTTGCTTTTCTTTGGAGACACCTATTGTACCTGTGAAGAACTTACATCTTGGGACTCATCATCAACATAAATTCTTTGATGACCCCATTCTCCCCCTTCATCAAAAATTACATCCCTAGAGATTACAAATTTTTGAGTCTTAGGATTGTAGAGTCTATATCCTTTTATAGACTCACAATACCCTACAAATATACAAGCTTGACTTTTTGGATTAAGATTCTTCCTTTTCTCATCAGGAATGTGTACATATTCTAAAGAACCAAACACTTTGAAATGCTTTACATTAGGTTTCTTTCCGTACCACGCCTCATAAAGAGTGACACCATCTAAACCAGAAGTTGGACTTATGTTTATATTATATACACTGGTTCTTATAGCCTCTGCCCAATACATATGAGTTATATGCTTAGACTGTAGCATCAATCTCACCATCTCAACTATGGTGCAGTTTTTCCTTTCTGCCACATCGTTCTGCTGTGGGGTATAGGCAGTGGTAAATTGCCTTTTGATCCCACTTGATTTACAATATTTCAAAAAAGCTTTTGAGGAGTATTCACCTCCTCGATATGTCCTAAGACATTTTACATAATTCCCACTTTTATTCTCTACATTTTTTCTAAAATATATGAAGCAATCAAAAGCTTCATCTTTTTGTTTTAGAAAGTAAATCCAGCACATTCTAGAGAAGTCATCTATGAAAGTGATAAAATAAGAACTATTTTCAAGACTCTGTGTTTGCATTGGACCACAGATGTCCAAATGTACTAACTATAGTGGATAGTTGGCTCTCCACACTTGTCCTATAAAAAAATTTGACCTTGAGTGCTTTGCCAAAGCACATCCTTCACAGACCTCCTTTTGTTCATTATTTTGGGAAGTCCTGTCACCATAGCTTGAGAAGTTAGAAGTTTCAAGCTAGCGGAATTAAGGTGACCATATCGCAAGTGCCAAAGGACACTTGGATTTTTTATAGCTACATTTGCAATTTGAGCTCCCCCTGGCTCATCAAACTTGAGAGGGAATAACCTATTCTTGGTCATGGGGACCTGTGTGATGACACAATTACAATTATTCTTATAAAAAATAATACATTTTCCTTCATCAAATACAAGCTTGTAATTTTTCTCCATCATTTATCCAAAGCTTAGTAGATTGTGTTGGAGCTTTGGAGTGTAATATATGTCATGCACTTTCTTTAGTCCTTTGGTTGGAACCTCCATGGCTCCAATACCCTCTACTTGCAATGTCTTATCATCCCCTAATTTGATTTAGGATTTATAAGTGGAATCGAGAGTAGCAAATAAATATTCTTTACCACTCATATGGTTGGAACAACTAGTATCCAGAATCCATGTGTCATTTAGATTCTGTTCTAATTGGCCATATGATAGAAAAATATTAGAAATATCATCTTCTTCTCCATAATTACCATATTGACTGTTGTTGCCTTGTGAAGATTTTGACCAGCAGTCGCAAGCGAAGTGACCCGACTTGCCATAGTTGAAACATGCTAATTTGGACTTGTCACTTCCTCACCCTTGATTGCCACTTTGTCCTTGATTTCCACCTCAATTCTGATTTCCACCTCTTTGTTGGTTGCCTCATTTGTTTGAGTTGAATCCTCTATTGGAATTGCCTCCTTTGTTCTGGTTGCCTCCTCTATTGGAATTACCTCATTTGTAGTTGCCTCTACCTCTAACTCTTTGCTTACCTCTACCTTGACCTCTTCCCTATCCTCTTCCATTATTTCATTGGAAGTGAAGGCCTTATCATCACCTCCATAGCTTGCTGAAGTAGTTTCAAGAAACCTATCTTCATGTGCCATTAATGATCTGATCAATGCATCGAATGTTAAAAGGAAAAGACCTTTGGATTCTTCTATTATTATGGCAATATGGTTCCATTTCTGTGTAAGTGTTCTCAACACTTTTGTTACAATTATCTTAGGCTTGATTTCTTCGCCTAGTGTAACCATTTTTTCTACAATTATTATTATTTTTTTTAAGCGAAAAACCCCTTGTGGGGCCGCCTTGGTCTGAGAGACCATGAACAGGGGGTTCTATATCGTCAAAGTCACCCGGGAGTCGCACCTAGCCCTGCCCGCACCAACATTATCAATTGGATTTTGGGTACCTAATTAAGATTTTTTGGTAGGGTGGAGATTTGAACCTGGGACCTCCCTTGGAGGATTGCCCTCTCCTCTCCAACTCACCTACAACACCCGGGTAAACTAATTTATAGTGGAAAACACCCCTTTTGGAAGTGCCACTTTCAACAGGTTGGGCATAGGAGGAATGGAGCCTTGTCGACCTCTACTAGCACATAGGACATTCCTAACTATACCATATATCTACAGGATGGAGACAAGGGGAATGGAACCTGGGTCAGCCTCTACCAGCACCCAGGGCATTTACCACTACACCATAACAAGCAGATAAAATAATTTATAGTGGAAAAAACCCATTTCGAGGTGCCACTTTCAATAGGTTGGGCATATGAGGAATGGAGCCTTGTTGGCCTCTACTAGCACATAGGACATTCCTAACTATACCATATATCTACAGGATGGAGACAAGGTTCTACAATTGCTTTTACTCTAACACAATAATCACTGATTTTTTCATCATCTTTCATTCGGAGATTTTCTAAATCTTGCTTCAATGTTTGAAGCCTTACCTGCTCCACTTGATTACTACCATGGAATCCATCACTCAATGCTTTCCATGTAGCTTGTGCAGTCATACAAGCTGTGATTCTAGAAAATATGCTTTTCTCCAATGTAGCTTGGAGATGAGAAAGAGCAGATGAGTTGTTATTTTTCTCTTCTTTTTGTGTTTTCTTATTTGCGACACTAAGTGTTGTCCAGTCTGAGGGTTCTGTGTAGCCCTCTTCTATGATGTCCCACAAAACTCTACCTATGAGCAAGGTATTCATATTTATAGACCAATACTCATAGTCATAACCATTAAATTATGGTATAGGTAAGCTATTGTGTGAGGCCATAGTTACCAAAAAACTCTCTTTATTTCACGATTACAATAAAGTACTTTTGCTATTTGAAAGAAGGAAATAAGAAGAAGAAAGAAGGAAGAGCTTACAAATTTAATTCAAATTTGACTTGTTCTACTCTATCATTGACTGCTTGTTCCTCTTGCTATGGGGATACTATCTCTTGATTTACAAAATTATCTGCCACTTCTTCTTCATCGTCACTTATCTGTATGATTTCTAGTGATTCTGGTTCTAGGATTTCTACTGAAATACTATAGTGTGTGTACTATGATTCTTGTGGTGCATCTTGTATGGATTTTGATTGTTCAAATTGACTCCTGAATGAGTTATATTCAAAATCTGCTTTGTACCCTGAGTCAGGATGCCTTTGATGTGCAATTACTGCATTTTGAAATTGACTAAACATAATGTTGAGTCCATAACCTCTTACATTTTCATCAAACCTTTCTACACCTTCTCTTGTTAGAATTGCATATAAGGCATGATAATAGCCATTCGGTCTTATCATCAATGGCCTTTACAAAAAAAACTAAGCCTCTTAGGCTTATTACACACTCTTTCCTCTTATGAAATTTTTAACCTCTTTTACAATCTCTAAAATTTTAACAAAATGTGAAATTTACAAGGCTCCAATAATTGACAATATCAAGCCTCTAGGGCTTTTACAATAAAAATTTTAAAATTTAAACTTAATAAAAAAAAAAATATTCATATTTAATAAAAAAATAACTTTATTTTTATTAAAAACCTAAGTTTTAAAATAATTATAAATTAGTTTTAATTTTATTAAATTAATATTTAATAATTTTAAATATTCTAAAGTTTAAATGATAAAAAAAAATTAATAAAATTTATCCTCTAGCCCATTCGAACCCGTGACCTCTTGACTGTCACAAAACTTTTGACCAATGCGTCATAGTTTCTATTTGAAACATAAAGGATCCGTGATCCTTTTCTAGCTTGTGCTTCCCGAAGATTCAAAAAAAAAAACAAACTAAAAACGTGTTTGGCGGGATTCAAACCCGAGACACCCTACTCACAAGTGTTCCTTCTTAATCTCTCAAGCTATGCCCACGGTTGGGTATGAAGGAGGAAGATTTTCTATTTGAAATGTAGTGGATGGCAATTTTAATAAAAAAAATTGAAATTCTTTTGTCCCACATTGAGCAAGACGGGGGCAAAAATAGGGTTTATAACCCTGGGCGGGTGAGTAATGAAGCGATTGCCTTTGGGTAATCAATGATCACCCCTTTTGCCTCCTTTTGACCAACCACTACTTGCCATGTTGCTCCTCCTCCTCGTGCCACATGTCTGTTCGTATCAGATCCTGAGTCATCCTCCTCTCACCATGTGTCGCTCTATGATAGGTCCTCCTGTGTCGCTCCTATATTTGTGTGCTTGTTGTGTTGGCCTAATTCAAACTTTACCTTGATCTATGGGCTTTGGGCTTCTCTCAACTTGAGGTACTTGCTACGGGCCCCACCTCGACCTCACTTCGGGCTGTTTATTATAGGCTTTTCTCACCTCGGTCCTCGAGCCTCCCTCGCCTTGATCCCCGTGCCCTCTCGACTTCGACTCTGATACTAGATGTGGTTTGTGAGAGAAAAATTAGGAGCGAATAAAAAATAATATATATTGAACCTTAGAAAATTGAGATTACAATGGTATTTATAATGGTAATTCCAAACGACTTTAGGGAATATAGGGATGTTAGGAAAATAAGAGAAATAAGGAGGAAAAGAGAAAGGGAAATAGAATTGGTTTGCCTTGCTGCCCTTGCCATCCAATCCGCCCAGTCAGTTGTCATCCAAATAAACCTACCTACCTAGCCAGCTACTGTCCAAGGAGATAAAAGGGGTAAGATCCAAAGCTTACAGTTGAAACAAATTTTTACACCTTTTTACTCCTTTTTACTCCTTTTACTAGCTTCATTTCCAATAGTTTCCCTTGGAAACAATGGGGTAATTCCTCATCATAATATTCTAACTCACCATAGTATTCCATAGCATTTGCTTGATTGGCTACAAGATTAGGTACTCGTCCATTGTTGGGTTGGGTATTATAGGGTCTTGTTCTCCTATGGTTATGATTCTGATTTGGTATAGGAGTTTGGGCAACTTGTTTTTGCAGGCAAACTATGTCATTGCCTTGCTTTATAGTGATTCTCTTTAGTTCTTCCAATTCAAAATTAGATCCTTGCGATTGGGGCATCACATTGCTAGATCGACTAGTATTTACTGCATTAGCAACCTCTGGGATGGGTACGATGGCTTGGTTCTAAGAATTTTGATTCCACCAAGGACCTCTACTTTGAAGAGGTGTAATCATAGGATAGGCTATTGTGGTTTGAGTTTTAATCACCTTGAATCTTGGTAGAGTTATCTGATTGTTTGCCATCATTGGTGGGGTTTGTGGAATTGCTACATTAGGATATGTTGGAAAATATTATGCGAGCATGTGTGGGTATGGTTGGTGATATGGTAATGTGTTCATCATCGACATTTGTGATGTCATCATTTGATTCATCATGGCAAACTGACTATAAGGGCCATATTGTCCCATCATGGGAAATTGAGGCATCCCTCCGCCTTGCAATGTCATTTGTTGCTCAATTGTCATGGCTTCCACATAAGCTAGGGCAAGAGTTGTGACCTAAGGGTTTCTCCTAGAAAACATGGTTGTCATGGGATCTAGAGCTGCAAAGTATAATTGCAAAGCCACAACGACATCTACCACAAAGTGACGAGTTACATTCACATAAAGCTTTTGAAATCTTGCATTGAATGTCCTAATTGGTTCATTCAAAAACTGTTTGTAGGACACAAATTGATTGTATATGATTGTAGGATCTAAAAATGACTTGAATTGATTAACAAAGTTGGCTTCTAGCTGGGTCCAAGAAGTGATGGACCCTACAAGAACATTTCTATACCACTCATGAGCCATTTGGTTAAAACTATTAGGAAAAATATGATAAGAAACATCTTCATGATTAACCCCTTGTCTAATCATATGATCTTTGTATATTTGGACATGTTCGTCAGTTTTAATGGGACCATCATGCACAAATTTGGGTATTGACCTCTCAAGATGTCTAGGTATGTCATGGACATCCCCAGGTATATGCAAGGGAGAACTTTGTACACCATACCAAGGAACTGATGGTTGGGACATGTTATTCAACAGTAGCAACCCTATGGGAATAGTAGAAACTATCGAAGTGATGGGGACATATGCACTTGGTGTAGCTGTCGCAATAGAAACAATGGGTGGAGACCCCCTAGATGTACTTGAACCTAAATGTGACCCTAGATCAAGTATGCTAGATGGGATTTCAATCTCGAGTTTTTTTTTTTGTCTTCCTATAATTGGGAGAAATACTTTGAAATATAGTCTCTCCAATGGTTTTAGACCTAGTAGCAATATGCTCAGATGGGTCTAGCTTGGAAAACTTAACTATTCTAACAAAGCTTCTCACAAACCACTCAAAATAAACATGAATAATGCTATATATGCAAGCACAATAATATGGAAATAAAACTACCCACGTTAACTGTTAGGAAGAGCTAAATCACAAAGCAATAAAGAAGGCCCTCATTCTAGCACCAAAATATTTAGTTTTAATTTCACCCAATTATGAAATTACATTCTCCCTTAGGGTTTGAATCCCAAAACCCTCTCTTGCAAAGAAGTTAAATAAAACAACTTCTCCAAGGTCTCTACTATATTAGCATTTGCATATGTGTATTAGTAATCTCAAATAAACATGTATCAATTTAATGCTTGGAACACCTTAGTGATTGCAACTAACTATAAACAATGGGCACATGTTGGTTTATTTTACCATGCTACTTTAATGATTGTTCTTGAAACTAAAATAAAACAAATGTGATTTGGTCCTCATATGACCACGATGTAGTGCCTTAATTCCTTTTATCTTGAGGATTTTAAGGTAGATTTTATCTTCCTTATTAAGTGGATTTTAATCAAGTTTTATCTTGCATTAAATCCTATTTGAAGCATGAAAGTAAAGATTAAATCTATCTATGAATGTGAATCCTCAATGATGAATAGGGTTTTCAAATGTAGCTTCTTATCATGGAGATTAAGATAGCCTTTAATGTGATTAATAAATTATCCCTCTTTAGTGAAATTAATTTTCACAAAGAGATGATTATTCACTGCCTTAAATTAGAGGCTTTAAAATTTCACTTCAAATTATCCCTCTTAAATGAAATCAAACTTTCACAAAGATAAATAATTTAATGCTTTGAAATAATGATCTTCAATGCAGTGCAGAAATTACCCCTCTTTCATAAAATCAGAATTTTTATAAAGAGAAGGCAATTTAGGACCCCAAAATGGTAATTTATAAAATGCCATAAAACATAACCCCTTCAATGAAATTGAATTTTTCATGAGGGAAATGTCATCATAGGCTCATGAATGAGATATAAAGCTGAAAATTTTAAATTTGGCCCAAAAATGAAAATTTTGAAATTTTAAAATCTGCAATAAAAATAGCAACTTCGGATAATTTTTAAAAATATGAAATGACTCCAAAGTAAAAATATCTAAGTGCATAATGGAAGTATGAAGTATACTCTACGCAACCATGCAATCAGTTTTAGATTTTATTTTTATTTTCTAACTTTAATTTTTAATTTTTTTTTAATTTTCGGACATTAAAATAAAAAGTACAAATTTTTCAACATCCAAAAATAATTGCATGGTTGCATAGAGTATACTTCATACTTCCATTACGCACTTAGACATTTTTACTTCAAAGTCATTTCATATTTTTAAAAATTATCCGAAGTTTTTTTTATTGCAAATTTTAAAATTTCAAAATTTTCATTTTCGGGCCAAATTTAATTTTTTCATATTTATATCTCATTCATGAGCCTATGATGACATTTCCCTCATGAACACTTCAATTTAATTGAAGGGGTTATGTTTTATGGCATTTTATAAATTACCATTTTGGGGTTCTAAATTGCCTTCTCTTTATAAAAATTCTGATTTTATGAAAGAGGGGTAATTTCTGCACTACATTGAAGATCATTATTTCAAAGCATTAAATTATTCATATTTGTGAAATTTTGATTTTTAAGAGGGATAATTTGAAGTGACATTTTAAAGCCTTTAGTTTAAGGCAGTGAATAATCATCTATTTGTGAAAATTAATTTCACTAAAGAGGGATAATTTATTAATCACATTAAAGGCTATCTTAATATCCATGATAAGAAGCTACATTTGAAGACCCTATTCATAATTGAGGATTCACATTCATAGATAGATTTAATATTTACTTTCATGCTTCAAATAAGATTTAACGATAAAACTTGATTAAAATACACTTAATAAGGAAGATAAAATCTACCATAAAATCCTCAAGATAAAAGGAATTAAGGCACTACATCGTGGTCATATGAGGACCAACTCACATTTGCTTTATTTTTGTTTCATGAACAATCATTAAAGTAGCATGGTAAAATAAACCAACACGTGCCCCTTGTTTACAGTTACTTGCAATCACTAAGGTGTTATAAGCATTAAATTGATACATTTGTATTTGAGATTACTAATACACATATGCAAATGCTAATATAGCAGAGAAATTGGAGAAGTTATTTTATTTAACTTCTTTGCAAGAGAGGGTTTTGGGATTCAAACCCTAAGGGAGAGTGTAATTTCAAAATTGGGTGAAATTAACACTCCTTCTAGCACCAAAATGTTGAATGAATATTTTTCCCTATTGCAAAATAATCACCACAAATAGAGTATTAAGTTGAAAACTCTCTCTTGCAAAGAAATTAGATGAAATCACCCATTTCTCCAAGGTTCTGGTAAGCAAACATTTGTGAGTATATATAATCAATGAAGATTGAAATAGAAACAAATGTATACCAGAATAAACTCAAACTTGCAAGTGACAGTTAACAAGGGGCCTTGATAGTTCAAACAATGCTTAGCAATCATGATCCTTAAACCTTCAAAAGTGCAAATGATTGGTTCCTTTTAGTGCTCTTGATATTAATCTGACTTACCCTGAATCCCAGTCAGTAAGCTCCTTTTATCTTCAAATTAAAAGGTTCCAAATGCAAAAGTGCGTGGAATAGTCCACTTCATTTTAAGTTCCATGTCTTTAATGTGAGGTTCATTTTACAGTTAGTGGATTCATTTTATATTCATTATAGGTGTTCCACTATCACTACGTTAGCATTTTGGTGTTAGTAAGAGTTAGCAAGTTAGAATGTCAGTGTTCATTTGCTTTATCTTTCTTAGTGTGAATTTGGCTTTAGTAACCCCTCTTAAAAAAGTGTTTTATCTAAATATTAGATTAATGTAGCTTGGAGGTGCAAAAATTTTGGATAAAGGACCAAAATAGAAGTAAATGAACCCAAAATAAAAACTAAAATTCTAGAAAATGGACCAGAATGAATATAAAAAACTAAAGCAAATCGAAATTCTTGAAGGACCAGAATGTAAAAGACTAAAATAGAAATTTTGGAAAGATCATAATAGAAAATGAATAAAAAAAAAATTCTAGAAGGACCAAAATGTACTAAAACATAAATTCTAGAAATGACCAGAATATGAAAAACTACAACTGAAATGAATACCAAAATTAATCTAAGTGCAAGAAAAGAAAAATAGAAAAAATATCTACAAGGTTAGCTGGAAAAAAAATGTCATCATATTTTGGTTAACAATCCCCTCCCTACAAAACCCTAAGTTATGAGATAAATCTAAGACAACCTAACCTAACAGACCTGCAAAACAAGCACAATCAGATTAGACCAAGTGCGAGACTCAAAGGATAAAATGTATTTGCATTATATTTGACATTCACGTATTGTAACCCATTTAATAGCATAAAAAAATAGATACAAGTCAAAAAATAATGCAGGAAAGATACACTATAAAAGCAATAGTCATAGACATATTCTCCTTTTAGTTTTTCTCACAAAGGTTCCTCTTGCCAAAATGAAAACATTATATTTCAAAAAAAAAATGTTATTTTCTTATAGAAATTTCCAGCCCCTTTTTACAATAGCCTTATTGGGCTTTTAAAGGACACAAAAGTTCCTTTGTTTCAACTTTCCCTCTTTAATGATGTTAAAATAGATACGAATAAAACAAAAGATAAATTGCCTTGTTTCATGTTTGCCTATTACCTTTATTTTAACATCATAAAAAAAACATTCTCTTGAACCCTTATATCTCCCTTAGCCCTTATCATATAAATTATAGAAATAAAATAAAACAAAACTTTTATTACACCCTTATAACTCCCTTTTCTATTATAATGTATATGGAAATAAAAAGAATGTCATAAAACTCTTCAAATGTTCCATTTCAATTATATAATATAAAAAGTTAAAAAATGTAAATTATTTTAACTTTTTATTATATAACTTTATTTATTATATTTCTTTTTATGGGCAATACCCTTATGTCTCCATGCATCCCATAAATTATACCATATAATCAAAACAAATACTTTGAGAACCATGGCAAAAGAATATTTTCACCTTTTGTTGCATGCGCTGCGACTAGGTACCCCAAAGATAGAGCATATACTACATGCACTCCACACCCAAGCATAACCCTGTCATGGCTTGCTCTGATCTCCCACAGTAGACACAAAATTGCATATGCCACCCACAGTTCGGGTTTTGTCTCCTCAAGACATTGATCCGAAAGAATGAAAAGATAACAAAAGGAAAAAAACACTTCTACCTCGTTGCTCATTGCTTTATGGGTAATTTTTTTTTAGGGTTAGGGTTTCTACTTGTTATAATGTCATACCTCTTTCTTTTTGTCATGATACTGCTAGGGTTGACATCCTGTAGTCCTTTGTTATGTCCAGGAAAAACCATCGTTTTCTCATACTAAATTAATGTTGCCTATCAAAAAGCTTAGGGGTCACACACTGTCTATGTATTCCTGTGTGATACACTACAGTGTCATGTCAGCACAAGTATCGTGACATGTTAACTTGGTGGATGTCGTCCCGTAAAAAATGCCTTCATCCACTCTCTACCAAGTTTGCTGCTCTTAAACCTGTTTTACATCCTCGTTGTGTCACTGTAGTTTCTACACCACTGTGGCCTCCTAGTGTTTGAAATCCCCTTGCACCATGTCAAAGTTCTTTCTATGTTTACAATATCAAACTGCCACTCATCCACGCTAGCATGGCATACTTATCAGCATTGCCCAACCGACACTATCAATTATCGACAAAATATTTTGCTGAATTTGTCCACGTATGTCACCCATGGACCTCCTCACCGCTATAAAATTTCAAAACCTCCTTCATTTTAGATATTTTTGGGTCACCTCTAAGCACTGTGTTAAATGAATACCTCAATTGCACCATCTAACGATGCTCTTGACTCTGAGGTTCCACTAAAATGGTATTCTGCCCCTCTATCACATCTTGTACTCTTCCCATCTATTGTAATTGATGAAAATCATGGACTCCACAGTGTCAATGCCATTTCTTACCTTCGCAGTTGGTCATATTGTCATTGATAATATTCGTGCGAGGTCCGTCTAATTGCCACCTTGGCAATCAGCGCCCAGTTAACACATATGTCGTTACCTATGATTACCTCGTCACTATTTTATCATTGTCGTGGCATCTCATCAGATGTTCATACTCATCACTACTTACCATACACTAACATATTCGCTGCTCTCAACAATTGGGACACCCCATCTACGTTTTGATGCATGGGTTTACCCTGTCGCTATTTCTTTGTAGATGTTGTATCATGGTTATTATCGCATATGCTTCCTCTTCAGTATATTATGACCCCCAAATTTTTGTTAGCGAATGCACATATTTTAAATGGAACCTTTAATCATTTCAATAGATAAACCCTTTATTTTATTCATTCACCAAGCATTGAATATCCTTATAATCGATTCTGCCACTCGAAGTTTCACCGAAGACGTCCACGGTTCAATGACAAATACCATCCACATCGATGCTATATTTTATATTTGCCATAATCCATATATGCCAACTCAAACCGAGACATTCATCCCTTTGATTATGGAGAAAAATGACCAAATAAATATACCGATGACGACTACCGTCTATGCATCCGTCATCTCGCCTACGTTCCAGGAACTCGTGTCACCAAACGTTCACTAGTGACTTTTGTCATGTATGTGAATCTGATCTGTCACCACATGTTTGACTCTGGTTGGTCCACGTTGGCCCTCTCCATAAGTTGCTATCAAGATTTACTGTCGAGCTAGGGTAATGTTTGTATAATGTCATCGTTCACCCCGTTCGAATGGTCCAAGACTTGTATGAGTGTGCTTCGTCCAACCTAAATGTTGCCACATCCTGGAAACATCCTCATATCTATGCCCCTTGCGCTATCGTCCACCTGCACATAACAATATATATTAATCATTATATAAAATAAAATTGGTTGAACAGGGCAATGAAAATACCCTTTTATTTCTTTTAGTTTTATATTAACTTTACATATAAGGCTTATATTTTTATTTTTATTATTTATTATTTTTTATTTTTTATTTTTTTATTATTATTATTTTTTATTTATTTTATTTTATATTCCCTTTCATGATTTCTGAAATATAAGTTTTAAGGGTTTGGCTATTAAAATAAAATACAAGGAAAACATTTCGCCAAACATTTAAAACTTAAAATAGGAACGTAGATCTATCAACTTCCTCCGCAACGCCAAACAAGGAAATACCAACCAACACGGAGGCACTACCCCACAAGCAAATTGTACTGCACCCTTCATGGGGAAGGACCTATCAAAATCACCACTCCAAGACAACAAAACCCCAAAACTCAAAATTTAAAGGTGGGTCCCCAATTATTGGGGCTAGTTGTGGAGCAGCCACAACACGGTGGTTGCAGTGAGGAGGAGGCAACGCGAAACCTCCAAATAGGGGATCATCCCCTTTTATCCTCGCTGAAGTAGGTAGCTTTGCTGGTTCATAGTTGAGAGCAAATGCATTTGGTACTATCGGTCGGGGGTTTAAAACCCTTCGACCCGACCCCCAGGTAATTTTTTTTTGTTTGATTATTATTATTTTAAATGTTCTTTAAAAATAATTTTAGTTTAACTAATTTTTTTTTTAATTATTTTCTTAAAAGAAAATTATTATTTTTAAAATATTTCTTTTAAGAAATAATTATATTTAATTAAACTTTAATTGTTTTTATAAAGTATTAGAAATTAATTTTTTCGAACTTGAAAAAGGGGGGGATAATTTTTGAAGAACTACATGTTGCATAAGTGGGGGGATTTTTTTTTCTCATTGCAAGTTTTTCCAAATTGAAAAAGGGGGGAGAGTGAGAAAATTTTTCAGCATATTTGACAAATTGGCATTTTGTAAAAGGTGCATTTTCGATGGAAACCGACACCTTAGATTCATTTTTTTGGACGCTTTCTGATGTATGTTGTAGTTTTCTTTACGTTTGCACTGCTTCATTAAGTAAAAACAAGCACTCCTAAGTTCCAAAAATTTGAACCCATCCGTGCAATTCAATTGCACCGTAGTATTCAGTATTTACGATACCTCTGGCCCACACTTACAGGTAATATTTTTGTGCTTTGGGCTACTGTATCTGTCACCTAACATAGCTACAACAACGATGTCTGATCTTGTTCTCTATCAATTTTCAAGGAGATATAATTCTACCAATTTTTATTTTTTACTCCATTCCACTACCCTAATCAATCTTGTTGTTAGACGTAAATCCTGATGAATATTCTGATATCTGAAGTGTTTAGGGGAAGTTATGCCCCACGCATGAGGATTTAAAACCTTATATGGTAGGTGTCATAAAAAATATGATTCTCTTTCAGTATCGCCTATGTTCCACTTATCGTTCTGATCTCTAAAATACCTATAGTCTCCCTCACGTAAGGGCATGTATTTTTTTGAAAAGTTCGGTATAAAGGCCTGGCAAAGGTATAAAGAAATGGGGACCGTTCAGTGATATAGGTAACCCTCATTATGGCTGCTATCCACAAGTACCTGAAATATTCTCAGTTACTAAAAAATTCCAATTACACACCATGGAAAACTAAGATGAAGGTTATTCTCCAAATAGAATAATTATGGGATGTTGTTTCTAGCACAAAAACAAGACCTTTACTAGCAGTTGGATCAACTCAGGCTACAACACCAACTATAGATCAAATTGCATTTGACAAGAAAGACATTAAGGCAAGAGTGCTCATATTGATTTCTAATTTAGATAAAGTTCAACCTCACATAGCTGACACAGAACATGGTAAAGAAGCATGGTATGCCCTTAAAACCATTTATGAGGGTAAGAATGAGTCCACCATTATTTTCCTTCAATATCAACTTCACAGTTTTAGTATGAAGCATGGAGAGACAGTTGAACTCTTTCTTTGCAGAGTGGGTGAGTTGAAGTCAAAGTTGAATTCCTTGGGAGAGCATGTAGATGATAATCTCCTTACTTTAGTAGTAATGAGAGCTTTACCTGATTCTTATAGAATATTGATAACCTCTCTTCAAGTGTCACATAGAAAAGTTACCTTTGTTGAGTTGGTCATTATAATTTAGGAAGAGGAGGCTCACCAACTTCAAAGAGATGAATCTTCTAATACAACCCTGTATTCCAACAAGAAGGGTTCTAAGAAGAAGGATAATTTTCAAAAGGGAGGAAATTCTTACAAGTGTTCCAAGGGAAAAAAAACCTCAACAAACAAAACGATATTGCAAAATTTGTGACAAAGACACCCATGACACAAATAGGTGTTGGCACAAGAACAAGAGGCATGAAAAACCACAAAACAAAAACAAGTAACCCAAGGTGAATGTTGTTGTTGAAGAATCTTACTCCAATTATGAGTGGGCATACAAGGTGCTCATGACTACCACAACCTCCAAGTAGAAGGATCTTGTATGGTATGTTGATTCTAGTTCCAATAAGCATATGACTGGTGATAAATCATGGTTTGAAACATATGAGGCCAAGGAGGGAAAACCTATCACTATTGATGATGATAAAACCTACAAGGTTCAGGGAGAGGGTATAGTTTTAGTAAACCTTCCTAATGGTAAGTTTTAGATTGAAAAAGTCCTCTATGTTCCAAGATTGGCAAACAATTTGTTGTCAGTCACACAAATTCTGGATAAATATATGGTTGTTGATTTTCATGTTGAGGATGGCAATAAGTATTGCTTTATCACCAGGAGAGGTAAAAACATCACAAAAACTTCATACAAACATGGCGTATTTGTCTTAGATGCTATCTCTTCTCGTCATGTTTCCATGACTGTATCTACAAAAGAGGCAACTTCCCTATGACACAAGAGATACGAGCATCTTAGTTTGGGCTACTTACTTGAGCTAAGTAAGTATAAGATGGTAAAAGGCCTTACCTCTCTTTCCTCTATATTTCTAGTGTGCTTTGATTTCTTGGCAAGAAATCAACATAGAGTACCATTTGAGAAGAGCTCTACACGAGCAAAGAAACCTCTAGAGTTAATTCACACCGATATGTGCAGTCCATTCACACAAAACAATTATGGGGAGAAGAGGTATTTTCAATTGTTTGTGGATGACTACTCACAAAATATGTGGGTTTTATTTCTTCATATAAAATTTAAAGCCTTTAGTTTCTTCCAACAATTCAATAAATCTATTGAGGAGTCAGGGACTTCTATAAATACCCTTCGCTCAGATCGAGGGGGGGGATTTCACATCTAATTAATTTTTTGCATATTTAACTACACGTGGAATCAAGAGACAGTTAACTACTGCTTATACTCCTAAGAAAAATGGAGTTGTTGAAAGGAGGAACCATTCCATGGTTTGTTGTATGCTCATAGGAGACCATCTAGAGCAACAATTTTGGGCAGAAGTTGTCACCACAGTAGTATACCTGTTGAATAGGGCACCCACAAAAGCCCTAAAAGGAATAACTCCATAGGAATCATGGAGTGTTCGGAAACCCTCCATCTCTCATCTATGTATTTTTGGATGTAAAGCTTTTATGCACATACCGAAAGAGAAAAGAAAGAAGATAGATGAGAAGACATTGAAATATGTTCTTGGCTATGATGAGCACTCTAAGGGTTATCATTTGATTGATCCTTTGACCAAGAATATTCATGTCAATAGAGATGTTTTTGACGAGGCTTTCACATCACAAAGCACATATGATGAATACCTAGATCCTATGGAATCTAAAAATGATAAGTCTCCTTCGTCACCTCAGACTGGAGGTTCTTATTCTTCTTCTTCTTCACCATAGAAGAAGAATACAAAATGGTATACAAGTACTATCAGAGACTCAAAGTTATCCACACCATTATATTTGACTTTTAATAGACCTCGTACTCACAATATGGCTCAATAGGATAGAGTAGCAGTAGAGACTCCTAAGGTTGATGATCTTTTTCAGTATTTTGAGGAGCTTTTAGTAGATCCAAAGAGAGAAACAAAGGATATGGACATGGATTATGACAGGGTGTTTATGTCCTCACTGGATGAGCATTAACCTACCTCTGTACAAGATGCCCTTAGTGAGCCACAATGGAAGGCTACTATGGATGTTGATTACAAGTCTCTGAAAAAGAACAAAACTTGGGAGCTTGTCGATCTGCCAGAAGGAAAGAAGCCCATTGGCTGAAAATAGGTGTACAAAGTCAAGTACAAGGTAGATGGGACAATTTATAAGCATAAGGCCCGTATTTTTTCAAAAGGATATGCATAAAATAAAGGCATTGACTATGTGAAAACTTTTGCACCTACTGCTTGGATAACAACCATTTGAGTTCTTTGTGCTACGGTAGCACAGTTTGGGTGGAAAGTTCATAAGATGGATGTTAAGAGTACCTTCTTGAATGGTGATATCCAATAAGAAGTCTACATGACACAACCTAAAGGATTTGAAGTGGAAGGCCAAGAGCAGAAAGTGTGCAAATTGGTCAAGTTCTTGTATGGTTTGAAACAACCTCCTCGAGCTTGGTATATAAAGATGGATAATAACCTCCTACAACATGGATTTAAGAGAATTCCATCAAATGCAAACCTCCATTTCAAGAAACAAGGTTTTGAAATAGTGTTGCTTGTACTCTATGTCGATGATCTAATTATTATAGGCATCTCAAAAACAATGATAACTATCATCAAAATAGAATTATGTAAATCTTCTGAGATGAAAGATATCAGGCTTCTCCACTATTATCTTGGCTTGGAAGTGAGCCAGAAGGAGCACTACATCAAGGTGTCTCAAAAAAATTATGCCAAGACATTGTTAGAAAAATGTCGCATTACTGATTATAAACCAATGGCAACTCTGATGGAATCAAGACTTCAGTTATCACGATATGATGATTCACCTCAGGTAGATGGTACTCTCTATCAACAACTGATTAGGAGTCTCATATATCTAACTAATACTAGGCTAGATATCATATTTACTATCAACTATATTTTGAGGTTCATGCAGAAACCTAAGACTACTCATTGGAAAGCAACAAAATGTGTTCTTCACTATATCTGTGGTACTATGGAATATGGCATAGAATACAAGAAGAATGATAAATTCTTCTTGCAAGGGTACATAGACTCCGACTATGTCGGGTCATATGATGATGGTAAGTCAACTTGAGGATATATATTTCATCTTAGATCTAGTCTTATCTCTTGGCACATCAAGAAGCAATAGGTGGTTGTTATCTCATCTACAGAGGCAAAATATTGTGTTGCATATGAAGTCGTGTGTGAAGTGATATGGTTGTGTCACATTTTGACAAGTATGGGTCATCCATCCAAATATCTAATCCACTTGTTCTGCGACAACCAGGGTGTTTTGAACCTTATTAAGAATCCAATGCATCATGATATAACCAAACACATTGACACACAATGTCACTTCATTTGAGAAAAATTTCTAAGACATCGAATTCAGCTTTAGTACATTCCCACCAATGCTCAGGTTGTAGAAATTTTCACTAAGGCACTTGCACGTGTCAAATTTGAGATGTTTCGTAGCTCTCTATGTATTACAAAATAATGTAATAAATGGGGGATGTTAGCGTATCATAGCTTTTTGTGATATGTATTTAGTTATTACATTATTATGAGGCATTGTATCTAGTTTGTTTGAACTACCACCTAATAAGGGCTTGGTCTGTTTGGTTAGTTACATTTGTTACGGACTAATTCGGGCGTGTATTGTACTATTTATTTTGCATATGCTTAATGAAATGTTGTTCATACTTTGAAAATTTCCAAATTTAATAAATATATAATAACCTCTTTTATTACCCTTAGATTTTAATTTCTAATTTCCAAAAACCTAGTTTGATGTTGTAACCCTTATCACTCCAAATTTTGGAAAATTCGAAGATTAATAATATTTGCAAAATATCAAAGAAATTAAACCAAGTTTAATTCCTTATTTCTCCTAGGTTGAGATGCAAATATTATTTTAATTTGGTAAGCTATCCCCTATAGTTTTTCTTTCACTAAACTAAATTTTATACCTTAGTTTATAACCCTTATATCTCCAAAGTTGAAAGCAATAATAAGATGGGATTTCACCCTTACATTTTTTATGCTAGACTTCCCACTCTTTGGTGCTTCCTTTTACTGAATGGTTTCCTTGGGTGCTAGAATTAATGTAGGTAGACATATTTAATGCTGGAACATATACGCTACTAAATATGGAGGATTTGACCTTTGAATAGCTAGGAGTATTAAAAGCTCCTTCTTACACGTTGTTTTGACTAGCTTTGACTGTGTTTTTTCTCACTCTCTACATGTTGTAACAATCAAACTTTAGGCACTTTTATTGGAGGATCCAACTCTATGTCATGACATGTGTCACATCCATTACGTATGGGTACCCTTCTACATAACTCCTTATTACTATTAATAACTATGTAACGCTTGCTCCTTTGTGTGGGACTTGTGGATAATGTGTTGAGAGTTGTAGCTTCTAGTAATGCTTGAGAGATGAGGCTTCTAGTAATGTGTTGAGAGTTGTAGCTTCTAGTAATGCTTGAGAGATGAGGCTTCTAGTAATGTATTGAGAGTTGATGCTTCTAGTAACGCTTGAGAGTTGAAGCTTCTAGTAACATGTTTTAGAGGCAACATTCTTGTAATGCTTGCTCTAGGAAGATAGATGCCAAGTGGCATTCACTCTCTGCATGTAGACCATAACGTCTTCCAAGGATATTATAACTCCTTAGGTATTTTATTTTGTCATTCCTTTGGTTTGCTATGTTTCTTGAGTATCAAGCAACCTTTTTTTATGCATGTGGATTGATGAGGCACCGAGTAGAAAATTTGAAGCTCCATTTGGTGGATGATCTTCACCAATATAGTTGCTCCTTTTCCTTTAATGCTTCCAACATATTTAAACCTATTTTTTCTTGTAGAGTAGATGTTTGTTTCTCCTTGGTAGAGATATATGCCTTTTAGATGTTTTTCATATTATTGTTCACCTTACGCTGGTAGGAGTAAATGCCCCTTGTTTTTGTAGTGTATGTGTTATTTATTCCACTTTGATATCCATCTCACATGGTCATACATATCATGTTTCTATCCATATCATGTGGTTTTTCATCTCACGTTGTTGTCCATTAGTGAGTGTGTACTCCTTTACGTAGCTTTGACGATATATTCTTGTGGGTTTTGTTTTGCAGGTTCGTCCATCCAAGGTGCACTCTTCGAATGGCTTCTTTTGCTTGGGTAAAAGGAGTTCTTACTTTGGTTTTCTTTCCTATTGATATTGTGTCTTTTGGAGACACATCCAAATCTACTTCTTGGACTATAAAAAAGTAGATTTAAATGGTGCAATATAATGTACTATAGATTTTACATTATCCTCCTTCTTTTGCACTCTTATTTTAGATATATATTTCTGGTTTTATGGTAGATTTCTCTTCTTGCAATGAAAGGGTTTTGAGGTTGTCTTTTATGAGTATTCCTTTTTTTCTTGGACACTTTTATATTAAATCTAATATTTAGACAACAGTATATAGAATCTTTTAATTTATGCTAGTTTATACATTTTATTTTCATGCATTCACTCTTGTAATGCTTTGGATCTGAGACTCAGTAAGTCTCAATGAAGCTTCTATTTCTATTTTAGGTTCTTCTCCAAGTCTTGGAGGACTCTAACCTTTTATTTGGATGGCTTATTTTGGCCATTACAAGTTGTAGATTTTAGTGCTTCAATGATGTCTTTAGACACTTCATACCAATTAGATTTGTGCCCTTCAAGAACACAAAAGCTAATTTTCTTTTGAGAGTAGTGTACTAGTGCATAATAAATTTAATAAAATATTTTTCAATGCACTAAGAATTTCACCTTATCACTCCAATTTAAATCTCAAGATAATGCACTTAAATTAATCTACTACAACTATTCAAGAATAACCTAAAATGAATCTTTAGAACTTATTTTGCAAATTCACTATAATTAATATTGTAATACTTAGTATTCTTTTCTATTTTATATTTAGATGATAGGTAGTTGATAGATATAATTATAAAATATAATCAACTCCTATATAATTTTAAAATGAAGCTTAAAATGAAACTCTTTCTATTTGCAATTTTGAAGACTATAATCTTTTTTTCTTTATGTAACTTTAATCCTGATAAGGTGCTCAAATAAATATTAATTAATGACTTAGTTAGAACCAATAGTTGTATACCATTTTTAATATTTTGTAACTCCTTTTTATGCTTCTGTAGAGGATGTAGATCTTGGTACCTAATATCACCAAGTTGTTTCTCCAAGTAGGGTTTTGTAGCTCTCTATAGACTATTCTTGAACAACCATTTCTTCACCAAATTATGGTCCCAAAATTTCTTTTATGAGCCTAGGATTTGTTTTCTTGTTCTCCTCTTGTAATATTCTCCTTCCACAATAGATTTGTAGAAGTCCCTATCTCTAAAGCAGTGCCTTCTTGATATGAGAAGTAATCTTCAAATCTCCTAGATTTGATGAGCTTCTAATATCTTCAAGTCTTCTTGTTGAATTTTGACTTCAAGAAGGATCTTTCTCTCAAGATTCTAAATATCTTGAGGTCTTTCACTAGAATCTTCTTCTATAATTTGGCACTCCTTTCCAAATTATATTTCTCTTGGGCTTGTTGTGAAATGACAAAAATTATCCCAAGTTCTTCACTATCAAGGGCTTCTCCTTGGTAGTGGATTTCTCCTATGAGATCTCCATTTTATAGATGCTCAATGAGACCTTTCTAAGGTCTTTCATCTTGTAGCTTCTGATCGTCTTCATTTGAGACATTTTCAACCTTCTACTCCTAGATCTTTGATTATGTTACTTGTATATTTGAGCAAGACTCTCCTAGCCCTTCTTCCAAGTATAGAAGTCCTTTAATGATATATTCTCCTGATCTCCTTTGCTTCAGGTCCTGAATTGATTTTGAAGAAGATACCCTTCCTTACTATTTTGTAGGAAATTTCCCAACTCATTAAATCTTCTTTCCCTGCAACAAAAATGATAATACTAAAATCTTAATTTGCTTTTGAATCATATATTCCTTTTGAATTCCTTTTTAGGATCAAGGCTTCTATATTTTATGGCCTTTTTTAGTATTAAGGCACTTGTGGCTTTTTTCAATATCAAGGCTTATTTGGCCTTTTCAATATCAAGGCTTTTATGGCCTTTTCAATATCAAGACTTTTGTCACTTCTACTTAAGGCTTATATGGCCTTTTCATATTAGGATTCTATGGCCTGTTTGTCAAGGCTGCTATGGACTTTTTGTATCAGGCTTCTATAGTCTGTTCTTCAAGGCTACTATGGTCTTTTTGTATCAGGCTTCTATGGCTTATTCTTCAAGGCTACTATGGTATTTTTGTATCAGGCTTCTATGGCCTATTCTTTAAGTTTATTATGGCCTTTTCAATTTGTAATGGATATCTTCAGTCTCCTGGTTTAACCACACCTTTTCTTCAAAAGTCTTCTTCCATAGTGTTCTCCTACATAATAAACCAATATTTACACTATGAAGGCAGATCGACCTTTTGGAAACAAAGTTAGAGTCTCATAGATTTCTATCGTAGGAGTAGTACCAATCCTCTAGTATTAGTTATCTATAAAAATAAACTTTAGGAAATAGTTAAAAAATTCTAGATATTCTAGATCTTCACTAGATGCTTTGTAAATATAGTGGATTGAATGTTGAGTCTCGATATTTATGAGTTTTCCTGTAACTTTGTGGAAAGACTCAAGTCAAATGCAATCTCAGTATTTTCTAGGACTGAGATATCCTTGAGTCCTCACTTGTGACTCTCCCTAATTCTGTCACCTAGATTCTTCTGATAACTTTTTATAGTGACTGGTCCAATGGCACATCAGTTTGACAAAACACTTAGGCTCAGTAATGATGGTGATTTTCCTTTAGACCTACATAGACTCAATCTATCGTAGCTCTGATACCACTGTTATATTTTGATAAAACATCCCAAGCATATAATAATCACAATATGCAAAATAATATTAATGAAAGTAAATCTACAAGAAGAATGAGATATGCAATAAACATAAATGATATATAAATGAATACAATGTATCTATGGAGGAAATGAGCAATCCATAAATATAGCTATTGGACTACATTGCTTCCATCACCAATGGATGGTGATCCACACAAAACTAAACTAACTACTAAAAACCCTAAAGCTATTATATCACTTACACTCCTTTTTCTTCTATAATAACAATGAAGCCATCCTTATATAGGTAAAATAGGATACTTTTCCAACACTCTATCTATCTATATAAGTGACACCTTGCACAATTACAACTTGCACATGGACACTTGCACATTTATTACATTTCTTGAAGTAGCTAGATAACTTACTATTAAATTAATCTAATGTATTAAGTATGTACCTTTGAAGATATGTTTACATAATCCAAATTATGGAATATAAACTATTTCTAACACCCCTTGTATTACATTATTTGGATATTGAAGACTTCTAGTCTTGAATATGGATCTTCATATTCTTCTTGGATTTTGGCTTGACTGGTGTAAAATTGATCTGGTTATTTTCCTATTGCTTCAGTATTCATGTCATGGCTTCTTGTCTCTTTTCATTCTTTGTTCCTTGATTTCAGGTGTCTTTGATGGACCATTATCTTCATAATAGTGCAAGTCTTAGGTGGATCTATATTGATCCTTCTGCATTCCTTTGTTCCTTTGTAAGACTTATTTCTATAAGTATCAAACTTGAGTTAAATGTTAGTAAATACATCGAGAATAAGTTCCTAAATATAACAATTTATTCTCTAAAGTAATATTCTTTTATAGTCTATAATATTTGTATTTGAGGATACAGAGGAAATATGAGTGATTTGTTCCATCACAATATTTGCAAGAATGAAAACTCCAACAATTGATTTTTTCATGACCATATTTATTGCAATGAGTGCATAATAAGGATGATCTACTAATTTTGTAGTTTATATTAGAAATATCATCTTTGTCTATCTCCTTGATAAGACCTTATAATCATATGTGCACCATTGAAGCTATTCCATATTTTCCTTTTTGTATAAAGACTTGATCATTTTTTTTCCAATTTTTGATCATTAGATTCATTAGATGAATCATCATAGCTATTGATTTCATAACTTAATTTACATTGTATTGGTTCTTCATTTTATTCATCCTTTACATCATTGTAATCCATCAAGTTTTTAATCCATATTGGTATTTTACTTATTCCATTTAACATTCTAGTAGCCATATGTATAACATAAATTTTTGGAATAGAGTAGTCTATTTTGTAGTTCTCTATATGCCAACCCTGATTGAATTATATAAGTTTTATTTGTTGAAATATTTAGATTTGTAGGTTTCCTTATGTCTCCCTATTAATGAGAGTATGAAACCCAAATTTTAGATTTTGAATAAAGCTTATATCTTCCCTACTTGATTACCTCTTATCAAGTTTTGTAAAATGCCAAATAACTCCTTAATATTTTTGGAGTATGATATAGTGCTTTTGTAAAGATAAAGTTCAATTTTATTATTGATTTTGTACAGTCAAAAATCAATTTATCTAACACCTTATTTCTCCTAATTGAACTAAGAAATCTTTCAAATTTGTAAGAGAGGTTTTAATTTTGGAATCCTTTTGTCCCTTTTTTTGAGAAATTTAAAGACAAGTAAAATTATAATTTCCAACTTTAATAAATATTTAGTAACCTGTTTTATGATCCTTAGGTTTTAATTTCTAATTTACAAAGACCTAGTTTTATTTTGTAACCCTTATCACTCCAAATTTTGGAAAATAAGAAGATTATTAATATTTGCAAAATATCAAAGAAATTAAACCAAGTTGAATTCCTTATTTCTCCTAGGTTGAGATGCAAATATTATTTTAATTTGGTAAGTTGTCCCCTATAGTTTTGCTTTAACTAAACTACATTTTATACCTTATTTTATAACCCCTATAACTTCAAAGCTGAAAGCAATAATAAGGTGGGATTTCACCCTTACCTTTTTGATTCTATACTTCCCACTCTTCGATGCTTCCTTTGACTAAATATAACAGTGATGATGTGGTTTCCTTGAGTGCTAGAATAAATGGAGGTAGACATATTTAATGATGGAATGTATACGCTTCTGAATATGGAGGATTTGACCTTCGAATAGCTAGGAGTATTAAATGCTCCTTCTTCCATGTTGTGTTGACTAGATTTGATTGTGTTTTTGCTCAATCTCTACATGTTGTAACATTCAAACTTTAGGCACTTTTATTGGAGGAGTAAAGTCTGCTTTGTGACACATGTCACATCCATTACGTATGGGTGCCCTTATATGTAACTCCTTATTTTTGGTCGCTATGTAATGCTTACTCCTTTGTGTGGGACTTGTAGATAATAAGTGTCACAACTCTACTCATCTTTTGATAATCATAGCTTCTAGTAGCACTTGAGAGATGAGGCTTCTAGTAATGTGTTGAGAGTTGAAGCTTCTAGTAACACTTGAGAGTTGAAGCTTCTAGTAACACATTTGAGAGGCAACATTCTTGCAACACCTGCTCTAGGAAGATAGATGCCAAGTGGGATTCACTCTCTCTGCATGTATTTTGCAATGTCTTCCAAGGAGATTATAACTCCTTAGGTATTTTAGTTTATCATTCCTTTGGTTTGCTATGTTTATAGAGTAGAAAGCAACCTTGTTTTCTATAGGTGGATTGATGAGGCATCGAGTAGCAAATTTGATGTTTCATTTGGTGGATGATCTTCACCAATATAGTTTCTCCTTTTCCTTTAATGCTTCCAACATATTGAAACATATACATCCTTGTAGAGTAGATGTTGTTCATTTCTCCTTGGTATAGATGGATGCCTTTTAGATATTTTCCATATTACTGTTCACCTTACATTGGTAGGAGTATATGCTTCTTTTTTAATAGTGTATGTGCTATTTGTTCCACTTTGATATCCATCTCACATGGTTGTCCATATCACATTGCTATCCATATCACGTGGTTGTTCATCTCATGTTGTTATCCATTAGCGAATGTGCACTCCTTTACGTAGCTTTGATGATGAACTCTTGTGGTATTTTTTTTGTAGGTTTATCCATCCAAGGTGCATTCTTCGAATGGCTTCTATTGCTTGGAAAAAAGGAGTGCTTACGTTGGTTTTATTTTTTGTTGATAATGTGTATTTTGGAGACACATCCAAATATTCTTCTTGGACTATAATAAAAGCATATTTAAATGGTGCAATATAATGTACAATAGATTTTACATTAGCCTCCTTCTTTTGCACTCTTAGTTTAGATATATATTTCTGGTTTCATGATAGATTTCTCTTCCTGCAATGCAAGGGTTTTGAGGTTGTATTTTATGAATCTTCTTTTTTTGCTTGGACACTTTTATATTAAATCCAATATTTAGACAACAGTAGATAGAAGCTTTTAATTTATGTAATTTTTTGCATTTTTTTTTTGTGTATTCACTCTTGTAATGCTTTGGATATGAGACTCACCAAGTCTCAATGAAGCTTCTATTTCTGTTTTAGATTCTTCTCCAAGTATTGTAGGACTCTAACCTTTTATTTGGGTGGCTTATTTTGGATACAAGTTGCAAATTTTAGTGCTTCAATAATATCTTTAGACACTTCATACCAATCAGATTTGTGCCCTTCAAGAACACAAAAGCTTTTTTTATTTTTTTGGTAAATAAAAGTCTTCATTAATTACCGGGTTTTGCAGGTTAACCCAAAACCTATTACAATATCCAGCCTTCTGCTGAGATTGTAGATCCTAGTCATCCTTGAAACTTTCTTACCAAAAATTGTGTTGAATCCCCTAAAACACATTACTAACAAAGCACACCCATACTTAAACATAACTGTAAATATTACTTACATTGACAGGAATTGAAGTTTGGAACTTTGCACTTGTGAAACCTGTTGCTTGCCCATTTCATATTCTCTATCATAATCTTCCAAGGCTTACACCCTATTACCTTCATTTCCAATTTGGTATGATTTAGAGGGAAACCCCATAGTTATTACTAGCTCCATGGGGAAATAACACCCATTCATATTTCTCCTTAACGGGTAGGTTTCTTTTCATGACTAATAATGTTTTCCACTTCACGTGGCACACCTTGTGTCCATGTCACCAAACTACCAACATCAACACCTATGTTGGCTAATTTTTCAGCTGACCTATTGGCCTCACGGTACACGTGACAAGCCCTCCTGTTCTGTCTTGCCAAAAAAAGGATCCTCACTTCATGGATGACTCCCTCGATTCTCCATGGAGGTTTTTTGCCATTGGTTAACAGGTTGATGATGTTCATAGAATCACCTTCAATCATCAAGTTACCTTTAGTTTCTTGGGCTACTTGCAACCCTCTCCAAAGGGCTCTAGCTTCTGCTTTGTTATTAGTTCTAATTCCCAATGGTTCAGTGAAGGCCTTGACCATATTTCCTTGATGATCCCTAATTATTCCTCTAGCTCCAACTCTTCCCGGGTTCTCCTTGGTTGCACCATCAAAATTTAGTTTAAACCAACCCTAGGGGGGTGGCTCCCAAGAAATCCCATTTTTGGGATTGGGCAAAGGAATGGAAGGTTTGTCCTCAATACCTAAGGCCCGAGCTAATTGTTTTTCTTGGGGAAGAATTGAGTGGTTCTCATCCACTAAGGTGCTAAGGTTTTCTTTTGCAAAGACAATAATCCTGTTGAGGATGGTTTTTGGGTTGTGAATGGTATCCTTAAAGGCTCTATGGTTCCTTTCTAGCCAAATATACCAGAGAAAATGATGCCAACATATTTTCCATAGGTACTTAAGTTTTAGGCTAACAAAGGGTTGAGGCCATTGATGGAACACTTCAGATATAAGAGCAGGCTTAACCCACGAGATCCTAAAGTCTTGGAAAATTTCATCCAAGATGGACTCCGCTACTGGACACTCCAAAAAAAAGTGTTGGGTTGTGTTGTGGCTGATCCACAACGTACCCCAAAATTGGGGACCCACCTTTTTGCATGTGTTCCAAGAAGACCGAAGTGGCCCATAGGCTAAAGTTCAAAGAAAAAAAGCAAAACACCACAAAGAGAAAAAGTGTCGCGATATCGCGACATGTTGCTCCATCGCGGCCGAAAATGAAAAAGTGTCGCGATATCGCGACATGTTGCTCCATCGCGGCCAAAAATGAAAAAGTGTCGCGATATCGCGACATGTTGCTCCATCGCGGCAGAAAATGAAAAAGTGTCGCGATATCGTGACATGTTGCTCCATCATGGAAGAAAATGAAAAAGTGTCGCGATATCGCGACATGTTGCTCCATCGCGGCAAAAAATGAAAAGTGTCGCGATATCGCGACATGTTGCTCCATCGCGGCCAAAAATGAAAAGTGTCGCGATATCGCGACATGTTGCTCCATTGCAGCAAAAAATGAAAAAGTGTCGCGATATCGCGACATGTTGCTCCATCGCGGCCAAAAATGAAAAAGTGTCACGATATCGCGACATGTTGCTCCATCGCGGCCAAAAATGAAAAAGTGTCACGATATCACGACATGTTGCTCCATCGCGGCCAAAAATGAAAAGGTGTCGCGATATCGCGACATGTTGCTCCATCATGGCCAAAAATGAAAAAGTGTCGCGATATCGTGACATGTTGCATTTTCGCGATTCAAAAGCAAGAGAGAGAAAGAAAAAGTGTCGCGATATCGTGACATGTTGCATTTTCATGGCTGAAAGCAACAAAAGACAGAAGGGGCCAAAAGTGTCGCGATATCGTGACATGTTGTATTTTCATGATTCAAAAGGGGTAGGCAGGCTGAGGAGCAAGAAGTGTCACGATATCGCGACATGTCCCATTTTCGCCAAGGTAACAGACCTGCATAATGACGCGGACATAAGGACAAAATCCAGTAAATAAGACCAAGCATTACATAAGAAATATTTAATGATTGGAAATCATTTAAGATGGTCGTTACACAGGGAAGGAAATGGACACAAGCCTATGTGGAGAAAACGTAGCAAAGGGCCACAAAATGGAAACCGAAGCACACGCATGCAGGGAAGGTGAAACGAACAGTCAGGGAAGGTGAAACGAACAGCCATCAAAAAATGAAAGTGAACCGTCATGGAAGGAGAAACAATTCTTTCGAAAAGTTTAAATACGCCATTCAAAGAGGCCAGAAGGGGGGGAACTCTTCAGAGAAGATTGCAGTAATAAAGGCAAGGCCTTGGCACTGGGTTTCTCTGGATATTTTCTTCCACATTGGACTAGTTTTTCTTCTTCCACAGAAAGGGTTGGAAACTGCTGCGAGCAGAGTTGTAGAGCTGAAGGTGAAAAGGCCATTCTGGACCTGTTTGAGTTGTTTTTCTTCCACAGACTGGTTTGGGAAAACCAAAAATTCTGCTATTGTAAAATGACATATTTTTAATGCAGAAGTTTTCAGAAATTTGCATCTTGTGGGCAAGAAAGAAGGAGATTTTCTTTGCATGCTATGGATTTAATGTTTATTCTTTCATTCTTTCAGATTTCGAATTTATAGATAATGTTAATGCCATGTTTTTTGGGTTACATTAGGCGAATATTTGAAATCTGAATTTTATTTCGTACCCTAGGAACCAACACTTAGCTTATCCGGATTGTGCTTGTTTGCAGGTCCAATAGGTTAGGTTGCATGCACGGAAACCTCACATCTTCGGTTTTGTCGTAATAGGATAGCATCATATTGGAAGCATTTTATTTTCAGTTTTTTGCATTTCATTTTCATTCTTTTTGCATTTTTTTTATGTTCCAGAAGTTTTAACTTTTCAAGGCATTAAAATAGACATTTAAAAAATATCAAAATCAAAAAAAAAACAATGAACAATCACTAAAGTTTCATGCTGAAATAAACCAACATTGCCCCTTGTTTACAGTTACTTGCAATCACTAAGGTGTTCCAAGCATTTAAATTGAATATCTTTATTTGAGATTACTAATACACACATGCAAATGCTAATACAACGGAGACCTTGGAGAAGTTGTTTGTTTAACTTCTTTGCAAGAGGGGATTTGGAACCCAAATCCTAAAGGAGAGTGTACTTTCACAATCGGGGGAAAAATACCCCCCAACAAATTGGCAGCTAGAAAAAAGGAGGGCCTGAATTGTTTTATTTTAGTATGATTTAAATGCTATAGGGATTTAAATTTTGAATAGTTCATGCCCTATTGATTAGTATCTTTAGCCCTCTTTTAACAGTACAACCTTGTTCTGTTAAAAGGAGGACATGAATTGCTATGCATCGTCCTAACGCTTTTTGATTGTTCATACAGGAATAAGATGTTTTAAATAAGGTGTTTTGATTGTGCATTGTTTTAGAATATTGCTTTGTCGTGGTTCCTTCTTTCATTCACGAATAACAAATTGGTTTTGGAGTTATTCTTTGAATTTCACTAATTACAGGATTTTCTTTGTGTCGTAGGTTTTCTTTGAGGTATTGAGAGTTTTGGCAGATTTTGCAGGGTAGTTTCATTTACAAGCTGGACCCACCGCATCGCATCGCAACTAGGTCCAATACAACCGAGGAAACCATATTCCAAAGCCTCCCACTCACTCGTAGGAATCCAAGGAATAAAACCGAGCAAATTGTGGTCCCGCCGGATATTCCTGTTACGGAAGATCCTTCTATTTCAGGCACACCTAGCGGACTTGCATCGGTGGTGTCATTTGCCACTAGTGTACCAATTATCAGTACCATTTCCACGGTTCTTGTAGGGTTATCATCATCGATTTTGAATCAAATGGCCCAACCTCCACCACCTCCTTGGTACGGAGCCAATAACATTCCTTTGAATATTGCAGGGGATATTCACGAGATCCCTAAGAATATAGAGAGATTTTTGCCCAAATACAAACCGGACGGCCCAAGGACCGCAGAAGAACATATTCAGGCCTATAGGGATGTTTTGATAAGATTGCAAGTTCAACATGAAGATGTGGCTTGTAGACTTTTCCCCATGAGCCTAGACCAAGTGGCTTACGAATGGTATATTTGCTTACCTCATCGGTTCCATTACGTCATGGACGCAAATGGAGGATGCTTTTGTCAACCAATTCAGGTCACCATTAGATCCCACCATCATCTATAACCAGTTCATTACATGCAAAAGAGGCCAGGGTGAGCCAATCCAAACTTTTAATCAGAGATTTCAGAAGTGCTATAATAGAGCAATTCGGCATTTTACCATTGATCCCGTAGTAGCTTTGCAAATATATTTTGGGGCATTGGATCCTATGACGGCAATGTTTGCAAGGCGAAATCCTCAAGTTACCTCACTGGCTCTAGCCTACAATGAAGCTATGACCATTGAACAACAAATGACACCACAAAATTATGGGTTTTCCCAGATGCCTATGGTAGGACAATATGGTCCTTATGGTCAAACTCCTATGATGAATCAGATCATGGCACCGCAAATGTCAGGCATAAATGCTTTGCCTTATCAACAACCATATTCATCAACACCCGCTTACGCACCCATTCCAATTCAACCAATCACATCCATTCCTCCCATTCCTCCATTTCTGCAAAATAGTCAACAGACTATGCAAGGAGCTAGTCTGGTTAATTCTCAGGCTATGGTTCCTTTCCCCAATCCAATTCCGATTCAAAGTGTGAATCCCTACGCAAATCAAGTGGCTCAAAATCCAACTCCAGTATTGAGTCAAGATCTCACCAATCACGCAAATCCTATTGGAACTAGCAATAACATAGCTCAACCAAAAGAGATTTATTCAGAGGTTGAAGAACTCAAAAGGATAGTTCACAAATTGAGTAATGATCTGGTTCAAAAATAGAAGTATGAATCCCATGCCTCTCACCCAAATCAAAATTTCAATAATAGAGGGAGACAGTGGAATACGAAGCCAAACAATGGGGGTGTGCCTTCCCCTATTGCTAATCGGATAGATACTTCTGTAGGACCAGGTCACTCTAGTTCCATTCTTAATATTTCTGATTTTGCATGGGAAAAGGGGTGTAGATTGCATAATACAAAGGAGCATAATGAAAGGAATTGTCCCGAAATTGCTAGGTATACCCATTGTCTCCAAGCTCAAGTGGATGATTTGGAACTTGTACCAAATGAGGGTCCACCCCAACATCAACAAGGAGAGGACAACATTTTGGTGGTGGAAACTCTATATCATCAAGAAAGTGGGAATGGGGAAGAAGAGGATGAAATCTTGGAACAGGAAGTGCAAGCTTTTAGAGAATTTAGAAAGGGGAACCATGGATACCATTTGAGGAGTAAACTCAAAACTCCTAAAACATCTTCAACTCCACCAAGCAATTCTATTATTCCTCCCGATGATAAGGCTGATAATAATCCCCCTCCTCCATCCTGGAAGAGAAACGTCTAAGGACATGCAAAAAACATTGAAGCCTGAGAAGTCAACTTATGACATAGTGGAGGATTTAAGGAAGTCCAAGTCTAGCCTTTCATTTTTAGAGGCGGCTAGGTTGCCTGGCCAAAAGGAAGCATTGATAAAGGCTTTGGGCTCATCTAGTCAAATACAGGAAGGAAAAGAAGTAGAATCTCACATGGTTTTACGAAAGGAAAGACGGGATGTCCCTCCTTTTTTATTGACTGTGAGGATTGCCGACAAAAATTTGCACAATTGTTTGGTGGACACAAGTGCCACAAGTAACCTCATGCCTATAGAAATTTGTCAAATGCTAGGCCTAAAGCCTGTTTCTGCCAAATGCAGGGTTTTGCAACTGGACCGGTCTGAGGTAAATGTGGTAGGGACCCTCTACGATGTTAAGATCCAACTCAATTCTGAACCTAGGGTCCAACAGGTGGTTGATATTTTGGTTGTCAATATCCCAAGTCGATATGGAATGTTACTTGCTAGGGATTGGATGAAAAGTTTGAATGGTTATTTCGCCACTGATTGCTCACACATGTGGCTACCCTGGAGAGGGATTGCTAATCAAATTAGAGTGGAAAATGAGCCAAGGCTTAAGGAAATCATCACAGAATTCAACAAGCCAAATGAAGTTCAATTTTTTGAACCTGAGTTAGGGGTCTATGCTTTTGATGTTGAAAGAGCTACCGAAGAACCTCAAAAAGAAGCAGTTTCTTGTAGCTCTTCTGAAGAAGATAATCTTGTGTGGTTACTCAAGTTTGATGGATCTAAGTCAAAACAAGGGGCAGGAGCTGGAGTGGAACTCACTTTTTCGGGAAGTAAACCAATGTTTGCTGCCTATAGATTGCAATTTCCTTGCACTAACAACGTGGTAGAATATGAAGCTCTTATCTTTGGATTACATTTGGCTTTGAGCAAGAAGGTTAAGTGTTTGAAAGTATTGGGAGATTCGGAGTTGGTTGTCAAACAAGTTAAAGGACAATATACCTGTCACGATAAGAGATTGAGCCTTTATAGAAATAGGGTGAGGGACCTCATTGAGGAATTTGATGCTTTTAATATATCCCTTATTTCTAGGAAAGGAAATCGTATAGCTGATTCTCTGGCATTAGCTGCAGGCATGTTAAATCCAGTTGACATAAAAAAATGCAAGAAGTTTTCCATTGAGTTGGTCCCTTGCCCATCGATACCTGATAACGTCAGAAACTTGCAAGTTTTTGAGAATGATAGACACATTTTTGAATTTGTCACCAATTCAGGTATTTTTGAGAACCAAGTGATTGATGAAGATCAAAGGTGGCAAGAAGAAACAGAAGGAGAGAGCGAAGTTACCTTTCAATCCAACAAGATACCTAAGAACATTGTTTCATTGGAGAAGGTGTTTGATATGGGATATAAAACTAGAAAAGGAAAAAGGGTTCCACCTCCTAAAGATGCTTGTGACCTGATCAATATAGGGAGTGTGGATAATCCACGTGAAGTGTACATCGCAAAGGCATGTACGGCTGATGAGAGGGAAAATATAATATGTGCACTAAAGGATTACAGGGATTGCATTGCTTGGAATTACAATGAGTTGAAAACGTATGATCAGAACGTTATTATGCACACCATCCCTCTAAAACCGGATTCCAAACCCTTCAGACAAAGACAACGACCTGTTAACCCATTACTTGAGCCCTTGATTGAGAAAGAAGTCAAGCGGTTGTTGGACGCAAAGATAATATTTCCTGTTAGGCACTCAACTTGGGTCGCTAATCTTGTTCCAGGTGAGAAAGAAGAATGGGGAGATAAGGCTATGCATAGATTTTAGAAATCTCAACAAAGCCTCACAAAAGGATAATTACCCACTACCATCAATTGATGAAATCTTGCAAGCGGTGAATGGGTCTGAAATGATGTCTTTTCTCGATGGGTATTCTGGATACAATCAGATTCTTATTCATCCCAATGACAGGATGAAGACGGCCTTCACAACCAAATGGGGAACCTTTGCCTATAGAAGAATGCCTTTCGGATTATTAAATGCAGGCGCAACATTCCAACGCGCCATGGATTATGCGTTCAAAGGGCTCATAGGTAAATGTATCATTGTGTATGTGGATGACATTCCTGTATTTTCAAAGGAAAGAAAAGATCATGTGAAAGATTTGAGGAAGGTTCTCCAAAGGTGTAAAGAGCACGAAATTTCTTTAAATCCAAAAAAATGCATCTTTGGAGTGACAGAAGGAAGATTTCTTGGCCATATCATTTCAAAAGAAGGTATCTCCATTGATCCGGAAAGGATAGAAGCTATCCAAAACTTGCCTCTCCCAGATAGCAAAAAGGAACTAAGATCTTTCTTTGGGAAAATCAATTTCGTGAGGAAGTTTATTTCTGGCTTCGTTGAGATAGCTAAACCACTGAATGAGATGCTCAAAAAGGATGTGAATGTCATATGGGACGAAGAAAGTAGGGTTGCTTTCCAAAACATCAAGGATGCTATTTCTAGAGCCCCTGTCCTTATAAGTCCAAATTATTCTAAGCCTTTCTTTATTTATGCTTTCGCATCTGAACACTCTTTTGCGAGTGTCTTGACTCGGAAAGGTGAAGATAACACAGAAAATCCCATAGCTTTTCTAAGCGCTCCTTTGAAGGATGCTCAATTGAGGTATTCCATCCTCGATAAGCAAATGTATGCACTTTTCAAAACAGTAAAAAAATTCAGACATTACATTGTGCATAGTAGGGTCTTTGCCATTGTGCCGGATCCTGCTGTTAAAACCATGTTTGTGCAAAATGAGCTAGGTGAGAGAAGAGGTAAATGGATTTCTACCATCCAGGAATTTGACCTTGAAATTCAACCCATGAAGTTAGTTCGTGGACAAGGACTTGTGAAAACAATTGCTGAGAACAATCCCCAAGTCACATGCCAATATTCAGATGGAGAGCGCATTTCTAAAGATGGTTGGTATGTTGATATTGTGTATTTTCTATTAAATGGTAAGTGTCCATCACATCTTAATTCTACCCAAAGAAGAGCCGTGAGACTTAAATCTGCTAATTATCATATTTGGTCTAGTGTTCTTTACAGGAAAAATCACGAGGGAATTTACTTACGATGCTTAAATCAAGAAGAAGCTACCAATGTTTTGCAAGAGTTTCATGGTAAATACGGAACCGGCCATGGTTCGAAAAATTCAACAACACATCAAATCCTAAGAGCGGGATATTATTGGCCCCACATTTTTAAAGATGCACATGCACACGTGCGATCTTGCCATATTTGTCAAGTGGCTGCCAATAGAGAAAGGAATGCGGCTATGCCATTGCAACCTGTAGTTGAGATGAGACCATTTGCACAATGGGGATTAGACTTCATCGGGGTTATTAACCCAAACTCTTCAGATTCCCATAAATTCATACTCACAGCTACAGATTATTGCACTAGATGGACAGAAGCAATTCCTACGAAGCATGCTACCACGGATGTGGTAATAAAATTCCTCGAAGATCATATCGTAACAAGGTTTGGAATGCCCGATTCTATTGTAAGTGATAATGGTAAGGCTTTTGTTTCCACTCAATTTGCAAATTGGGCATATGATAATAAGGTGAGTTTGAAGTTTTCGTCTAACTATTACCCTCAAGGCAACGGTTTGGCAGAATCTTCAAATAAAAATTTGTTAACCATCATTAAGAAGTTATTGGAAAAGAATCCTCGGGATTGGCACAACCAATTAAAATTTGCTCTTTGGGCAGATAGGACTAGAGAAAAAGAATCGATAGGGAATACACCTTATCATCTAGTTTATGGGCAAGATCCAATTTTTCCTGCAAACTTGAAGCTTCAAACCCTTCGTTTCACACAAGAATACCTTGGGACTGATAATCACATTGAGGCCAGATTGAGTTATCTAATGCACCTTGATGAAAAAAGAGAAGAAGCCATGCTCCACATGAGCAAACATCAATATGTGGTCAAAATATGGTTTGATAGAAGAGCCAAAATTAAGTCTTTCAGGATCTCGGACTTGGTCTTATTGTGGGATAAAAAACATGAGGAGAAAGGGGATCACAAAAAGTTTGATTGTCTTTGGTTAGGCCCTTATCAAATTTCTGAAATCTTAGGGGAGAATACTTTCAGACTAAGAACTTTGGATGGGAAATATTTGACGTTACCGGTTAACGGGCAAGTTCTAAAGCATTATTTTAGCCCTTAAATCATGTGAGGTTTGTATCATATTGTACATTCGTTTTTAATTTTTTGGTTTTGATGTTGGTTTTGCATTTCTGTTTTGGTTTCAAGTTGTGAGTTGGTCCTTTGGACATTTTTAAAAAAAAAAAAAAAATTAGCGTATATCCTTATGAATGTTGCCTAAGACTAGAAGAATATGAAATATCGGAATTGTATTGCAGAAAGCTCCACGAATTTCACAAACACATTAAAGAATATCGTTTGGAACTTATGATGCAGGAAGTTGTCAGTTTTATAAATTATGGCAAAGTAGGTGGTATACTTCATCCGCATTTCAAAAGGAGCAATGCATTCATATCTCATGTACATTCCACATTGCATATACATTCCATCTCAGTTGCATCTTCATTTCATGTGCAATTATAGAAAAGGTGTCGAATCCTCTTAGGATTATTACATAAGATATATTAAAAGGATCCTAAGGTTGGGAACTGATGCCCGAACTATCTTGAGCCAAGCACGTTCTACATATTTTAAAAGAGGATCTTGAGCAAAATGGTCAAAACCATACTTGGAAGAAAAGGTGAGGCGAAAGGAGTATTTCTTGTCTGTCCTATTATGCAACATAATCCTTAAAAAAGTGGTTTTCACCACTCCCATAGTGCTTAAAGCCTAAAATCGGAGTAGTAAGGATAGGGTTAAATCCTCATCGAACTTAGGTTGAGGATCCAACTCCCCAAAGCTCTGATTTGACCTTCATGGAGTAGTAAGGATAGGGTCTAATTCTCATCTCGCTTAGGTTGAGAATCCGATTCCCCAAAGCTTCCATTTTGCCCACTCAAGAACTTGAAATTCAAAAGAAAATATTTTTCATTTCTTTATTAATATTGGATTGGAAGGATCGTACTACATGTCCCTCGCAAGGATGGGTAGTCATCCCCAAGGTCCAAGAAATCAAAGTAAAGTCAAATCCTGGATTATGGGGTTAATCTCCACCGGGGCTATAGACGCCTGGCTGGCAAGTGGAGTATGCTCATGCGTGGCAACATGTCTTGTCTAAAAGCAAGACCACCGACTGCTCAAATGGACAGAGCTAGCCTGAAAGTTTCATCCATAACAGGTTAAATCATTTTGTTCAAGATGAGGTAATGAACTCTAGATCAGAGTAGTAAGGATAGGGTTAAATTCCCATCTCGCTTAGGTTGGGAATCCGATTCCCCAAAGCTCTGATTTCACTTACACTTGCACATGGGTTCAAGATGGTGGTGACACATAACCAACTTTGGGATCTAGTAAATTAATTCAGTATACATATATTTGGTCCTAAGAGGGTTTGACAGTTTTAATATGTTTGTTCATGATACTAGAAGGTCTGAGCCTTTGCAAAGCAGGTTGTTATATCTCTAGCATCTTCATCATACATCAAATCCCGCACAAATCATTCATAGCCTTGCATACGAATCATAAGTGAAGCTGACAATGGAATGTTGATCAATTTCAAACGATAGGGAATGAAGCACATTGCACACACCGAGCTGATGCTTAATAATTCTAATGTTTCATGTATTTCTCATCTAGTTTCATTCTTGGGATATTTGCTAACGCTTGTATTTGAGTCTCTGTGTTTTCAGGTTGAGTTCTCACCGAAATGCTCAGGAGCATTTCCCAACAAAGTCGCCATTTTTTGTGGCTGATCCACAACGTACCCCAAAATTGGGGACCCACTTTTTGCATGTGTTCCAAGAAGATCGAAGTGGCCCATAGGCTAAAGTTCAAAGAAAAAAAGCAAAACACCACAAAAAGAAAAAGTCGCGATATCGCGACATGTTGCTCCATCGGCCAAAAAAAGTGTCACGTGATATCGCGACATGTTGCTCCATCGCCAAAAGAAAAGTGTCGCGATATCGCGACATGTTGCTCCATCGCGGCAAAAATGAAAAAGTGTCGCGATATCGCGACATGTTGCTCCATCGCGGCAAAAATGAAAAAGTGTCGCGATATCGTGACATGTTGCTCCATCGCGACAAAATGAAAAAGTGTCGCGATATCGCGACATGTTGCTCCATCGCGGAAGAAATGAAAAAGTGTCACGATATCGCGACATGTTGCTTCCATTCAAGGCCAAAAAATGAAAAGGTGTCGCGATATCACGACATGTTGCTTCCATCGCGGCCAAAAATGAAAAGTGTCGCGATATCACGACATGTTGCTTTCTCATGACCAAAAATGAAAAAGTGTCACGATATCGCGACATGTTGCTTTTCCATCACGCCAAAGAAAAAGTGTTCGCGATATCGCGACATGTTGCTCCATCACGCAAAAAAAGAAAAAGTGTCGCGATATCGCGACATGTTGCATTTTTGCGATTCAAAATGGGCAAACAAGCAGAGAAAGAAAAAGTGTCGCGATATCGTGACATGTTGCATTTTCACGGCTGAAAGCAACAAAAGACAGAAGGGGCCAAAAGTGTCGCGATATCGCGACATGTATTTTCGGATTCAAAAGGGGTAGGCAGGCTGAGGAGCAAGAAGTGTCGCGATATCGCGACATGTCCCATTTTCGCCAAGGTAACGGACCTGCATAGTGACGCGGACATAAGGACAAAATCTAGTAAATAAGACCAAGCGTTACATAAGAAATATTTAATGATTGGAAATCATTTAAGATGGTCGTTACACAGGGAAGGAAATGGACACAAGCCTATGTGGAGAAAACGTAGCAAAGGGCCACAAAATGGAAACCGAAGCACACGCATGCAGGGAAGGTGAAACGAACAATCAGGGAAGGTGAAACGAACAGCCATCGAAAATTGAAAGTGAACCGTCATGGAAGGAGAAACAATTCTTTTAGAAGTTTAAATACGCCATTCAAAGAGGCCAGAAGGGGGGAACTCTTTAGAGAAGATTGCAGTAATAAAGGCAAGGCCTTGGCACTGGGTTTCTCTGGATATTTTCTTCCACATTGGACTGGTTTTTCTTCTTCCATAGAAAGGGTTGGAAACTGCTGCGAGCAGAGTTGCAGAGCTGAAGGCGAGAAGGCCATTCTGGACCTGTTTGAGTTGTTTTTCTTCCATAGACTGGTTTGGGAAAACCAAAAATTCTGCTATTGTAAAATGACATATTTTTAATGCAGAAGTTTTCAGAAATTTGCATCTTGTGGGCAAGAAAGAAGGAGATTTTCTTTGCATGCTATGGATTTAATGTTTATTCTTTCATTCTTTCAGATTTCGAATTTATAGATAATGTTAATGCCATGTTTTTTGGGTTACATTAGGCGAATATTTGAAATCTGAATTTTATTTCGTACCCTAGGAACCAACACTTAGCTTATCCGGATTGTGCTTGTTTGCAGGTCCAATAGGTTAGGTTGCATGCACGGAAACCTCACATCTTCGGTTTTGTCGTAATAGGATAGCATCATACTGGAAGCATTTTATTTTCAGTTTTCTGCATTTCATTTTCATTCTTTCTGCATTTTTTTTATTTTTTTTTATGTTCCAGAAGTTTTAACTTTTCAAGGCATTAAAATAGACATTTAAAAAATATCAAAATCTAAAAAACAATGAACAATCACTAAAGTTTCATGATGAAATAAACCAACATTGCCCCTTGTTTACAGTTACTTGCAATCACTAAGGTGTTCCAAGCATTTAAATTGAATATCTTTATTTGAGATTACTAATACACATATGCAAATGCTAATACAAGCGGAGACCTTGGAGAAGTTGTTTGTTTAACTTCTTTGCAAGAGGGGATTTGGAACCCAAATCCTAAAGGAGAGTGTACTTTCACAACTGGGTGAAAATACCACTCAACAGGTTGTCTCCCATCCTGCCCTGCACATGTAGCAATGGTTAGAAATAACCATACCTTTGGATAACATATTGTCCATAGTGAGGATTTTTCCTTGAATCACCAGCCATGAAAAAAGGGATATTTTAGGAATTAAGCCTTTGAAACCAAACTCATGCCCGAAGCATTTCCAGTAGCTACCTCGGGCAAAAGTTGAGCGAAGCGGCATCCAGAAGAAAAGAGAGCTTCGCACCCGAAGCATTTTCAACACTACTTCGGGTAGAGCTTCTTGCGAAGTAGTATTACCGAAGTAAATTACAAGGGTAGCGATAAAAATAACTTCGGGACTGAAGCGCTTCAAATATTTACTTCGGGTAAAAGTTGAGCGAAGCGGCATCCAAAAGAACAACTCTGCAAAAAAAGGAAGGTCTAGACTGCGGTCTAAACTGGCTAAGGCAAGAAACTACTTCGCACCCGAAGCATTTCCAGCAGCTACTTCGGGCAAGATTTCTGCGAAGCGGTGTCGTCGAAGTAAAATACAAGGAAGGAGAATGAAACTACTTCGCATCCTAAGTATTTCCATCAGTCACTTCGGCCAGAAAGCTAGCGAAGCAGGACTTGAAAGAGCATTAAAAATACTTCACCAAAAAGTTGTCGAAGCACTCACTTTGGGCCCCTCCATCAGCGAATCATTTTTACTTTGCCAAAAGTCATTACGAAGCATTTGCTTCGGCTAATTTTGTGCAAAGTACTTCTACCCGAAGTAAAAATTGCTTCGGTCAAAATCTTCTCGAACCACAGTTTTGAAAAAGGATCGCAACGAAGTATTTCTCCAAGGCATCAGCGAAGCAATTTTGTCAACAAAGTGGCAAGGACAAAGAGTCCCGTTTTGCGAAGTAAATATGCTTCGGAACTCCCCACCACCGAAGCAATTTTGCGAAGCTCAATTTTGTGAAGTAAAAACCAAAGAGGAGTTTTGCTTCGGTCTAGAACCATTGCGAAGCAAAGTTGTGAATGAAAACTTAGCGAAGCGCTTCACGGGCACGCGTTCCAAGCTAGGTATTTTCCTAAGGCGATCAAGTGCCTCATAAATGCATTTTTTCATGCCCGGTAAGCTCGTTGCTCATTTTTGGCAATAAAAAATGAAGTATCAAGCCATGATGGAGAGCCCGACGAGCATGGCGGCCACTCGAGCATCGCACCCGGAGACCAAGGATGTCCAAATGGCTCATCAATACACCTTTCCATGGTTGACTCGGTTGCAGTTGAAATTTTGGTAACAGATTTGAAAGCTCGTTCATGAGAGCCTCGAGGATCCAAATTCTCAGGGCTCGAGGGCGTACTCTTCTTTGCTATGTAATTATGACTCAAAGGCCCGGGTCCTCTATAAAAACCCAAGCATTGTAATAGAAAAGGGGAGGAACTATCTGCTAGAAAACTGCTATAACTTGATGTCATGCGATTAATACTAAAAGGCTTTGAGCTCAATTCTTCTCTTTTATGTTGCCTTCTGTGCTTGATTCTTTGTCTTTCTTCATTTGTATACCGAGATGTTGAACCCTGCGCCTGACGTATGATCAGGGATTGCACTCTGAAACTCACTCTGAAGGATACATACAAGCCTAAAAGCGTTGTATTGGATTTCTTTTATGCTGCATTCTGTGCTTGATTCTTTTGTCTTTCTACATTTGTATACTGGATGCTGAACTCTGCATCTGCTGTGTGATCGAGGAAGGTACCCTGAAACTCACCCGAAGGATACATAGGGAAATTAATATTGCATTTATTTTGTTTATCCTTGGTGTTCCTTGCTGCTATTCAAGTTGTTGGTTAGCAATCATGCTTCCTGTTCTCCCCCACCTTACATCACCGACTTCTCTAACCCTCATTACTTTTATCTCTTTCCTGCACCTTTATTTTCAAACACCCAAGTAGTTTAGTATAGGAGCCGACCTTTCTCCAGATATTGGCACGAGGGGCATATCTTCCCTTCGGCCTTTCAATGTTGGTCTAGGTCTAGGGCGCATACACTAACTCAAAACCATTTCCTAGGCAAATTTGATGACCAACAATTTTTGGCACGCCTGGTGGGACCGACTATGTATGTCTCAGTAAGATACATAACCAGTCAGGGTCCCATATTTTAAATCTCAAACCCGTCTTCACCGGGGCCAATAGTTCTAACTAGTTCCCAATGTGACTCGATCAGTCTCACCTGATTAGTGGTAGTGAGGACCGATGCCCTCATTATCGAAAGACTCTTAGCATATGGCGACTCTGTTTACCCAAGAATATTTAAGTCGTAAAGACTAGTACCAAAATTCTATGCCTTCATACAAACGAGATGGAGAGTTAAGAATAAAGGAGAGGAAACTGATTTCTTCGAGCTAGATATCGACGCATTCGAGGAACAATCAAGTTTGGTCACCCCCGAATCATTGTTACACGGGACATCGTGCTGACAAAGCCTAACTTCTGATAATACATCTAGTTTTCCTCCCAATTCTCCCAACTCACCGAATCATCCTAGTCCCTCCATTCATGTTAGTTGTCCTACTAGCAATCAAGTGGGAGCTTCGAGAATTCCTATTTCTCAAAATATAGGAGCAAGTATTGCACATAAACAACAACAACAATAGCAAATGCAGTAGCCACAACCACCCAAGTTGTGTCCAGCATGGGATTCTTTGTCACCATTGAATCTAGGAGGGCAAGGGCAAGTGTCGCCTGCTGCCATAAAGAAGATCCCAACATTCGATGGAACTGGGAAGACCACTCTGGAGCATATCCAAGACATAATATCTCTTGCTACGATCCATGACATTACATAAGAGCAAATTATGGTAGAGCTTCTAGTCCTTTCCTTTAGGGGAAAACTCCTCTAATGGTATAGATCTCTACCACCTGGTAGTATTATGATATGGGATCAATTATCTGGGCAGATGGGAAACTTCAATGAGTCTTTCGATCCTACCTCTCTTCTGCATCAGTTCACTTCGATCTAGAGGCATCCATAAGAAGAAATCATAGATTTCAATGTTAGGTTCGCTCGAACCTGGCAGAGAGTGCCAGTTGGACTTCGGCCCACCGACGAAGCTATAGCACTCTATTTCCTTCGAGCTTTCAATCCTGATATCAGTCTCATGGTAAGATATTCTAACGTTAATACTTTCCTCAAGTTATATGAATTATCCAAGAGGGCAGAAATGGATTTGATATTCGTAGGCAAGCTTCCCCAAAGGATTTCGACACCCATACTTCCTTAATTCCTTCAATTCTAGTATGCAAGCACAGCCACTTCGCAAATCTCTACTACCCCTACACTCCTAGTTTCATCTTGGAACCTGAATCCTATCATGTCTCAAATCACTGCTCCCCAAATTCACTTCCCTACATTTTCAACTCCACAACCCACTGTCACTTTGGAATTTCCTGTACTACCAGCACCACATCAACACCCCGCCCTGGCTCCAATACCAATGATGGCTTCATTGCCACTTGTTCTGAAAGCCGATGATATACAAACTAAAGAGATGCAGTCTCTAAACTCTACAATTTAGATGTTGTCCAATGACATGACCATTGTGAAGAAAAAGCAAGCATAGTAGGAATTCCTATCGAGAAGATCTTATCCTACACCTACGCTTACCAAGGACCAAGCAATCCAGCAAGGAAAGGCTTCAACAAGAAATGCTATGATTGATGAAGCTCCGAGCACTCCTGACTATGTATATTGGTGCTCTACGTGCAATGATCTGCATGAGGAGAATACCTACACCATGCACCAACACTATGTACAAACGCTGGCAAATAGTAGTCATAGCGATCAAGTCAACGTCATTAGGCAGATAAGTCAAAACCTGACAATTGGCAAGGAGGAACCGGTTGCAGTGCTTACCAGAGGAGGAAAGAAGGCAATAGAAGTAGATGCTACTCAGATGGATCCTTTAAAAGTACAAATTTGACCCAAGAAATGACAATCATCTTCTTCGGCTCTGAATGAAGCTCCTCCACTTGCATCGATCAAAGAAAAGGCTCAAAAGGCCTCTACCGAACCACCATCGGCAGAAACTAAGGAGCAGGCTAAGGAAAAACTCAAGTTTAAATATTTAAAGCTACAGAGTAGTATTGCACTAGATACGAGCCTAGAAAGGAACCCGAAGTACTCAAATCCTTGGCGTATAACATTGTAGAGGAGTTGAAGAAGATCCCAGCCAAGATCAGCTTGTACGATGCACTGCAACTACCTGGACAGGTGGACTTGCTGCAAGAATCATTGAAGACAATAAAAGCAAAATGGGCGACACCACTTGCTCTTGTATAGACCCTATCCACATCCATCATGGGGAATAATAGACCACCTTTGTTCTATCTGTCCCTACAAATGGAAGGGTATATTGTACATAACTGCATGATCGACTTTGGGGCCGCTACAACAGTAATGTCGAGAGCAGTCTGCAAAGAAATAGGAATGGAATATATGCAAATCATCCAAGGTGTACTCCAGTTGGATGGTACTCTAGTAAATACTGTAGGAGTGATCAAGGACATTCCTATACGACTACATAAGATGCCTCAGATCACAGTCATACAAGAGGTAGTGGTAGTCGACTTGGAGCCATATTTCAGTATGTGCTTGTCAAGGGAATTCACGGCAAAGCTGGGTGGATATCTATCTATGGATTACTCTCATCTGGATATTCCATTCAAAGGAAAGAAGGTGAAGATCTATAATGAAAAGCCTTCTTCCTTTCTTGTGAAGAAGAGGTCCGAAGAAGAAAGTAGCGAACCAGTGAATGCAATGGTGGAGGAGATAGAGCAGGTAGACCTGGTCGAGGAATCTCTTGCACAATTAAGTTACGAAGATGAGTTCTCATTGGCAGACTTTAACGCCATGGTGGAGACCGAGATAGGATGTTATGCGATCGCAAAACCTAAAAATCACTCCCAACCAGAGAATAGAACAAGTGCCTAGGAAGGACTATGGAAGTTGTTCTTCGACGGTGTTCGATGTAAAAATGGAACTAGGGTAGGGATTCTTCTAATTTCACCCTCCGGAGAGCAAAAGGAATATTGCTATCGATTGACATGGAGCTGCACTAATAATGCAGCAGAATATGAAGAATTATGCCTAGGACTCAAGAAAGCTGACAAGTTAGGCATAAAACATCTCCAAATCTTTAGAGATTTCTAACTGGTTTGTAACCAGGTCACAAATAAGTGTACTTCAAAAAAGCATTACCTAAAATCATACTGCAACAGGGTATGGGACCTATTCGACTAGTTCGAATATCTCAATATGCTATCAATCCCATGAGAAAAGAACCGACATGTCGATGTTTTGGCATCCATCACAGCCAAGTACTCTCCAGCAGAAGACATGGTGCACAAGCCTAAAGCTATGAGGATGATCTATAGACCCTCTATCCTAGACAAAGATCTGCATTGGCAAGTCTTTGATAATGACGAGAAGATTGTTAATTTCATGATCCAAGAAGCCACCACAGTTGAAGACAAAATCTCTGATGAAGGAGAATATGAAGGGTTGATTCAATTGAAGAATAACCACATTCCCAAGGGACTAATCACCCTTGAAAGCATCTTTGATCAGAATGACTGAGCCCTCTCTCACATGATCAAAGTCAATGAAAAGCAGTATCAGGATTTAGAGCTTGAACCTAGAAAAGCAATAAAGGTTGGGACCGACTGCACTTCAGAAGAGATAGAACAGATACAAAATCTATGTAGAAGGTTTTTCGACATAATTGCTTGGTCTTATCAAGATCTCAAGGGATACAATCGATAGTTGGTTCAACACACAATCGAATTGCAGGAGGGGGTCAAACCCTTCCGACAAAAGCAAAGACCAGTTAATACTAAGATCGAGGTCCTAATGAAGGCCGAACTCCTGAAGATGCTTGAGGCAAAGATCATTTATCCCATCAAGCACTCTTCATGGGTAGTGAACCTGGTCCCAGTCAAAAAAAAGAATAGAGATATACGGTTATGCATGGACTTTCGCAACCTGAACTAGGCTTCCATCAAAGACCACTATCCTCTCCCACAAATCAATCAAATTTTGCACTTAGTGGCTGGAGCTCAATGCTTATCTCTGCTCGATGGTTTTTCTAGATACAATCAGATCTGGGTCAGGGATGAAGACCAGCATAAAACAACATTCACCACCAAGTGGGGAACCTTTGCTTACCAACAAATGCCATTCGTCCTATCTAATGCTGGTGCCACTTTCCAGAGAGCGATGGATCTTACTTTTGGTGAGCTTCTAAATAAGGTTATCGTCATCTATCTAGATGACATGACCATTTTCTCCTAAAGAAGGGAAGATCACCCCACACACATACAACAAGTTTTCAAAAAATTTTGAGAGTTTGGCATCTCGATCAATCCAAAGAAGTCCATATTCGTAGTCAGTGAGGGAAAGTTGTTGGGACATGTGATATCAAAAAATGGGGTCACTGTATATCCTCACAGAGCTGAGGCTCTAATGAAGCTCCCACTCCCAGCAGACAAGAAAGGACTTCAATATTTCTTCAGCCAGATCAACTTCGTGAGGAAGTTTGTCCCTGACTTCACCCAAGTCATCAACCCAATGTCCCAACTCCTAAAGAAGGACATCGAATTTAGCTAGACAAAAGAAAGAAAAGTAGCATTCGAAGAGATTAAGGCTCAAATTGCCCAGGCGCTGGTCTTGACCAATACTGATTACAGTAGGGATTTTATACTATATGCTATAGGGGATCCCGAAAGCTATGCCACTGTCCTGACACAAAAAGAGGAAGATGGTGAGGAGCGCCCCATCATGTTTCTGAGCCAAGTGATCAATCCCCATGAAGAGAAATATAATTTTATAGAACGACAGGTGCATGCAGTAATGAAATCCCTCAGGAAGTTCAAACAGTTCATCTCTCAAATTCGGGTCATAGTCTTTGTCATTCACCCCGACGTGCGTAATTTCATCATCCAAGGATAATTAGGAAGCAAAAGAGCTGGTTGGGTGAACAAGATACATGAGTTTGACATTGAGATCAAACCCACTAAACTGGTTTGCGGTCACGCATTGTGTCAATAATTAGCGAATAATGCAACGGCCAAAGATGCAAAATCTCAGAGGGATGATTTACCAGCCGAAGGATGCTTTGCTAACCAGGAAGAGGACGAGAAATACTGGGTCAGTGAAATAGTTGAATACTTCCACACTGGCAGTTGTCCTTTGCATCTGAATACTTCATAGTGAAGACATTTCAGGATGTGGTCCTCCCGGTACACTCTGCGCCCCAAAGACCTATTTTTTAGGAATATTGATGGGGTCCTTCTCAAATGCATCAAAGACGATGATAAAAGAAAATTCCTAGGAGAGTTCCATTCAGGACTATCTGGAGGTCACTTCATAGGAAGAACAACGACACTAAATATTATCAAAGCGGGTTATTATTGGCCCACACTCTTCGCTGATGCCTTCACCGTTTGCCGCAAATGCGAGCAGTGTCAGAAGTTCATCGACCGAAGCAAAAATGCTTCGATGCCCCTTCATCCGATACAAGTAGAAACTCCTTTTCAGCAATGGGGGTTGGATTTTATAGGATTCGTATCACCAAACTCCTCCGTGGGACATAGGTTCATCCTGACCGCAATAGACTACTTCACCAGGTGGGCCAAAGTGATTCCCATGAAGCATGCTGATCAAGAGTCTGTAATTACCTTCCTAGAAGGATTGATCGCTATGTTCAGCATCCTCAAATCAATCATCATGGACAATGGCCCTGGTTTCACAGGCGCTAAAATCAATGAATTCCTTTATAGATATGGGATATATCATAAAGTATCCTCAAATTATTATCCACATGGCAACAGCTTTGCAGAATCCACCAATAAGACTTTGTTAAGGATGCTAAGAAAGCTCATAGAGACAAACAAAAGGACTTGGCATCTCCTTCTAGATTGAGCTTTGTGGGTCGATCGCATTTTTTCCAAAAGGTCAATCAAGACTTCGCCTTATGCCCTGGTCTACGACAAGGAGGCCATCTTACCCATCCATGTGGAGATCCTTGCGCTACCGCTGTTAGAAGCAGAAGATGGAGTTAATCTGATGGAAAATAGGTTAGCTCAGCTGCTACGACTAGAGGAAGACCGCGAAGAAGCATATCAGAACTTCGACAGGCATACTCAGGTCATCCGAGACTGGTTCAAGAAAAATTCATCCGATCGCACATTCAATGTGGGAGATCTGGTATTGATTTGGGACTCTTGGAAGGACAAGATTGGGAATCATGACAAGATGGACGCCTTTTGGGATGGGCCATTCAAAATTATGAAGGTGAACTCAGCCAATTCATTCATCCTCAAAGATGCAGATGGCCAAGTCTTGTCGATCTCTATCAATGGTCTTCATCTGAATACTTTTCACCGTTAAGGTAGAACACAATTTTTTTTTTTTTTTTAAATGCGTGTGTATATATACTTTTGTATATAATTTGCATTTGTATGTACATCCTCTTCCAAGATCACAAAAGCCAAGTTCCACATCTAAATCCTCTTCGAGGACTTTTGATGTAAAGTAGCAAGTGCAAGGAAGTTCGCTGTGAAGTAGGCTACTCTCAAAAGGACCAAACCAAAGACACAAAAGGAGCTTCGCACCCGAAGCACTTCCAGCACTACTTTGGGTGAAAATTGTGTGAAGTTGTTTTGCCGAATAAGAATGCAGAGGGCCAATAAAAAGAGCTTCGGGCCCGAAACATTTCAAATTCCTACCTCAGGCGGAAATCATCCAAAGTGGCAACTTCGCCAAAGAAGAAAAGTCTAGACCATGATTCAAGTTTGACCAAGGTGGAAGGACTTCAGGGCCAAAGTATTTTTAGTAAACACTTCGGCTAGGAAACCAGAAAAGCAAAATCCAAAGAAACATTGAAGATTAATTCGCTAGAAAGTTTCCGAAACATCTACTTTGGGCCTCCTCATGCCCAAACCATTTCTACTTTGGCAGAAACCATAGCAAAGCATTCACTTCGGCTAGTTTTCACCTGAAGCATTTTTGATCGAAGTTCTGGCAGCCGAGAGGAGCGAAGCATTTTTGAAGGAAAGAATGTGTTTTGGCAAAAATCTCCCCGAACCACAATTTTGAGCAAGGACCACCACGAGGTATTTTCAATATTAAGTTCGGCTTCGCCGAACCAAGCAAACGCGAGGTGGAAGATTTTGAAATGTGCTTCAGAAAACATGCTGGTGGTAGCCTTGAAAGGAGTATGAAGCGGACGAATTTAAGGCAAAAGGGTGGTGGAGCACTTCCCGAGGTAACCAAATTAAAAAAGGTAAAGGAAAAGCTTGCACCAAGGTACAAGGTGGCAACGGGTTGCATCTCCGATACAAAGTGTAATCATCAAAGCATGCAGCCCTGTGTACCACGTCGCTGCAGAATCAATTTGAGGATACGGCAACCTCTTCCGTCTGAGGTGTAAATTTAATTTTGGTAGGTGCCATAAATTTAGGTGGTTGCTCTTTTTGGTTATAAAAGCGAATTCCTAGCTAGAGGGAAGTTATTTTTCCTTCAGTTCAAGCAAAGCTAAGGGCCTTCAGTTACTCTACCTTTTGCATCCAAGCTTGTTCACATTAAAGCCCTCTATATCAAGGATTCTACTGCCATCACTCGCAACATGGGGAAGAAGAATTCCAAAGAGAAGGGAAAGGAGCCCGAAGTTGTAGGCCCCGAAAAAATGAAGAAGGGCAAGGAAGAGAAAAAGCATACTCCGAAGAAGTTAAATCTTCCCCTTCGACCCAAAAAGCAACCAATGAAGGAGGGGGATGACTCGGAAGAAGAACATCTTGTGGAGCCACCAATTTATGGGTGGGAGAAGATCAGAGACACACAGCTCTCTAAGGGTGTATCTGATATCCGACGCACCATAGAGTTCATGACAAGCAGACTCACCCCAGAAAATAAGAGAGCTGTTGCGTATTACTCCTAGATTTATTGGTTTTTAACCCAACCTGCTCACCATTGTCCCAAGTTGATCTACGCTATCGCACAGAATTACCAACCTGCATCCAGGCAAGTTTTAGATGCTTCAGGTCACAAACTATTTTCCATCCTGAAGGAAGATGTACAAGCAACCTCCACGCCACAGCAGGGCCCGCCCAAGGGCTATTTCGTTCACAATGTCATCTTAAATGAACAAATGGAGAGATTCACCTCCAATAGCTACATATTGAAGTTCTTGCATGAGAATATCAAGAGTGGGCTACCTTCAAACAAGTTGCCCTAGATGCCCTTACCCTTGGAGGCCTTCAAAAACACCGACATTTTCTCCATCATTGCATGGGTGGTGGGATTGTCAATAGATGCTTCAGTATAGCCCTAGCAGGTGTCTTTGGCTGAATGCATTTCAAGAGGGGAGTTTTATGCCCCAGACGCTTCAAGGCCAAGCACAAACCTATTTTTCTTCAACTGGGTGAAATGGGTGGCCCAAACCCTACATACAAGGCTCACCAGCATGAAGAATTCAGCAACAGACCAATACTTCGCACCCTGTTATTTTCTTGTCTGGTTGTACTACTAGGTTCATAAGCAGTTTCCCCATATCTCCATCTCTCCAAGCGACAAGGATGGAAACCCTCTGCCAGTGTATCAATGGACTCCCCTATTATTGAAGGAAGAGTCCTATTATCCTTTCAATCAACAATTTTTGGGACCTACCATGAATCTGTTAAAAGGATCTTGTCCTCGGGTACCACTCAGTTTGAGAGATAGAGTGGTGCAGGGAAAAAAGGGGGATGTTTTCCAATTGACATAGGGACTGGTGATTCACCTATTCAGCTTCATAGGGAATCCCTTCCTATTACCAATCTACCCCTCTGAATATCAGTTTGCATTGGAAGTCGCTTGGCAGAGCGACTCTACAAATGCAGTATACGGTCACGGTCAAAAGTGGGTACATACCTGTGACTTCCCCTTCAGGATGGGAGTAATCGAAGTCTTTGCCCTTAAGAAGAATGTTTTCTTGGAGGAAAAACTTGCCAATTTTGGCCTACTCCAGATTCCTCAGCAATGGCTCTACGATCCTTTGGGCGTGATGAGGGATCATCTGAAATTCAAGAACTTCCACATCTGCCCTCACCCCGAGGTTGTAGAACAAAGGAATAACCCCAATGGAAAATATCTAGAGTGGCATTTGGAAAGAATGAGGACATTGCCTCCATGGAATGAGTCTTATCCTATGGAGGTCGAGTTTGACCCTGATCAGTACCCCCTCCCAACTCCAAGCTCTACTTTTTGGAATAAGGCAAGGGACAATTTGAAGGAGGAGGTAAAATACTGGAGCGAGGAGAAGCTTCGGGAATGGTGGATAATGAGAGTCCATCATTAAAAAATGAACTCCTATGGACTCTTAGCATCAGATAAAGACTTTGTAGTTCTTTATGACACAAATTTCGAAACCTAGAAGTCTATATCCTTTGCAAATTTTGTTCCCCCAGCTACCCCAGGATCAGGCGAAATCCCAGGTGGAGCTAAAGATACTTCGTGGAAAGAAAAATAATTGGGGGCCAAAGCTACGCCTGTAGCACTACCACAGAAGCCATAGGAAGTCCATGATACAAGTTTCAAAGAGGCATAACAACTTTTGGAGAGAGAAAATAAAAAGGCAGGAACAAATTCAAGTTCCTCCGAGCCACCCCAAGCGCCCTCGCACAAAGCCTACAAGTACTCCTACTGAATCACTTGTATTAGGCCTGATTGAAGCAAATATTGAGGATGCAAGACCACCAAGTGCTGAGACGGTCCCTAAAATAGATATCATTGATGTGGAGGAACTCCTCCAATAAGAGAAAGACCCCAGAGTAGAAGTGGTGGAGGTCAAGAGTGTTGAAGCCCAAGAGGAACAAGAGCCAATCACCCAAGATATTACCATGACTTCTTTGCCAAGAAGGCAGGTAGGTACGCATTCTCTTCCCTTTGCCTTGGTCTCTGAAACATCCATGGTTGTCTATATTGGAGGTCCTCATCAATATCTTCATCCCCTACAAGGTCAATCCCCCACTCAGATACCACCCATTGCCTGTCCAATCCTGCATAGCTCCATTCCTCTCGAGTCGTCTGACTAGGATAAGACCGTTGAAACCACCTCACCTACCCATGCTATTGTTACTTCAATCCTAGGTCAAGGCGAAGGTAGTGTCCCAACACCAAGCCCCGTAACCCACTCTCCCATAGCTCAAAGTATAGTCTCACTTGCTAAAGCCCCTACTACACCCGTCCCAGAGCCGTTAGGGGAATCCTTCCCCATTAGTTCTTTATATTTGTTCACACCTTTGGTTGGAGATTCAGCATTTTCTAAAATAGATTTATCTTTAATAAAGGAGTGCCCCTTGGCTGAGAAGCTACTCCTAGCTCGACAAAATACGGAGAAAATGCTAAAGGAGGCAAGAAAGAAAAGAGGGCAATCTCTGGCCCAAGTTGAAAAATGTGCAGTTTTTGACTTGAAGGGCGAAAAGTTGCATAAGGTTAGGAAGGTACCTAAGGTCCAGAAGCCTCTAGATGAAATGACTCCAGCTGACTACGACTACCAAGAGAAGACCAAGGATCTGGAGCATTTAAATATAGATGACGAATCCGCATCCATGCATGTCAGGGTTGAAACTTTTTGAGCACATGCAAATATTGCTAACCAGTGTAGGTTTGAGGCAGAAAATGCCAACATCAAGTTGGAAGAAGAGCTAGCTAGGATTCACTCTGAGCTGGAGGATTCTTAGAAATAGTGCAAGTTGTTGAAAAAGAAAACACATGCTCTCAAAAATCAAATTCTACAATTGCATACTTCGACCGAGCAACAAGCACAAAAATAGGCCGAAAATGAGCTAAAATCCAAAGAGCTCGAGAACAAGATCCTGCAGGCCCAGAAGCAATTGTACCAAAAATAAAACTTGGAGTTGTTCGACAAAGGTAGAATCAAGGAGATCCGCTCACACCTACTCAAAGTTTTTAGATCTCTAGCCTCCAGTGCCCTATCGATTTTAATTTATGTCACTGAAGCTCAACATGCCATTGCTAAGGAGGGACCAGTAGTAGATGAGGTGATCCAAAAAAATACGAGGCGACTCAAGCTTGCCTTTGAGGTCCAAAGTATCAGATACCAAGACCTATAGGTCACTTCTATGAGTCGAATGGCTAGGGATTGGTCTACTTCCCAAGCCATGGTTTGCGCTTTCTTCTCCAAGGTGAAGAAAGCCCAAAAGGCGAAGGACCTCCTAGATATATTTGAGCAGGAGTAGCGCACATCAATGAGTTACTTCGAAGACCTTTCTTCTTTGGGTTTCCCGAGTTTCACAGATGATGATGGGAACCTTCTCACCTAGGAAGAACTTAAACCGACGTGGCTCCATTTCAAGAATGACATCTCTGAAATTGATAAATGGGAAGAACCAGTCATAGAGGGACAAGTCACCGACTTCATCCTAAGACATTGCAAAATCACAGCCTGTCTAAATGACCTAGGTGCAAGAATCAAACATGCTGACATAGGGCAGATTGATCGGTTCCATGTTCTGGTCAAGGCACTCGAGGACCAAGAACCATTTCAGAAAGGGTTTTGGGCTCACATTCACTGAACCATGAAGAGAATCTGTGATCGTCTTGTCCCATCACCACAGAAGGAAGCCACGCCAGCAGACGAAGGAGCAGAGGAAGAAGAAGGAGAACAAGAACCAGCTACGAAATCACTCCCAAAGGAAGAAGGAGGAGAAGGGTCAGGAAAAGACTCTGGCCCAATGGATCAAAATTAAATGATTCTCCCACCGATACAAGCTCGTTGCCCTGCGAGCCGCCAAGAATGTTGACAATTTTGTCACATTTCTCAAGGGATAGAAAAGAAAATAAAATTTTGTACAGATTTTGTAAAGTTTTTTCTTTGTTGTTTTTTTTATTTGCAGTAATTTTAGCTTTCAATGCCATCCTTTTGTATACAAAGTAGAAAATAAAAAGAGCTTCGCACCCAAAGCATTCCCAACACTACTTCAAGCAAAATTTTTGTGAAGTAGTTTCGCCGAAGTAAAATGCGGAGAAAAGAGAATGAAACTACTTCGCGCCTAAAGCGTTTCTAGCAGCTACCTCGGGCAAAAGTTGAGCGAAGCGGCATTCAAAAGAAAAGAGAGCTTTGCACCCAAAGAATTTTCAACACTACTTCGGGTAGAGCTTCTTGCAAAGTAGTATTATCAAAGTAAATTACAAGGGTAGTGATAAAAAGAACTTTGGGCCTGAAGCGCTTCAAATATTTACTTCGGGAAAAATTTGAGCGAAGCGACATCCAAAAGAACAACTCCGTCAGAAAAGGAAGGTCCAGACCACGGTCTAAACTGGCTAAGGCAAGAAACTACTTCACACCCGAAGCATTTCTAGCAGCTACTTCGGGTGATATTTCTGCGAAGCGGTGTTGCCGAAGTAAAATACAAGGAAGGAGAATGAAACTACTTCGTATCCGAAGTATTTCCATCAGTCACTTCGTCCATAAAGCTAGCGAAGTAGGACTCGAAAGAGCATTAAAAATACTTTGCCAGAAAGTTGCCGAAGCACTCACTTCAGGACCCTCCATCAGTGAATCATTTTTACTTCACCAAAAGTCATTGTGAAGCATTTGCTTCGGCTAATTTTGTGCGAAGTACTTCTACCCAAAGTAAAAATTGCTTTGGCCGAAATCTTCCTGAACCACAGTTTTGAAAAAGGATCGCAGCGAAGTATTTCTCCAAGGCATCAGCGAAGCAATTTTGTCAACAAAGTGGCAAGGACAAGAGGCCCATTTTGTGAAGTAAATATGCTTTGGCACTTCCCACCACTGAAGCAGTTTTGCGAAGCTCAATTTTGTGAAGTACAAACCAAAGAGGAGTTTTGCTTCGGTCTAAAACCATTGCGAAGCGAAGTTGTGAATGAAAACTTAGCGAAGCACTTCACGGGCATGCGTTCCAAGCCAAGTATTTTCCCGAGGTGATCAAGTGCCTCATAAAAGCATTTTTTCATGCCCGGTAAGCTCACTGCTCATTTTTAGCAATCAGAAATGAAGTATCAAGCCATGATGGAGAGCCCAGCGAGCATGGCGGCCACTCGAGCATCACACCCAGAGACCAAGGACGTCCAGACAGCTCATCAATACACCTTTCCATGGTTGACCCAGTTGCAGTTTCCAGCTTTGGTAATAGATTTGAAAGCTCGGTCACGAGAGCCTCGAGAAGCCAAATTCTTAGGGCTCAAGGGTGTACTCTTCTTTGCTATGTAATTATGACTCAGAGGCTCGGTTCCTCTATAAAAACCCAGGCATTGTAATAGAAAAGGGGGGGAACTATCTGCTAGAAAGTTGTTGTAACTTGATGTCCTGCGATTAATACTAAAAGGCTTTGAGCTCAATTTTTCTCTTTTATGCTGCCTTTTGTGCTTGATTATTTATCTTTCTTCGTTTGTATACCGAGATGCTAAACCCTGCACCCGACGTATGATCGAGGATTGTACCCTAAAACTTGCTTTAAAGGATACATAGGAGCCAAAAAGCATTGTATTGGCTTTCTTTTATGCTGCCTTCTATGCTTGATTCTTTTGTCTTTCTATGTTTGTATACTGGATGCTGAACTCTGCGTCTGGTATGTGATCGGGGAAGGTACCCTGAAACTCGCTCGAAGGATACATAGGGAAATTAATATTGCATTTCTTTCATTTATCCTTGGTGTTCCTTGCTGCTATTCAAGTCACTGGTTAGCGATCATGCTTCCTATTCACCCCCACCTTACATCACCGACTTCTCTAACCCTCATTCCTTTTATCTCTTTCCTGCACCTTTATCTTCAAACACCCAAGTAGTTTAGTATAGGATCCGACCTTTCTTTGGAGATTCGCATGAGGAGCATCTCTTCCCTTCGACCTTTCAATGTTGGTCTAGGTCTAGGGCACATACACTGGATCAAAACCCTTTCCTAGGCAGATTTGATGACCAACAGTCACCACTTTTAGTCTTTGCCCAAACAATGTGATCTTCATCCTCTCCAGAGGGAATAATTTGCTGAGTTAAAATGTTATAAAGCTCTTCATACTCCACTTCAAAACCTTGTACTCTGGTGTGTTTCCATCTTTTGATATTTATATCCTACAACATATAATTTGCAACCTTCTTCCCAATATGCTGCCCCATATGATCTTGAATCCTAGCCAAATGAGGATTCTGGGATAACTCCTCAGATCTCACCCATCGATCCTTCCAAAAGTCTATTGTTTACCCATTTCCTAGAATCCATCTAAGACCTTTCTTGACAAGATCCCTGCTCATGAGGATTGCCTTCCAAAAAGAAGACCCCTTGCTTGCTAAGTTTTCATTAAGGAAGTTCACACCTTGGAGGTATTTCCTCCTAACTATGGCAGTCCATTCATTATCAACCTTAGTCAATAACCGCCACGCTAACAGAGCTGTATTGAGATGAGCAACTCTCCTCAATCCTAACCCCCCATCAGCTTTAGGTTTGTAAACCTTGTTCCAACCTACTAAATGGATCCTTTTCTTATCCTCAGTCCCTGACCAGAGAATTTTTTTTGAAGTTGCTCAATTTTGTGATACACCTTGCTGGGAGATCTGAAGACTGATAGGAAGTAAATGGGTATACTTTTAAGTGAAGCCATAGTTAAAACTTCTTTTCCTGCTTGAGATAACAAATGTCCTTTCCAACCTGCTAGCTTTTTTTGGATCCTCTCTAGAACTATGTTCCACATTGATCCTTTAGGTTTCCCCGTAAATAGGGGAAGACCTAAATAGGAGGTGGGAAGGGATGCAATCTAACATTCCATGATCCTTGCTATGTTGTTTTCCCCTATTTACAGGGGTATTGATGAAATAAAGTTTGCTCTTATCAAAATTCACTTTCTGTCCAACCGCTTCTTCATACATTATGAGAATATTTTTAATCCTTCTTGCCTCAACCACAGAAGCCAAAGTCAGTAGCAATGTATCATCAAAAAATTATTGATGTGTCACCGGGGTAGTTAGCGATGTGGCCTTGATACCTGATATGATTCCAGCTACCGCTGTTGCCTTAATGGTTCTTCTCAAGGCCTCGGCTACAATGATGAACAACATAGGAATTATGGGATCTCCTTGTCTTAGACCACATTTACTTTGAAAAAAACCTGTAGTAGACCCATTAACCAAAACTAAAAAACAAGGCTTAGAAATACACTCTCTTATTAACTTGACCCATTTCATGTTGAAGCCAAATTTTAATAAAAATGCCTCTAGGAATTCCCAATTTATCCTGTCATAAGCTTTGTTCATGTCTAACTTTAAATCCATGACTAATTTTTTGGTTTGAGCGGCTATATGAAGAGCCTCATGAATAGTAATAACTCCATCTAAGATTGATCTTCCTTGTACAAAACTTCCTTGACTTGGATCAATGATAACCGGTAGAACTTTCTTCAAACGGTTGGCTAAAACTTTGGACAAAATTTTATAGCATATATTACACAGGCTAACCGGCCTAAAGTCAGCCATAGTCTTGGGGTTGGGGCCTTTAGGGATCAAAGCAATGAAAGTTGAATTGAAACCCCTTGGAATATGATTTTAACTTTGGAACTCATTTATTGTAGCAATAACTTCTGCTCCAACAATATCCCAATAAACTTGGAAAAATCGTGGTGAAAACCCATCCGACCCAGGAGCTTTGTCAGGATCCATGTTAAACAAAGCCTCCTTGATCTCTTCATCTAAAAAAGCTGATGTAAGAGACTCGTTAATCATTTCATAAATGAGTTGTGGAATGAATTAAAGGAGAGAGTCCTTTGCTTGGGCATTACAGGCTCGTTCTTCACCCAATAATGAACAAAAAAAATTAACAGCCTCGTCCCTGATCTCCTAAATTTTTTGAGTTGAGGATCCATCCACCTTAGTTAAATTTCTAATATTATTGTTGCTTCTATTGCTCAATGTGGTAACATGGAAATTTTTTGAATTAGATTCCCCTTACTTTAGCCATAATGCCCTTGATTTTTGCCTTCAATACATCTCTTCACAAGCTAAAATATTATAAAAATCACAAAGGGTTTCCTTCTCTTCAGTCCTTATCGCCTCATCATAGGTTCCATTTTGGATTTTGCTTTCTATTATTCTCATTTTTTCCCCCACTGCTCTCTTATTCTCAAAAATATTTCCAAATACTTCTTTATTCCATATTCTAAGGTTGTTTTTCACCATCTTAAGTTTTTGAGATAGTTTGAAGGAAGCACTTCCCTAGAGAGGCTTCTGCCACCATTCCTCTATTTGTTTCTTGAAGTCCGGATGTTTAACCCACATTGACAGAAATTTGAATGGCTTTTTAAAGGAGTTAGCCTAAAATGCCTCCCATAGAATAAGATTATGGTCTGAAGCGCATTTAGGAAGGGCTTGTAACACTGAATCACCAAACATTTTTGTAGCTTCCTTGGATAAAAAAAACCTGTCCAACCTTTCTTGAATCAGCTGACTTCCTATCCTCTTGTTACTCCATGTAAATTTGGCTCCTTTTAGTCTTACATCCATCAATTAATTTGTGTTAATTAATTCATTGAAGTCCTCCATGCTCCTTGAGGGTAACCTAGATCCTCCCTTCTTATCAGATGGGTAAAGGGGGGTATTGAAATCTCCCCCAATCACCCAAGGAATGTCTTTAAAATCTTGGCTCAAATGCTCCAAAAACTCCCACAGTTCAGACCGCCCTTGGACAAAGGTGGGGGCATAAACATTTGACATAATCCAATTCTTATTAGTATCAAAATCATGAAATAATACGCTTAAGACTCTTTAATTTTCTTGAATAATACTTCCTTCTATTTTAATAGGATCCCATAAGATCATGAGGCCCCTAGATGCTCCTATCACCTTTTGAAAGGCCACTTCCCTTTGCTTCCAAATCCTTCTAGCTATAAGTGATGATTGTTCCACATCTATTTTGGTTTCTTGAAGAAAATTGATAGTAGGATTCCAATCCTTCCTTATAGACTTCACCATCCTTTGTTTTTGTGGGCCGTTTAGGCCTCTCACATTCCATGAGAGAACCTTCATTTAGACTGTTTGATATTTTTTCCCCACCCCCTTCCCTGATCCAAAGGGGGTTTGTCAATTTTGCTATTATCCTAGCCAGGAATAGCTTGCTGTAACAATGTTCTTTGCTTTTCATTTGTAATTTCTTCATTGATTCTCATTCTAGAGTGCTCTACTGTAGATATTCTTCCTTTCTTTCTTTCACTTCCATAATCTATCGGAGGCTTGGTAGTGCTTCTAGTCTATTTTGGACTGAAATGAGGGGGCATATACTATGATAGTCTAGGGCTTGAACCTTCTTCCTCATTTTGGGGGTTTTCAATTCCCTCTTCATCCTCAGCCTTGTTTTGGTTCACCTCTCCTATCTGGTTCCTAAATAGGGGGTTTTCCTTCAAGGAACCTTTTACCGTTGGGCTCGTCTGATAAGGGATAATTTTCTCCACTACCATATTAGGAGCTACATTCCTGGCTCTTGTTTCCACAACTTTGACTCTTGAATCTATTTTTTCCATGTTTAAACTAAAATGACCTGGCAATTTTTCTTCATTTTGAGCATAGCTTTTGGGGATTTTTATCATCGCTGTGGATGGTCCTGATTTGAATGGGGAGTCTAGGGTTTTAGGAAACTTGACACTGATGGTATCATCCTTACTATTTTATTTTGCAACTTCTATATTTGCTAAGATATCAAACATGTTCAAGCTGGGATCTTTATTACATACCTTATGATTTTTGCATCCCTCATTATGTTGCTTTCCTTTCTCCTGGATTTTTTCTAGTTCTGTGTTGGCTTGGTCAGCATGGTCATTCTTAACTTGTTTGTATCCTTCCAAGTTAAGACGTGGTCCTTGAAACTTTGGTATCCCTCTCCCATTAGCTTTTCCTAGAAAACCTTCGCTCGTGGCTTCCTTGTTTGTAGTTATTGTCATACATTGGACTTGAAGGTGGCCCTGGGTTTTGCACACGCTACAAAATGCCGACTTGTTCTCATACTCCATAGGTTGAATCCTTAGAAACTCTCCATATGCTAGTTCCACATGAGAAGGTAGATCAGAATCCAAGTTTGCATTTACATAGATCTTGGCACGCGTCAGTCTAGTCATTTCCTGGGTTGAATGGTGGTAGGAACCTAGGGTTCCTAGCACATAAAATGATAAATAAATAATAAATAACCTAAATCTAAAAGAATAACCTTTTGATATTGTCGAGAAGTCCATTCAATAAATTATATTATATTTTATATTCATAGATGATTGAATGATAAGTTCTTACAATGTTTTATACCCCTCTAGGGTTATAGGTGAAAGGTTGCAATGCTTCCTAACCCTAATCTTATAATAATATAATAAATAATATAATTAATTATTATATTATTTATTATTATATTATTTTATTATTATGACCATAGGATATAATATATTATTATTATTAAGAGTATTAATTAATGTTAGGATAGGATCCTAACATTCCACCCCTCTTGAAAATAGCTTTATCCTCAAAGCTAAAACCCTATTTCTTTTATAATCACCATGTATAAGGCCTTGTCGAAAGAGCTTCGTATGCCTTGCATCACTTGTTAAATGTGATACTCTAGCCAAAAAAAACCAATTTAATTTTCATAAAGGTTGATGCCAACATTCTTCAAAAGGAAACTCGAAATTTACTTGTATTCACCCCCACCAAGTTGCATACATCATGAATTTTTAGCATTTGGATACGGTAAGATGCAAAAGTGTTTGGTCATTGGAACACTTGTAGTACATATCCTTAGAAGATGTGACTTCTAACAATATTTTCAAGGGGTGTTATAATACTTTCCTTGGTAGCTTAAAAACAATACCGATTCACCATCGTTATTTAGATTAGAGGCGAGATCAACATATTCCTCTAATAAATACTTCACTAGCTTATCATGCTCTCCTTTGGCTGCTGTATTTTTTTTTTTCAATTTTGCATTCACAAATATTTTATTATAAGGACTAGAGATTTGGATTTATGAAGTGCCTCCTGTGTCAAATTAAAGACTGTAGGATTTGTTGAGGTACCTTATTCTCATGGATGACACTTTCGCAGAAAAGTATTGAGCAAGAAAGATGTGACCTTGCAAACTACTCAATGTCCTGGTAGAAAGTTATCCAAAACCCACCCAGTAAAACACATCCAATATAAAGCCTTACTCTATCCCGTCATAGGCTTTATCAAAATCAGTCTCGTTAAAAAGCATGCTTTCAGGCTGATGACTCTTCTCAGAATGCATAATCATTCAAATTTGCGGATTTGGTCCTACTCCATGTGGCAAGAACCTTTGCCAACACCTTATAGAAGACCTTTGAAATAGTTACAAGAAATTAACCTCCCACAATCTAAATTCTGGACATTTTGGGAATACATTTTTTTTTTGTTTTGTTTTTCTTTTGTTTTTTTTGAATTTACATGGTGGAATCGGTAGCCACCACGAATCCGGGTAGGCTATGCATCTTTTATGGCCACCACAGTATTCTGTGATGTCCTCCCCAGAAGCTACCACATAGATCTTCATGCAGTATGCACCTATAACCACCATGCCATAATCATTTTAAACCTTTTACATCGTTGAAAGCACCAGGAAAGGGACAAGCATTCAGTCCAACGAGGCCCGAGATTTGAACCTTGGACATCTGCCCCCCTTATGGGGTATGGATGAACCAATTGGTCTACACCTCAAACCTATTTTGGGAATAAATTTAATCAAACTTTATTCACCATTTTTTTTGTAACATTTCCCTTCCTGGCAAGTTGGTAGGAGATCCTATCCAACAACCATTGACTCAATTTTTTTAATAGGATTCACAAGAAAAATCATCTAGCTAGCCTGGGAAATTTACCATCTTGCATTTCTTGAAACATACAGTACAACTTGTCTAAATTAGTAGACTCTACATGGTAGGTGCCATTCAACCTACTCAATCCCCGAGTCTCCTAGCAGTCATCTTGCCAGTTCCAGAACTGGCCCTGGAAGATCTTCTTAATGCAATTTTTATTATCAAAACAACACCCTTTGAGAATCCCTGAGAGTTAATTTACTTGATGTACCTCCTTTCTTGATACAGTTGTACGTCAGATTTTAGATTATCCAGATCAATACTATTTATTATTAAAAAAAAAGATTTTGGTCTTCTTTTCCAAGTCTATTCTGTTTCAATTTTCTTTTTAAATAAATCCGAGTTGATCTCTGGCTATTTTCATCATTGCCACCATCCTTCCTCACCCCTCTCAGAAGTTGGTTATATGCAGAATGTTGCCTCCTGCCATATACTCCGTTACCATTCTTCATTAGGCCTACAGTCACTCAGTTCTAGAAGGGAGAAATCAAGTTTGTAATGAATGTTACAAGCCAACACATTATCTGCAAAAGTATATATGGGGGATGATTTGACTCACTCACAGTAACATCCACTTGCATTAATCTATGTTGACTGAAAGCAAATATGGCCTCATGAATCTAGCATAAAATCAGTCCAGTATGACTGTACAGTGTTCCAATCTTAATGTTGCACCAACATGAAGCAAGCACTCAGCACTAAATGAGTTTGTAATAAGTTGCAACTTGATTTTCATTAATGAACACATGAGATACTGACAATTGGTCTCCCCATGCATGGTAAAATTTAAGGCCTCTTGAGGTGATTGCTGGAGAATTTCATAGTAACGCGCTACAAAGGTTCTTGTTGCCATATATGCCAGTGCTTCTTGATCGTTAGCCATTGTAGAACCAGTCAAAAGTGGTGTTTGATCAGATTGAATTTGTTGTGATATTGAAAACCAAATAATTAAAGGAGTTGGAAATTTTGGTTATTTTCAATAATTAACAGTGTTTTGTGGTCTTAGATTCATATTGTCTATATGATTTCAAACAGATTGCATACTACGATGACGTCTGCGCCATATGTGAATCCACTTCTGCTATTTCAGATTTTTATTTTTCACCTAATGGTGGTGGCCATGGAGGCGGTCTCGAAGGAGATAGACATCCACTAGTAGTGATATCATGTGCTACTGGCAGTATATTTCTTCCCAATGGATCGTATGCTGATTTTGTAAATACACTTACTTCCTTAACATTAATTAAATTATTCCAAAAATCATTGCGAACAGTATTGGAGATATTGGAAAAACTTGTTTGCTGCTTTAGGGTTATATTAGGTTGTTTTCCACATTGATGGTTATGTGCATCACCCATATGCAAATATGTAAAACACTGTTTTTTGGAAGCCTTTTTCCTTGATATCCCTTTCTTCTTGGTACACTTATTTGAAAAAATATTTACATTTTTAGGGTTTTGAATTTTTTCTGGAAGTGCAATATGTATTTCTAAAAGTTCTTTGGTTATGGGCTCATCCAGAGAAACAATTAATTTAGGGTTTGGAGCAATATGTTCAGTTGCATTTTTTTCTTTCTTGGGAAGAGCAATGGGTACCACCTAGGATTCGTTGGCTATGGGTTCTTCCTCCACCTGGGATTCCATGGCTATGGGTTCTTCCTCCTCTACTAGAGATTCCATGGCTAGGGTCTCCTCCTCTTGCATTTCCATTAAATATTGTATAATATGATCAAAATGTTCCATTTGTTTTTTTTGTTTTTTTTCAATCATTCTTCTAATTTCTGCAATGTCATTTTTTATTTCCTTGACCAATATGGTTGGATCCATAAGGCTCTGATACCATATGGTAGGAACCTAGGGTTCCTAGCACATAAAATGATAAATAAATAATAAATAAACTAAATCTAAAAGAATCGCCTTTTGATATTGTCGGGAAGTCCCTTCAATAAATTATATTATATTTTATATTCATGGATGATTGAATGATAAGTTCTTACAATGTTTTATACCCCTCTAGAGTTATAGGTGAAAGGTTGCAATGCTTCCTAACCCTAATCTTATAATAATATAATAAATAATATAATTAATTATTATATTATTTATTATTATATTATTTTATTATTATGACCATAGGATATAATATATTATTATTATTAAGATTATTAATTAATGTTAGGATAGGATCCTAACAAATGGTCTATTGCCACGAGCTCTCCTATCATTTTTGCTATGCCACTAAGCTAGTACTCATTAACAAACTATGTTGGGAGGTTTGGTAAGCGGACCCAAATGGGTGCTATATTAATGTTTTGCTTCTCAGGGTTGAAATCCTCCCCCCACTTCCTCATAAAGAGGCTACGCCTTCCTAGAAACCAGGGTCCTCCTGTCAAGATGTGCTCTGCATCATCTTTGTTGTTGAGTATTATCATAAAAAAACCTCTTGACATGGCTACGATTTCTAAGCTTCCTAAATTTTTCCACTTTGCCATGGCCCATGAGTGAATAGTCTCAATGTACGGCCTTCCTCCCAAAAACTTGCCAACTAAGGATGATGCCTCCATATCCAATAATCTTTCCATAATATCCACTGGCATAGTTAACCTATTATTGTTTGGTATTAGGGGTGGTAGTTCACTGACTGGCTCCTTCTTTTTCCCTTTTAGCATTTCCAAAAAGGTTGGGCCCTTGATGCCAGCTCCCGAACCCCAGTGGGACCCTTTGTCTGAGGGTTTATCTGGAGGATTTGTACCTTTAGCCTTTTTGAACTGAGTTGATAGGGAATCCTTTTCCTTTCCAACTATAGCATTCTACCCTACCTCTGGATCTTCTCCTTCCGTTGGATCAAAATTCTTGTCTATTGTTTTTGCTCCTCCTTTGCTTCCTCTGCTTCCTCCACCGCTCCTCATCTCTCCCAATCCTCCGCTTCCTCCTCTTCCTCCCCCATATTCCTCATGCACCTCTATTAATTTATTGTTTAAGTGAAAGTGCCAATAGTCAATTATTTTTCACAAGTACTATGACTTCAAAATTATCTCCAAAAACATGGCCTATACCTATTATACTTCTAAAAACTCTTTAGTATTATCCATGTTTTCTAAATTACTGACAATAGCAACTTCTTAATGACCAAAGCTATTTTTATTTTGAGAGTAGTGTACTAGTGCATAATAAATTTAATATACCCTTTTTCAATGCACTAGTATTTTAACCTTATCACTCCAATTTAAATCTCAAGATAATGCACTTAAATTAATCTACTACAACAATTCAAGAATAACCTAAAATGAATATTTAGAAGTTATTCTGCAAATTCACTATAACTAATATTGTAAGACTTAGACTTATTTTCTATTTTCTATTTAGATGATAGTTAGTTGATATATATAACTCTAAAATCTAATCGACTCCTAAATAATTTGCAAATGAACCTCTTTCTATTTGCAATTTTGAAGACTATAGTCTACTTTTCTTTATGTAACTTTAAGCTAGATAAGGTGCTCAAATGAATATTAATTAATGACTTAGTTAGCACCAGTAGTTGCATACCTTTTTTAATATTATGTAGCTTCTTATTACAATTCTATAGTGGATGTAGATCTTGGTGCCTAATATCACCAATTTGTTTCTCCAAGTAGAGTTTTGCAGCCCTTTGTAGAATATTCTTGAACAACCCTTTCTTCACCAAATTATGGTCTCAAAATTTCTTTTACAAGCGTAGGATTTTTTGGCTTGTTCTCCTCTTGTAATATTCTCCTTCCATTGTAGATTTGGATAAGTCTCTATCTCTGAAGTTGTGCCTTCTTGATATGAGAGGTAATATTCAAATATCATAGATTTGATGAGATTCTTCTATCTTCAAGTCTTCTTGTTGAATTTTGATTTCAAGTAGGATATTTCTCTCAATATTCTAAATATCTTAAGGTCTTTCACTAGATTCTTCTTCTATAATTTGTCACTCCTTTCCAAATTATCCTTCTCTTGGGCTTGTTTTCGGATGGCAATAATTGTCCCAAGTTCTTCACTATCAAGGGCTTCTCCTTGGTAGTGGATTTCTCGAGTGATATCTCCTTTGATTATTTATTCAGTAAGGCTTTCCTATCCTTTTTCTAGATGCTCGATGAGACCTTTCTAAGGTCTTTGATCTTGTAGGTTCTGATGGTCTTCACTTGAGAAATTTTCAACCTTCTACTCCTGGATCTTTGATTATGTTGCTTTTGGATTTGAGCAGGACTCTCATAGCCCTTTACAAGTCTAGAAGTCCTTCAATGAGACCTTCTCCTGATCTCCTTTGCTTCAGGTACTAAATTGTTTCTAAAGAAGATACCCTTCCTAATATTTTTGTAGGAAGTTTCCCAATTCACTGAATCTTCTTTCCCTGCAACAAATATGATAATACTAAAATCTTAATCTACTTTTGAATAAAATATTCATTTTGAATTCCTTTTTAGGATCAAGAATTCTAGCTTCTGTGGCCTTTTTAAGAATTAATGCTCTTGTGGCATTCTTCAATATCAAGGATTATTTATCCTTTTCAATATCAAGGTTTCTATGGCCTTTTCAATATTAATACTTTTGTCACTTCTACTTTAAGGCTTCTATGGCATTTTCGTATTAGGATTCTATGGCTTGTTCTTCAAGGCTACTATGGCCTTATTGTATCATGCTTCTATGGCTGATTCTTCAAGGCTACAATGGCCTTTTTGTATCAGGCTTATATGGCCTATTCTTCAAGGATATTATGGTATTTTCAATTTGCAACGGAGATCTTCGGTATCCTAGCTTCACCATACCTTTTCTTCAAAATTCTTCTTCCACAGTGTTCTCCTGCATAATAAACCAATATTTACACTATGAGGGCACACCAACATTTGGGCAACAATGTTAGAGTCTCCTAGATTTATTTCTTAGGAGTACCAATCCTCTAGGAATTAGTTATCTGTAAAAAAAAAACTTTAGGAAATAGTTGGAAAATTTTAAATATTCTATATCTTCACTAAATGCTCTATCAATATAGTGGATTGAATGTTGAGTCTTGGTCTACACGAGTTTTCTTGTAACTATGTGGAAAGACTCAAGCCAAATGTAATCTCAGTATTTTCTAGTATTGAGATATCCTTCAATTATCACTTGTGACTCTCCTTAATTCTATCACCTAGATTCTTCTGATAACTTTTGATAGTGACTGGTCCAATGGCGCATTAGGTTGACAAAATACATAGGCTCAATAATGATGGTGATTTTCATATAGACTTACATAGACTCGATCTACCATAGCTCTGATAACACTGTTATATTTTGATACAATATTCCAAGGATATAATAATCACAAGATCCAGAATAATATTAGTGAAATTAAATCTACAAGAAGACTAAGATATGCAATAAACATAAATGATATATAAATGAATACAATGTAGCTATGGAGGAAATGAGCACTCCATCAATATAGCTAATGGACTACATTGCATCCATCACCAATGGATGGTTATCCATACATAACTAAACTAAATACTAAGAACCCTAAGCTATTGTGTCACTTACACCCCTCTTTCTTCTATACTAACAATGAGGCCATCCTTATATATGAAAAATAGGATACTTTGCCAACACTCTATCTAGCTGTACAAGTGACACCTTGCACAATTAAAAATTGCACATGGACACTTGTGCATTTATTACATTGCATGAAGTAACTATATAAATTCCCTCTAAAGTAATATAATGTCCTAAGTATGTACCTTTGAAGATACATTTACATAATATAAATGATGGAATATAAACTATTTCTAACAATTTATAAGAAAATACATGAACTATACCTGGATCAATGAAACCCTTTTTTGAAGGGGGTATGATAGGGTATTATTGAGATGTGTCAAGGAAGAAATAATTAGGGTTTTTTTGATATATTACCATTATCATCCATTATTTAACTCAAACACCAACTCAAAAAATCATGAGAGTAAGATATTACTGGTAAACAATATTCATGGATTGTTTACAATAAGTGAAAGACTATGAAACATGCCATCTATACATAGGTTTTAGTAAGAGAGCACATTTTTCCATTGAGCATATAGTAGTAATAGATCTATTCTATCAATGGGAATTGTACTTAATTAAAATATTAACTCATTATCTAGTAGTAGACATGTGTGAGTCTTAGCAACCACAAACTATTTCACTAGTTGAGTCAAATTCATCCTAGTTAAGGTGATAAATAAAGATAGTTATTAGGCTATTAGAGTATATAATCACTATATTTAGAACACTTTCAACAATAATCATGGATAACACTATAGTATTTATAATTATGAAGTTGCTTTAGTTTGTGCTAGAATATAGATTCATCCCAAAAACATCATAAAACTAATACCCACAAGGCAATGAACTAGAAGGATTCATGAATAAGAACATGATCAAAGTTCTAAAAGGGGCGATTATTGAATACAAAAGAGATTTGCATACTAAATTATAAATTATGTTATAGATGGATAGGACCATCCAAAATACATATATTGGTACTTCCCCTACAAGATGGTGTTTATAAAAGTAGTTTTTCTAATCAATTTAGAATTATTTTTGCTCTAAATGTTCCAATAGTTAGATTTGGAGTACACTAATATCCCACCCATGTAGGTTTTTATAAATTCATCACACAACTAAAAAAGGATAGGGCTAAAGCCTTTCCTATATTTATAAAAATAAAAAAACAATTATAAAATGGTTTAATAAATGGGCTATCGATTTTCAGTTCAAGAAGGAAAATTTACTGAAATGAGATGAAAACAAAATAAAGCCTAGAAAATGTGAAAAGTTTAATTCTTTCTAGAGTGGGCCTTATTATATCAACAAAGTACAAGATCCAAATGCATATAAGTTAGTCATAATGGAGAGAATAATGTTGACATTTTTAGTTAGCAAGCAATATTTGCACCACCTATGAAGATAAATAAAAACGCCCTTGTAAAAATGTACATAATATATTTTTTTTCCCTTGTTTTTATTTCTCCTCTTTATTTTGATGTTTCCCTTGCTTTTTAAAAAAAAAACTTCTACTTAAGAAAAAATATTTAAAGAGATTCTAAATTCCCATCCTCTTGCATCTATTTATAATAGGTATTAGCTCAAAATATGTTCAAAATCAAAGGAAATGGTGAAGGAATGCAAGTTTTTCACCAAGGAAAGAATCAATCAATTCATTAGAGTCAACTAGAAATTTACTAGATTGGTTGATTGTTGTCATCTTTAGTCAATAGGGGTTATGATAAAATATTGAAAAATATTGAACCTATCATTAAATTTCTTATAATGCACTAAATTAAAGTTTACCTCAATAGAGCATAAGCTAGAAACTCCTCATTGAGTTCCAATTTGTGGGGCAATTATGTGGTCCATTGATGTATATGCAAAAGAAAAATTTGATGATGCCATTCTCATGTAGTTTTAAACCATGGCACTCAAGAGAGTGAAAAAAAGGAATGCTAAGTGATATTATATTGATAAAAACACATTTTTTTAAGCCAATTTGTAGGATCAAAGTGTGATGATGTCAATAGATGAAATCTTAAATTCATCAACCTAAGAAACAAAGGGTGAGAAAGATGATAGTTTTAGAATTAAATCACATCAAAACCTACCAAATCATCAATCTTCCTTGCATACATAGTAAATTTATTTCATATGCAATGAATTAATTTTGCACACATGAGGGTTGGTCTATGAGAGAGGATATAGATATTAGGAGCGAATCCTTTTTCCTAGTTTTTATTTCTTGAGATCTATTAGGAACATATACAAACCCGTATGAACTTCTAAAACCATTTAGAATTTACAACCAACAATCATTCTTATTCCTAAGATATTTACTTGCATCTATCATGGCTAACTTTGATTCGTCAAAGTTTGAGTGGCTCATGAATCAGTATATTTTATTATACATACTTTCCAAACCCTAAAGTGGTGATAACAAAGAAATAGGAGGTTTGATTCGTATTCCTCTACAACCACCTTGTAAAGACAATACCACATTAAGTGGTTCCCTTTTTCTCTCCTAGTAAACCAATGTATGTTATGGGGTATCTACTATAGCTAAAAAATAAGGTATGTAAACTCACATGTCCCCTACCTTACCTAACCTAATGACAACATTGTTATCTAAGAAAATTTCTTTTTTTGTTTTCAATATCCCTTCAAAGTTTCACCAAGTACTCAAACGTCCTCTAGACCGATGATGTCATTAGTGGTTTTTTGAATCTCAATAATTTAAACTCTTAGTGAAGTGGTTAAAGTTAAATAATTTTCCTAAAGTCAAGGATCCAATTTTTTTTGAAAAATCCATTTATCGATCTAGTGATTGATTTGGTGACAAGTAAGGTTTGATGATTTCAATAAAACCAATTATTCACTGAATAAAAATTAAGTATAAGGAAAGTGGTACAAAATAAGCATTCAATCTAATGGTTCATTGGATGTGATTCATGGAAATTTTGATTGTATAGAAAATTTAAACCTATAATAAAACAATTTACTAGAATATTAAATATGGATCCAATGGTCCCTAGTGTAGATCCCATTTAGGAAGTTTTCATTGAGTTAGAGGAGGAAGAATAGTTTTCTCTTTTGAGAAGACCCTACCATAAGAATTTTTTGAACAACCTTCCACCTCTAGGAGGTAAAATACAATAAAAGCCTCTAAAGTGCCAATAAAGAGAACTGTAACCCCTAATAACCTAAGTAGGTAAAAAAAAAGAAGGCAAAAAGATAATTCAGACCCTATAACATGGCATAGAGAATGGGAACTTGAATATTCCCCTGAAGAATATTGGAGAGAGGATATCCAATGATATAGCATGAGTCTTACTGAATCTAAGATTGTGGCCCACTTATGGATCTTAGGAGTTAGGTAATTTTTTGTGCATCAAGTATTAGAGTGCTTAAACTTAGTCCATGCATACATCACTTGATATAATAAGAAGTGGTATGCTATAATACTTATACAACAAGTTGTCTCCTTGATCCACATCACTCCAAAAGAAATCAATGGCTTAATGCATATTACAAATGATTCAATTGGATGGATATACTACTCTCCCAAGGTGCAAATAAAATATTTTGATAGGAAGAGAAAGAGTGAGTGGTATAAATTCATGGTCATACAATTCAATAATCATAATAAGGCCCATGAATTCAAGCTAACGCTATGAATGGATATGTTCAAGGATGAGGTACAAAGGGCCTTATCAACCATATCTTTTATCTTGGGTAGTGAATTGGATTAAATTATGAGAAAATAATATTTATGAATGTTGCATGGAGGTAGAGATATTTCTAGGTATCCACAACTTTTGGACTACATAACATACATCACCAAGGAGATAAACTAGAAGCTAAAGCATTTTTATAAAACTAGGAGCTTTACCTTCAACTTATATCTAGTGTGATGGGTCATGTATTAGAAGAGGAATAGTTCCCTATTTTATGTTTGAAAATAAAATCAAGTTGGTCATCCATTAAACCTACTAGTATTGAGGCAGTAGAGGCCACCTACATCAAGTAGAAGAATTTGTGTTATGTTATTAACATAGATATATATGTGTCCATTATGTAGAAGTTATTGTGTAGAATTCACAGGTTATCATTGACACTTCGAGTATTGGTATAGATATAGGATGAGGATAAGAAAAAAAATTATTTAGGCTTCTATTCTACATGTGTCAATTTATACGGATTCTTTAAAGAATATTTTAGGCTAACAACATTTGTACCAGACTACATTTTATACTAAAAGTAGTTTGGCAATTGGACTTGTGTTACATACCCCATTAATGTAAACCATGTTGGCCTATATTATTTTATTATATGGTGTATATAAAGGTCACATGTCAAGTTAGGAATAGGTAGGATAATATTGTCATAGAATCACATATATAATTGTCATAGAACCATATATGTAACCACTAGGGAGTATTGTTATAGAATATTGTCATAGAACATTTTCATAGAATAGTTTGGAATATGTCTGTAAATATTATAGAAGTGTAAGGATCTAACCCTCATCGTACTAGATAAGATTTGGAATATTTTGTTAAGGAGGTTGAACCGTTGAATAGGCTAGTGATATTCATCTCTCTTGTTCCAAGATTCTACAATTGCTTATACTACAAGTTTTCATGTTTCATTTATTTAATATTTTTGTGATTCAAATGCAATACTAATATTGATTATGTCATTAGTATTTGTATTTATATTTAGAATCATTCTTAGTATAATTTTTCTCATTTTATTTCTAGATGAAATACTCACATTGGTGGAAGAGGTTCATTCCAAGTGGTATAAAATCCCATTCCAAGATGTGGTAAGCTTCTATTGTGAGAAATTTTTTTCTTGTAAGACTAGGTCTATAGCTTAAAAATAATTTTTTGACCATTTTAAAATATCATGGAGGATTTTACATTTTTGGCCAAGCCAAATTACCTATTAAGTGTTTGTTGGAGTGATGGGTGATCAGAATCAAACACTGAGGCCTTAGATAGAATCCATATATAGAATTGAGCTCCCACATACCTTGCATATATTGGGAGAATCAAATATAGGAAGTCGATCAAGTTATCCATGTAATGTGTTAGATTTTAAGCCTAATTATCTTAGGTCTTATTATATTTAAACCATTATATCTTAGGTCCCAATATATATAATCAAGAGTAGAATTTAAATACAAGATCAATCAATATATCTCCCCATCCAATGGCCTAATTCCTTCCATTCCACTTGCCTCAAGTACTAGTGGTCTATCATTCTTCCCCATTTCATGTGGTAGGTGTGGTTGGAGCAAAATAATAGAGCTTTTTAGGATACATGTCATGATAGTGAGTCTGTATCCTTAAGGATTATCAGCTTTGCATCTAAAAATGCCAACATCCTTTTATGTGAGGACTATCTCGTGTCACCCTATGAAGCCTTGTTGGATAATTCCATAAACCTATCTTTCGATGTATCGAATCAACCCCACACTGTTGTGGATAGATCCCTCATGTCTTGGCTTTCTCCTCCCCCTTGTTGGGTCAAAATGAATTTTGACGGAGCATCCAAAAGTAATCTTTGTAGAGCCAGCTATGGAGGGGTTATCCACGATGAAAGAGGTAAAGTTCTCATGGCCTATGTTACAATACCAATATAACCAAGTCAGCTATATTTCCAAGTGTTAATTACTTTATTTATTTATCATTATATATAGTGTAGGTTGATTTATTATTTTATTATATTTATATTTCATAATAATTTGTGTAATCACAAGGATTAAGCCCTCATTAGTGGCAAAGGACTTAGCCCTCCTAAAGTGGCAAGCATATTAATTGATTTACTACATTTGTGTTTGTATTCGTGTTGTGAGAATTTCGCTTCAAGTGGTATCAGAGCCACTTTCTTTGAGGTTGTGCAAAATTTTTTCTTAAGTCTCATAGAGTGCAGGTTTACCCGATTTTTTTCTTGATCAAACTTGGTTGGAAACTGAAGGTTCATATATGCAAAACGTAGTAATGCCAAAAACCAATATAAAAATATCGATCTAATCATTACTGAAGCTTGTAGTCAGAGTGGGTGATCATCTAAGAAGATACGGTATTGGAAAACAATGTTAAATTCAAAAGCCATAATAGTCACATTTTGAGCATCCAACTACGTCCAAGAAAATTTAATTATCTTAGATATAACCTAAAGTTTCAAGGGTAACATTTTTGTTGTAATGAAGATCATCCGGGTAACATATTAAATTTTTTAAAAATCAATTAGTTGTCCCAGTGTAAAATCTTCAAATCTTTCCCATCACAAGAAATCCAAGATAATTTAACGATGCATTGTGTGAATTTTACATGATTAAGAATATTATAAAAGAAACACAGATTCGTCTACACATCAGTCACAAGCTCAAAATTTTGCATGCTTACTTTGGCAAGTCAGTGGAAATTTTACTATCAAGATCCATGATATCAGTTAATCCATAAGAGCAAATTTAATCATCAAAAAACAAGATGAAGAAAAATGTTTCAAATTTGCTGAATAAAATAAGCAACATTAGCTATCAATGTGTTGTTGGTCACCATACAAAATATAATATTTTAAAAAGCATATTAAGGAAGTAAGGGCATTTATTTTTTAATACCAAGAAGAAAGCGATTTAGGCAACAATTCAAGTCATCTATGGGAAACCAATCATAGTGGGATGAAGCATGTATAAACTAGCGGAGTGCAACGTATCAATCACTCTTAAAGTGAAATTCCAAAAATTTGTAGTCTTAAATCTACCACAAACACTGGGTGTTTTATTTTCTAATCAAATCACTCGAATTAAAGTATTAACACACAAGGCTAAGGTACCTTTGTATTTTATTTGACTATGACATCATATTTTTTAAATTTTACTCCAGTAATTATCCCACACGGATAGTGTGTATTATGTGTAGGTGTATATTTACAAAAATAGATCCTTATTAAAATGTAACTATGATCACATAAGCTATAGACTCTCTTCATGTGTTCGTCTCTCCCTTGTCATCATATCTCCTATCATCTTGTGGCTGTATCCTCCTTGGCATTAATATCTCATTTTCTATTTGTCTCCTATCATCAGGTGTCCATATCCTCATTTATTTTAGGTTCTCTTGTCGTCGTATCTCCTATCAACTTGTATCTGTATCCTCATTGGCATAGATACCCATGTTGACGTGTTCCCTATTGTCTTATGTCCATATCCTCATTGGCATCAGGTCCCCTAGTTGAAAATTGTGGGTTTCCATATCCTCATTGATGTTAGATTCTCTTGTCATCATATCTCATAGCAACTTGTATCTGTATCCTAATTGGCATAGATACCCATGTCGATGTATTCCCTATTGTATTATGTCCATATCCTCATTGGCATCAGGTCCCCTAGTTGAAAATTATGTCTCCTATCATCTTGTCAGATTGTCTTATCATAGTGTTCACATTGTTGCAAGTCATGTCTGCATAGTCTAGAGTTGGTGCGTAATCCAGTCATCCAAATTTAGTGGGTTGTGTCTGGTCATTTGTGGTCCAAGTTATTCATGATCTATTTTCTTGCCTACAATAGCCATTGGAACATTCAAAAAATAACCTTTGGAACCTTATCTAACAATTGGGAATGTTACTTAACCGTCGAAACCAACTAGCCATTGGAGTAGAAATCCAAATCTATCCGTGTCGCAGTTGGAGTGACAACTAAGAAAAAAATAAACCATTTTTTTGTGAAAATTATCAATTATTTTGCAATAGAAGGTAATTTTTTTTGAAGAAATTGAAGACAAATTTTAAAGCAACAATTTTGGCAAGTGCATGAATGGAAGGTGGAATAAAGGGCCAAATGGAAGGTTATTTAGAACATACATAACAAATGAAGGATCCTTGAAATCACCAAGAAGACCTCCATGAAATAAAAGTACATAACATAACTCTCCTTTATGCATTAACAGTTTTAACCCTAACCATCCTATTATCAACCCCATGGCCCCTTCCAGCTTATCCCATGAAAATATCACACATGAAAAAATAGAAAACACCAATGTAAATAACCAAAACGTCCAAGCATGTATAACTCAACTAATGACTAGTATGAGCAACATGACTTTGATGCTGGAATAATTATTGAAGAAACAGAAACAAGAAGCTCCTCTTTCCCAAAATAACTACCATAGACAGAGTGATATTGAGGATCAGGATACAAATGAAGTTTATCACCAAGAAATATGGCCTACAAGTGTTAATATTCCACGTGCTAATATACCTACATTTGAGGGGAGTGATCCATGAGGTTCAATAGCTAAAATGAAAGGTATATTACAACTATATTATGTGCCCGAATCTCAAAAAGTTCCTTATGCCTCCTCCAAACTAGGTACTAAAGCTTACCAATGGTTTTCTTGGAAAAATCATCAACATAGTAGACACCTCTTATGGCCTAAATTCAAGAATTTTTTTCTTAAGAGATTTGATGGAGGGACATCATCCTTATACATAGTTCATCTATTAACACTTAAACAAACTGGCTCAATAAGAGATTATGTTTCAAAATTCATAATTCTTCTTGCATATATAGGAGATTTACAAAATGATGTGGTGGTTTTTGCCTTTAGACATGGGTTGAAAGAGAATATTAAAATTGAAGTTGACTTACAGGATCCTTACTCTTTGGATGACACTATAAGAATTTATAAGTTGGCTGAAAAAAAGGTGCAAAATTTAACATCTTTTAGATGTAACTCCTATAATAATCCTTACTATTGCAATAATTCCTTTTGTATAAATGATCAACTATCAAGATATTATTGCTATAAATATCATAATTATCATGCAAAAGATCAAGCATGTGTACCAAGACAAAAATTTCAAATAGAATATGATAACAGGGAACATGAAGAGGAATCTGATGATATCAATTCACATGAGTCACCTATGCCTGAAGAAAAAATTGATTAATATGAAGCAACCTGTGATGAAGACACTATAGCCATCTTAGTACATGCTCTTATGGGATTAACATCTCACCATATAATCAAGGTACCAGGATTCATTTGACAGAAGAGGATAAATGTGTTAATCGATTCAAGTAGTACTCATAATTTTATTGACATTAAAACTACTAAGGCATTGAAATTACACATTCACTCCTCCATTCAAGATAAGTTTCAAGTTTTAGTTGCAAATGGAGGAAATTCTCATTGTATTGGTAGAACATCTTCAGTTGTGATACAAATGGGAATTTATAATTGGCATGGAACTCTCATTGTTATGAGTTTAGAGAATTCAGAGATTATTTTAGGAGTTGAATGGTTAGAACAATTAGACATGGTTAGTTTTAATTTCATAAAATTATTTGTGGAATGGAAAGAAAATGGAAGGACCATTCACCTTGTCATGAACCTCCCTAGCGGACAATTTGGCACAAAGAAACAATTTATTAACCTATAATGTGGTGATACCTATTTTGAATAATTGAACCAACTATATGATGTTTAGTTGATTTAGAAGGGCATGTTATTGCTAACATATTGCCAAGTGTGCAGGATCAGGTACACTCGGAGGTGGAGAAGGTAGAAACATCCACCAAAAATGAGTGTACTTAAGATCAGGGAAAATGATGATTAAGGTACTTGGAGGTAACATGGATAGATACTTTTATATAGGAATGCATTATCGAAAGGGATAATCATCAATGACTGATCGTCTTGAGCCTTAGTTGATAGCCTAGTATCTATCAAAAAATCTTTGGCTGAGATGGGTGATTGGGTTGATGGAAATATTCCCTATTTGTTGCTTTGTAAACTTGATTTCTCTTTTTTGCATTATGGCTTGGGTATCTTAATGTTGTAATATCAATAGTATAACAACTACAAAAATGCATGTAGTTGCATAGATTAAATGGTTAGTTTGAAATGTTATGTGAGCATCAGTTTTTATGAAGAAAATATGGATTAGGTTTAAATGAAAATTAAAGGTGCATTTAAACAAAATAATGAGGTTTGACTAAATGATGATGTGAGTTCATTTAAACTAATAAACTTTATCTTTGTGATAAATGAAAAATTCATTTAAAAGTAATCGAAGAAGTTTATTTTAATTATATTGCAAATTCATTAATAAAATTTAGTGAAATGAAAAAAATGAAAGAAATCTTTTTGATAATAGATAGAAATATTTTATTAAAAAAAAAACAATTAGGAAATTATTTTAAATAAAAAAAGAAATATATTTTTTTAAGTGGAAATAAAATATCTTGAGGGATATTTTATTTGAACGGGATGCTACAATCATTTAAAAATTATAATGTTTTTCTCTATATGAAGCTACAACCTACGTAAATGACCTGGAGGCTCTATTATTTTCCAAAACGAAAATAAGGAATAGGAGAATGTGTGTCATCATAGTAAGGTGAGATGAGGGATGACAACATTGAAGGGAAAGGAGGTGCAAGTGTGGCACAAATCTTAAGAGATGTGGACGTAGATGGGTCACTTGGGAGCAAGGGTACGTAAGGTAAGGAAGGAAAAAGAAACAAAAAGGAAGAGCAGAGGGGATGTAGAGGAGGGAGGCAGAGGAAATGAGAGAAAATGCAGAGGAGCGCACAGTGAGCAAATGAGGGAACTAACAAAGGAGTTATAGGTTTCTAGTGTGCAGGAGAACGAAGGTTGGAGGTTTCTAATCTTACCGTTTCATGCTTTATTTTATGACATGAAAAATAGTATGGAACCTGGTTAAAACCCCCCCTATATTTTTTTAAGTTCCTTCGAATGTTTGAAGCTTATTTTTTTAATTTAAACACAGGAAAAAATCTATGGCTAGTTTGGGCTCCCTATGAGAGTATTTATTGTTTACTTTTATGAAATTTTAGCCTCACCATAGACCAAGTGTTGATGGCAATGTTGTGTTTTCCCCACTATGTGAGGAATTGTTGTGTCTTGTAAGCCACCAAGCATTGATGGTAACGTTGTATTTTCCCCACTACATGAGGAAGTGTTGTGTCTTGTAAGCCACCAAGCATTGATGGCAATGTTGTATTTTTCCCCACTATGTGAGGAAGTATTGTGTCTTGTAATCCACCAAGCGTTGATGGCAACGCTATGTTTTTCCCCACTGTGTGAGGAAGTGTTGTGTCTTGTAAGCCACCAAGCATTGATGGCAACACTATGTTTTTTCCCACTACGTGAGGAAGTATAGTGCCATGTCTAGAAGAGCCACCAAGCATTGATGGCAACATTGTGACTTCCTACTGTATGAGTGAGGAAGAATCATGTCTAGAAGAGCCAATAAGAGATTATAGAAATGTTGTAGCTATATTTTTCCCATTGTAAGAGTGAGGAAGCACCACGGCAAGGAATTCCATCATGCATGCGAGGAAACGTTTGAGTTAATGAAACACTAGGTAGAATGGAGAGTGGCTGGTTTTCCTCTCCTTGAAATCTAACGTAGCTGTTGTTGACCTCCCTACCGAAGCTTTGTTACTTCCACCATGATTTTAGTAATCTAAGGTCCTAGATAATAGTAAGGTGAGATGTCTTATAAAATAAATATTAAGGCAGACCTTTGAATATTATATGATGTCTTATAAATTAAATATTAAGGCAGACCTTTGAATATTATATGATGTCTTATAAAATAAATATTAAGGCAGACCTTTATTATTATGAGATGTCTTATGGAATAAATATTAAAACAAACCTTTGATTTTATGAAACACCTTATGGGTCCTTAATTAAAAACAGACCTTTGATGGTTGAAAATTATCTTAGGAGTTTTTAATTAAAGTATGACCTTTAAATAAAGATATAAATTATGTGACTTTAATTAAAGTAAGACCTTTGCTCAGTAAGATCATGAAGAGGCTACTTTTTAATTAAAGTCGTGAGTCTTTGGATAAGGTTAATAATCTTGAATTAAGGTTATGAATCTTCCAATAAGGTTGTAAATCTTTGATTAAGTAAGTCTATGATGTATATTTTATTTTAGAGTGTTTCATAAGGTAACATAATTATGTTATAGAATTGATGAATAAGTTTGTTATAGAATTTATGACAAATATTTCATGAATTAAATGGATGGTTAAATTTATTCTTCGAATTAAAGTTATGGGCTTTGATTTAGGGAATTAATGATGGGCTTGTTTTAGAGGTTAAAGGTATGGGACTTTAATGCTTTAAAACATGATTCGATTTGATTGAGATTTCATGAATTAAATGGATGGTTAGATTTATTCTTTGAATTAAAGTTATGGGGCTTTGATTTAGGGAATGATTGAAGGACTTGTTTTAGAGGTTAAAGGTATGGGACTTTAATGCTTTAAAACATGGTTGGATTTGATTGAGCTTATATGAATTAAGTTGATGATTAGAATTATTTTTTGAATTAAATTTATGGGACTTTGATTTAGGGAATGATTGAAGGACTTATTTTAGATGTTAAAGGTATGGGACTTTAATTCTTTAAAACATGGTTGGATTTGATTGAGCTTATATGAATTAAGTTGATGATTAGAATTATTCTTTGAATTAAAGTTATGGGGCTTTGATTTAGGGAATGATTGAAGGACTTGTTTTAGAGGTTAAAGGTATGGGACTTTAATGCTTTAAAACATGAATAGAATTGATTGAAGTGAGACCTTGAACAAAGTGGCACATATTGGATGACTCTCTAAGAGAACATGAGAGGTGAAAATAAAAGTAAAGGGTCTTTTATAAAATCCATTATGCATTAGATGGTTGTAAACTTAATTAAATTTTGTATAGTTGCAATTTGGTAAAAGTAATGAATAGATGCATTTAGAAGCATGCCTATCTTGAACCATGAGTATTTTGATCCCATACTACCATCAAAGAACCAATGGGAAGCAAGGAGAAGAGAGGAGTTCAATGGAACCAAAGACTAGGTAATTATATTTTATATTTATTTACTTATGCTTAAGTAGTCTAGAATTGTGGGGAGATATCCCTAATGCTGACAGTAATAATATTTAGAGTAAGATGGACTTACCATGCAAATATTTAATGCAATAACTAGTTATTGCTATAGAGAAGGTGTTTTTACTTTAATACTATATTTGGATTTAAAATGTGTATGATTCTATTTTAGTATTGATCCTTATTTTCTTTTCTTTTATTTTTTGGATGCTTAATGAATATGCTTTGCTTATTTTGAAATCTAGGTGTATTCTTGTTTGATTGGAATGATAAGATCAAGAGTAGAGTTCTAGGGTGAAATTAGAGGTGACCTAATGGAATTAAAAACCCCTTAGGGTGAACATAGGTGACCTAAGGGAATTGAGAACTCCTTAGGGTGAACATAGGAGACCTAAGGGAATTGAGATCCCTTAGGGAGATAAAATACTAAGTTGTGGAGAGACTACATCTGAGTTAAGATAGCTCATCAGATAGATGAGATGGATAGCTTAACTTATAATAATCGTAGCATGCCTACACATAATGGCTTACGTATGATATGGTGATGTGTGTATACCTTCGATTGAATGAGGGTGATGAGTCTAACTAATTAAGAGTGATGAGATAGATAGAATTGTTTGTAGTAACACATGTTATGCCTACGCAAAGTGGATTTGTGGGAGGGTATATCGTGATATTTAGATTTCAAGAAAACTTAGGGGATTTAAATATTAGGTAAATATTAGGTTGGGTTAGGGTTTCATGAAGGGTTCATGAGTCTCTCTCCTTAGGAAAAAAACTCTTTGTATTTTTGTATGTTTTTTTTGTGTATTTTTGGGTCATTACATTTGGTATCAGAGCACTAGGTACGATGGTATAGATCTTCTATGTGTGTTGAAGGGAATTAGATATCAGGTAAAGGCTAAAGCTGGGATGACCTAGAAAACCCTATTTTCTAAGATATGATGGGAATAAACCCCAAGGGCTAGTGGATGTAAGATGCCTTAGTATGAACTTCGGTATTAGTGATACATCCTAACCTGGGATATTACCCTAGTTATACTTGTTAATGCATCTAGCAAGAGAACTTTATATTATGGCTTGAATTAGAGTTACATCTTAGATAAAACTATAATCTAATATTATTTCTTGGATGGAATCAAGTTAAGATGCCACATAAGACTAGAAGACAGAGGCCTACACCTAGGTAAACTCGACAAAGTAATGTCAAAGAAGAAAACCAATATGGGGGACCAACAAGCCCCAATAGTGAGGTAGAAGACCTCACCGCAACGATCACTATAAGAAAGGGATTTCCATGCATTAGATAATCCATGGACCTTTCACTTAAACATTATAATGGATGATGTCACTTTGAGGATCCATTAGATCTATCAAGTAGTACTAAGTAGATGCAACTTAAGTAGGTAGCTCATTAATTCAAACTTAGACCTCTTTTTGTAATTGATTAAGCATGATCTTTCCATGTGTCCATGTCCAATCAATTTGACAATTATTGATATCTCAAAGAGCTCCCTTTTTATCAAATCCCATTAGACACCATTATACATTGATTGCTTGATAAAAAACTAGTAAATTTTTGCTTTGTAAATCTTAGCATGGGCCTTCCCAAAATAACATGAATGCTTGATATAATAGTGAAAGTTCCATACATTTTTTTCTTACCAATTTTTTTAGAGCCTCTATGAAGTAGAATAGGTCATAAATCTAAAATTGGATAGTTCATGGATTTTTTCTCTTTAATACTCATTCAATCCCTTTTAAAGTAGCATGAGTCAAAGATCTTAGATTAAATGGTCTATAGATATTTGTGACCCAAACACTCCAAAAATTTTATCAAACTTTCATAATCCTCTTGATTTGCCATTTGTCTCAGGATCAACAACAAGTCTTTCTCATCTTGTTTTCTCTAGGTCAATACTCAACATTTGATGAAGTGATTATAATGGTTATCCATCAACCTCCTCCATGACTCATCCTATTGTATATATTAGCACATATCATTGAATGAACATGATCAATTATCCATACATTTTTGGGATAATTTTGTAGCCTCCTGACTTCTCCAAAAAATTCCAACCATTGATTAAAAATGTTTGACAATGGGTACAACACCTAAATTTTCCTAAAATTATTTTGCACACACTTAGCTTTGTCCTTGAGTCCTTTGTGATTTAGGAATACATCCAATACCTTAAGGCTACAACATGATAAGAAAATAGAAACACAAATATATATACATATGATAATTTTTTTAATGAGTTTATACATATTTTAAGAGGGGTCCCAGTCCCCTCATACTAAGTGGGGTTTGAATCTTAGACCTATAAAAGAGAGGCCAAAACCCTTACCACTGCAGTAATCTTGCAATTATACATATGATAATATATATATCATGTTTTTGAGCTAGATCAAGGGTATTTATTCAAATTAATCCCATTGACTAGCACCAACAAAGTATCACCATCCACTATGGAAAATTATAATTAATTTTTATTTATGTAGGTAGATAAGATGTAAGGTCCACTCTGAATGGTATCAAACTTGGTGTACCAACCTAGCTTGCTCTAGTCTTCATCCCATTTTAGTACCAAATCACCCACCTTAAAGCTTTGAAGGGTGGATCTCTTATTGAATCATCTCTTAATTAGTCCTTTGTGCCTTAGAAATTGTTCTCTAGTTACCTTCCTTTATTCCATAAGTTTGAGTAGTTTACCCTTTATTACTATCATGACATTATTCTCCTAAAGTTTTATCTGGTGCAATAACTAAAGTGTAGTCAACTCTACAATTATAGGTAATTTTGCTTCCTTGTCATAAACTAGAGTATAATAAGAACATCCAAATATTTATTTAAAGTTATTCAGTCTATCCATAAGGATTTTAGCTATGGAAATGCCATCCCTCCTAATTATTTGAGTCAAACCTTTTGAGTATAGAAACTAGGTTCTTGTTTGTAGATTCAACCAGACTATTACCCTACAGGTAGTAATTTGAATAAGCCTTTAAACATGTGTTATATTGGAAGGAAAATTGAGTAATTTTATCCCCCATATATGTCTTATCATTATCTATAATGATTAAATTAGGGATGCCAAACCTAGTCATAATTTCCTCCATAAGCTCTATAATCACCTTCTCAATATCCTCCTTAAGCAATATTGTTGAGGATATTACATTTTTTGGTAATATAAAGTACCTTAGTGTACTATTCTAAGTATCAAATTAGGGAGTGCATTTTATATTTGTCTAATGTATGTGTAAAAGTGTAAGAAGTATTGTGTTATGTAATGAAGTGTGCAAAGTTTCAAGAGTGCAAGTGTAAAAGTATAAGGTGTACAAGTATGATTTGAGAGAATTCAAGGTGTCAAGGGATCAATTTAAGAGTCATAGGTGTTATGTGTAGAGTATGAAATTGAAGATTCATTAAGATGTGTCAAGATGTAAAGAGAGAGGTTATGTAATTATGAAAGTTTTGTCATAATTTGAGGTATACGAAAGGATGCATCTCCTAGGTGTTTTAGAAGATCAAGTCATTAGAAATTATATATTGAAGACAAAGCTCCATACTATGTGACTAATAAATATTCTTGAGAATTTTATGATTTACAAATGTAATAGTGAGAATTTTTATTGTGAAGTACTTGTGTTATTTATGAATGTGATTTATGAATGTGATTTACCAAACAACTCTTTATTCCAGATATTTAGGTTGTCTTTTCTAAAACATAAATTTTTGGCTATTTGGGAGATGTGTGGACCAGTGAAAATTTTGTTCCACCATTCTATAATTTTGTGTTTGATATCCAGATGCTTCAGCTACATTGACTCAAATCAAAAGGAAGTCTTGAAGGAAGATTTTGGTCTGAGCCCCTTAAACACCAGTGGATTATGATTTGAACCAATCCTAGGAAGTGAATGCAAGGCAACATATCCAAATAGGTGAATGGCTTATCTAGGTAGGAGAAATCTATATAACTATATAACCACAATTGAATGAGATGACTTCCATTTATTTTATTGATCCATGTAAATTTGGTTCCCTTCAAATGGATGTCCATCATCTTATTGTTGTCAATGAAGTTGGAAAAATCCTCAAAATATATAGGACTCATGGGAGTGCCTCCTCTTTTAAATGAAGGATAAAGAGGGGAGTTGAATTCCCCAACAAGCATCCAACCTTCATTCTGGAAGATGGTCCTCATCTAAATTAGAGTTTTCCATAGGGAAAGTCACCCCTGATGGATATTGGGGGTATAGACATTTGAGAGTACCCAACTAGCCTTAGATTCCTTGCAATATAAGAGGATATTAGTGATTCTATCAAAGGAATAAAGGAGTATACCTTCAATTTTGGAGGGGTCCTATAGACAAAGGAGGCCTCCAAAAGCTCCATGGGCAAGGTTGGTGATGAACTCGTAGTCCCTCCAAATGGATTTAGAATTATTCATTGAACTAGCTTCATCAATATTGGTTTCTTGAAGGAGAAGAATACTAGATCTCTGATCATCCTTTATGGATGAGACTAATATTTTCTTGGAGAGACCATTAAGGCCTTACACATTCCATGAGATAATCTTCATTTAAAAAATTTGAAGAAGATTTCTCCCCCTCTTTGTTTATGGTGGGGAGGTCTAAATATTTTCCCATAGTTATTAGGAATATATTTAATTGACAACTCTACCCAGGAAGAGTGGATAGTAGACTGGGTTTCATTAGCAATTTCTTTGTCACCTTCCTTTCTCCTAATATCTTGGTTAGAGGTATAACCCTTTATTTTGTCATTGTCTACATTAGTAGAGAGTTTATTTTGGCTCCTTGTGACAAGCTTGTGGGAGTAAGGAGATCCCTGAATAGAAGTTCCAGGATGAGAGATAGGGTTGTCCTTAGAGAACAACTCCAAAGGTTGATTGGTTTCTGGTAGACCTAAGGATCCAAACTTAGAAGGATATTAAGGAAGTATCTTGAGATTAGGATTTGGAATCTTTGAAGAACACTCAAGGGAAGTAAATTATTGGTCTTTTGTATTCATTTAAGGGGTATCCTGGGCCATAGGGTTTCCAAGGGAAAACTTGATGCCAACATCCACCAATAGGCTTTAGAACCCATCATTGGCCAAGGACTCAATATAAGGCTCATAAATCTAGCTAGCAGGTTCACTTCTCCAAGGCTGATTGGCCAAGACGAGATGTGGTCCCAAAGCATGTCATATACGGAAGAAAGCAATTACCAAAGAATTATTAAGAGTAACTATCAATACAGAGCTTGTGGGATTTTTTTCAGTACTCTACTATGTGTGTCTGTAGCTTTTTGTTTCTCCACTATTTCAAGGAAAGGATCTATGTCTGTTTCTTTTTTTGTAATTATGATGTAGGTGTGTTTTCTCGGGGTATACCCAAAATTTTGTATGGGAAGTTTCTTTTTGATAATAGGCTATGTGCCTTACCGGATGTAATGGATTTTATGGCATGTAGATTTTACATATATAGGGTCCTTAGTAAGGACATGTTCATCAACGGCCATGGGCTAATTTTTATAAAATATTTTTGGTCTACCTGTAAAACCCGATATTAATTCTATAGTATCTTATCTACAAAAAAAATCTAAGGCTCATAAATATAATTGCTAATAGGATTAATGAGAAGCTATTCATCCTAGTATCCATCATCTACTATCTCCAAGGGCTTTGAATCAAGGTTACCATATGTAACAAGGGGCTAGAGTGGACCATCTAGGTCCTCATTCAAAGTTATGAAAGGATTGGGATTGGAAAAGAGAGAAAAAATCTAGTTTGAGGTACAAATAGAAGAAGATGTCATCGACTACTTACCTTTGGATTTCAACATACGGTATGAAGCTAGATCAAGATTAACATTATTTTAATGAGACTAGCATTGGTCCTAAGTATTTCCTTGATTTATCCTAGACCAGACTCAATATTTCTTTGACTCTATCTTGAGATAAGGGAACTTCACCTTGAGGTGGCCTTGTTTATGGTATTCAATGTAGAAAGTGAGCTTGCTTTTATATTTAATGGCTTGGTACCTTCTCTAGGAGCCAAAAATTAAGTTAATATAAATAGGTAACTCCAATTCTAGAATGCATGGGAGAGCATAGACCATCTTGGATTTAGCCATAGTTTTTGGTTCAAGAGACACAATCTCCCCAATAGTTTAGGATTTTTGTCTTAGGATTGGTTCATGCCAAAACTAGATAGGCAAGCTGAGCAGCCTCACCCAAATGGGTGTAAAATTGATGCTTTGGATTTCAAGATCAAAATCCACATCCCATATTTTAATAAAGATACTTTGACGACCATAACACCAAGGGTATACCATGAGAATATGGATGGTATCACTTGAGTTGTTAAAGCTAATGAAAAAATCCTTTAAGCATAACCACAAGATCCATATTGTTACAAGATCACCATTTAGATATCTTCCATCAAACCAAAAAACAAAGGGTCTCCCATGACCAAAAAACTAAGGGCCTCCCATGACCAAAAAACCAAGGGCTTCCCATGAGAATATAGATGGTATTTCTTAGTTTTTATTAAGTGTATGTGTGAGGGGATTACATCTAATTTTAGACTATTCACTTGTTTTGGCTCACTTATTTTATTAATCGGTAGCTCTCATCTATTCTCCACTATGTTGAGGAGTTGAAGTGCTCACCACTTGCACATAGCGTTCAGGAAATTTTTGTAGTAAAATATTAGTGGATCTCTTAGTGCATTACCACACCTTTTATTTTGTTGAGTTGTTTTATTTCTATCTCTTGCACTCCTTTTCCCTTTGTTGAGTCCAAGTGTACCTTGAATATCATATCATAACAAGGAATTAGCCTTGTAAAAACTCCTAGAGGACCTTGATTGAGTCAAATCCCATACTCTCGATTGTGACCCTTTTATGTCACTCCCTACGATGTATGATTTCCCTACCAGGTATAGTTAAAGATGACAAAAATTTAATGGTATGCCCAGGGACCCTAATGACACATCATTGGTCCTATAATAATAACAAGGAGTATGGCTTAGACTTGGTAGGGTCCTTTTTGTTCTTTCTTATTAAAGCACCTCTTTACTCACCTATAAACTTCACTCTAGAATAAACACCAAAATAATATACTACTATAGATATCAAATCAAGGTTAAGTGAAGGCCTCAATCTACTATATTTTTTAGAAGAACAAGATTACATTCACTTGGCAACTCTGCATCAATAGAAGAAACCCATATATATGTAGGAAAAGTGTGCTACTAAGGCTTATTGTTATATTCTAAAATATGGTTAACCTCTTCAGATAAAGAAGGATCAAGCCCTCTAAGTACCGCAAATCCACCAAATATATGGAGGAAGCTACCTAAATTTATATTGGCAATATTACCATAATATACCAACAAAGGCCCAACTACTATGCTAGGACACCTTAGGGAATTGTTATTTATATACCAAACAAATAATATTGTGGAGCAAGATGTGGTTATGAGGATATTAGTGGTATCTTTCAAAGGAGAGGTATTAAATAAATATGAATAATTTCCTCATTCAATCACAAAATGGTATCAATTGCCTTCATTACTCATGAATGACTTCACCATAAAATTGAAGAAAATATAGTTGAAGTTAAAAATGATCTGACTTAGGAGAAAGAAGTTCCCCATGCACATCATGTAGAAAAAGGCAACCAACCAAAATCTCTCTAGTAAAAAAATAGCCAATAGCTTTGGATCCATAATAATGAAATATGGCCATTCAAAATCAGTCAACTTGAGGAACTAAAGGAGTAGGGCATAGAGCAGCCAGATAGATAGGATTAGGATAAATGCAATCAAAATACTTGTATCACCTACCTCCATTACCATATGAAAATATACTATCAAGAGAAAGAAACATCAAGGAAAAGTTTTAAAGTTTAAATATTACATAGGCATAAGGCTTGAAAAAGTATTCTATTGTATTACTATCAACAACAAGGAGACCACAGTAAAATCAATAAACATGGAAATCAAATTATTTTGCATCCATAATGAACATAAGTACCAAGGATTGATCATGATATGAGACCTCGATCTAGATAAGCCAACATTAGAGAGAGGTTAGTCAAAAATTGTCTCTTCTAAAAAATAGGGGGATGGGAGCATGAGTAAAGAAAGGTGGCATGTAGCCCTAGATAGGCCAACCATAAGAAGGTTGAAGGTATAAATAAACTTATTATTAATAGTAGGGATACCTTCACCAGGGAAATAATACAGTAGTAAGCTATTATTAAAAGAATAATATATAAGGATAATTCAATCAAATAAAGAGCTTTCACTTAGATCAGAAGAGCGAACTACCCCCTTTATGCAAAGGAAATATCCCAAATTGTTGGGCTATTGGAAAAACTTAAGGTGCATATACATGAATTGATAAGTACAAATTTCTTATTTTGTATATTGATTTTTAGCTCACTTAATGCCCATTGGATGAAGAATGGGTGGAGATCATGGGAGCACATGCAAAACTATCCATATAGAAACATAATTTATGTTGGAATATATTACATTATTTGGTACATCTTTAGATTAGTATTTCATCTTAGATTAGGGTTTGAGTATTTAATTTATGCAATGTAATAAATACACAAGTAATATTATAATATGCATCATAATCCATGTGCACATGAGTCTATAGAATAGGAAGGTGGAGAGTCATAGGAAGATGAAAGTCCAAAAGTCACATCCCACTATATATTGGCCTTGGTATGAAAAAGTATTAACAATATTTCCATATCAATTAGATTAGAGTATAATACACGTTTGAGGAATGCAGAACTTGTATGGAGCATGGAGTACATGAGAACTCCACATTTTGTATGAAGGTCCTATTTTCGTGAGCTTTCATTGATGGTAGTTTTATGATTTATTTTAGAATTTTCTTATGATTTTTACATGCTTAGTATATTTCCATTATCATAGATTCAATATTGCATGCTCCTTATATATATTGTGTTTGGTTTATCATTAAGTATCTAGAATAAAAAGCTAACAGTGGTATTAGAGCACAAGGTAGATTGATAGGAGATAGTTAGGGCCACAAGAGAGATTGAAAGGAGAGGAAGATCTCATTTTTTTAATTTTAAGAATTTTTTTTTGGCTAGAGTATTTCCATAGGGTTGCAGGAAACCTCATTAAAACTATGACTTGGCATAAATCGCTTTTCCACTAGATTGAAGGATAACTAGTGATGTTTGTTGACTTATAGAGACATAGAGATTTGCATGGATTTTCCTAAGACTGTCTAAAGTTTTTTGTTATAGAAAATTAGTTCTCAAAAGTTGAGAAGCTTCCTATAATGGATAGAGAAGAATTTCATCTTTTATTGCCTAAAATTCTATGTGCTTTCCTCTGTAGGGATTAGTTCTTTGTTGTAGAAAAAGTAGACATTGAAGAAAAATAAGACTCAATAAAAGAAGTTATATTGAATATTGAAGAAAGAGGAGACTCAATTAAAAGTTTATCATTGGATATTGGAGAGATAATATTGAGAAGACCCAAGAATGAGGTATCCATAGAAGATTTAATACTATAGATTGAGAAAGAGGAGACCCAAGAGAAAGGTCCCATTGAAGAAATTCTAGATTTGGAAGATTGAATATTGAATATAGAGGAGGACTTGGAAACATCCTCTATTGAATATTTGAGAAACTATAGAATTTGAAGACCAAAAAAATAGAGGTCTTAAGAAAAGTTGGAAGGAGAAAGAAGAAGAAGGCTAGAGAAGCCCTATTGAAGAAATTGAAGAAGTGGCAATTAGAGAATAATTGAAGAAAGATCAAGGGATAATATTGCAAGAAGGAGTAGCTCGTAAAAAGAAGAATTTGGGACAAATGTCGCCATCTGATAAGAAGACCAAAAGGAAAAAGGATTTGGTAAAAATTTTACCAAATTTGAGAGAGTATTTTTTGAAGACCTCAAGACATTCAGATTCTTGAGGAAGAGGCCAATCAAATAGGCCAAATTTGAAGTTAAAATTTGACAAGAGCTAAGGAGGAGAAAGAAGATAGAAGAGGCCACCAATTTGAGGAATTTGAAGACTACCATTGGAAAGGAGAAGATTGTTGTTTTTGCAGCAGAAGTTGAAGAGTCACAAGCCAGCAAATTGAAGGTGACTTAAAGTTACAATTTGGAGAAGGTTTTGGGCAGATCTTGAAGTGCCCTTGAACAACAAATCAAATGAGGATTTGGCTATTTTAGAATAGCAAGAGGGAAGCATTTTGGGTAGAACTAAAAGATGCAAATTTCAAATTATGAGAGAATAAATCTAGAGGAGAATTGGAATCACAAAAGTCAGATTTTCAGACAACAAATTAAAGGCTAAAAAGGAAAAAAAAATGGGCAGCAATTAGAGCTGCAAAATTGACAAGTTTGAGGAAACAATCAGGTAAAAATGAGAGCTACAAAATTTACAAATATAGGGTAGAAAATAGGTGAACCAAATCACTAAGAAAGCCATATTATAGTCATTAAATCTAGCAAAATAGAGCTCTAATTTTAGTGTCTCCAAGGTGAGAAAGGAGGCATCTTGGTTATATTCAAACCTACACATTTTAACAGCATAAAGCAAATTAGATATTGTATAAAATAAGTTATAAGGGATTAGTTTCAAAGCATTCTATAGAGTCAATGAAGTTCAATTTTTGAAGATGAGTAAGAGGTGATTTTATAAAGAGAAATATCACCCAAATAACAATGTATATTACCTTGATTTTCTAAACCTCAAAGTATTACAATATTAGGATAAATAATACTTGAATACAAGCTAGAACATATAAGGAAAGCAACATAAAAAATTTCTATTCGAAATAAGAAGCCAAGTTTGGGTATGTAGAGTATCTACGGGTGAATAAGGAAGTGCATACTTCTTTTTGGAGTATCAATACAAGTGAAGATTCGAGTTAGACAAGACAACCACCAAAGCACCACCTAGATATCATGAGATAAAAACCAGTGAAGCGCTAGAAAGATATCCATATGATAGCATCATCAAATGTGTCTCAAGATAGTACCATGAATAGATAAAACTAAGCACCATTAGCACCACCATAATGCTACCAAGAATTCAAAGTGCCACCACCTTGAAGAAGAACCCACCAAATCCAAGAATAAGCACCATTTCCAAGAAGTGGAGAATACCTAAATTAGTAAGGTATTAAAAGAAAACCTAATGCTATTTATTGTTATAAAGTCATAGAAGAATAAAGAAGATATGTTTGAGAAGAAGAATCGGGTTACTACCAGGTGTAGAAGAGAAGTAATACACTATCAAGTTAAAGGAGCATTACAAAGGAAAGGAATTGTAGCCACCAAATTTGGACACACCTCCAAATTACTAATGTTATTAAAACATCATAATTACCCTAATAACATGTAAATCACCCTCAAAAACCCCTACCTCGATATTCATGCCAAAAAATATAAAAAAATAGCTTAATTGTACTCTCTTCGACAAAATCGGATGATCCCGATGAAACCGGACGTATCCGATAAAATCGGATGCGTCCGATTTCGTCCAAATCCCACGTGCACCTAATTTAGGTGCCCAGTTGGATTTTGAATCTAATCTGGGCATCACCAGCCTCGACGAAATCGAATGATCCGATAAAATTGGATACAGCCGATTTCATCCAAATCAAGCCAAAAGCCTAATTTGGCCCAAGAACCTAATTTTTTTTGCCACTCACCTGATCCCTCGAATAGAAACAACCATTTTAATCCCTCAGATCCATAGTAATCAACCTAGTTGATGATATTTGTAGAAGAGCTTGGAAAAGAGGAGTTTTGGAGCTTTTTTGTAGGTTGTAGTAGGAGATATCGCTATCAAATCATCATCCAAGGAGCATACAACCATGGCATCACTTTCAGTATACTCAGATCTCACTTTTACTTAATTTTTATTACATTTTCTCACTATTTGTATGAAATCAGATGCATCCAATTTCATCACTATTACATCCAATTTCATTCTCTACCTTACAGAACTAGTCATTGGATAAATTTGGCTACGTACAATTTCATACTTAGCATACGATTTTGTATATACATCCCTCTGGGGGTAAAATTCTACATCCTAGATCTTTCATTTTACATTACTAGCATCATAGCACTATTAATTTCTACAATTTCATATTACAAATCTTTGTTATTGCTAGATCTAGCATTTTTCATTTTATGATTAGAATAATCAACTTTTTACTTTCTTCACGATTGGCTAAAAGAACCGAGGGGATTTGACTATCACAGACCATGATCTACTATGGCCTATGCAGATCCCCCTTCCCTAAATCCAAAATCTAGTGTTTTACTATGAAATTATAAGTTTTGAATGAAATCGTATGCATCCGATTTAATCCTATCTACATCCTATTTTGTATAGTGCAGCGATTTCATCAAAATCAAACTTTCAGGTCAGGTAAGTGCTCAAAATTCATTCTTTCACTATCAAATTTACATTCTCTAATCTGTAAGCATCTATAGTTAATCAAAAAATAAAAAACCCAAAAACATAGATTTATCACATTTTACAAAACAAAATACAAAAAAAAACATGTCAACTTAGAAACCTTGCATCATAGTTAAAATTTATAACAACCTTTTTAGATAAACTTGTGTGCCTTGTCTTCATTGAATATGAATTACATATAGCTAGGTAGAAATTGCATTCTAGCCAAACCTAGGTTGTATGTGAGACAAAACAATCAAATCAAAACACTACCTCACCTAGGCATGGAAACCACCATAGCAAGTGTTTCTTGGTGAACCCCACCCCATTCATCAACAAACACCAAAGAGAGTGCAACAGAAGCACTTCTCATCCGAGGTGTAGATCCTTCATTTTCCCTCCCCTTTAAGTATGGATCCATTAGCCTAGGAGAAAGGGGTGCAAAAATTTTAGGCCTACATTCTTTGGTGAACCCGACGTGAACACACTCCTATTCTAAAATTATTGAAACTTTACTTTTTTTAATCAAAAAAAAAACAAAAAAAAAAAAATCTCATTAAATGGTAGAAAATAGACTTAATGAATCCTTCTTCATAGATCTTAGGAGAACACTTATTGAACAAGAGGTTAATATCTCCTATGAACGTGATGGAACAGAATGCCAAGTAGATTTGTGGAAACACTTTGGTATCCTTGAAAACAAATCCCAAGAAATTAGAGAAATTAGGAGAATTGATGTTACTAGAGCCTTAGGACCTAGTTATTATTCTCCTTACTTTGAAATCAAAAGAGGGTGTGAGCATTGGCTTGCAAACAAATGAGTTGGTGTCCACACAGATATTTATCCTTGGGATAATTACTTGGAAGAAGCCTTAAACATCCATAAATTCTTAGCATACTTAGAAAACAATGAAGTGACCCTAGAACAAAGAAGAATATTTCAAAAGGCACCTAGGGTGATCTTGTTTTGAGAGTATTGTTACGAGTTACAAGTTCAACCTGTTAACTCAGAAACTAAAGGATTTACATTTATCCATTTCATTCAACTCTTAATAGATGATTTCTCTTTTGAGGAAGAACATTACATGAGCCCAGAAGATTTGGAACCTATCAATGATATCCATAGGCTCTTTGGAGAAGATTGAAACCATTTAATGTCATTTTCCAAAATCTTGTAAATATTTGAATTAAAGCATAGTAAATTGTTTGCTAAAAACAACAAAAACAAAAAAAATCCTTTTTAGCATCACTAGGAAAGATGCCTAAAAACCTAAGAAGTGGTAAACAAGTGGCAACTAGCTCCGAAGATGAGCTAGAAATTGACCCTAACTAGAAGCAGAAATGGAAGAAGTTTTAGAAGAGCAAGAACATCAAATAGGACAAAGTGAAGAAGATGAAACCATTAATGATATAGATCCAAAAGTAGGACCTCGAGGAAGTGTTCATTTTCAATCCATGCAACATTTATGTGATTTTCTAAATCAAAATTGAACAACCATCACTAATGTGTTGGAAATAGAAGATCAACTTGAAAAGGGTGATTTTTCGATGGAGGTAGCCTTAGAAGTAGCCTTTCGACTTCACCCACAACCTGAAACATATATGAACACTTCATTACAACATACCAATGACAATGATCCTCCTTTAGATAATACTAAAAATATGCCTCCTCCAAAAGATAACTCCCAAGAACAGGTACCTGAACCACCACCAGAACAAACCATTGGTGCAAATGTTGCAACTACTTCCAATCAAAAGCAACCATCTTCTTCTAAAAATCCTACTTTGCTTTCTCAATATTTTGAACATGTATTTGCCCTAAATTCTTCTTCCCAAAAAATAAAAATACACAAGTTCCAAGTTCACCTCGACCAAATGTTCAACAAAATACAAATCCTTATAAACTCCAATATCCTTCTCATACTTCGAACCCTATGCATAATAGTGTTCCCATCACAACTCCTTATACGACAACACAACAAACTTATTATCCACCACATGGCAACATCATAAACCAAAATAAAAGCAATGATCCATCACATCATCTCGAAGCTATAGTGAAGTAGTTAGCTTCACGCTTAGACCAAATCGATCCATATCATCCTACGTATAGCTATAAAGAGATGTGTAATCAACCATTAGATCCTACGATCACTGCTAAGCCATACCCTAAATGGTTCCCTATGCCTATTCTTCTGATCTATAAAGGAACAGAAGATCCCATAGAACATCTTCGCATGTTTAGGACAACATGTCATGACATCACTTATGATGATATGCTATTGCTAAAAATATTCCCAAAAATTTTAGGAGGAATGGCATTAGAATGGTATTATCAATTGCAAACACATTCTTTAAGAAATTTTGAAGAAACTACAGAAATGTTTGTACATCAATTTGGTGCTTACATAGAAAGGCATGTTACAATAAAATATTTATACAACCTTAAACAAGGAAAAGAAGAAATTTTTAGAGAATTCTTAGCTCAATGGAGGAAAATTTTGGGAAAATTACATTTTGCTTTACCTCCAAGAGAAATGTTAGACATATTTATTGGAAATTTGCAAGAACAATTATCTTACGAGTTAGCCATGACTACCATGACTTCCTTTGACCAAGCTATAGATTTAGCCAGAAGGGTAGAGGAAGCCCTAATCAGAAGGGGACAATTTAAAAAGAAATATGAAGATAAATCATCTAAGAATCAATACAAAAACAAACATGTGGTAGGAGATGGGGTCACGGATAGTAGACCCCCTCAAAATGTTAATACCATAGATACTACAAAAAATTTGTGTTGAAAGCACCCCAAAAACCTCCATTGCAGAATTTTACAAGATTAAATCAATCCTTGACAATGGTCTTACCACAACTAGTAGAAAGAGGTCTAATAAAATTGCTAGAGATATGACAACCTGATCCCTCTCAACCATGGTACAGACCTGATCAACATTGTGACTACCACCAAGTTGATGGACATCCAACAAATACCTATAGAAGATTAAAACATATAGTACAAGACCTAATTGATGAAGGAAAATTAGAAGTGGAAAGTCCTCCACCAAATAAAAATCTTCAAGCAAATACTCAACCACAACAAGCACAAAATGTAAACCAAAATCTGGATATCTTTCAAAACCCATTGCCAAATCATGGCAAGGAAGCTGTAAATCAATTAGATTATAAAAATACACCTCATCCAACAAGATATGTGGGAACAATTAAAAATTATTTACCATCTCAACCTCCACCAAATATTTTTGTGCCTACTCAATCCAATATGACAATCAAACAACTTCAAGGAAGAAAACCACAACTATCATCCTTGGATGAAACAGAAAGTGAATCAAAATCTGAAATAGATATTAGCTCACAACATGATAATAGTTCAGAAGATGAGTCAGGGCCAATATTACCCATTACTGATTCACTAACCCCAGAAGAACCATTTCCAAGAATAATAACCACTCATCCTTCATCACAACAAATTCTTCCTATCAAACAAAGTTCAACTACAAGACTACAAGTTGTTCAACCAAACAATATTGTAGGTACAATTGGGGTTGTTACTCGACAACAAGCCCAAACCCAAAATTCTCAACCTCCCACTCAAACAAATGATGTTGATCAATCACCTATTGTTCTAAAATTACCTCATAAGGGAAATAACATAATTAGATCCCAACAAAAGACTCCATTTGATATCAATGATCAACTAGCTAATACAATAACTAGGATTTCCCTGTTAGACCTTCTTAGAACTTCAACCATCCATAGAGAGGAATTAATGAATACTTTAAGCCAAATGATGGTACCTCAAGATATAGAGCCAACTGTTGTAGTCGACGTTGTAGCTTCTCATGAAACTGACTACATTGATTTCCATGATAAAGACATTCCTCCCCAAAGTATGTTTAGAGATAATCCTCTTTATATAACAACTTTAATTGGGGATGTTTGCATCAAAAGAGTGTTAATTGATAATGGTTCATCCCTAAACATATGTACCTATGACTTCTTCAAAATATTTGGATTTAAGAAAGAAGATTTGAGATAAACTGAAATGATTATTAAAGCTTTCAATGATGAAACACAAGAGGCTTGTGGTGTGATCTCCATTCCACTACAAGTTGGTCCTAGGATTTTAGACACATCCATATTTGTTGTACCATGCCCAACATCATATAACATCCTTTTGGGATGTCCTTGGATCAATGCCATGAGGGCAGTCCCCTCTACTTTGCATCAATGTGTTAAATTTGAATTTAAGAATTAGTTGGTCACTATTCATGGTGATCCTAGGCCATTTGAAATGTGTGCAATAGTAGAACCTATTAATGTCCCTTTTGTCCTACTCTCTCATCATTAGAACCTAAACCTTCTAAAACTTCTTTAACTAAATCAGAACCATCACCCTCTTCTGAATCATCAAAACCTTCTGATAAGGATAATCCCTCTACATCATATCCTTTGATAGATGAAGTTTTACAAGATTTATCTACTATATTGGAGCCCACAAAATAGGATGATTATAATGTACAAGATTCCATTATTTTATCTCAATTACCACCATCCCCACGTACAATTGGGTTACCACAGAAACAAAGAAGCATCTATCATGTTGGAAGTTGTACTTTCATTGGTGTTGGATGTGCTTTAGATAAAATTAATATTAGGCAAATGAGATTTACCTATGATGAAGATGGTTTTGCTCGATGCTTCTTTTCTAATAAATATATAAAATCTAAACAAATGATGTGTAATATGGGATACAAAGGTAAAGGTTTAGGTCCCCTAGAAAATGGGATACTTGAACCAATCGAAGTAGAGGAATGGCATGCCCGATGTGGCGTAGGCTATATCCCCACAAAAACTCAACCTTTTCCTTTTGATGAAGATGATCATCTTATAACATATGAGGAATACTTAGAAAAACAAGAACAATTAAAGAAACGTAAGAGAGCTTGTGAGTTTTCTTGCAACATGTTATCAGTGGTACATCCAGAAATGATAGCTAATTCAGATGAATGTGTAGAAGGGGATGTCTTTTATGACATTCCTCATGAAGAAATTATGAGAAATAGGTTCTTCTTTGATGGGTCTATCCCATGTATAGCCCATGTTCAAACAACTACATAAGAAGAATTAGCTAACTTATCTCTAGAAGAACTTCAAGAAATGGGTGTTTCACCCACCTCCTAATTTTGAAAGAGATCTAAGCATCGAAGTAGAAGCCATCCTAAAAATTAATATTGGTACAGAAAGTAATCCTCGTATAGTTAAAATTAGGACTGATTTAAATAAAGAAGAACAAACCAAATATACAGAACTTCTCATAGAATATCCTGACATCTTCGCTTGGACATACGCAGATATGCCAGGCCTAGACCCTTCTGTGGTTATGCACCACTTAGTGGTTCACCCTGATGCTAAACCAGTCAAACAAAAACTTAGGAAAATGCATCCTAAAGTAGCCTTATTGGTTAAAAATGAATTACAAAAACTCTTGGATGTAACTTTCATTCAAGCCATAGACTATTCCGATTGGATATCCAATGTTGTTCCTATAACCAAAAAGAGGCTACTAAAATCAGAGTTTGTACTGATTTTAGGGACATCAATGTTGCATGTCCCAAAGATGACTTTCCCCTTCCTAATATGGATCAAATTATTGATTTCACAGTTGGATGTGGAATTTTATCACTTATGGATGGATTTTCAGGATATAATCAAATTCGTATAGCACCAAAGATCAACCTAAAACTGCATTTATTACACCTTGGGAACTTTCTATTGGAAAGTGATGCCCTTCGATCTAAAGAATGTAGGGGCAACTTACCAACGAGCTATGACATACATATTTCATGATATGATGTATGATATCCTACATGATTATGTGGATGACATCATAGCTCGATCTATAAAATGAGAAGATCATATCCCTGATTTACGATGAGTCTTTGATAGACTTCATGAATACAAAGTCCGATTGAATCCAGATAAATGTGTGTTTGGAGTAAAATCAAGAAAGTTATTAGGGTTTATAGTGTCCATGCATGGTATAGAAATAGACCCTACCAAGATTAAGGCTATCATTGATATGCCACCACCTAAAAATCTAATAGAACTCAGGAGTCTACAAGGTAAGCTCTAGTCTATCCATGCTTTATTGATAAACTGGAAGATAAATGTAAACCCTTTCTTAGATTGCTTAAGAAAGATACACCTTTCTTATGGGATAAGGAGTGTCAAGAAGCTTTCAAAACCCTTAAGACATATTTACTTACCCCACCGATGCTTGTTCCACCTAGACCAGAGCACCCATTCATCTTATATATTTCTACTTCAGAACTTGCGTTAGGTGCAATGTTAGCACAACATGATGAGGATAAGAAAGAACGAGCCATTTACTACATAAGAAGAACTTTAATAAGTTATGAAACTTGGTACACTCCTTTAGAAAAGCTTTGTTTAGTTATTGTATTCTCTACACAAAAACTATGCCACTACATGCTTAGTCAAAAGACTTATGTCATTGCCAAATTTGATCCATTAAGATATTTAATGAGTAGGCCTTATTTATCAGGATGAGCAGCAAAATGGGTTCTTGCTTTGAGTGAGTTTGACCTAACCTTTATTGGGTAGAAATCCATTAAAGGGTAAGTCATAGCAGATCAACTCGTTGCTCCTCTTGAGTCTACTCACCCTTTGATGATAGAATTCCTCGATGAATGTCTTAATCTAGATAATGATTCTTCAGAATCATGGTCTCTATTTTTTGATGGAGCCCATTGTATGAGTGGCGTAGGTGCAGGTATCATATTGGTATCCCCATAGAAACAACTTATCCCATTATATTTTAAACTCCAATTTACTTGCACAAATAATACAATAGAATATGAAGCTTTAATCCTTGGATTACGAGCAACCTTAACTCTTAATATCAAAGTACTCTCAGTTTTTGGAGACTCACAACTCATGGTAAATCAAGTCAATGACATTTATCAAACCCAAGATGAGAAACTCCATCCTTATAAAGAATACATTTTAAAACTTATTTCTTTATTTGAAAAGGTTACTATAGAAGCTATCCCACGTACCAACAATCATTCTATGGATGCTATGGCAGCAATTGCTTCTCTTATCCCTTTGGAGTTGAATGATGATCATGCTACTATCATCATTCATCAACTTTGAGAACCCGTATCATTAGAGTCATGCTTAGAACCTTTAGAAATATTTACAATTGAAGAAGCAGTTTCAGAACCATGGTATGGGGATATTTTAAAATTTCTCCAAGATGGATCATTTCTAGATGGCTTCGATAGAAACCAATGATGAGCATTGCGCAAGTGAGTTATTCACTTCATAATTATCGGAGGTACTTTATATAAAATATCTTTCGAAGGCATCCTTTTACGATACCTCAATCTTAATGAATCCAAGAGAGCTCTAAATGAGGTTCATGATGGATCTTGTGGAGGTCATTTTAGTGGAGATGCCATAGCCAAAAAGCTCCTAAGAATGGGATACTTTTGGCCCTCCATGGAAAAATATGCTCATGAATATGTACGTAAATGTGACAAATATCAGAAGCATGCAAACCTTGTTCATGCTCCTACCCAAGAACTTCAAGCTAGTTCTTCTCCTTGGCCTTTCTCAAAATGGGGTCTAGACATTATTGGGAAAATCAATCCGATTTCTTCAGATGGCCATAAATTCATTATTACCACAATAGAATATTTTACAAAATGGGTAGAAGCTATGCCATTAGCTTCTTGTACAAGAACCCAAGTCTCAAAATTTATTTTTAATCAAATCATCTATAGATTTGGGATTCCATCCACACTTGTTTTAGATAATGGAACATGTTTTAAAAATAAAGATATCAAAAAGCTTTGTGCCAAATATAAAATTCAACATAGATGGTCTACTCCATATTATCCGCAAGGAAATGGTCAAGTTGAAGCATCTAATAAAACTTTAATTAAAATCTTAAAAATATTGGTTAATAAATCAGGTCGAGATTGGCATACCCAACTTTATCCAACACTATGGGCTTATCGAACTAGTGTTCGAACCCCTACTAGTGCTTCACCTTTTGTCTTAGTATATGGCACTGAAGTCGTATTTCCATTTGAGCTTGAAGTCCCTTCTTTAGGTCTTTTACTTCAAAATGCTGAAGTAGGAGATGAATATCATGTTGGACGATTAAGCCAATTGGAATTATTAGATGAAAAATGTATAAATGCCTTAGAGCACCTTCGCTCATATCAAGATAAACTCAAAATATCATATTCTAAGAAAGTCCACACTCGATATTTTGAGATTGGTGATTTAGTTCTTAAAGAAAATAAAAAAATACAAATGCTCAAAATGATTTAAAAGGAAAATTCCAACCAAATTGGTTAGGACCATTTATTATTACTACAAAATTTGGATCTGGTGCATATCAATTGGCAACTTTAGATGGAAAATATCTTAAGGAACCCATGAATATAATGCACCTAAAATGATATTATGCATAATAGCAAACGATCTCATCATTGTACATATTTGTAAATACTTTGTAATCATATTTCTTGCATCTACTTTAAAATTATCATATTTCAAATCATATATCAATTAGTTATATTTATCACATCTACTTATCCAAATAAAAATAAAAATTTTGGAACTCAATTTCATATGCCATATGGTCACATCCATTTATTATTATTTGACCGATGTTGTCAAAATTCATAGTTAATTTTGGTTTACTTTAGGAGAATTCAAATATTATCTTGAACCACTCACAAAACTCACATTTTAATAAAATCTTGATTCTTAATATTGATTATAAATCTCTCTTGAACCAAAAACACTATTTGCTTCACTAAATAAATTTTGAAGTTTTGGGAACTGATCTTGCCACTTTTTGAACCAAGAATCACTTACACATATTAAAAATGATTTTGCACAAGGGAAGATAACACTACATAGTAGTCCTAGCTCCTTAAGTGAAAGGTTTCCCTTGCTATCCTATTATGCGCATGGTTTAGAATACTGAGAATTGGAAAAAGGACAAGCTCCTCCCTACCCGAATAAAATCCCTTGCTCTTTGTCTAATCTGAGCAAGTATCCCTTGAAAGAAAAAAGAAAAAAAAAGAAAAGCAAAATGATTTTTACTACAAAGCAATAAAATCCCCTTGTTCAAAACAAAAAGTGAACAAGAATCCCTACTCAAAGAAATCAAAAGAAAAGAAGGGGGTAATGAACTTGAATCCCTAGAATTCCTCAGTTATTTGAACACCATGGGGTGATCCTCATTACAGGTTAGGTGGCATCAAGCCGACTTGGCAATGGTGGTATCCTTACACGTGGTGACATGTCTGTCACATTAGCGACCTTCTTTTGTATAGACCAATGTCAGCTTGTGGATTAGCTAGCTTTTGGTAGCTTGTATTACATAGTAGTTAAGTCTAACTGAATGTATACAATCATGGTAAATGAATACATCTTTTGCACACACATTGGTTCTTAAAATTAGCTTGCATCATTACCTTACTCAAAATTGGTAAATGAACTTCATTAGCACACACATTTGATCCTTGAGAGATTTTGTATCATAATTAAGGTCAAGATGGAAAATGAATACACAAATCACACACTGGTTCTTGATAAATTTGAAATTATCTTTGAAATAACCAAAATTCTCCTTGAAGATTGATTAGCAAATGTCATCATCTCATCATGGATTTGTATGACTATTAGCATATGGAATTGATCCTCAAAAATAATTAACCTTACATTTTTATATTACTTAACATTAATATATCAAATTTCATTTCATGAATACTCATCATTCATCACAAAACTTGCATTTTGATCATACATAATCTATTATAACAATTACAAATTGACTTCACGATGATGGCATGAAACAACCCTAATAAAAATCTCTTTAGGAATTTTATGCCTAGCGCAAGTCTTTTATCCAAATTTATCATGCTTGATTATTATTATCATTGTTTAAAAACTTATTTTAAGATTAAAAATAAAATTAATCTTAAAAGTCACACACATTACTTATCATCAACTACATTACTTTCAATCAATTACATTCTAAACTACTTTTGGATCATAACCCTTCGAGGTTAGCAATATAACAAAACCTCACACAAGATCCACTTCATGACTAAAGTGAGCAAACAGCCTCCATAAATAGTCATAAACAAGCATACATCTTCGAGGTATTATTGCTAATTGATCAAGATCGTAAGGGTATATTTCCAAACACAATTACCCTTCTTTTTCAAACAATTCAATCATACTACATCACAAACATCAATTACTTCAAATTATACTTTACTACACTACAATGATATTTTGATTAAAGCATGAGAAAATGAACATCAAAAACCATAAAAACAAGAATTAAAAGCATGATTATGTAGATTACCAAAAATAAATTAAAATTACATCACACATCATCAAACACATCAATAGACCATAAGCATATGTATATATATGTCATCAAAATATACAATCAATCGATCGATTGGTATACCACAATCATGAACATTGGTATACTCAATCACTAGGGGGTACACTACAAAAACTAGCTCAGTGTATCATCCCCTAGAACCCCTAGAACTCTAGGCCTCATCACCAGAAGGTGGTCTAGGCTCACAAAATGGAGTAGCCCTAGATCATCTAAACCGATCTCGACCTCCTAGGCTATCAACACTCGGAGGTAAAGCAACCCTCTGACCCTTAAGAACAAGCTAAAAATTAAATCTGATAAAAGAGGCCTAGAGGTACCCACCAACTCTACCACTACTATACCTCCTAAAAATTGCCTAAAGTCACACTCCTACTATGATCATGATACTATTATACTGATGACCCATGTCCCTACATCTATGCTATCTAAGCCTGAGCCTAGCTCACAAGGCTCTGTGCCTATGAAAGTTATACCTCCAACTACTAGATGCGCATCACCTGAATGGTGATCTAACTCCTCAGACCATCATTCTCTACCCATAGAGCAGCCACCTCTCTAGTGCTGCTCAACTCTCCTCTCTCTATCACAACACCCTTCCTAGGTGAATCTGTATGAGGGGTTGTAGGCATCCCTCACTAAGGAGAGGGTACTATCTACTCTGATGGAGGCACATCCTGCTATGAGCCTCCCTCCTACTGGCATTGTCTCCTCTCCCCCTCAACCATAAGAGGCTACTGATGCAATCCTGATGGCCATAATCCTCCTCTCATCTAAACCCCATGGGATCAAAAACCTCCCCATGTTTGAGGCCCCTCTCTCTATGATGGCCTCTATCTCTATCCTTGCTCCACTATCTAGTAAAATGTCTATGTGCACCTCTCGAAAACCTCCTACAACTACCCAACAATACCCCAAACCTGAGTGAGTCTCATGGGACAAATAGTAGCATACCACACAAAATATCCATCTGTGACCCCTACATCATCACCCTCTACTAGGGCTACATCAGCATCATCCTCATCCACCTCAAGAAAATGAGTGAGATCTAGCCTCCCACTCATGGTAGTCAAATCCTGTACTACTCAAGAATAAGTGAAATCTTGAACCTCTAGAATCCCTTGTACCACACCAAACTAATGTAGTACCCGATCAACACGATGAAGCTCTATCTCTCCTCACTCCATACGAAGCCATCACACTCACCTCACATGAGCTAACTCCTCTCGATCATCCTCCCAACCATAGTGTCCCCTCTAGGGTCTCCAACAAATACGTGCCATGGTCAACTCATCCAATACTCACTTAGCCTCCTCTAGGCCACCTCTCCTCTAAAACCGACCAACCAAAGGACCCCATCGAAATACTATGGGTCACCCATCCTCAATATCCTATAGAGGAAACCCCCTAGGCCTCCTCACTACAATGTGCTCCCAACACCACACCTGTAAGAATGAAGTCAAAACCAAACTGCTACCATCCTTGTACATGACCCTGAACAAGGTACGATACAAGTGACATAAAATATAGGGACCCCATGCAAACCACATCTAGGTGTCCCACATGTCAGCCACAACCTCGACTAACCCCCACGACAAATATTACCACTCTGATGGCATAATAATAATCCACCCACAATCTCTGATAACACCATGGTTAGAACTAAAACCCCCTCTATCGCTATCAAGTGATCGATGCTCACTCCACTTCACTCAATCACAAAATATGGGTCTCCTATCAACTTTCACATGGCTTGACCCTAGGCCAAAGACTAGTATACATATTGCCCTCTGATGGGCACTCTCAAAATCCTCCATACATCCTCTAAGGTAGGAGCCATATCCCCTATCGACAATCAAAATATCGATGAGCTAGGATACCAGTGCTCCACCAATGTTGTGAGTAGACTATAATCTACCTCTATACATGGCATCTCAACCATGTGATTGAGCCCCACTATGGTGAGAGTATTCCTCTCATCCACACTAAGAGCTCCCACCCAACCCTCAAAGCTAGTATGGTGCCACTCACGACCCTTAAGGGTCCCTCCCTACAAAAGAAACAAAAATAATACACAAATCAGTCACAAAATTACACAAACAAAATAATAAAAATAAAAAATTTCAATTTGCCTTAATGTCCAAAATCGGACGTACGAAGACAAAATCGTGCATCCAAATCTGCAAAATTAGATGCACAAAAACAAAATCGTACATCCAAAATTGCCAAAATGGACCTAAAATATACAAAATCGTACATACAAATTCATCGCTACATCCAATTTTGTCAAAATTGAATATAGTTTCTAATGAATTCGAACGTCCAATTTTGTCGCGATGATCCTATTTCGTCTCTGTGGTCGCGCGACAAGCCATGATAAAAATCCTAAAATCCTAAAAATTTAACCAAAAAAATCCAAATCAGAATGGATAGAATCACTTACCCATATGGCACCACCGCTACCATCACTTCTAACATGAACCAGGTCTACCTGATGCTCTATGGTGGACATTTTGCTCATTTTATCCAAAGCAAAATCAGCTAAAACAAGAAAGAAAAATGAATTAGGGTTTTGCCCTAATTTCTAATTTATACCCTATTTTCACCTCAAATTTTGAGTTTTGCAATAAATCATGGATTTCTTACAAAACTCGAAGGGGGTATCCCTGATAATAACTATAAAATAAAAATTGAATTTTTTGCAAAATACCATACCTTTTCACTACTTTTATTTAACGCATTTATTGCTCATAAATGCGCTAAAGAGGGGGTAAAATGTAGCCACAAAATTTGGACACACCTCCAAATTACTAATGTTATTAAAACATCATAATTACCCTAATAACATGTAAATCACCCTCAAAAACCCCTACCTCGATATTCATGCCAAAAAATATAAAAAATAGCTTAATTGTACTCTCTCCGATAAAATCGGATGATCCCGATGAAATCGGATGTATTCGAAAAAATTGGATGCATCCGATTTCATCCAAATCCCACATGCACCTAATTTAGGCACCTAGTTGGATTTTGAATCTAATCTGGGCATCGCCAGCCTCTCGATGAAATTGGATGATCCGATAAAATCGGATACAACCGATTTCATCTAAATCAAGCCAAAAGCCTAATTTGGCCTAAGAACCTAATTTTTTTACCACTCACCTGATCCCTCAAATAGAAACAACCATTTTAATCCCTTAGATCCACAATAATCAGTCTGGTTGATGATATTTGTAGAAGAGCTTGGAAAAGAGGAGTTTTGGAGCTTTTTTGCAGGTTACAGTAGGAGATATCACTGTCAAATCATCATCCAAGGAGCATACAACCATGGCATCACTTTCAGTATACTCAGATCTCACTTTTACTTAATTTTTATTACATTTTCTCACTATTTGTATGAAATTGACTACATCCAATTTCATCACTATTACGTCGATTTCATCTTCTACTTTACAGAACTAGCCATTGGATAAATCCTGCGTACGATTTCATACTTTGCATACGATTTCATACTTAGCATACGATTTCATATCTATGTCCCTCTAGGGGTAAAATTATGCATCCTAGATCTTTCATTTTACATTACTAGCATCATAGCACTTTTAATTTCTGCAATTTCATATTACAAATCTTGTTATTGCTAGATCTAGCATTTTTCATTTTATGATTAGAATAATCAACTTTTTACTTTCTTCACGGTTGGCTAAAAGAACCGAGGGGATTTGACTATCACAGACCATGATCTACTATGGCCTATGTAGATCCCCCTTCCCTAAATCCAAAATCTAGTGTTCTGCTATGAAATTGCAGGTTTTGAACGAAATCGTATGCATCCAATTTCGTCAGATGAAATCGTACGTCCGATTTCATCTTGTCTGCATCCGATTTCGTACAGTGCAGTCGATTTCATCAAAATTAAACTTTCGGGTCAGGTAAGTGCTCAAAATTCATTCTTTCACTGTCAAATTTATATTTTTGATTTGTAAGCATCTGTAGTTAATCAAAAAAAGAAAAGAAACCCAAAAACATAGATTCATTATATCTTTTAAAAAACAAAAAATTACAAAAAGAAAACATGTCAACTTAGAAACCTTGCATCATAGTTAAATTTTATAATGCTTTCTAGATAGACTTGTATGCCTTGTCTTCATTTGAAGTTGAATTGCATATAGCTAGGTAGAAATTGCATTCTGGCCAAACCTAGGTTGTATGTGAGACAAAACAATCAAATCAAAACACTACCTCACCTAGGCGTGGAAACCGCCATAGCAAGTGTTTCCTGGTGAACCCCACCCCATTCATTGACAAACACCAAAGAGAGTGCAATAGAAGCACTTCTCATCTGAGGTGTAGATCCTTCATTTTCCCTCCCCCTTTCAGGTGTGGATCCATTAGCCTGGGAGAAAGGGGTGCAAAATTTTTGGGCCTACAGGAATCAAATTTGAACCAATTTATTTAGTATGCTTTTCAAAATAACCAAAAATATCATTAGATTGATATTTATCAATATCAACACAACTCTGAGCATCACTATCTCTATCATCATTTGAATCCATGTCAACATCAATTCTGATAGCATAAGGTTTTTCTAGAACAATCATGAACTATACTCAAGTCATTTGTATCACATGTAACATCTGTTTTTGTAATAGATTCTTCTATATTTTTCATGGCATCTAAGTCATAAATATTATTTCTTACATCACAATATTTCCTTTCATTTTGATAATATTCACAATTTGCATATTTTTTCTTTTGATGAAGATCACTAGTATCACAACATGCATCTACCATCATTGGCCTTAAATCATTTGTATCACAAGAAACATCTTTCACAATTGTCTTATTCCCTAATTCTTCAACTTTTTCTTGCTTTCTTATCTTAGAAATATTTAGAGTAATTATTCCCTTGTAGATTTTTTTCCATAGACTAACAAGTACAGTAACAAAATTTTCATAACAATCATTAGCATCATTAAGTATACTTTGCATGCATTATTGAAGTATTGAAAATTCTCCTTTTTTTGCTTCACTAGAAATATCAATAATCTTGTTCTTCAAATTAGTAGAAATTAATGTCATTTTTATTAATGTTCCTATATCATTAGGTAATGTGAAAACACCTTTAGAATCTTCAACTACTTCTTCAACCTTTGAACTTATATAATTTCTAAGTATTGAAAATTTTTCATCTTGAGCTTCTCTCATGATTGATTGTAGGATTTTCTTTTCCTTCATTGATGTATCATTTTATACTTAAATCTTGGTATTATGTATTTAATATAACACTTCCTTAGTTTCTTCTAATGATACATCTTGACTGTATATTTGTTCTTCTTAAAAATATAAGTTTCCTATTTCAATTATTTTTGACAGCTCATGTATTTTTTGTTTTTGTGTTTCTATTTTTTAATCATTTATTTTTATTTTCACTTGCTTTTTCTTTGCCATGTTCCTTTGAAGTAGTAATCCTTTTAACTCCCTAGGTTTAGATAAATCAAAGTTTCTAAATTACAAAACCTATGAGGTTGAATTCCTTATTTCTCCCAAATTGTTAGAAACTAAGTTTTACAAATTTGATTTCCTAAGTTTGATGTTGTAAACCTTTTGACTCCCAAATAATTAATTTGCAAAAATAATATTCTATTAAAAAACAAACCAATTTCAAATAAACATTATTTTTTTTTTATTGGTAGAAAGGGTTTTGAAAGGTCCCTGAACCTTGTACAAGAGAAATTACATGAATTCCAGATCGACCGAGGTGGTCCAAGAAATAAAGATCAAAGAGCAAGCAAACCTCCACACGAGGAAAGGTGTCGCGAAATCATGACCAAATTGGTGATGTCGTGAAATCGCAACAAGTTGCACCGTTGCTGCCAAGAGAAGAAAGGATGTCATGAAATCACGACAAGAAGCGCCATCGAAGCCGAAGGAGAGAAGAAGTCGTGATATCACGACATGTTGCAAGGTTGCTGCCAGAAGAGAGGAAGTGTCGCAATATCGCGACGTGTTGCTAGGTTGGAGCCGAAAGAGAAGAAGAGTCATGAAATTGTGACATGAAGGAAAACCATGACTAGAAAGAAAAGGTGTCATGAAATCATGACAAGAAGTAAGACCACTGCCGAAGAGAAGAGGTGTCGTGAAATCGCGACAAGAAGGAAGACCGCAGCCGAAGAAAAAAAGTGTCGCGATATCGTGACAATTATGGAAGACCGCTGCCAAAGAGAAAGGGTGTCGTGAAATCGTGACAAGATGGAAGACCGCTGTCGAAGAGAAAAAGTGTCGCGATATCACGACATTATGGAAGACCGCTGCCAAAGAGAAAAGGTGTCGCGATATCGTGACAAGATGGAAGACCGCAACCAAAGAGAAAAAGTGTCGCGATATCACAACAAGATGGAAGACTGCTACAAAAAAGTGTCGTGATATCGCGACAATATGGAAGACTGCAGCCGAGGAGAAAAGGTGTCGCGATATAGCGACATGATGCAAGGAAGAGAAAAAGTGTCGCGATATCGCAACAAGATGGAAGACCGCTGCCAAGGAGAAAAAGTGTCACGATATCGTGACAAAATGGAAGACCATATCTGAAGAGAAAAAATGTCGTGAAATCGTGACATGATGCAAGAAAGCGCCTGAAGAGAAAAAGTGTCACGATATCACGACATGTTGCAAAAATGCACCCGAAGAGAAAAAGTGTCGCGATATCACGACATGTTGAAAAAACGCACCCGAAGAGAAGAGGTGTCGCGATATCGTGACATGTTACAAAATCACGGCCAAAGAGAAAAGGTGTCGAGATATCGCGACATGTTGTAAAATCGTAGTTGGAGAGAAAAAGTGTCGTGATATCGCGACAAGTATGTTTTTCTGGAATGGTTACTCATCCCTAATTGGTGCATCCTGTGTAAAAATGCTTGTGAGTCAACTTCACATGTTTTTTTGGAATTTCCCTTCTCTCTTGCAGTGCTCAACCAGGTTCTTAACACCTTCGTCATCTTCGTAGCCCTCCCTCATTCCATTCCCCTCCTTTTTCAACAATGGCCCCGAAATTTCAAGAACAATCAACTTAAATTCATGTGGCAAGCTTGCCTACACAACTTCCTATGGTAGATTTGGCTTGAGAGAAATGCGAGAATTTTCAAAAACCAAGCCACTGATATGAAGATTGTTGTTGCCAAAATCTTGGCCCTTGCTGCGGAGAATGCCTCTCTTGTCTCGTCTTCCAAACCCCCCCCGCCTGGCCTTGAATCGGACCTAACAAAACTTTTCAATCTTTCCAATTTCTCTGCCACACCCCGTACTTCTGTTGATGGGTCTGTCATCAAGTGGGTCTTACCTCCTACTGGGTGGCACAAGCTTAATTTTGATGGTGTGGCCAAAGGCAACCCAAGAGCGACTGGTGAAGGAGGAATTCTCAGAAATCACAGAGGAGAAATTATTTTGGCCTTTGCTCAGAACCTGGGAATTCAATCTAACAATATGGTAGAGGCTCGGGCTCTGCTCCAAAGCTTGATTCTCTTGGAAGGCTTGACCATCAATAAACTTATCATAGAAGGAGACTCACTGCACTGCATCAACTGGCTCAATGGGACTTCTTGCCTCCCCGGGCCCTTGTTTCGATCTTCCAAGAATGCAAGGCACTAATTGGCATTTACCCGAACTAGTCATTAAGCATCGGTACCGAGAAGGAAACAAAGCCATGGATCGGCTTTCTAACAAGGGAGTTGGCAAAATGGACATTTATGTTTGGAGAGACTCCTTTCCCATTGGCCTAAGGGATGCTTCTACAAGTTCCAATGTCTGCACAATGTGAGTGGTTAACAAGAGACCGGGTTTGTTTGCTCTTGGAACTGGTCAAATTTTTGCATCCTTTCTTCCTTCTTATCCCCCTTCAGCTACGTTTCGGCAACTTGTCGCGATAGAGCGACACTTTTCACCGTTGGCCACAAAATTTCAGCATGTCGCATTATCGTGACATCCCTTTTTCCTCTGGCCATGAGGTTGCTACTTGTCGCGATATCACGACAATTTTTTCTCCTTCAGAAGTGGTCTTTCAAATAAACATTATAACTCCAACTAAAGTTTAGAATTTTGCAAATTTAAATTGTTCTAAGTTTGAAGTAGACTTCCTTATTTCTCCAAAAATAATTAATTTGCAAGTATTCCATAAGCTTTGAATTTCAAAGAAATATAATAAAATAACTTTCAAATGCTTTCAAAACTTCAAAAACTTTATATCTAATCCTACTTATCACTCCAAAACTTTATATATTAATATTCCTATTAAACCTCTTTTTTCTCCATTAAACCTTAGAAAACTTAAAAATTAAACCTATAAACTCTTATCTCTCCAAAAACCTTAGATAAATTAAAAATCTAATTTAATTTATCTATGAACCCTAATATTACCTCCTTGAGGGCATGACTCTTTGCTATGAATTTGGTTCCAAAGTTCACCATAACAATGATGGTGTCATATTTTGTTCCCTTGAGCTGCTCGACACACCAAAAGAGTGGCTCCACATCATAGGCCCTATCTATGGCGTAATACACAAGGATCACCTAGATGAACATGCATAAATTGAAGGTCATGTCCTAGAGCCATAGTATTTAGACCATATATACCTCGGGTGTTTCAAATTTATTTATATGCCTTCTTCAACTTAAATTAAAAACTTAATTAATCCATGTTGAACAGTGTTGAATTTTGGTTTTTCAAATACAACAATTATGTCTAGATCAAATGCTAAGCTTACAATATAGACTATTAGTAAGTATAACTCTACTCTTTCATGTACAACCACCATGTAGAGTCATGCACAACTGGATACCTTTCTACTATTGTGCTAAGGTTTTTCAAAAATTATCTTAAAGGGCAATTGTATATTATTATTCTTCCATAGGTTTTTGAATGCTCTTATTATTGCCACATGGCCTAGACTCAAGATTGCATATGTATCTCATTCTTGATCCCAATTGATGTCATATCACTAGCTTCACAATAATTTTTTCCTAGCCATACATGAATGAAACCTTTCTTGTCTTTGCAAAAATACACAGTGTCCCATTCTACCCAGAATTGAGTGTAAGCAGTAGTGATGATAGATTTTAACCAAAACATAGGTTGATTTTTGACTTATTATTCAAATCTAGTGGAAACCCTAGGATAGGTATGAATGGCATACCTTCACTTTGGTAGTTCTACCTATGCCCCCATATAAGCAGTGAAATACCATTGTTATCTGACCTTTGATTTAGAATTTGTTAAGTGTTTCACTATGTCGCTATCTTCCTCTAAATCTGTTGTTTCACTTGATTTTCACCAATGTGGCATATTAGCCATTTGCATGGTTTAGAGTGTGTTGATGTCTACCTATGTAGCAAATTAGGCTTTTTCTTAGAATGTTGAACTTTCAAATTCCCTTGGTTCTTAGATTTATCTTGTAGTGGCTCTAGGTATTCTAATCAGTATTTACCCTGATTTGGTACTTTCTCTAATGTTATTTCACTTTATATCTTATGATTATGTACTTGAGGAGGATTTATAATTTGGTGATGATTTCTCTTCTTTATGGCACTCTATTTTCCTTAACGCTTGCTACTCTAAATGCAATGTGTGTGCTCTCCTTGGTGGTGTTTGGTTTTGGTGGATCTTGTGTTCTCCTCCATGTGCAACATTACACTCCTACCTACGATCCTCTTAGCACTTGGTCACCTTGGTCAACACCTCAAGTCCTACTACCTTGTTGTTTACCAATTATTTTGCCTATGTAGCAAGATTTTTTCTACGTGTACCTCAACTTTCATTACATTGTTATTTTTATTAGTTATGACTGCTTATTTGTTGCATCTAAATGCTTATTTCTTATGCACTTATTTTGTTGACTAGTGTGTTGTTTCAAATATTGATATGGGCTTCTATTGTAACTCACTTATCTTTCACTCTTGAGGCTTTAGGCTTTCTTTTATTATTATAATGGACACATGTACCTTATTTTGTTGATTTATCTATTTGTTGGCTAAATAGATAGTTTTTGAGTTATAGTTTTCCTCTAACTTTTAAATCACTTGTTCTTACAATAATCTTGACTAAACTTCTTATGTAGGCTTCTTGTATATTTGATACATGTGCAGGTGTAGGTGGTACTTCTGCTTGTTGGTGTAGGGTGCTCTTCCAATATTTAACTTGAATCAAACTACCCTTAACTACAATAATATAAACACCTTAAAAATGCTCTTAATATGCAGTGTTCTCTAATATGTTTATTTTTTCCTTCAGGGTCTATCATTAGGTGGTAACAATTGTCCTAAATCTAGTGCACATAATCTTGTCATGGCTCTGATAGCAATGTTAGTTTTCTTAGTATGTTAATTTATAGAAATTTTATTCTAAGATCAAGAATAAATCAAATGAATACCATTAATCAAACTAACAATGAATCTCAATATAACAATATCTCACAAATATAACTCAAATATGCACAATATCATAGGATTGCAAGAATGATTCAAATTGATTGTATTGCATGGAGATTTACCTCCAATATATAATTTTACATGAATTTTTAGTACTTTAACTATTGCTCTCCTCAAACATCCAAGAGATGCAACCTTTCATATTCCTCTCATAAAGACAAAGCTCTCATCTTGCCACATATCATGTGACTCTTCATTCTCCTTTTTGACACCTTGCACTTTCTCTCATATTGATACATACATTATACAAAATATAAATCATCTACCAAACTAATATTACAAGGGGACCAAATAATGTAATATCTTCAATAGGAAACATTGAACCCCTGCTTCTAGAACAATATTTGTAAAATCTTGCTTGCATATATATATATATATACACACACAGGATCCTGTGTTGAATTTTTTGTATAGTCATCTATGGCCTCTTATTGACTTGTTTTTGTGTATGTATTTTTTTGTGACCTTTTGCCTATTTCTTGGATTTTATTAAGTGTACATATGTGTGAGGGGTATATATCTATTTTTGGACTAGTCATTTTTTTTACTCTATTACGGGACCTATATTCTAATTCATGCATATAACTGGTAACTCTCATATGTACCTCATTGTGTTAAGGAGAGGAATAAATACATGTTAATGCTACAAGGTCATGTTTATTAGTTAGGTTTTAAATTAATTGTTATGAGTCTTTAATAAGACCTCATTAGGATAGGTTTTTTTAATGTGTAATGTCATTTCAAGTTCATTTGAATTTCATGTAATATGGATTTGGGAACCCTAACCCTATTCTCATTTTTCTCAATATATAATTCCATAATGCAAAGATAGAGATATGATTTTTTATTCTCTCCATTATTAGAAATCTTATCCTTCTTTTATATTGTTTCATGTGGTTGATTTTTGGCACATAGTATTGATCCTTGCTACAAGTGGTATCATAGCTTGGATGCTTGCCCCTCCCACAACCAATCTTAGAGAAGCATTACATTCACCTCTTCTCCTCCTCCATAAATCTATGTGTTTATTTGAAGGAGAGCATGAGGATGAGGTTTCACAAAACCTCCATAGATTTTATTTTTAATGTAGATACTAGCTTATATTTCTATTTGCAAGTATCCAAAATCTATATCTGATTGAGTTCAATAGCCTCTATGTAAAATGATCGTGTTCATTTTTACACAGTCATACAATATCTAAAATATAGATTTAAAAAAAAATTATGACCTCTATGTAAACTAATCATGTTCATGTTTACATATCCATACAGTATCCAAAATATAGATCTAACAAATTTTGATGGCCTCTATGTAAACTAACCATGTTTTTTTTTATATAGCCATACAATCAGGTCAGCCTGTATGTAAACTGATCATGTTTTTTTTTATAGCAAAACAAACTTCTAGCATATTCATTGTACTTGTATAAGTGGCTTGCAAAATTTTCCATATTACTTTTGGCTAACTTATAGCCCTCATTTGTAAAAGTGATTCCACTTAGATGATGAGCAAGGTCTAGTGGATCACACCTAACATACATACTACCACATTAGCACTTAGTAGCACTCCATCTACACTCCAAGTCTATTTTTAGTTTTTATTTTATTTCTTTCATTGCAAATTAATTCACATATTTGCATCATCCCTAAAGGAATGCATCTGATAAATTATTATATAGCCTAGCCTCATGATAAGGCACCACTTCCTTGGTGGTGATAAATCTACATTAAAGGCCGTATGAATCAAAGTTGATCTGGACTTAATGAGAATACATAATGAAGGGGGTTAGCCATATCCATGAACCTTTGAAAAGAGATCATCCTTTCGCCTATGCTTAGAAAACTAAAAAATCTTGATCAATAGTAGAATTAAGTAGGTTCAATATCTGTTAAAGCTATGGAATAGAGCACACACTTCTCTTTAGAGAGTATATCACTGACCATAGTAAACTTAGGACTAGTAGGACTTGGAATCCATCATGGCTTGGATTTCATCACTAGGCATCCAAGAAAAGACCTTAATTTGAGACAAGCTCATTATACCTCTCTAATTTTTAGCATCTCACCTACATGCAATCATAATATTGAGGTTACTAGTTTTGTACATCCTAAAATTTGGTGTTTAGTTATGTAATCTAGTTTTGGAGATATTGGCCTACACATTCATCTATTGGAGAGATTAGCTTTTAAATTCATCTACAATATTTTAGTTTGGTCTACAAACCATTTTTTTAGTACTTCATATTTGGCCACATCATCATCTTGTTGCATCAAGACTCATAGCCACTTACTTATACAATTCATCATTTGTAAAATAGATTTCACTTTTATGGTGAGCAAGGTCTAGTGGATCACATTCATTAATTGTCATTTGTTGGATAATTATTTATTAGTATATTTTGCATCACTTAGTCATTTTTTCCTTGTTCACACCTTGACACACCTCTTTTAGGTCTTTGTAGTGTCACAAGTTATAATGACTTCCAACTTCAAATAAAATGTTAGATGTACCCTCAAAGGTAAGGATAACTGGTATCAATGGTTCATAAGCCTTAGGATAGCTACAAAATTTGAGAACCTATGGCGCAACCATCTAGACACAAATCCCACACCACCCATAGATGTTGTTACCCTAGAAAAATGGTAGATAGATGATGATTGGATTCATTCTAGCACCTACCTGTCACAGAATATCACCTTCATAATTTTATTGATGAAGCTAAGCATGACACAATATGGTTAGTTATTGAAGTCCTCAAGAAAAACTTTAACACCAAATATGACCTAGAATTTTCTCATAGTTTCCTCAATATGAATCAAATAAATATGCAAAAAAGATACTCTAGCTCCACCATCAATGTCCTTCACCCTATTAAATAGGTCATTGATAAAGACTTAAAAATTTAATGTATCACATGGGCTTTCCTCATTCAGTCGTGTCTTCACATTCCAGACTACAAGAACTTACTTGCTAGTTTATAAACTAGTAGAATATTAAAAACTCTCAACTTTTAAGACTTAGAAGAAAATTTCATTGAACTTGAAAAAACCTTTGAAAAAAACTTCACCATTTTTTATCTTGGTGACTCATTCTTCTAGGTGGATGAAGATGCTAATTTTTTAAATAGTCAAGGTAATGGAATTTGTGGCCAAGGTCATGGTTGAGGAAAATGCAAAGGACAAGGATAAAATTATATCAATAGTCAATATGAACACTCACGATATCAAACTAGTCAAGGACAAATAAAATAGCCTATTACCTCTCACATAACTAGCAACTCAAATATCGTGTCCAAACATTGTAATAGAAAATGGTACTTTACCATTGATTTTTGAACTACCACACACAATATTTAGTAGTTTCAAAAGCACAGTGGACATAATGTAAATGGAGATGACTCTGGTCTAGACATACTCTATAGTGCTTATTTTATACATGCCTATATCATTAGCACATGGAAATCTATATCACCATTTGTTGATCATCCCAAAATATTCATTAAGACAAATTCAAGATGTGCTAGATATTATATTTCTCATCCCACATCGCAACCCATTGGAGTTGCTCATAACGTAGCCTCCACTAGTAGTTCATGGATCATGGATATTAGAGCTACCCAACACATGACATATAATAAGGAATTCTTTGAAGAATTCAACTCAGGAGTACTTGGTTTAGTTCACATGGATGAAAAATCATCTCAACTAGTTGAAGGAGCAAGAACTATTCAATTAAAACTTCTTAGATTACATGATTTTTGGCTACTTGATGTTCTCTACATCCCTGCTCTAAATAAAAATATTTTATCACTATCCACACTCATATATGATGTATTTGATCTGATTGTCACTACCAAAGATAAAACTCTTTGAGTCTTCCATACACCCTCTAAAACAATGGTTATGATTGGTTCCTTAGATGGAAAAATCATCAAACTTGCTAGTTATCCTACTTTTAAAGTTCACATTATTGAAGCTTACATAACATTTAATGCCACCCTGACTCCTAAGAATATTTTTTTGATGCATTATGGCATACTTGCATAGGTCATGTCAAAATTGATCGATTGATACAAATGGAGTCCATCGTTAGGGGACTACCACACTTCTCTTCGAAACCCATCAAATGTGAAGCATGCATCATTGCTAAATCCTCTTGATAGCCTTTTCCAAAGAGTTAGTGGAAGTCCACACAAAAACTAGATCTAGTTCACTCAAATATTTGTGGGCCAATTTATATTCCCTCATTAAAAGGCAAACTGTATTACATCACTTTCATTGATGACTTATCAAAGTAGCTATGGATTGGATTTTTGGAGAAGTTTAAATATTTTTAATTCTTCAAATAATTCAAGGCTCACATAGAATGATATTTAGGTTGTAGAATCAATACCTTCTGGATTTACAATGATGGTGAATACACCTTAAATAAATTCACACAATACTTGTCCTCACATAGGATCAAACGTCAATTGATAATACCAAGCACATCTCAAAAAAATGGTATTGTCGAGCACATGAAAAAGATAGTTATGAAAATGGTTCATGCCCTTCTTATCTACAAAATGTACCTCCATATCTTTGGGTTGAAGCCACTTGTATTGCTATGCATGTACTTAACACAATGATTCCCTTAAAACATAGCCCATCACCACATGAAAAATGGACTAGGCACCCCCCACTGTCAACCACTTTAGAATATTTGGCTCCATATGTTATGCTCATATTCTTCCAGAGCATAGAAATAAACTTAAATATTGATCTATTAAATGCATCTTTTTTGGATACCCTATGGATCAAAAGGGATACAAGGTATTTATTCTTTCACACCAAATATTTATTGTGACATGTGATGTTGTGTTTACAAAAACTAAAGTACTAGTTACATCAGATACAAAGGGACATAATCTTCAACATAGATCAAAATATACTAACATATATTATGTACAAATTCCAATCTTTGAGGGGGGAGGCATTGAAAAGTTACTCAAAACTCTAGAATTTGCAAATCAAACCACAAGTCCAAAGGAACAAAAATGTGATATTGAGTATATATTTGTATCTTTTGCACCTTATACCCCTTCACAACCAAATTTTTTTTATATTCTAGGATAGGAGCACAAGGTATGCAGACTCAAAAATATTTTATTTGGATTGAAGCAAGCTCCTTGCACTTGGTTCATCAAGTTGTCAGATCGGATGAAGCAACTTGAATTTGAAATGTGTGATTACCAAGATATTAATGCAACACTCTTAATCAATAATAACAAATACAAAGTCTCATATCTCATAGTCTTTGTGGATGACATGCTTCTACCAAGTAACAATGAACACATCATCAACACTATGAAAAAGGTCCTTGCAAAGATTTTTTATATATCTGATTTGGGATTGATTAAAATTCTATTTGGGCATAGAATTAACTTAAGATAATGGTAAAATATTATTGATACAATACAAATACATCAACAATATTCTAGAGAAGTTTCAACTCAAAGATGCACACCCTATGACAACACCAATGGAATAAAATATAAAACTCACCACAAATGATGACACACCAAAGGCAAATGTAACACTCTATAGAAGGTTGGTTTGTAGTCTCATCTATGTTACTAATACAAGACTTGACATCGCTTATGTAGTGGGGAATCTGGAAAGGTAAATGACCAAACCAAAGGAGAGTCACTAGAAAGCAACAATAAGAGTGTTGAGGTACCTAAAGATAACCCATAATTATGGCCTATTGTATGAAAAGAATGCAGATTTTAAACTCATCGTATACACAAACTCATAATTTATAGGAGATAAAGATACTAGGAGATCTACGTCTAGGTACTTAACATTTCTTGGCTCAGCACCAATTTTATGGAGATCAAAGAAAAAAATACTATAGTAGATTTTTTAGTAGAAGCTAAATATATTGTTGTAGTTGAGATAAGCAAAGAAGTGGTATGGTTGAGATAAGAAAAGAAGTGGTATGGTTGATAAAGTTGTTACACACTCTCGATATCACTCAAAAAGGTCCTACAAGACTACATGTGGATAATCAATCAATAATCCACATGGAAAAGAATCATATGTTTCACAATAGAACCAAATACATTAGTACAAAAGTCCATAGGATTTGAGAACTTTTTCAAGATGGTACAATACAAATTCACTAATATCTAACAATACATAAAATTTTTGACATCTTCGCCAAGCCACTCTAGAGGGTGAAGTTTGAATAGTTCAGATAGTAGATAGTCTTGAGAGCCTCCATCTCCTCCTAAAAATGGAGATGCAATAGGACCAGAAAGGCTAATGCTTATTTGTAAAACCACCTTTATGTGGGCAAAAAGTAGTGATTGATCTATGCTCTATCCCATTCATGAAAAATCCCTTATGGGTGCAAAAGGATAAGGATTGTACTAGTTCTAGAAAATCAAAACCTATAAAAATCTGAAAGGGTATGGGGGATGACCAAATAGCATATGGAGACCCATAGGATTGAAGCTATATTTTATGTGCAATTAGCTAATCAGCTACATAAATAGCCACCTGAGCCACTCATCTACTGAAATAAAATGACCTTCTACAATTAAGGTGGGATTGAAGAAATGTTATTGCTACAAGGTCATGTTTATTAGTGAGGTTCCAAATTAATTGTTATGAGGCTTTAACAAGACCTCATTAAAATAGGTTATTTTAATGTGTAATTTCATATCATGTTTATTTGAATTTCATATAATATCAATTTGGGAACCCTAACCCTAAGATCATTTTTCTCAATAGATAATTCCATAACACAAAGGGAGAGATGTGATTTTTCACTCTCTCCATTGTCAAAAATCTCCTCATCTTTTTTTCTTGTTTCATATGGTTGAGCTTGGTCACATAGCATTGATCATTGCTACAAGGAAGTTTTCACCATTGGCACATAATATTTAGGCCTATTTTTGTAGGAAGATCCTATTTTTTCTTTTGTTGAGTTATTTTATTTTTATCCCTTGCACTCATTTTCCCTTTATTGAGTCCAAGCATTCCTTGAAGATCACATCATAACAAGGATTAAACCTTTGTTAAAACTCCCATAGGTCCCCAATTGAGCCAAATCCTGTGCTCTAGGTTGTGATCCTACTGTGTCACTCCCTAGAGGCACAATTGCCCCACCAGGGATGGTCAAAGACAACAACAAGAATATTTGATTAAATTCAATGAGTCATAAGTTTTATTCCAAGATTAAATTAGAAATTTTATAATTAAATTATTATTTGAATTGATATTTAAAAGGAATAATTAAAGTAATGAATCAATAATTGGGATATATAAGAAAAATATATGCATAAAATATGAATTAAATATTGAATTAAGAGGAGTGTCGATTAAATTAAAATTTAAGTGTGAATTTGTGAATTGAATTGGGATATATAAGAGAATTAATAAATTAAATTTGATTAATGAAATTAAGATAGTATGAAATGAATGAACAATAAATTGTAAATAGTTGATTAATTGTGAAATTGAAATTTGAATATGTTTAAAATAAAAAATTAGTGAAATTCGAATTTGGGAGATAAAAGGAATTAAAATTGAATATGATTTTTTTTTTTGGTAATTAAGGAACATAATCATTACAACCGGGTTTTACAGGTTGACCCAAAACCTATTACAACAATAGCACAACGCTAAAACAGGACAAGAACTCAAAAGGAACAGTCTATTTAGCCCTCTGTTGAGGTCACATATCCTACAAAGAGCAATACCCTTACAAAAATTTACACACACCTTGGAACAGAGGCGGTCGACAACTCTGCCTTCTAACACTTTCTCTTTTCTTTTGGTTGCGAAACTGCGACATGTCGCGATATCGCGACACTTCTCCTTCCTCCTCTTTCTTTTCTCTTTTTGTCGTGAAAAAATGACATGTCATGAAATCACAACACTTTTCCTTCTCGTACTTTCTCTTCTCTTTTGGTCACGAAAATACGACATGTCGCGATATCGCGACACTTTTTCCCTCTTGCTTATTCTCTTCACTTTTGGTCATGAAAAAGCGACATGTTGCGATATCGCTACATCCTTTCTTTCATTCTGAACATGTCACAAAATCGCGACACTCTGAAATTTGATGAATTATTTGAATATTGAAATTGAAAAATATATTCATTAAAGAAAAGAAAGAATTTGAAATTAATATTTGGGAATTATAAGAAAATCAACATCAAAAAAATATTGAAAGAAATTTTTGACAATGGTTAAAAAGAATACAAGTATTCAATATAAAATTAAAGGAAGGACATCAAAATATCATTTGAAAAATGTCATTGAATTTGAAAATAATGGATCACAAAAATTATTAGAATATTTATAACAACTGATCATGTACAAAGGTTTGATAGAAATACAAGGACTAAAGAATAAATCCTTGATGAAGGAGGTATGCTACAATGATCTTCATCAAAGGAAAGATAAAAAATAAATTTCAAAGGTATGTACAATGAATAAAGAATGTAATCATTGCAATGGACTTGGCCATGAAGAATAAAAATATTGGAATCTTTATCCATGTAAATTCTATGGAAGGAATAATCATTCTCAAGAATCTTGTTGGTATAAGAAGAAGAATTATAATGATAAATTGAACATAATGGATAATTTTATTCAAAAAATACCAAAGTATAAATAGAATGGTCTAGAGATAATGAAGCAAGAAAAGCTTTACTACTAGAAGAAGTGGATGGAAATGAATTGAATATAGAATATGAAAATTTAAGACTAAAGGTCTTCACACTAGATAATTGAATACAAGGGAGTGTTGGAGATATTATATTATTGGTAGTATTGTAAGTGCCTTGGTATACTATTGTAAATATTAGATTAGGGAGTGTGTTTTATATTTTTCTAATGTATGTGTCAAAGTGTGAGAAGTGTTATGTGTTATGTAATAAAGTGTGCAAAGTTGCAAGAGTGCAAGTGTGGAAGTGTGAGTTGTGAGAGTGCAAGGTGTTAAGAGAGCAAGTGAAGAGTCATAGGTGTTACTTGTCAAGTATGAAATTGAAGATTCATAAATATGTGTCAAGATGTAAAGAGAGAGGTTATATAATTAGGATATTTTTATCATAATGTGAGGCATGTGAAAGGATGCATCTCTTGGGAATTTTAGAAAAGCATGAGTCATGAAAATTTATATATTGGAGATAAAGCTCCATACTATGTAATCAATCAGAATTCTTGAGAAATTTATGATTTATGAATGTAATAGTGAGATTTCTTATTGTGAAATACTTGTGTTTTTTATTAGGGTGGAAGGGATTTTAGGGTCCCCAAACCCATACATTAGGTTGTAAATATTTTTCGATAGACCCAACATCCTATTCAAAAGAAACAAAGCAATATCTACTCAACCATAATATTCTACAAGACAAAACTAATACAACACACTAACAACCAACTAAAATTAAAACATTATCACAAAATTAAATCAATAAAATCTAGAAACACCATAAACATAGAATTACTGCACACAATCTAGGTATTGCATAAAGTCTAGTACTTCCTTGGACCCAATGGAGCACAAGTTACTATAAGTGTCTTCAAGGAGATCCCCTATTGTGAGGATATGGTTCTCATTTCTTAGATTTGGATGGAGGCTTTTTACCTCCCAATTTTAGGATCAGAAGATTTCCATTGGCCACTCCTTTGGTCATTTCTCTCTTCTTTATTTCATTTTCGATGGGTTTACCCTTATATTTTTTATTCCCCACATCTGCTTGATTCTTTCTTGAGCTCTTAGAGGTTCTGTTTAGGATCCTTGGGTCCTTACTCATCCCTAGTTTTTTTTATTGGGATAGTTGGTTCAAAATGGGGGATTTACATTCATTTGATTTTCCTCAACAAATGTATTGTTTCCTGGATCCTTTTCTTCATTTGGGGAAACCTTATCACTATCCTCAAGGGGTATTTCTAAGTAATCAAAGGGATTCTAAGTAAAAATAGCATATAAATCAATGAAAATAGGGTCACTAATCTTACTTACTTAAATATTAGTTTTATCAATGTCACATTCTTCCCCACTTTTAGAGGTTGGTTGAGGAGAATTCACCTAGTTTGCTCCATTGTTTTCTTAATTTTATTTTCCATAATATCCTTACTTATTGCCATTGTCCTTTTAAGTAGGGATTTTTCTTTGAGGGAAATTTGTATTCAAATGCCCTATCTTCAAGTAGAAACTGAGATTTATATATTCTAGAGCTTGAATCCACGATTCAAACATGGAGGTTAGTTCAATGGATTTCAAAGAGGCTTTCTTTATATCCATGTTAAAACATATTATAGCATGAATAAGTCAGGTTCTAGAAACTATTGTTGGATCAATAGCCATGAATTGATCCAAATTTTTTGCAAAAATATCTTCATTCCATATATGCAGAGGTAAACTTGGGATATGCAAATTGGAATTATTAGACCAACCCTTAATATTTATACCTCAACAACCAAAAAACTAGGGTTGTTTTTGAAGAATTCACTCAAAATCCTCTTCTAATATTAAGTATATTAGGAAGAATTTTTTGGCATAGCCTCAATTTCCAATCCCTCTAGAGGTCTCCATTTGAATTTTTCCCAACATCGAATAGCATCCATGTTTGTACAGACACCCAAAAACTTGCCTATCAAATAGATATCCTCCTAGGTTGTTGTCAATCTAGCAATCTCATATTGAATCAGGATCGTATTACCCTCTAGGACTAAAAACATTACTAATCAGGGTTTTTCCTATATTCATTTTCACCATACGACACAAAGAGGTGCCTAGTTCAAACAGGATTGAATAAGCCCCACCATCCTTGATAACCAAAACTTGAAAACCTTTTGTGGACTCCTTTCCTACCCCAACACTCTATTCAAAAATATTATCACTTCCTTTCCCACCCATCGCTTTAACACTTAAAATTTGTAAACCCTATTTTGAGTCACCAAAAAATATCATTCTTAGGGTCTTTTATGTCATCCCTAGATCAAACCATAGGGCTTGCAAACCCTTGTTCAAGTCACTAAAAATTACCATTCTTGGGTTATGTTGTGTCATCCCTAGATCAAACCCTAGGGCCTATAAACCCTGGTTCAATTCGCTCACCTCCTTGTTTCTTCTCGGTATTCTTGGAATATTGTTCAATAAATTGTGGTGATTATTGTCACAATATTGGTCAAGATAATTATTTGAAATAAATATTTATTGGCATAATCCACACTACTATTTGGAAACTTGTACATGATCCTCCTTGTCATTTCTCACCATCAGATTTGAAATCCTAAAGAGGATAGAATAATATAGCAAGAAAGAAGGACTCAAACCCAATAAAAGGAGCAAATTTGGACTTAGATCTAGTGTAGGAGAGGATATCTACCTCAAATATGTCTTAAGAGGGTAGATTTGCACTATATTTGATGTGAAAGAAGCTTGCAAACAACATATCTAGTGTAAAATTATAACAATGGGAGTAGATCTAGCCTATCATCTAGCATAGGAGAATAGATCTACATAAGTTCTAACTAGATAGGGAATATTTGCACCATATTTGGTGTGAATGAAGCCTCATAATATAAGCTAAACACTAATATTAAAATATATATACCTCTCAACATAACCCAATGAGCATGTAATTGATAGTTTATGTTGATAAATAATTCGAAAATACTTGTGCTACCTATGAATTTAATTTTTGTGATTTATATTTGATCCTAGTGAAATTAACCTATGATATAATCTGGCATATTTTCCATCAAGAACTACCTCTTATCATATTGTCAAATAATTTGTAGTTGTAAGTATCCATTTACAACCTTCACTTGATGGCAAGTTGATCATTGTGATGAAATCTAATCCCAAATGAGATAATGATTCATCTGTTGTTATGGACCATGGGGGTATGGATGCATTCATTTATTTTCTAATAAAGAACTTATATTTCTCACATATCCTTACCCATTGATACACATCCACAAAAAAACTTGGCCAATAATAGTTAGCTTTCATAATCTTAGTAGTAGTTGTTTGGGATGAAAAATGGCCATCAGAGAATCCTTAATGAAATTCCTAAAGGAGAGGTTGAGTTTGATCCATTTTAACACACCTCAAGAAAATTTCATCAAATTTCCTTCATAATAGAACCTCATTTATTAGGATATAATAAACATTATACAACAAAAATCCTCTCTGTTGAGCCTTGTCTAGGCTAGGTAGGTATATATCTATTTGCATGTATTTGATTATTTGATCTACCCAATCCAACATATCCCCATCTAAATTGATTAAGCACATGCCTATACTAGTTTTATCATCAACAACATCTTCATATAAAATCTAACACAAGGCTCTTTATTTTATTAACTTTATGGTCTTGATATCAATATCATACTCTAGGATATTAGTGATCTAGCCATCTCTTCTTTCTCTAATTTCACCACCCATTATATATTCTATGATACTTGAGTGGATGATATAAGTAGTGACCTTGTTATTTGAAACTAGGTGCTTGAATATTTTTAGGATTTTATTCAAGGCACATACATTATTTTCTACAAAATTGCATTTATTCTCATACCCCTTCAAGGTTTGACTAAAGAAGGCAATTGGGTGCCCATGTTGATCCTCATCATTTTGTGTAAGCAGGGCTACAATACTGAGCTCTTTTCCATATGCATAGATATTTTTCAAAGTTTAGGTTTACCATAATTAGAGCCTCTACGATATTCCTCTTTTTCCCCTCAAATATCACTTTCCCTTTATATAGCCACTTGAATGGTTGATTCTTATTTAGCATGAAGATCATCAACTTGAGAATAGTTGTAATGTATGGGATGAACCTTCTAATAAAATTTATGTGGTCAAAGAAATATTTCAAGTCTTTATTATATCTAGGTAATGCAAGGTTGGAAATGGCCTTAACCCTACCAAGATCTATAGTAATGCCTTATTTTGATACTATGTGGCCTGAAAATTTACCCTGAGGAACACTGATAACACATTTTTTAGGATTAAGGTAGACTTTGAACTTCAAGAATTACTTAAAGACATTTTCAAATATAAAATGTGATCCTCTTCTTGCTTAGAGAAAATAGTGAGGTTATCTAAGAAATTAGTATTATATCATTGATTAGGTCTTTGATTATGATATCCATGGATATTTGGAATGTGGCACCAATATTAGACAATCCAAATGTCATATATTGATACGCAAAGGGACACCACTTGGTACTAAAAGATATTTTATGATGGTCTTTATATCTAATCCAATCTTGATTAAAACTAAAGAATCCATCAAGCAAAGAAAATACTTCATATCTTATGATAGTTTGCATAATCTAGTCCATCAAAGGAATGGGGTAATGATCCTTGAGTGAGTCTTTGCTTACATCCTTGACATCAACACATAATTTTATTTCACTAATTTTCTTGTTTACATGTACCAAGTTTGACACCCATGTGGTATGCTTGATGGGATATATGATTTTTAACGCAACCATTTTGATTTATTCCATTTTCATAAGGCTCAATTTTAGAATTAATTGGTCTTTGTTTCCATCTTATGATCTTGGCCTTAGGGTCTATCTCAATAGTATGTTGAATAACCTCTTTATTGTAATTTTTTAGGTCCTCATAAGTCCATATCATTACTTCTCTATATTTTTGGTAGAAGTGGATGAAGGATTCCTCTACTTGTGTAGCTACTTTACCTATTTTCAATGTTTATCTTGGGGTAACTTCTATTTCTTGATAATCCTCCTTGTTAATAGTGATTCCTTTCTTCCATTTGAATCAGTCATTTGGATTGAATAAGGATTTCAATGTGATTGATCCCTTCATAATATTATTGGACATTAATTAAATAATATTATCTCCATATGTTTCTTAATTTCTTAGGGTAAAATCTTGTACAAATTCATCTACCTACTAAAAAATGAGTAATTCATTCATCCCTTTCAAACACTTTCCAATGTGCCTCATTATTAAGAATGGTTGGTATTACTATTATTATTATGTGTTGCTAGTTATGATTCAAGTTGCTCACTAGGTCAAATTATGATCCAATAACAACCATTCATTTAGCATACATAATTTGAGTCATTGGAAGGAATTTTAATTTTATAGAACTAAAGTATTCGATCAAATCCTAGACCCTATTCCTATAAGACTTCATCAATATTTTTTTTGCTAAGTACTAAGATATTTCTTGATTTATTATTAGCTGAGTATTGCCAAAAAATTTTAACAACTTAATGTCTCTTTTCTTTGCTAGTTGGAGGCCAAGCACCAAGGCTTCATATTTAGCAATGTTGTTTAAGCAATTAAAATATAGTCTATATACCTCTAATATTTTTTCCTTTGGGTGAAATGAGGCAAACACCAAATTCAACTCCTTTTTTGCTTTTTGCTCCATCAAAGTACAACTTCCATAATCTAGTGGAGTCATTTTTTATCCTTATGATTTAAGTAGCAAAAATATTTTCTTCTTGGATCAGGTATATCCCCATCCTTGTTTAATCAAAGACCTCATAAGGATCTGAGTTCCACATGGTAGCATTCCACTAATCCATTTTATCATCAATAATAGACGATCAAACTTCATCAAAAAATGATTCTAACACATATTGGTGTTCCTCTATGACACAAGTTTGCTCAGCATCTAGTTTAATCATAGGAATATACTCCACATGGTGAATATGGAGGGGTTTTGATGGAAGTTTTAGTTGAGTTTCATACCAAGTTTTGAGAAAAATATGTGTCTAGCCCAAGGATATATACCCTCTTATATTAGAAATGAAGTCTCTTAATAGAAAAATATCAACAATGGTAAGGAGATCAATGAATACTAAGTCCTAATGGATAGTCATATTTGGGTATGTTTTGAGTGTCAAAAGAAGGTTCTTAACCAGGCCAAAGATCTTGACTAGCATTCCATGTAGTTGGACTACTCCTTGGTTAGGAGGCTCATATACTAGTCCCAATGCATTTGCCACCCTCCTAGGCACGATCGAGGTTCTTGAAAAAAAATCTATTAAACAATTATAAATCAACTTATCACCATAATTAAGGTTAGGTATAATGTAATTGGCTTGGTTCTAGTTACTTCAAGTCTAGAAAGGACCACAAGTGCCTTTTTATTTCTTGATATCCTTTGCTTTTCTAGTACTTCCTCTAAGCATTTTATTTGTTCTAGTATAGAGATGACATCCTAAAGAGGCATGACCATAATAGACTTCTTCAAGTGGTATATTACTTGAATTAACTCCAAAGAGTGTACCTTATAAGTAGTGTTTAGTATCCATTGAGGTTGGCTCCTTTCTATTGTAGGTGATTTGGGAGAACTTGATTACACTAGGGTGTTTTGCACATTTTGGATTGTTGCAACTATAAAGAGATATTTTTTCTTGGGATTTGGTGGTCTATTCTATGCATTAAGAGTCATTTGATTAGTTTTTCCCTATTCTTCCAATGCCTTCATTTTAGCACTTGTTATATAGTTTTATTAGACTTATGACCAGCCTAGCAAGTATTGAAATTCTAACTCCAACAAATATAGCATATACTTCATCCTAATCCTAGATTACCAAGGTTCATTTAGGAAGGGTGGTACTTGTACCTAGGAGAGATATTTGCAATGGGGCTTGATGACATTGAATCTAAACATACATCTTTTCTACTAAGAAAGAAGTAGATGATTAAGTATGCACTAATTCATTTAGTGGTGCTTGAATGGTCTACTATTAATTTCCTTAGGGGTAAGCATTGGAAGGATATATTTCCAAGCAATGCCAAGCATCTAGTCCTTCCACATAATTATTCTATGTGCCTATCCCTAACATGGTTAGATGGAATATATTATAGTGGTAGCTACATAGGTACAATATGATGATTCAAACTTTATGTCTATCCTATATTCCTATTAGGGTGGAAATTGGAATTCTAATAACAATTTGGAAGAGGCCTATGGATTTTGCCATTTTTCTAGAAGGATGGTTTGGGATTCTTCTAGTTTTGATACTAAAACTTCTAAGCATTTTTTTGTATTATAACCTTGTTAGATACTAATCTAAGAAATTTTTTTATTACATCCAAATTAAAGGAGTAGGGGCCTATAGTAGAAAATTCAAGAGTAGAGAGAGAAGTTGGGACCATTATTGGGTTCATCACCAAAATAAACTAAAATATTATAGGTTGGATAGCATAAGTGGATTGATATAGAGGTCGAGTATTTAGGAATAGTGGTATAGAGTATCTAGGATCTAAATTTCCCATCTAAATGAGGTCATTCTCATCTTGAATGGTTATCCCATAGGCCATTGGCAAGGAATTTTCTCCCCTAGACTTGATCATCATGTTTATTTTTGAATGGATAGCTTTCAAATAATAAATAAATGCCATATCTAGAAGGGGAAGAATTTTATCAAGGATTATATACCATGTTTTATAAAATTGAGTATTGAAGTCATCCATGGCCTCCATAGTTGATCTTTTGATATTTATTAACTACTCCATAAGAGATACCCCATCGGCCTTCTCTCCAAATCTATCAACCAATAGATCAAATAGTTGATCCCAATTACCAATGGATTTTGGAGCAAGGCTAATGTACCACTCTTACGATTTCCCTCTAAAATATGACACGTTCAGTTTTACCTTCTATCTAAGTCACTTATGTTTAGTCTAGTGTTAAAATATACGTTGAATTCTGCTATTTTGAATTTGGCTATATTTTCATTTGAACGTTTGAAGATAATTGAAGGTAAACTTATGGCTAATGCTTGATCCAATTTCTGTATGTGCATCCTAAGAATCAGTTGTCGCTTAGCTTCAGGATCTGGTTTGAGATTATTTGCTATCTGAGGTTGTTTCCCCATTAACTATCGACTTCAGCCATATTTCCATCTCTTTCTGTTATTTCCCTTTCTTTCCACATTTTCCCATTTCTTTCCTGCATCCTTATCTTGAAACTAGTATAAAATTTAGTAAGGGAGCCAGCCCCCTCTTGATATTGGCCCTAGAGACTTCTCTTTCTCTCAGAATTTCAATGTTGGCCAAGTCTAGGGTGCACAAGTGATGAAATCTTGTACTTAGGTAGATTTGTGACCAACAATTTTTGGCACGCCCGGTGGGACAGACTATTTCTGTCTTAGTAAGATCCATAATCGGTGGGACAAGTACTATTCCAAGTTGACAAACCCACCTGTGCCAACATTTTTTGGCATGCCTGGTGGGATAGACTATTTTTGTCTTAGTAACTATCTTAGTAAGATCCATAATCGATGGGACAAGTACTATTCCAAGTTGACAAACCCACCTGTGCCAACAATTTTTGGCACGCTCGGTGGGACAGACTATTTCTGTCTCAAAAATTTCCATAATCGATGGGACAAACAAGTCCCATTTTTGACACCCAGAGGAATCAAGATTTTGATGAACTGTCTTGACCTCAAAACGGAGATTGTAAGTTCATCTGGTGACTCTGCTGAAGGTGATTGTACAGTACCTAGAAATTTCCAATCGTGAAGCTAAAATATTTGCATCTTTGCTTCATGATCACAAGATCAAGTGCCAAATAATCAGGATATCTAGTTGAATTATTCAAGATCGATGTTTAGAACTAGAGGGAGTGCTCAATATTGGTAAGTCCTATGAACCCATCATTTGTTATTTCTTCGTAGGCAACAGGTCAGCTTGTGCCATCTCTGACTCCTCCCAGTATTGCTACGAGCTTGCTAGTAGATCCAAATCCTGTAGTGCAAATGGTTGGTCAACAACCTCTGCCATGGCAAGTTATTGCTTGGAACGATTCGAGAGCGTTGGACCTACCTTTTCAAAATCTAGTTCCTGCTGTAGCAATAAAAGTCTTGACTACATACGATGGGATTGGAAAGACAATGTACGAGCATGTGTTAGATGTGGCAACCTTGGCTTCAATTCATAATATCATATATGAAGATGTCATGATAAAATTGCTCGTCCTGTCACTCCGAGGTAAGTTGTGCTGGTATAGATCCTTGTCTCCCAACTCCATAAATTCATGGGATCAATTAGTAGAGATGCTAATACAAGGGTTCAATGAGCAAGCAGACCCATTTTCTTTCGTGCATCAATTTAATAATATCAAGAGGCATCCTCAAGAGGATATAGTGGATTTCAATGTTAGGTTTGCCCAAACTTGGCAGAGAGTTCCTGATAGTCTTTGCCCTACTCATGAACAAGCAGCATTGTACTTTCTTAGGGATTTCCATTCAAATATTGGTATGAACATTAGGATGTCCGGTGTTCAAACCTTTCTTGCACTATATGCCCAGGCACAGAAGGCTGAGGCCGATCTGATTGTCGTTGGGAAATTGCCTCCAAAAATGACTATGCCTATTTTTCCCGAGCTTCCACAATACCAGCATATAGGTGCAACCCCTACATCTTACACTGTTCCATCCATATACCCTTCATCTTCATGGAATCCTCCTATACCTTCAGTACCTATGATTCCCATTCCACAGTTAACCTCTCCACTTTGAACTCCTGCATTACCTTCTCCACCAGTTCCATTACCTCTACCTGCACCTTTGTGTCCTCAAGCCTAGATCCTCAATTGGCTATTTTGCAAGAAATTCAATCAGCCATGAGAGCTCTCAGTAACAAGGTGACATCTATGGAGCGGAGAGAGGCGGAAAGGAAATCTCAGCCATGAATATTTATTCCAACGGTAACAAGAGAGCAATTTGCTCCTAGCAAGGCTATGGAGAAAGTACCTGAGAGGAACTCAGCAATCCTGGTAAGTGAAGAGGCTGGCCCTTCTAAAGTTTCACATGAGCCTTCTTACTAGTGTTCTTCATGCAATGATCCACATGATGAGTCCACTTGCATGGTCCACCAAAATTATTTGCAAGTTCTTGCAGGGAGCCATATAAACATGATTCGAGAGGTGGATCTTAATTTCATGAAGTCTCTTGAAGAATACATGGCAGTCTTGACACGTAGTGGCAAGAAACCAATGTTGGTAGATCCGGCTAATATGGAGCCATTGAAAGTGCCTCCTACACAAGCAACAAAGCAACAAATACCTACAAAGACTCATGATTCTCCAGCTCCGCAAAAACCACCTATTTTGCCAAAGGATCTGCTTTCACCACAAGCAAAAGAGAAGGAACAAGATTTTGTCTCTCAGCCGCAAGCAAAAACAAAGGAACAAGCTAGAGAGACATTGCGGTATCCATCATTGACTAAATGGCAATGAGTGGAGGCCACCCAACAATATAGAAGCAAATTTGAATCTACCAGTGGAGGGAAAGAGCCGATCTCGATGGAGTACAACATCGTTGAAGAACTCAAAATGATACCAGCTAAAGTAAGTCTGTATGACACCTTGCAGCTTCCTGGATAGGTAAATCTCTTACGGGAATCCTTGAAAACCACACAAAGTAAGGGGAAGTTTCTAGCCCAGGTACTTATGTCTCAAACTCTGACTACTTCAGCCACTAGTAAAAATAGACCACCCCCATTTTACTTGTCACTCAGGATGGAGGGTTGGATTGTGCACAACTACAAGATTGATTTTTGTGCTACGACAACTATCATGCCAAAGGCAGTTTGTGAAGTCATGGGTATGGAGTATACAAGAAGTAGCCCTAGTGTCTTGCAGTTGGACGGGACTCCCGTGAAAATAGTGGGTGTAATTAAGGATGTTCCTATCTCCCTACATGCCATGCCTCAGATTACTGTGATCCAGGAGATCATAGTAGTGGACCTGAAGCCGTGTTTTGGTATGTGTCTCTCCCGAGAGTTCATGGCCAAACTCGAGGGTTACCTTTCTTTGGATTTTACTCATTTGGAGGTGATCCATAAAGGTAAAAAGGTGAATATTTTCAATGAAAATCCTTCCACATTTCATGTGGAGAGAATTGATGAAGTGGACATGTTAGCAAATTCAGTGCACATGATGACTGAAGACTTTGGTGAGCTTGACTTAATGGAAGAATTTTTGGAAGAGCTCTGCCTATAAAATGAATTTTCCATGGCCAATTTCAACACCATGATAGAAACTGACATGGGGTGCTATTCCATTCTCAAGCCTGAAAAGGCTCCAGAAAAGAATGATAGAAGTCAAGATCAGCTCTATTTCGATGGAGCACGATGCAGAAATGGTGTTGGAGTTGGGACTGTTCTAATATTACCTTCTGGACCTTCTAGAATTCAATGATCTTCTTCATATCAGTTGACCTAGAGCTGCACAAATAATACAACAGAATATGAGGCTTTATGCCTAGGTCTCAAGAAGGCTACGAAACTTGGAGTGCGACAGTCGCAAATCTTTGGCGACTCCGAGCTGATTATCAATTAGGAGACCAATAAGTGTGCATTTAAGATCTGGGATCCAGGAGATCATAGAGCCATGTTTTGGTATGTGTCTCTCCTGAGAGTTCACAGCTAAACTCGGGGGTTACCTTGTACATAGAAAAAAAAAGGAAAAAAAAATTAACTTTGACTCCTTTTGTACACGAGCCCATAGGTATGTTTATTTCTCTTTCTTTCTCTTTTCCTTCCCAGCAGATAGTGGCTTCCATCTACTTCTTTCTTCCACTTCCTTACTTCATTCCCTTCCTCTCCTACTCCTTCTTCTTCTACAAATAATCAAGCCACTACTGTTGTTTCTACTCCCCTCTCTGATGTTCCCTTTTCTTCACTTCCCCTTTCTTCTCATCTTTTGTCTTTTGAAGAATTTTTCCAAAGTTCCCACCGCTTTCTCCATTCCATCCACTTCTATTTCATTATCTATTTTCATAGAATCCCAAAAGCTGGTAGCCCAGAATCACCCTCTTCAGTTGCTATCTCTACCGCTTCTACTTCTCCATCTTCCACCATTTCATCTTTCCCCATTCTCGTTCCACGGCCTACACATCTGCTGGTCATCATTCCATTCATTTTTGTTTTTGCAATTCAAGTGATTTTCACTATTTCCATGGAGATCCTTTCACAGCACCTGGTGATTACCCAGCTCAATTGAGCTAGGCAAAATGCAATAGTTCTAAGAATAAGGGAAGTTCTGCTATTCCATAAATTTCTGCTGAAGGTCCTTTTTTAAGTGTCGAGCACCAGCAAGAGCTTATTGTAGCAGCCCACAGAGATGTCCAGCATCAACCAGCACTCACTTTTTCTACTCCTCCAGCTTCTTGACTTTGTTGCCCAATGGATAAAGGCCTAAGGTTCATGCATACATCAGAACTGTATACCCCGTGAGCCGCCAAGAATATTGGAATTTTTGCCACATTGTTTTTGTTGTTACTAATCATGCAAGAGAATGCACAAGTTGTAGAGATACTAACTCCTCTGTTTGTCCCTCCAAATACTTCAAAAGGGAAAATGCAAGAATCTCTACATTTTTTGTGTTAGAGCAAAGTAAGTGTAAGATGTCACGATATCGTGACCTGTTGCAGTTTTGTGGTTAAAAATAGCCAACGAAAGCAAGGGAGTAAAACTATCATGATATCGTGACATGTTGGAGTTTTGCAACTTGTTGCGATGAGGGAGCACTAAATTGAAAGTTGTCACGATATCACGACATGTCGCATTTTCGTGACTTGCAGTGGCCAAAAAGCAAACTGATAGGAAAATGTCACGATATCATGACATACAGTAGCAAAGAAGAGCGCCAGAGAAACTTGTCATGATATCATGATAGAAAAATAGAAAAGGAGCAAATGGTACGAAATGGCATGATATCACGACATGTCGTGTTATCGCAGAAGGGCTGAATATGAACACAAGGCGGGAGAAAAATGCCATGATATCGCAAATTTTTTGAAAACGAAGCCAAGCAAGAGGAACTTGTCACGATATTGCGATAGGAGGCGACAACGATAGAGAAGGCAACAAGTTGTGATTTTGTGACATGTTGGACAGGAAGGGCAAAGCACAGAGAAATATCACGATTTCGTGACATATTGTGGAGATAAAGCCAAATGGAGAAACACATCGCGATTTCATGACTTGTTGAAGATAGAAGAGCCAAATGGAAAAAGTGTCACGATTTCATGACATGTCGCATTTTTGTGGCCTGTCGCATTTTTGCGGTGATAAAGCAGACAAGACAACGTCGAGAGGAAGATGTCATGATTTCACGACATGTTTCATTTTTGTGATAAGAAGTAGCGAAGAAGCCAAGAAAGAGGAGAATGTCACGATTTCGTGACATGTCTTGGATACAAATTTGAACGAAGAGAAGATGTCGTGATTTCACGACATGTCGCATTTTCGTGACTAATGGCAAGAAGAGTAAGCAGTAAGGTAAAAGTGTCATGATTTCGTGACATGTCATATTTTTGTGACCTATCACATTTTTGCGACCGAAGCAATAACAAAGGCCCGATACAGTTTTATTTGCATTTTCCTTCATAATTGCATAGGAGAACATGCGAAGAAGATAAGGATCAAACGAAGTATTGTTTTAAAAATTCTCCAACTGATTTTGAGATCGGGGTCAAAGAGTCTCCAGGATTAAATGTTCCTAATTACCTATGTGCGCAAGATGGAAGAATATGAGACAGTTTTCGATGCCACCAAAATTAAATATGCCTCTAGTATTAAAAGCTCATGTTCATGATCTCCTAACAACTTCCGTCTTGCACCGATAATGGTCATTTTTTTCAAAAATATGGTCCCTTGTTTGTGTTTAATTTTCAGTTTTGATCCATGAAAACATGGACTGTCATTTCTTTGAGGTAGATTAAGGGCAATAGTTTCTCTTTTCAAGTACAAATTTTGTGGATTGTTTCTTCAAAATTTGTTTCATGTATTAAATGTTGTAATACAAAATAAAGAGGGAAGGCATCTATAAATACCAATGTAAAATCTTAAGCAAAGAGAGGAGGACCTTTTTGCAAAAGTTAAAGCATAAATCCTAGATGCATTTTGCTCTATTCTTAGTGTCTCTTGAATTGGTGATCCAAATTATTGTTCAGTTTTGCCTTCTGTCTAAGTCACTTTTGTTTAGTCTAGTGTTAAAATATACGTTGAATTCTACTGTTTTGAATTTGGCTGTATTTTCATTTGAACGTTTGAATTATAATTGAAGGCGAACTTACGGCTAATGCTTGATCCAATTTTTGTATGTGCATCCTAAGAATCAGTTGTCGCTTAGCTTCAGGATCTGGTTTGAGATTATTTGCTATCTAAGGTTGTTTCCCCATTAACTATTGGCTTCGGCCATATTTCCATCTCTTTCTGTTATTTCCCTTTATTTTTGTATTTTCCCATTTCTTTCCTGCATCCTTATCTTGAAACCAGTATAAAATTTAGTAAGGGAGCCAGCCCTCTCTGGAGATTGGCCCGAGGGACTTCTTTTTCTCTCGGCCTTTCAATGTTGACCAAGTCTAGGGTGCACAAGTGATGAAATCTTGTACTTAGGCAGATTTGTGACCAACAAATCTATAATTAAATCTTCCATAGAATTTTACCTCCTCAATATAAATGAAAACATCTTGAAATAGCATGTGTTTTTGGTCTTGGATCAAGTAGTCCATGGAGATTTACAACCCAAAGCTCCAAAAATTTTATTGAACTTCTATGAGCCTCTCAATTTGTTATCTATCTTTGGATCAATGGTGGACTTGTTTTAGCTCTTTTTCTCTGGGCCAATACTCGTTGCTTTATGAAGTGAGATCAATAAATTATATTGTTTTATTTCCTCTGTAACTAATATTTCTTTAGAATTTAGCATATTCCATTTAATGAGTATAATCAATAGTCTATCTAATTTTTAGGATCTTTTCTATCATATTTACTCAAAATAGTGATTTTCATTGATCAAGGAGTTTTGACGATGAACATAGTAATTGAATTTACCTAAAATACTCTTTCACTTACTCAAAATTTTCCATAGATGAAAAATTCAATGGTTTGTTTATCTTTGTCTTCTTTCTTTTTTAGTTCATCTTCCTTCTACTAAAGTTGATATACAAAATGACTTAAGGCACAATATTTTTCAAGAATATTAAAAATCACTATAGTATCCTTTATATTATGCTTATACGAAACCTTATGAAACCACCTTTTGACTACTTCTTGATGTTTCATGGTTTTTTTGAATGATTTTTTCTTTCTTATTTTAAGGCTAGTAACACAATTAACCTCACTTACATGGGTTGATGTTAGTGTCCTCCAAATCAAGTTGATGTGACATTTAGAGGGATTTGAGTTCTAAGTGGATCAACAACATAACTTCTTTACATATACGAACTTGTAAGGGAATGATCTGATGGATACTTTTGCATTAACTCTATTTGACCATAATGCCTTGCACAACTTAGTATGCCAATCCCTTTTTTATTTTGAAATGGTTCTTTTCAAAATTCTTGTGATGTTTTTGTTGGTTGACTTGTACAATCCATTGCCTTAGGGATAGCTATTGAATTATATCTTAAGAAAGAATCTATATTCTAGGAATAAAATTTATCACCTTATACCCCTTGAATTAGGTGGCATTATCTATGACTATGGAAATAGGTGCCCTAAATCTAGTGATGATATCTTCAAGAAACTAAACCACTATTTCCTAATTAATTGATTTTATTATGATTGCTTCAACCCATTGGGTAAAATAATCTATAGTAGTGAGGATCCATCCATGTCCTACACTTGATAGTGCATTTTATATGGCCCATAAAATCTATATCCTATTATTAAAATAGTTTAGTTCAAAAGATATGTTTTAAGGATGTTAGATATCTTCTTTTTGTTCCTCTAAACATGTAGTAATATTTACAATATTTAAATTATTGATAGCAATTGGTAAGATTGGTGGACAAATAGTACCCAAATCTCAATATCTTGTGAGCTATTATAAGAATAGAGAGATTCCCTACCTCGTAATGGTATTGTTAGATTAAGGTTCTTATTTTTCTTCTTCTAGACAATATAGTAGGATACCATCATATCCTTTTCTAAATAAATCATTATCCATCTAGCAATAATGTGTCACTTTTTTCTACTTTAGGCTTTTTTCCTTAGTTATCAACCCTTATGATACATTCCCTATAGACATATAACTACAAATATCGCTCATCCATCTAGTCCTACCACTGATATCTAACTCCTCTCCTAGAGTGACCTAATCATTAGAGACCATCCTTGTTAATCTCCAATATAAATATCTTTGCCTTATTAGTTTGGTGGGTTTGATATCAATTTCAAAATTTTGAATCTTATTAATCCATTTGGCCTTCTTTTCTCCCTGTTTTTTGTGTAATATAGTAGACCATACATTAGTGTGTACTACAAATATGGTTGTCTTACTCTATGGTAGAGAGTATTTAAACTTCTTGATAAACTTCATGATGGTGAGTACTTGCTTTTAAATCAAAGTATATTTCTATTTGTAGTTGTGAAGGTATTGAATCATGAAATAAATGGGATGTTCCTCATCTTTCCGATTCTTTTGAGGTAGTATAGATGCAATGCTTTCATTATAACCATACACATATAGCCTAAAATATTTGAATAAATATCTATTTATTAATACTTGAGTGTTAATGATGGCATATTTAACATATTGGAAGGATTTATTCCATTCTCTAGTATAATATATGGAGGTATCCTTTGTAAATATGTTGGTTATGGTTCTAATCATTTGGAAAAAATTATACTAAAATTAGTGATAAATTAGATTTGACCTAAAAATGACCTGATATTAGTAGTGCTAAAATTAGCTAAGATCGCATTATTGGGATTGGGAAAGGTAGGAATTGATTCTAGAGCATAAGATTTTTTGTATCTATTTGTATTTATTATAGGTATTATTTTACCCATGATGGTAGCCTACTGAGTTTGACATTATTGGTTATATTGAATAGTCTAATAATATCTAATTTTTTTAATGCATTCTATGGGACCATGTATATCATTACAAGGAAGACACCATGTTGTCACTCCCTCTATATTTGTGTTAACCATGTGATTATGATATTTATTTACTTCTTGGTTAGCTCCTAGTTGAGGCACCTAATATTTTATGAGGTATGGAGTGTTCTAGGATTTCCAATTCTATGATTGTTGCCATGGTTGCTTTACAATATTGTTATAATTTACCAATATCTTGATCATCTCCAACAAGTTTCTCATAAAAAATTATTGTTAGACTCATTGCTTGAGTTGTATGTATTAGAGAATATTACATTATATAGTACATGCAAATGTACCTCCATGGTACCTATGGTATAATGTAAATATTATATTATAGTTTGAGTCTATAGTTTAGGAGAGTGATTTATATTTTTCTCTATTATGTAAGTATCTATGTGCATGATATGCACAAATGTCATGTAAGTAAGAGTGCAAGTATGTAATGAGAGAATGTGCATAAGTGTCATGTAATTAAGTGTGTAAATATGTAATGAGAGGATGTGCACAAGTGTCATGTATTGAGTGTGCACGTAGAAGTGTAAGTATTATGTAAAAGAGTGCAAGTACCATAGAGTTAAGTTTACATGTAAGTAGCGAGTTAATAGTCATGTATACAAGTGGCAAGGTGAGAAGCCAAAGTACATGAGACTTATCATATGGAAAACAATAATCAATTACTTTAAGAGTAATATTTTATGGCTATATTATGGAGACAAAGCTCCATGTATTGTATCAAAGAAGATCGAGAATATGAATATAAAATATTGTATGCATATTTTGAGAAATTATTCTATAAGTGTTCTTCATGTTATTACATGAATGATTTTGACCATTTTACATTCATATTTGATATTATTTTGAATGTTATAGTTATTTATATTGACCAACTTATATTTTTATTGCTCTTATATTTAAATTTGATCTTAATCAAATATGCTAGGACCTGATATAATTTGGCTTAAAATTCAATAGGATGGAGCAGGAAGGGTTGGAAGTTCTGGATAAAAGGCTATAATAGATAACATGTTTTATCCAAGATGAGTATTGATATAGGTAAATGTTGAAGGATGAATGTAATTGTTTGGTTGGGGATTAGAAATAGGTGATATGTTAAAAATAGAATTGGGTATAGAAATATTCTGGTAAATTTGAGTTGCATAGGCCCCTGGTGGAGTTGGGGGTATTTTCCCTACTTGAATAATAACATCCTATCCTCAGTTAATTCTTCAAAAGTTGTAGCTAGCATATGAAAATTTACATTATAAAATATTAAAGTCAAATAAAATTATAAACCTTTAATGTATTAACATAATGCATGTTCTTCTTTAAAACTAACATTTTATGGGATTAAGTTCAAGGTGTTAGAATTTGTTATATCACGTGATAAACCGTATTAAGTGATTGATTAAATCAACTTATGTAGGAATCATGTGAGAATGTTTAGTTAAGCCAAGTTTTTAGAGGTTGTTACAACAATAGCCTAATTTTCAACTATTACTTAGACCTAAAAATGGTAAACTAGATTGTATAAATCATATCATTTGGTTAATGTAAAGTATTTAGCTTCATGTTGTTCTAACATGTGGTATCAAAGTGGGATATAGAGCTACCTATTTTGGTCGAATTTGGTTCATGTCATAGGTGTCTTGATCTATGTTGAACTTTATTATATTTTCAAGATGCTTACTTTGTTGGCGACAAAATGATAAATACTTCCTTCAACTAAGGAACTCTAAAATTCAATCCAAAAATAGAAAAACAAACTACAAAATATAATAAAGTCCCTAACAAATATATTATTAAAGAGGGGAAAATAAACAAAGGAGTTGTGCAAGAATATGAGAACATAGGCCAAACATGTTCAATAACTTGAAACAAAGAGAAAAATCAATACCTAAATATTGAATTCATAGACATAAATGTGTGTGCATTGGTCCCATTCATGAAGGTGTACACACCTTGCATTAACATCCAATGTGAACATAACAAAGACTATTCAAATTTTTCTAGCTATGGATTTCTAGAAAAACTTTTCCAAAGGATAAATGATCATGGATTTTGACACTATTATAACTTTTCTATATTCTTGAAGTCAAAGAAGGGTGTATTAGTGCATCTATCCTAACATTTGCTTACCATATTCCTTCAACCCTGTTTGGCATATAGGTTGAGCATCACCTTAATGACATCAAGAATTATTGCATCATCAAAATAAAGGGTGCATAGGGAATTGATACTTTGTACAATGGTGTTGTTCACTAACAGTTTGGTGTCACCTCTACTTTTATAGGGTGAGGCATTTTTTACCTTTAGATTTAGCCATGGGATCTACTCATCTATGGTTTTTTCTCATGGTTAGGGAGATTCGAGTGCATATTTTACCTTTGTTTTCTTTTCCAACCAAATTTTGATCCTCTTTGGTAGAGAAAAATTATTCATCATTTATCCGATTAGTTGATAGATGCCATGATGGAATCCCAAAACTCAATTGACATCTCTGCATCTTGGGAAAAGAGTCATATATTTTTTCATAAAACCCATCATGCAAGGCTCCTAGAGGATTCAATAACTCCAATAATAGATAGTATTTGATTCATGAAGGATTGGATCTATTAATATATGGGAAAATAAATAAATTCAAACTATATTGAATCATCCCCCCAACATGCACACATCCAGCACTAAAGAAAATAGTTTCCACAAAGACATTACGGTAGTCAATAGACATCTCATCAGGAAGTACACTTGGATTTGTAAGCATCACCACCATCATAGATTTAATTGAGGTTGTAGGTAAACATTTTAATTAGAGGTCTATGAAAAACATTGAGAGACTGACTAGTAACTCTAGTTGTTTCTACTATTGTGCCAGCACATTGTAAAAAATGCATAGATGCTAAAGCTACAAATAATTGACTATGATAAATAGAAAAACAATCATCCATACCCTTAACTCTATATGGATGGTTATTTCATGGGGGTTTATCTCATGCTTTTTATTTGGAGAAGATTTCCAAGAGATGACACAAATGAGTTTCACATGCTTTACATTGGAGATAATACACAAAAAATGAAATACATGTGAACACTTTACCATGAAAATTGCATGGTCATTCCCTACCTTCATTAAATTCAAGCATATTGGGAAGTTATATCTATAAATCAATGGACTATGGTGGAAAATGCCATGTTTGGATGACAAAAACAATGGTGGAAAAGGACCCACAAATTTTCTCTCATAAGGTTTGTCTATGCTCTACAATCACAAACTTTCTACAATTCAACATTGTAACCTAGGATTATTACTACCCACACAATCAATAATATTTTCCAATGGAAGATGCTTGAATTTTAAAAGGGATAAACTACAGTATATGCTATATATTACTAAAAATTTATGCCATGCAATTTGAAAAACTATGAAGATTTATCCCTAGTCATGAAGTTCATATATATTTTTCTTTACATTGGGGTTGCTAAGGTGGCTTCAAAATTGATAAAGGTAGAACAAAATAAAAGGTGTTATTGTAATTGAATTGGAATTTGGAAAATACTAAGACTTCCAAGATGGATATTTGAAATTCAATCCCCTACTTTTAATTATATGCTTTTAAAATGAATTTTTTTAAGGAGTAAATAAAATTTCCCCTTTCTATGCCTAAAGCACTAAGTACGAAAGTTGGAAATTTGAAAAAAAATATAATTTTTTAAAATAAAGGTCAAGAGGTCAAAACTAACCAAGACCAACAGTTTCTATTGAATACCCTAAAAATAATTATTTTGAATTTGCATTTTCTTATAATATTTAGGGTCAAATAAATGCAAATTGACTATTGTAAAATTAAGACAGGTGGTAATATTTTGTGTAAAAGGTTCATTTTTGGTGGTGACCAATGTTAGGACCCCATCCTAACATTATTTTTGTAATTATAAATTGCATATGTAATGACCCACGTCCAATGTGGGAACCCACTTATAATGTTCTTTTGTAATACTTTTTTAATGGTATGTGGAAAGTAAGGCACCTAGACAAGTGGGGCCATTTCATGTAACCATTATCAAGAATGTAACCAATGTTTGGTAGAATATTCTAGCTCGAGTGGCATTTTACATGTAAGCCATATTTTGAGCTTAGGGTTAGGGTTGCATGAAGTCTTTTCTTTAAAATATATGGAGCTATGTATGAACGTATCTTTTTGCAAGTTAATTAAATATTGAAGGAGGTTGCCCCCTCAAAGAGACCTACAATACTGAGTTATTTGTGAGATTGTTTCAATTTTACAATTACTTTTTGCATAGTGTTATTCTGTTATTTGATGCATTTCTATTTATTTACAGTATTTTGTGTGAGTGAGCTTATTTTTAATAGTAGGTTCCTAACAAGTGGTATCAAAGAACTTTTCAGGGCTGAGTTTTGATATGACTACGATAATTCTTACTCATCCATTCTACCTATTAGGTATAAATTTCTTATGTTTTTCATTTTATGTTGTACTTTATTTAAAAAAGATAAAAACAAAAAATATATATATGTATATATAAGTCCCTTTTTTTACACAATAGTTGAGTAGGTTAGAAACCCTATGTCAAGGGTTTTAAAATATTGTGGAGGAGCTATCATTATTGGCTAAGCTAGATGACCCATAAAGCATCTAGTGAAGTGAAGGGAAATCAGGCTCTGATACCCAAGCCTTAGGCACCATCCACACACAAAATCAAGCTCCCATATATCTTCAGGTATTTAGGGAGACCATGTAAGGTTAAACAAACTTTTATCCAGTAGGAAGTTTTTCAGCCTTGTATTATCTATAGTGCATGGGACACAACATACCGAAATATTACCCTCCCATACTATCAAAGAGGCAGATAGTGTGCTCAAGGGTATGTGTGGAATCCTCCATGGATAGTGGCTTTAAATATTGGTTTGATCACTATTATTTGTCATTATGGTATAACAGAGGGCATATGGGTGTTACATACTCCTCTACCTAGCATACCCCAATTTTTTCAAAATAAGAAATTTAACCTACAAAAAGAAAGAAGCCTTCTTATTCTATTAAACTTGTAATTTTTTCCACAAAAATTATCATACAGAGAGACTTCCCTATTGTGAAAATAAATTGCATGCACCAAATAGTCAGGATAGAGTCTGCAAGTGGTTGTGATAGATGGGAAATATTTTAGTCTATGATAGTAATAGTTTGATCAATAGTCTTAATAGTCAAGTCGATATTGGCAATAAAAATAATTTATAATAGTTAGGATTACAGGGTTGTTAGTGACATAAATAGAGTAGACAATGTCAACACTACATAGTATAGAGAATCCCAGATTCAATGACTAAAAATTATCAGTAGCTATAAAACTTATGGTAGGGACAGAGATAAGATAATGATAATACTATTTAGTAGTTAGAACTTACAAGGCAAAGACATTTGACTTGGTATCCAACTCTTGAACCCAATATGTAGAGGGAAAACTGACCTCACTAGTAGACTCATCAAAATAGGAGTAAAAAAGTTTGGGATTCCCAAAACCAGTGATGTGAGATATAGCTCATTGTGACTGTCTTTCTAAGCTAATCATTTTGATATACAATACCCAATCACTTTTTTGTACTTATTACTAAAAATAATAATCCAAAACTAGTGTTGTAGGATATAGATCATTGTGACGGTCTTTCCAAGCTGATCATTTTGATATACAACACCCAAGCACTTTTTTGGACTTATTACTAAAAATAATTACCCCTGGAATTACACTTCTATTTTTAGTAAGTCACTGGTAGTCATTCAAAAAAAACCAAAATGGTTGCTAGTACTCGTGGACACCAAGAAAATATGGAACAAGCCATAACATTAGACACCATCACAAAACAACTCTAATCCATTCTTCAATATAATCAATCAATCTGGGTGGATATCCAAAATTTTAGAAAAGAGTCACACAAAACCAAACTCCATGAACAAATTCTAGAGGTTGAGTCCAAGATTCAAACCGGTCCTTAGGTTTTTGAGTATCATGAGACTAAACAGTTAGGGTGAGGAAAATGACCCCATAAGGAATAGGATAGTTTCACCTTAAATTTGACTATGAACCACCTTCAAGATGGCTAAATTGGATTTTCCAAAGTTCAATGGGAAAGATGTAGAGGGATGGTTATGTCATGTTGATCAATTCTTCCAACTTCACAATGTCCCTAAATTTTATTGGATCAAGATAACTTCTTTCAATCTTGAATTGAAAGCTTTGCAGTGGTACCAATGGTTTCGATAAACTATTACTGATCCTTCTTGGGAAGATTTTTAATCATAACTACTTACTTGCATTGGTCCTAGTGAGTATGATGATTTCCAAGGAGTATTGACCAAGTTACATCAAACTTCTATAGTTTGAGACTACCAAGCCCAATTTTAAAAATTAGCTAACAGAACCAAGGAGTTGAGTGAAGGGGATATTATGAGGTGTTTCATTAGTGGCTCAAGGGATGGTATTCAAGCTAAATTTAAGATGTTTAATTCAAAAATATTGATGTAGGCCATAAGCCTAGCACGGTTGGCCAAATCCAAATTAATCCTCTTTTCCTCCCAAGTTCACAAGCAATCATGAAAATTAATCTATTCCCTTAAAACACTTGACCATTGAGGAAATGGATGCTTGACAAGGCCAAGGGTTGTGTTATAATTGTGATGAAAAATATGTTAGGAGGTATAGGTTTTCCCAAAATAAGTTTTTTATAATATATGTAGAGGACCTCACCAATAGTGACCACAGTGATGATGAAGAGGACACAACTGATGAACAATCTCCAAATTAAGAGGACACGCATGGATAACCCTAGTTAAAAAATTTGATCCACATTATTGCGGGGATTACTACTCCACAGACCATGAAAGTTGTGGGTTTATTCAAAGGCCAATGTCTTACAATTCTTATTGATTTATCTAGCACACAAAACTTTATTAATCCTTGAATTTCTAAGAAGGCCAATTGTTACATACACATGTAATTCCTTTAAGGTCATGGTGGCAAATGGAGGAACCTTACCTCGTAAAGGTAAATGTTGTAATTTCAAATTGAAAATTAGGGGTTATGAGCTCAAACAAGATATGTTTACCCTTAAATTAATGAAATGTGATATTGTGCTAGGCACTCAATGGTTGGGTACCTTGGGCACCATCTCATGGAACTTTGTAGAACTTTGGATGTAATTTTCACAAAATGGATAGTCATACACCCTTCATGGTTCAAAATTAGGGCCTCCTCCAATTATCAGTTCCAATAGTATGTAGAAGTTGCTATAAAATAATATCATGGGGTCATTGCACATAATTTTGCAATCCAACCTCCTACAATCGCAGTGGATCAAATTCTTTATCATTTGAAACTTATTTTGATAAAGCACAATGCAGTTTCTACCAAACCGACTGAATTGTCATTGTATTGCTCACATGATCATTCCATTCCATTAGCCCTTGGGGGTGTCCCATGTAAAATTAGGTTGTACCACTACCATCATGACCTTAAGTTAGATATTGAGAAGCTATTGTAGGAATTGTTAAAATTTGGAGTCATTCGCCCCAATAACAACCTATACTCTTTGTCTATATTATTACTGAGAAAGAAATATGGTTTATGGTGATTATGTATTGATTATCATGAGCTTATTAAACTCACCATTAATTACAAGTTTCCTATTCTAGTCATGGATTAATTTTTGGATGAATTGCATGGGACTATGTTTTTCTCTAAATTAGATCTTTGCTCTAGGTACCATCAGTTTTGGCTCAAGGAAGAAGATATTCCCAAAACTACATTTCATACTTATGAGGGCCATTATGAGTTCTTGGTAATATCATTTAGCTTGACCATTGCACCTTCCACATTTCAAAGTCTCATGAACAACATTTTCTATCATTTTATTCATAAATTCATCCTAGTTTTCTTTGATGACATTTTGGTTTATAGTTTCTTTTGGGAAGAGCACCTCATCCATGTGGATCAAAATCTACAACTATTGGCACAACATCAACTTTATGCTAAGCGGTCCAAGTGTTATTTTAGGTTGATAAAAGTGGAATATTTGGGACACATTATCTCCAAATATGGCATTAAATTTAACCCTAGAAAGATTTAGGCAGTTCAAGAATGGCCTAAATCTCACACTCTCAAGGGTATTCAAGGATTTTTGGGTCTTACTGGCTATTACCGCAAATTCATCCATAATTATGGAAAAAAATTTGCTCCCTTGACATCCATATCTAAAAATGATTTTTTCACTTGGATGGGTCCAGCCGAACATGCCTTCCTATATTTGAAGCACGCTATGACAAAAACTCCAATCTTAGTAATGCCTAAATTTTCTAAACCTTTTCTAATTGAAAGTGATACTTCAGGAAATGGTATTGGCACATTATTTATGCAAGAAGGATTACCTTTGGTTTTTACTAGTAAGGTGCTTTCTAGTCATAATATAGGTAAATCTTCTTATGCTAAATAAATGCATATCATTTTGCATGTGATCACTCATTTGCGACCTTATTTCATTGTACATCACTTTTTCATAAAAACATATCATTAAAGTGTATCCAGCCCCCATAGGTTAAATAGTGGTCCTAACCACTCCCAAAGCAAGTTTTGGAATTTTAGAGGTCAATTTGGAATCTTTCAAGAACCGTTCTCCTTACTCGTTCCACCCTGGGGCGAATAGAATGTTATTCGTCCCACCCCGGGACGATTAGCAACAATCGCTCTAGGGTGGGGCGAATAACAGGTTTGACGAGAAAAAAGTCAAACCTTGATAAATGGAAGCTCAGATCCACCACTTAACTCCACATTCAATGCATGGGAGTGCAAGTAAGCATTTTTGAGCTCAAAGAGGTAGTCATAGATGCAGTCATGGAGCCCTTAATCAGGGAGAAATCTTCTCTCCCCTGACAAGGCATGATGGCCAAGTGGTGCCCCTGCATGCACATTCAAAGTAGACCTTCAGGTCTATAAAATGGTGAGTCTTCTCACCCCAAAAATATAATATAGCAAAAGCATTTGGAGCAACGAAGTGCTGCCGAATTATACCCTCACCCTCATTGTGCTTCCTACATCCTTGATCTCTCTTTTGGAAGGGAGGTTATCGGGTGAAAATTAGGAGCGCAATTCGGACCCAAAACCTGAACAATTGGACACAATCCCACACCCAATTTTCTAACACAACCCCCTAGGAGGTTTTGGACCCATCCCAAGTGGATTGGTGTCAAAACCAAGCCCCAAACGGTGGGCATCCTGCCCTCGGGCACCCCCCGCACTTTTGCAGTCCTAATCGTCCTACCCCAGAGAGATTATAAATATATAGTTGATTTCTCTACTATTTATTTTGTATCTTGTTTTATGTCATTCCTATATATTGCTATTAAAATTTCATTCCATTCTGATAAGTTTTGACTATGTTTTCATGGTTTTACACTTTCACTAACATATAGGGAGTGCCTTCGGATATAGGGTGATCAAGGTAGAATTTATAGAATCCGACCTTCTGGGTCGTCTCAAAATGCCCCATTTTTCCTAACCCAAAGTTTTTAGGTGTTTTTTAGGCCTCTAGATGGAACATTTGGGAGGTCACTTTTGAGCATTTTATGACAGTCCTAATCGTCCCATCCCGGAACGATTAGAAATATATAGTAGATTTCTCAACTGTTCCTTTTGCAGTGTGTTCATGATGATTTTTACATGCTTTTTTTCAATTTTCATCTTATTTTGATATGTTTTTATCACTATTTTAATTATTTCATGTATGCATTAACCGGAGGCCTTGGGGATTGCATGTTTCCCTCCATCCGTATGTGCTATTAATCATTTTTTGTTTCTTTGAATGTATGATCTTGACACCGAAGGGGCAGCAAGAAACTACATATGCACTCACACAATAGGCAATGATGTTTGGCCTACCCATTTCAAATGTGGGCACACGGAAGATCCTGAAGGGAAGCGTATCATCTGTTGGTGTAACAATTGTATCGAACGCTCCTAGCACCTGAAAAGGGGGGAGACGTATTGTAACTTGATCTCAAGAAAAATCAATAAAATATTCTGCACTTTACTTTTTATTCACATCTCATTTCACTCTGTTCGTTTTCCCTTTTTCATGCACTTTAGTTCTTTGTTCATTCATAGGACTTAGCGTTACATCCGTTTTTGTTTGCATCACACCTGGTATGCCATTGCTTCTGTATCCAATTGCTTTCAGTGGCAATCATGGTGGGACTTTGTCTCCTGATTTTGGGATCAAGTTTTTGATCAAAAGTTTGTGTTTTTGCTTGCAGGTGTTAATCCTTCAGGCGTTGGACTGCTGCTCGTGCCACCCTGTGACGAATATAGAGCTGGTATTCATTTCACCCAGGGACAAATGGGCATTTGTCTCACCCTATGATGAATACAAATCTGCTATTCATCCCACCCCAGGACTATTAGATCTCTGTGTAGTTTTCGAGTAGAAACTCAGGGGCATCTGGTGTGGGCAGAAAAGAGGTAGGTTTTTTGAGCATTCTCTGTAATTTTTTGTCTTTGTTTCTATGATTTTTCTATTTTCTTTGCTTGAATGGAAAATTTTACTACATGTTTTTTTTCTTTGCACAAGTAAAAATAACCACACACACCACGTGATAATATAAACATCAAGGAGTTGGTCGTAAAACCCCAACACTTGATCAAGGCCAATGGTGGATTTCATCACCACCTTGGCTTGAATTTTGCATACGTAATATCGATCACGACTGTTGCTAGACATAAATCCTGACAAAAGCTGACCAAGTGTAGCTAGGGTGATTCCCAATGCATGAGGATAAGTCTTCTATGGTAGGTGTCAAAAATAGAGTGATTCCCCTTCCGTACCACCTATGTTCCACGTACTGTTCTGCTCTCGTGTACCAATAGTTTCCCTCACGTAAGGGCGGGTATATTGAGAGGTTTGGTATAATGGCCTGGCAGTGGTATATTGAAGGGGTGACCATTTTGGGAGACATAAGAGCCATCATATTGCATGTACAATAGAATTTTTGTTACAAGGTTTTGCACAACAAAAATCAAAACACACTAAACCAAATTTAGGGCACACCTTTAATCTATAAACAAGATAATCATTTCTTTGATTGTGTGGTCCTTTTTTTTAGTGTAGCATAAAAAATAATAAAAGAAGATAAAAATATACATATCTTTTAGAGAACCACCACCATGATGTACACCCATAGCCAAGCCCAATCACGTGTAGAAGTTGCAAAAAGTGTACAAGGAGGCACAAGTCACCTCCGTTATAGCTCCAAGGACTTGGTCATGCCACCTTGGTGGCCTGACCCCCAAAATAGTCCACATCATACCATGATGTAACAGGACTATAGAGGCACCCCTTCGATGGGCACTCCCATTCAACATAGACCATTTTAGGAGGAGTACATACATAGGAAGGCCCCCTTAGACACTCATTATGAGTGGCCACCATGCGATGAAGTGCTAGAACAACATAATGTCCATAAGGAGCGGTCACATGATTACATCATCCCTCCTCTACCCCTTATTATTGTTAGAAACAATAGGCCAAATCCAGAGCGCAAAGCTCTTCAGACAGGGCAAGCCAACTCTGCCCGCCCCTTTCACACATATGAAAAAGAGCACAAGGAAAACAACTATATTCCTCAATACATAGTGCGAGAGCAATGCGCCTCCACACCTGCTATTTATTAGGATCACCCATTGAGGCCAGAGCCTCGGGTGAATGTTTCTAACCTCGATAGAGGGAAGTGACCTATAGAAATCTCGGACTATCATGACCGAGATAGATATGTAGGGGAGGCATCTAGGCCTCCTAGACCTATGACGGTAGAACAAATTGACTTGGCATTCACCAAACATGTCATCTACCAAGCACAAATCATGTAGCTTGAGCAATATCAACAATAGTTAGAGCACCTGTATCACCTTAGCAAAGAGCACATTCAACATCAAACAGATGAGTTGCTCCACAACACCATGCATGAGAGGATTCCAACCCCTCGCACACATAAGATGAAGCTTTATGAGAGGCCCAACCCCTTGGTGCGAGACAGGTCTCCATGACCTTATCAAGTGTTGCCTTTGAGACCTCCTAGACCTGAGCGGGAGGCCACCCCTAGAGCCAATGATGGGCACCATCCTCGGGCACCCACCCACGTTTATAGGTCATGCCCAAGAACTCCTCAAGAAGCCTATGAGGAATTTGAATGAGAAGAAGAGTGGGTTGAAATGCCCTACCAAGGCAGGGGGGGCACTATTGGCTACCCCTTCATAGGCCTCATGTTCCCCACAATTCACAATGGGAACAAACCAAGTAGGAAGATATCAAATCATTCGATGCATACAAAGTATTCCTAGAGAGCTTAGAGTCTGTGGAGACCAAGACTTTTGGGCCTCAAAAGCCCACTTTACTCCAGCTCCATAGTCACCCTGTGCATCCTTCAGTGTCGACACCCCCACACCCTAAACACTTCAAAATGCCTCAATTGGCAAATATTTAGAGGGGGTGAAGATGCCCAAGAGCACATGACAAGATTCCTGAATCAATGCTTTGGCATTTAGGACAACAATGCTTTGATTCTAAGAAAATTTATAACCATGTTTGTAGCCCCTACCTCGGATTGGTTTACCCAGTTGCTGAAGCATAGCATCAGCAACCTAGACCAGCTAGTGGACGTGTTCCTTGAATGTTTTTCCTTCAACACCAAGAAGGCATCGTTAAGTGACCTAGCTAGCCTCAGACAGTATGATGAGGAGACCATGGAAACTTATGGAAATCAGTGGAGGATGTTGATTTCAAGGCTATCATACCTCCCTCCCATGGCCAACCTAACACAAATGTTCTCAAAGAGTTGCCTGAGGTCGATCTCCATGTTATTGTAGTTGCAACAATATGCCACTCTCGAGGAAGCCTTGGCGCAAGCCAGAATAATTGAGGAGATCAAGATATAGTATGGCAAGATTACCAAGCCACGCAAGAAAGAGTGGACCAAAAATGCCAAAACTAGGTTTACGCAACCAAAACCTGCTACAGTCAATCAGGTTGCCATAAACATACCAAAGCCTACACAGACGACATAGCCTCCAAAGGCTAATTATCAGGCAATCCCTCTTGACAGCTATGAGAAGGAAAATCATAGGCAAGAGCAAAATCAGTAGCATCGCCCTAGGTGACAATTCACACCATTCACAGAGTCTAAAGACTCCTTATTTGACCGCTTGTCCATGGCAAACTTGATAAACCTACCAGAAAGTTGACCCATAGACCCCAACATGCCAAAACCCAAGGGCTATAGGGAAGACTTGTACTGTAGGTTTACTCGACAGAAAGGACATGAGCTTTACACGTGTTGGAAGTTCAAAAGCTTAGTGCAAGACCTAATAGACAACAAAACACTAGTAGTGGATAATCCCATAGCACCAAGCAACCAACATATGAAGGTCTTCAAAGACCCCTTGCCTACCCATGATGCATAGGCAAAGACTCTACAAGTCAATGAGGTGACACAAAATTGCCCCATGGAGGGGTATGTAGGGATGATAAGCATAGTGACACGAAACAAGAGGTATCCAAGCACATCTGCCCCCACTGTAGCTACAGGAGAGGTTCCATCAATGTCATAACCACAATAGCACCCTACGCAACCTCCTACACCTAGACCAATGGCCATGATTCGAACTAAACTTACCCAAAGTTTAAGGACCATGTCGGCTAGGCTCTCCATCTACGAGCTCATACAATAATCATCGTCCTATCGGGAGGCTCTAATGGAGATACTCAAAGCCATCGAGCTACAATTCCATGAAGCAAAATCTTTCAACAACTTTGTGGGACATGTAAAATGATGTACAGAACCAGTCATCACCTTTAGAGAAGACGAACTGAAATCGATGATTGGTGATATGGCAGATCCACCCCTGCACGTCATTGCATGGGTCAACGAGATTCTATTTAAGAGGGTGTTGGTAGAAACTAGCTCATATAGCAATATAATCACAACGGCAGCATTGAAACACCTCAAGTTTCCAGCATATCACATTTTTGCCTCCACCTATACTCTCCAAGCATTCAATGACGTGATATGCTTGATGGTTGGCACAATTGTCCTGCCCATCCAAGTGGGACAAAAGACTATTCCTACATTGTTCCACATCCTGGAAGGTGGTATGGCTTACAACATATTACTGGGCCGACCTTGGATCAGGGACATGAAGTGTGTCCCTTCGATAGCCCATCAATGCCTAAAGTACACATATGAATGGAAAGTGCATGTAGTCTCGACAGACTTAGAGCCCTTCAAGTATTGCAATGTGGTGCAACTGATGCCACAATAGACCCTCCCATCGACACATTTGGACTTTTAGTTGAAACCGTCCAAATAGGGTCCAATTTTGCATACATCATCGCTATTAAGTCCATCAAATCACCAATCAGGCCCATATTCATCATCTGGTCCTTCACCTATGACACCATCTACGGTGGCCACACCGAAGGACAACGAGAAGAAGCCCTTGGAAGAGATACCACCATTGGTCTCAACCATATCTACCGAAGAGGTGCCCAGTCGAATGGAAGTTGAGATGCCTGGTTCACCCAACATGGAGTGGACCCAGGAAGAACTCCCATTCCCTCCCCATCAACCGCCAACGATCATTGTTGAGATGGCCAATATGGGACTAGGGGAGTACCTAGTGTGGAACATGGTAGCAACACCCACACTGGAGTCCATGCAGGACATGGGGAGACCTCGCCTCCCCATTGGCACTATTGTCCCTTTGGGCTACCCACAAAATAAGACAAATTTTGTATATGGGGTTCTCGACAATGACATTGAACCTAACCTGCAAGAGGAAGAGGACAAAGAGCCCTTTTTTGAGAACGTCAACTATCTTTCCAACCTAGACTTTGCTTTAAAATACCTTGGCCAATGTAATTGGCATGGATATGGGTTGGGCAGATATGAACAAGGGGTGTGCGTTCTTTGTCAAACAAGTTATCATATACCATATGACAAATCAGGAGTAGGGTTCAACCACCCTCTGCCCCTTGACATCTTGGTAGAAAACATGCAAGGCCTAGGGCTAGGCAACAAGGATGGGTTGGCACAAGATCCATATGCCAATCTTAACACAACATACACATTGGGGTATTATCTGCCATTGTTAACAACCAACCTTGTGGACCTCAACAACCCTTCCCTTTGATCGAGAAAGGAGAAATTTCAAGAACTTGCCTCCAAGAGGGATATAGACAAGGTCAAGAAGGATCTTTAGAAGATGATTCATAGTATGAGGTAGCAACTTAGGACCATTTCAAGTCTGATAGCAATCACTCAAAAGTGATGCCCATAGATGACTATCAGGAGAACTTCGTGATGATGTTCCCATTGAATGCTCCAATCGAGCAATTGCCACCTCAAGAGAATTAGGTCCTCCTGTAGAGAGTGGAACAACCCCGATGGGACCAAATTAACTTGCTCGAGCAGAACGAGCCTCACATGCCACAAATAGTTGTTGGATCCAATGAAGGCCTATGTATATCTAATAGTGATTATGAATATGAGACTGATATGGCATATCTCAACCATATGTAGTAGTAGAAATACCCCATGGGCATTGATGACATGTTTGAATAGCTAAACATGGGGCCAAGGCATAGGTGGCACCTAAACCAAGCATAGTTGGACCAACTACTATACCTACCACTTCAGGACATACAGAGAGCACCCTCCACCTAGAGACCCTATAGAGCCATCAGTGCCAAGGGCAGACCCTGTCCTTTTATCTACACATAGGGCCGATCCATTTGTACCAATACCCATAGAGCCATATCTGAAGCACAAAGATCACCAAGGATGTTCGAGTCACCACCCGCATGGTAATGGAGACCAAATTCACTTCATCAACATGATCTCCATTGACTTAACCGCCCCCATCCGCAATCCAGTCGATGCAACATGATAATTGTATCTAAACCTAGATGCCATAGACAAGGATCGTGCTAACTCGCCATCATCTCCATCAGAGTACTGGCCTTGCAGTGAGATGCTTCATTTCACCCCAGGACCAACTCAGGATATCTTCCACGCTAAAGAGGAACCTGACGTTCCAAACGTAGATCTAAATTAAGAAAATGATATCCACTTGATCCCAACTCCACACTATTTGGAGGATGGGTCCCACATGTTAGTCGAAGAGATGACTGACGTAGACATCGGCTCTGATACAATGAATCAGCAAATCATCAAGCTAGGATTAAGTTTGTCCCCCGAAGAGCAAGCCGATTACATTGACCTTCTCAAAGAGAAGAAGGAGGTTTTTGCATGGTCCTATAAAGAGATGTCGTGGCTAGACCCACAACTAGTCATGCATAATCTAATGCTTGATCCGACAGTCAAGCCAGTCAAGCAAAAACTATGTAAGATGCACCCAACAATAGCCTTAATGGTCAAAGATGAGCTACAAAAGTTGTTGGATGCATAGTTTGTCATCTACATGGATTACCCACCATGGCTGTCCAACATGGTACCCATCAAGAAGCTGGATGGGAGGATTCGCATATGCACCAATTTTTTAGATTTAAACAAAGAGAGTCCCAAGGATGATTTCCCCTTACCTAGAATCGATGCTTTGGTAGACGCTAAAATAGGCCATGAAATGCTTTCCCTCATGGATGGTTTCTCGAGATACAACCAGATTCGTATCAATCTCGATGATCAACTCAAAACGACATTCATGATGCCTTGGGGGACATTTTGTTATAAGGTCATGCCCTTTGGCCTTAAAAACGCTGGTGCCACCTACCAACGCGCTATGACATACATCTTCCACGATCACATGCATAAAACTTTGGAAGATTATATGGATGATTTTTTGGCCAAATCTCTTTTGTGCCCAGATCATCTCGATGACTTAAGCAAGATCCTCGATCACCTCATCGAACACAAAGTTAGACTAAACCCCAAGAAGTGTGTATTTGGCATCACATATGGAAAACTCTTGGGTTTCATAGTCTCAAAATGAGGCATCAAGGTAGATCCACATAAAGTAAAGGCAATCCTTGAAATGCTTCCCCCAACCACCATCAAGCAGCTCAGACACTTGTAGGGAAAGGTCGTGTCGATCAAGAGCTTCATAGCGCAGCTATCTGACAAGTGCCGATCCATGAATAAATTATTGCACAAAGGGGTAGCATTTCACTAGGATGACGAGTGCCAGTCAGCCTTCGACGATATCAAACAATACTTGGCTTTGCTGCAAGTATTGGCACCACCTAGACCAAGAGTTTCATTCTACTTATACATCTCAGCTACTGAGGTAGCACTGGGTGCCATTCTAGCCCAGAAAAATGAACTACATAAAGAACAGGCTAATTATTATCTTAGCCGCACCCTGGTCAGTTATGAACTTAACTATGCATATGTTGAAAAGCTATGCTTAGCAGTGATATTTGCCACCAAAAATCTATGCCATTACATGCTGAGCAATATGAAGTATGTTGTGTCTAAGGAGAATCCATTGCAATACATGATGAGTCGTACTTATCATAGTAGCCGCATGACAAAATGGATCATGTTGTTGATGGAGTTTGACATTGAATTTGTTAGACAGAAGTCCATCAAAGGTCAAGTCATCACCGATCAACTAGCAGAGGCTCCTCTCGAATACGATCAACCTCTGATTGTAGAGCTACCCGATGATGGGGTCTTCCATGTCTTAGAATCACTAGATTCTGATGAGCCTGAGTCATAGGTCGACATAACCTTATTTTTTGATGGTTCTAAATGTGAGCAAGGGGGTGGCACGAGAATCGTATTCTTCACACCGCAAGGGGCTCCAATGCCTCTATCATTTAAACTTAATTTCCTATGCACCAATAACAATGTCGAATACGAAGCCTTGCTCATAGGTCTTCAAACAACCATCACCATGAACATCAAACACTTGAACATCTTTGGTGATTCATTGTTAATTGTCAACCAAGTGAAAGGGGTATTCCAATGCAAATGCCTAATTCTACAGGCCTACATAGCCCTTGTAGATAAATTCTTGGCAAAGCTTGAATGGTACGACATCGAGGTACTCCCTCGATCATCAAATAGTTTTGCGGACACTATGGCCTCCTTGGGGTCACTAATCCCGCAAGACCCTTATGGTGAGATGACAACCATTCAATTCAAAACATTATCGCAATTTGTGATGGAGTGTGCAACCTCTAACCTAACACCAGGAATCCACATAATCCATATTGAACCGTCTTAGGATAGGTTCTCTTGAATCCATGATAGTCTGAATCACACCAACTAGGGGTCCTTGTTCTCCCCAACCTCTCTTAATAGCAATATAATGCTATTCTTACAGGTTCTTTCTCACTCATATTTTTCTAGGGATGAGCTTCAAGAGGGATTGGCAGTTCATACCATTGAGGTTTATGATCAGTAGGATTGGTACACACCCATAAGATACTATCTCAAATTAGGTATTCTCCCACTTGGATTGTTGTATCCCACGAAAATATCATTCAAATGGAAAGCGAAAAAACATGTCTTCCTAAGAGATATTTTGTACCGTCAGAGCTACGAAGGGATCCTCCTCTATTTCTTGGACCAGCAGGAGTCCACTTGGGTGATCACCCAAGTGCACAATGGTACATGTGGTGGCCACTTTAGTGGTATGGCCATCGCAAAGCGCATTCTTTGCATGGGCTATTATTGGCCATCTTTAGAGTGAGATTGTTACGCGTATGTGCGAAAGTGCACAAAGTGTCAACACCATGCTAACTTGACACATGTACCTTCTCAGGCCTTGCATTTGATCGAATCATCTTGGCCACTTTTGCAGTGGGGCTTAGATATAATCGGAAATATATCCCCTGCGTCGTCAGGCCATCACATGTTCATCATAAGGGCCACAGAGTACTTCACCAAGTGGGTGGAAGCAATTTCGCTTACCTCTATGACTGGGCCCCGCATTGCAGAGTTTATTTTACATAACATCATATGTCATTTTGGTATTCCATCCAAGATCATCTCGGATAATGGGACATCATTTAAGAACAAAGATGTGCGTGCTTTGACAACAAAGTACAAAATTCAGCATAGTTTTTTAACACCCTATTATCCGCAGGAAAATGGGCAAGCAAAGGCGTCAAACAAAATGCTAGTTACCATCCTTAAAAATATGGTCACAGATAGTCATAAGGATTGGCACATTCAAATCCCACTTGCTCTTTGGGTTTATCACACTAGCATTCGGACGCCCACTGGGGCAACTCCATTTTTGTTGGTGTATGGCTCCGAGGTAGTCATGCCTCTCGAGTTGGAAATACCTTCCCTGTGCATATCAATGCAAGAGTTCATCGATGATGACACTGCACGGCAGGCCCGATTAGACCAGCTTACGTTGCTCGACGAACGACGCATCAATGCTCTCGAGCATTTACGTATCTATCAAGAGTGACTTAAGAAAGCATATAACATGAAAGTTCACCTAAGGGACTTTCAGGTTGGTGACTTGGTCTTAAAAGAGAACCAACACAATTCTAACTTGCCACCCCATCTAAGGGACAAGTTCGTGGCAAACTTGTTATTTCCTTATGTCATTGACAATAAAATAGGACCTGGAACATACCGGCTCACCTCTCTTGATGGAATCAAGGAACTAGAACCCTTGAACATCAGTCATTTGAGGCCATTCCACATTTAAAAAGAGCCATGGCCCATCCCAAAAAGCTCCAAGGATTCTCACAATCGCTTGGTCAACCCAAAAAAATGTGCCCATAATCCCTTTGGTCACCCCAAAAAGCTCCAAGGATTCCCACAATCGCTTGGTCAACCCAAAAACGCCCCAAAGATGTCCATAACCCCTTTGGTCAAACCAAAAGCTCCAAGGATTCCCATAATCGCTTGGTCAAACCAAAAATCTCCAAGGATTCCCACAATTGCTTGGTCAACCCAAAATTCCCCAAAGGTGCCCATAACCCCTTTGGTCAAACCAAAAGCTCCAAGGATTCCCATAATCTCTTGGTCAAACCAAAAAGCTCCAAGGATTCCCATAATCGCTTGGTCAACCCAAAAATGCCCCAAAGGTGCCCATAATCCCTTTGGTCAAACCAAAAAGCTCCAAGGATTCCTACAATTGCTTGTTCAACCACAAAATGCCCCAAATGTGCCCATACTCCCTTTGGTCAAACCAAAAGCTCCAAGGATTCCCACAATCGCTTGGTCAACCCCAAAATGCCCCAAAGGTATCTATAAACCCTTTGGTCAAAACAAAAGTCCCAAGGGTTCCCACAACTGCTTGGTTAGCCAAAATGCCCCAAAGGTATCTATAATCCCTTTGGTCAAAACCTCCAAGGATCCAAAAGAATCACTTGGTCCGCACCCACTCGGGATAAACCAATCATAACAAATTTTCAAAAACAATAAAATAATCAAAAATAACAAAAAAAATTGCATCTCACTTCCATGCATACTCTTAAAAATCAAAACACAAAAAAAAAACAATAAGTTGCATTAGGCATCGCAAACATACATTGCATATTTGTTGGTCATACAGGTCAAATGCACCATATACTGTAATTACTCGATAATTCCATCATTTTCCACACTTTTCCACCTTGTAAATAGTCTAGCAAAAATAAACGCCATCCACACTTTTCACCATATCATAATAAGTTGTCTTCTAATGTATTCAGGGCTTTCTTCATTCAGCTATCTTTAGATTTCTAGCCAAAAACTGTACAAATTCAGACAGATTTTTTTACAAAGGTAGAGTTTTACTTGGATCACACCTTGTTACGTCGCATCCCAACACAAGTTAAAACACATACAAAAAATTCCCAAGTTGTGTGAACGAAATATGAAACCTGCAAAGCAATCTAGGATACCAAATAGTGAAAAGGTTATCTTGCTCATCCCCTTGTGTGAATGACCCCAAGAATGCTAAGAGTTGGCAAAAGGACAAGCATCTTCCCTACCCAATTCCCCAAGAATCCCAAATTCTCAAAAAGTTGCAAATATACAAAAAAATTGCAAAAAGTCAAAGTACAAACTCCAAAAGTTTGACATCAAAACCCACACAGTGCATACATAAAAAGGCACAAGAAATAGTGATTCTCATCACTAAAAATTCCAAACCCTTGCTCACAAGAAAAAAATAATAAAAATAAACAGTGATTTTTATCACTACATACGCAAGCAAGTATCCCAATAATAATAAAGAAAAGAAGGGAGTCGAACTTGAATCCCTGGAACTCTCAGCGTTCGAAAGGTCATGAGGTGATCCTTAGTATCGGTTTGGTGGATATCCTGCTGGTCACTGGTGGCAAACCTCCCGCATGATGATATATCTGTCGCATTAAAACTGTGTATAGATCAATGTTTGTATGTGTATGAGCTAGCTTATGGTATCCTAGGTTGCATCGTAGATTAATCTGACTAAATACAACAAAGGAGTTAGTGGAGCTAATTAGGTGATCCTCAGTATAGGTTTGGTTGACAGCCTATCTGGCATTGGCAGTATCCCGACAACTACCACATAAACAAATTCAATCGCACACACAGGGATGTGAAATAACTTGGTCAAACTCAAGTCTGATTCGTACCTTGTTCAAAAATCTTGTGAGATAAATGTACAGTCTTGGCTAGTTAGTTAAAACATTTGAGTCTCAAAAAAATCTTAACTACATTCTAGAACACCTGTAGTACATTCCATTCTTGCATCACCCTCAGAAAATACAAACAAAAAAATATATACACATGCAAAGTCATCACATAGTACAAAAGGCCAGTAAATCCTATACAGTCTATGGTGCCATCGCCAAGTTATCAACAAATCATTTCATCCATACAATATGCATACATCATATAATTAGAAACATCGCATTCATAATAACACATGCATACATCAACGTAAATAAATGTGCATAAAAGTAACAAATAAATCACACGACAAGTGTATAATCAAAAATAAAGTCATGTATATATATCGCCAAAAATTCCCGTAGGCTACAATAAGTCGGTCCTCTGACCTCATAAAAAAAATCAAAAACTAAAAAACCCCAAGCCTAGGGAGTCAGCCATCATGATCACGTAGGATTAGTGCAACTGGAACTACCCCCAGTGGTGTGGGTCCTATGGGACCTCTCAGGGTGGCTGCTGATAGCCCTCGCATCATGCCCACTAACACTACCCTCACCCACTTGCCTACGACGAGAGGATGTAGACTACTCAGTCTCACTTCCTCTCGTGCGGTGCGATGATCCACCTCCAATGAGCTTAGGTAACTTCCCACCAAGGCAGATAATCTCGACCTCCAACTCCACTTGACACCGACTCCAGTCCACATCCCGTCGATGGTACGCAACCAATGCGTCATCCTGCTATGCCAACTGAGCCTGCAGGTGATCCCTCTCGATGTTGTGCTCCTCATCCTGTCTCTATGGTAGGTCCTCCAATCATACTATTTCAGCACGAAACCTAGCCTCCATATCCCTTAGGACTACCTGAGGCATGGGCATCTCCAAGATAGCATACTTCTCCATTACCCACTACTCCGGGACGTCTTGTGTATCTGACTGCTTTGGAACCCATAAACCATCCCCAGTCAAGTCATCTACCTCCACCATATTCACATCATCACGCGGAGCCCCCCAACCCTCCCTCGATGCCTCTGCAACCCCACTGCCTATTGCTATTACATCCAACTACCTAGAGGCCCCTCACCCCGCCATCACTACATTTTCCACCACTGTTCATACTCTGCAGTCACCTCGACATTGTCCATATCAAGGACATCAACCATTGCATCCGACTTCTCACCCAGTGGCTCAATGATCGGCCAGACCAGAGTCCTCTCGTCACCTCGATGTCGATAGATCAAGGGCTCACAAGGTAATCCCTGGTTTGCCCCAAACTGTCGAGTCACCCAGATGTACGATAAGTACTCTTGCTCAGTCCCATGCTACCCAATAAACCACCTCCCTCTGTGCACCTACCGAAGCCACTCCCCAGCCTCAAGCCAGGCTATACAGTCTCAATATGGCCACCATAACACCTCCCTTGGAGCAAGATGAGAGAAGGCATCAGCATAGTGCCCTATGGTACCTACCCACCATTGACTTTGCCCTTGATCCTCTGACCTCTACCATAGAGCAGCATTGCCAATATCCCTATCTACCATCTTCCCTCAAGTAGTCCAAGGCAACCCCTATGGCCACTTCACAGCTATGTGCTGCCACCTCCAACACTACAACAGGTAGCTGCACCCAATCCCCTTTCACCTCTGGCAGTGAACCTCGTACAACTCATCATACAGCTATGCCAGTAGCATTTGACCCCACCTCATAATTAGTGGTGCTGCCATCGGACACTCCACCAGTCTGAACACCACCTCAAGCAGGTTCCAAGGGAACCTCGCACCTGAGGAGTCGAGAAGCAGCATGTTGGAGATGAGGGTCATAAGCAATGCATGCCTCACCCCCAACATGCCCTTCTCAAACCACCACCACACTAGAATCCCACCAATCAAGCAGTCCCCCTCTGCCCTCTCCATTGCCCCATCCACCCCCATCTCTGTCGCATGCCCAAAGCACCGTGTTAGCACCGTCGTTCGCTGATCATGAGGAGTCATCTGAATGGGTAGCCCATCTATCAAAATCTACAAAATCTGATACACATCCTCCAGAGTCACTATCATCTCCCCTATTGGGAGATGAAAGGTGCCGGTTTGGAGATCCACAAATTTATCAAGGTAGTCATATATGCTCGATCCCCCACCACAAGCTCCAGCCGTGTCACCTGCTTGAGTCTAAGGGCATAAAGCCACTCCCTGAAAAACAAAAACACCACAAAAACATTAAAACATGACAACAAAACAAATGTACAATAGTGTACACAAAAACAATAAAACAACAAAAAACAATTAGGGTTTCAACCTTAATTTAAACATTCAAATAAACTGTATAGACGACAAACAATGTACAGAAAAACAAAAGTACAGAACTGTACAGCCAAAGTACAGATCAATCAACTAAACTATACAATCAAGAACAAAAAAATCAAATAAAACAAACAAAATCATACTAGGGTTTTTTAACCTTACATGTGGACAAAAAAAATCAAAAACGACCAAAACTGCATCCAAAATGCACCAAAAACAACAATAAAACTTCCGAACAAAGGCACCTTTGTGCCTATGATTATTGGCATACAAAACTAACATTGGGGTCACAAATTTTCACTATCCTACTCCCTAAGAAGGCTACCATATCCAGACCGCTCCACGGGAAGATGGATTTTCGACAATTTCATCCCTAAAAGGCATCATAAAAAGGGTCAAAACCCACCAAAAAACAATAATAAAACTGCCGAACAAAGGCACCTTTGTGCCTACGATTCTTGGCATACAAAACTAACATTGGGGTTACAAATTGTCACTATCCTACTCCCTAAGAATGCTACCATAGCTGGATCGCTCCATGGGAGGACGTATTTTCGACAATTTCATCCCTAAAATGCGTCACAAAAAGGGTCAAAACCCACCAAAAAATAATAATAAAACTGTCGAAAAAAGGCACCTTTGCGCCTGTGATTCTTGGCATCCAAAACCAATGTTGGGGTTACAAATTGTCACTATCCTACTCCCTAAGAAGGCTACCATAGCCGGACCGCTCCACGGGAGGACGGATTTTCGACAATTTCATCCCCAAAAGGTGTCACAAAAGGGTCAAAACCCACCCAAAAACAACAATAAAATTGTCAAACAAAGGTGCCTTTGTGCCTGACATTCATGGCATAAAAAATCGATGTCAGGGCCACAAATTATCAATATACTAATCCCTAATAATGCTACCATAGACGGACCACTCCATGGGAGGATGGATTTTCAATAATTTCATCCCCAAAAGCGTCACAAAAAGGGTTAAAACCCACCAAAAATAGGTTCAATTGTTGGGAAACTGCATAAGCATTCAATGCAAAACAAATGAATGCACCCTTACAAAAGTCATCTTGGATCAAGTGACTCATCACTTTTCTCATGTCGGTCATTCCCTCATCGATTCGTCACTTGAAGGGGTAGTCACACTTAGTCACCAATCAACAAATACACACTCAATTAAGGAAATGGCATGCATTCAAAGAATCATTGACAAAGACAATCATGCTCCTGCTTGGGGTAGCAAAAAAGCAATAATCACAAGCTGATCAAACACTTGGCATTCTAGAATCATGAACTCAAGGTTCCCACAGACAAAAGGTTGTGCCCTTTGCCTATTCATGACTAAACAATGTCCAAGATCAAGTAACACCTCATCGAAAAATGTTAACACTTGAATTAAGCTCCTTAGATCGTTAGAAGTAAGGATTCAAGAATGCGTGCCCTTTCCATACTTGGGGCATCCAAATTTGGTTAGGTTACTGAGAAACCCTAATAATTAAGTGCTTCGATTATCTATTTTTTCTCAGCATTGCACCACGCATAGCGCATCCCAAAAAGAGGCATCTGTAGACACCAAAACAGCACCAATTTGATTATGTGGCTACAAGCACTAACCAAATTGGAATACATAGCCCCTAGGGCAGCCCCCAGAGGTTAAAAAGTGGTCCTAACCATGCCCAAAGTAGTTTTGGAAGGTCATAGGTCAATTTGGCATCTTTCAAGCACCCTGCTCCTTACTCGTTCCACCCTGGGGCGGATAGAATGCTATTCGCCCCACCTTGGGATGATTAGCAGCAATTGCTCTAGGGTGGGACGAATAGAAGGTTTGACGGGCAAAAATTCAAACCTTGATAAATGGCATCTCAGATCTGCCACTCAACTCCACCTTCAATGCATGGGAGTGCGAGTAAGCATTTTTGAGCTCAAATAGGTAGTCATAGAGGCAGTCATGGAGCCCTTAATCAGGGAGGAATCTTCTCTCCCCTGACAAGGCATGATGGCCAAGTGGTGCCCTTGCATGCACATTCAAAGTAGACCTTCAGGTCTATAAAATGGTGAGTCTTCTCACCCCAAAAAGTTAATAGAGCACGAGAATTTGGAGCAATAGAGTGCTGCCAAATTATACCCTCACCCTCATTGTGCTTCCTACATCCTTGATCTCTCTTTTGGAAGGGAGGTTATTGGGTGAACATTAGGAGCGCAATCCGGACCCAAAAGCCAAACAATTGGACACAATACCATACCCAATTTTCTGACACAACCCCCTAGGAGGTTTTGGACCCATCCCAAGTGGATTGGTGTCAAAACCAAGCCCCAAACGATGGGCGTCCTACCCTCGAGTGCCCCCCACACTGTTGCAGTCCTAATCGCCCCACCCCAGAGTGTTTAGAAATATACAATTTATTTTTCTACTGTTTCTTTTGCATCTTGTTTTATGTCATTCCTATATTCTGCTATTCAAATTTCATTCCATTCTAATAAGTTTTGACTATGTGTTCATGGTTTTACGCTTTCACTAGCATACAGGGAGCGCCTTCGGATATAGGGTGATCAGGGTAGAATCTATAGAATCCAACCTTATGGGTTATCTCAAAATGCCCCATTTTGCATAACCCTAATTTTTTATGTGTTTTTGAGGCCTCTGGATGGGACATTTGGGAGGTCACTTTTGGGTATTTTATGACAGTCCTAATCGTCCCACCCCGAAGTGATTAGAAATCTACAGTATATTTCTTGACTGTTCCTTTTGTAGTGTGTTCATGATGATGTTTACATGCTTCTATTCAAGTTTCATATTATTCGTATATGTTTTGATCATTGTTTTAATTATTTCATGTATGCATTAATCGGAGGCCTTGGGGATTGCATGTTTCCCTCCATCCGCATGTGCTATTAATCGTTTGTTGTTTCTTTGAATGTAGGATCTCGACATCGAAGGGGCAGAAAGGAACTATAGATGCACTCACACAAGTGGTGGCAACGTTTTGCCCACCCATTTCAAATGTGGGCACGCGAAAGATCCCGAAGGGAAGCGTATCATCCGTTGGTGTAACAATTGTATCGAACGCTCCTAGCCCCTAAAAATGGGGGAGATGTATTGTAACTTGATCTCAAGCAAAATCAATAAAAGAGGCTGCACTTTACTTTTGCTTTACATCTCGTTTCACTCCGTTCGTTTTCCATTTTTCATGCACTTTAGTTCTTTGTTCATTCGTAGGACTTAGCATTACATCCGCTTTTGTTTGCATCGCACCCGGTACGCCATTACTTTCGTATCCAGTTGCTTTCAGATTTCATTGAAGGATTTTATAATTCTGGGAAAAAATTAGTTATTTTTGGTAGTGGATCGTCTTTCAAAGTATGAATATTTTTGTTCCCTCTCCTATCTTTACACAACCTCCACAATTGCTCAAATTTTCTTTGATTCTATTTTTCACCTTCATGACATGCCTATCTCCATTGTGTTTGATCATGACCCCACATTCATTAGTAATTTATAGCAAGACTTGTTTAAGTTGCAAGGAACTCAACTCAAGATGAGTTCATCTTACCATCCATAAATGGATGGCCAAACTGATATTGTCAATAAGTGTTTAGAGACCTATATTTGTTGCTTTACCTATAATCATCCTATATAATGTGTGAAGTGGCTTCTCTTGGTTGAGTGGTGGTATAATACTTCTTATCACATGGTGATCAAGGTCACTCCTTTTGAATAAAATTAGGATCATCCTCCATGCATGCCCTCCTCCTATATTCTAGGTAGCTCTAAGGTCCATGCAGTCAACACTACACTCAGCCAACATGTTGAAGTCATCCGTCAACTAAAGATGAATTTGAAAATGGCCTAGAATTAGATACGACAATAAGTTGATCAACATAGTTTTGAGCATAATTTTGATGTTGGTGATATGGTATTCCTTCATCTATAGCCATATAAACAATCATCTAGATTTGTAGGTGATAAAAAATCACAGCCAAGTACTATGGGTCCTACTAGGTTTTGTAGTAGATTTATGCTATGACCTACAAATTAACCCTCCTATCAAAATCCAAGATCCACCCTATTTTTAATGTCTCCTCTATTAATAAGGTTATGGGCAATCAGGTACAAGTTCAATATGCTCTCCCAAAATTGGATGAAGAAGGTTCTATCTTGCTCTAGCTAGAATAATTATTAGATTGTAGGATGCACACGCTTCACAACTAAACCATTACTAAGGTCCTTGTTCAGTGGCATGATATCCATATAGAATATACTACATGGAAGTCTTTCCACCAGCTCCAACACTAGTTTCCTCATCTACAACTTTTAGGACAAAGAATTTTTAAGGGGAAGGACATGTTAGGACCCCATCCTAATATTGTTTTTGTAATTCTCAATTGTTTATGTAATGACCCATGTCCAACATGGTAACCCACTTATAATATTATTTTGTAATACTTTTGTAATAATATGTGGCAAGTAAGGCACCTAGAAAAGTGGGGTCATTTTATGTAACCATTATCAAGAATGCACTTGATGTTTGGCAGAAGATTCTAGCTTGAGTCGCATTTTGCATGTAAGTTATATTTTGAGCTTAGGGTTAGGGTTGCATGAAGTCTTTTATTTAAAATAGATAGAGCCATGTACGAATGTATCTTTTTGCAAGTTAATAAAATATTGAAGGAGTTTTCCCCCTCGAAGAGGCCCATGATACTGAGTTATTTATGAGATTGTTTCAATTCTACAATTACTTTTTGCATAGTGTTATTTTGTTATTTGATGCTTTTTTTTTTATTTACAGCATTTTGTGTGAATGAGATTATTTTTAATAGTAGGTTTCTAACAACCAATGCCTTCAAAATTTTAAATATTTACTTTAAAATATTCATGCTTTGTATACCAATTAAGCATATTCTTAAGAACACAAGTATAAATGTTAGTAAATTAAACTAGCCATTGATTCTAAAGCAAGAACTTCAAGTGCTTGAGATGAAGTAGCTCAAAGTAAAATAGGTCCATTCTAAATGCAATTTCTCTTCATCTATAGATTCTATTCTAAATGGGCTAGAAATGGATGCCAGCAAGGATTAGGATTCCTTGTATAATGCACTCAACATTCAACTACTTTTATCAACAATACACTACATTACCAAACAAATGATGCATGAATACATAAATTATCATGGGTCATAACTTATTTAGATTAACAAGGCCAAGATACAAAAAAGAAAGTAGAAGGTGATTGATGTCACCACAACAAGCATTGTTCAAGACAAGAAATGGAAATAGACCATTATAACCATTGACATAGGATGCATGGTAGCCTTGGAAAAATAGCACTTTTTGTATAACAATAACACAATGTTAATATTAGTAGCAATAAATTTACATGTAACACATGATGATGACCTTCCTCAAGAGGATAGTGAGGAGGAATATATTTCTTGAATTGATTCAAGATTGGTTCTTTTAAATACATGTGTGTGTCCTTATTTACAAAGGAATATTTAGTGTGGTTGTAATTACCACTAAATTTATATTTGATGTATGAAGTGGAGGCCCATGCCACACTTATCTGTACTTGAAGTGCATGATCGGTGGTACCTAACATTCCTAGATAATGTGCAAGTGTATATTTTACAATAAGAGGGGAGGAAATATTAATTTGTTTAATATTCAATGTTCCCATAAGCTTTGTAATACTACACTTAATAATCTATTTTTTAAAGACTATATTTAGTAAGAACAAGGTGACCGAAGATTGATAAAGTTTTTCAAGAGTAGTAAGGACCATCTAAATATCATGTTGAACAAGTAAAATTGTATGGATAATAATGAAGATTCTAGATTCAAGTCCTAGTTGATCCATACTTTTAATAGAGTGATGAGAACTATTAGATATAGATTATGTGTGGTAGAAGCAAGGTCCCACACATGAGAAAAATAAAATTTTGATGTAGAAACAATAGAGTGAACCTCATAAGTAGTTATATACTCTATTACACCTAGTGGTTATATTGACTAGTTATTGCAATTTGGTAGGATGAAAATTTTACCATAAGGATACTCTTTTTTTGTGTGGAAAACACCCCTTTTAGGGTGCCACTTTCAGGTAAGACCCAAGGAGGTAGGGGTATCTATTCTGCAAAAATATACCCAAGGCTTGCACTTGGTCTGTCCCCTTCGACACACTCAAAATGCATACCTAAAACAACAAAAACACAAATGACAGACAACAACAAAAAAAAAAACAAAAAATGAAAGAAAAACAAGACACAATAAAAACAACATGAAAATACAAAAACACAAAACTCAAAAATAAACAACAAAAATACAAAAAAACAAAACATGATAAAACAACACAAAAACACACACACATACCAAAATAAAGGAAGGAAAAAACATATTACATCTAAGGCCAAACCAATCCACCAGGTCTATTAGCCAAGATTCAACAAAATAAACATAAGAAATATCTTTTTGAATTGGGAACTGAAAAAACTTGACTAAACCAGAGAGAAGCTATTACAAAGAAAAAAGGAACAAGGTAATTTTATAATTAGAGTCATCCAGAGAAAGGATAGAAAGAAGAGTATCCCTGATTTTCAAATATCAACAATATTTTCATCTTTGATTTGCATGTTCCTCCTATCTTTTCATCCAAAGGCCTATTGAATCCAACTTTTCCCCTTTATAAATTTGAACCACATTTTTTCCTTCTTACCTTCTGGTTTGTATTCAACTTCAATTTTTTTTCTAGAGGTTTGACTAACTCCTAATAGCTCTAGATATAAATCTATTTATATTAATTTAGAATATAGGATTAAAGCATACTTCATAGAAACCTATATTAGGACACCACTTCTAACACATTTATTAATCACTAATTTACTTATGTTATAATATTGGAAAGGCATGTCCTTTCCTCATTTTTATTTTCATTTTGTATTTATTAAACATTGATATGATGAGGAAAGACATCATCAAAACATTAATTTACATACATTGATTGAGTCACATCATAAATTATAAACTGTGATTCATTCTAAACTGTAATTCTTTCCCTTACTCTGCATTATCATTGTTATTCCACAAGTTGTGTCCTACCATCTGGTATAGATCCAGTTCAACCAGGCGAATTATAAAGATAATTTTTTTCTTGCTCCAGGACACCAAGTGTTTTTCACCAGCGAGCTCACTCATGTCTGCCTAGTAAATCATTGGGTCTAACAATCGACCTGCTCCCACTATCCTCATGCCCTAAAACAAAATAGTCGTATCGGGTTTTCAAAGAACAGGCACTAGTAAAACTATGGAAATCAGGTGACAAACCACATAAAAAAAATCGGTGTGAAATCCACCTATAGTGTTTCCAACGACGTATGCTCGCAGCGAGGAAATAAATTAAAAAAAAAAGTTATAAAGTTTTAAAGGTATTAATTTTTTTCTGATCGTCGAAATATGTTTCGATGTTAGAAGGCAAAGAAACAAAAAAAATTTAAAGCTTTTGTCCCACATTCATTGTGGGAAAAGCCTTGTGGGTTTTATAACCACAAAGGCACTATAATATAATTACCTAGCGTGCTAGGCATAAACCATCGCGTGTAGGTATTCTTTGTGTGAACATGTGGCATCATCCAAAAAATTTGAGTTGTGTGCTATTGACTATTGACTCCCCGCTCATCCACCCGCTCATACCGCTACCACCCGACCTCTGCCCAACCATCTCTTTACCCCCACTTAGCCACCACCCGAGCTACGCTCAACCGTCGCTCCACCTCTGCTTAGCCACCACCCGAGCTACGCTCAACCATCGCTCCACCTCTGCTTAGCCACCACCTTAGCCTCGCCCTTGTGTCACTCGGCCTTCACTCATCCATCACCTTAACTCTGCCCTTGCACCGCTCCGTCGCTGCTAAGCCCAACCAAATAGTTGCAAAACAACTTTTTGGAACCCATCAAACCAATTATCAATTTTTTTTTCAAATTTTGCAAAACATTTTTTTTCAATTTTTTGCAAAAAAAAACTATATTGGCAAAAATATTCTGCTGCAAAGCTAATTTTGAAACCTAAAGACCTTTTGTAAAAATACAAATCATGCCCTAAATGGCCGAGGGAAGGCGATCTCAAGATACGACAAAGGAAATTGCGAAAGAAGTCTCAAAAGAAATGGCAAAGGATATTGCGAAGGAGGTCTCGAAAGAGGTTTCAAAGGAAATGAAAGACATGATGCAAGGAATGGCATTTTGGAAGGATAATTTAGAGGATAAGATCACTGCCAAAATAGCAGACCTAACCATGAGCATCAACAACTCGAATATAGAGATATCCACTAAGTTGGATGCTACAACCCATTCCATGGACTTAGTACAACAAAATTTGATGCTAATGCAAAGCGGACAACAAAACACTATGCCACCACAACAAACATTAATAGGGGGACCACATACATCAATCCTTCCTCATACCACAAAGCTATATTTTCCAAAATTTTATGGAGGCGACCCCACAAATTGGATATATAGGGCAGATCAATATTTCACCTTATATCAAATTCTAGAGATTCAGAAAGTTTGTATCGCATCATTTCACTTAGAAAAAATTGCTACACAATGGTACCAATGGTATGAAAAAACAAAAGGTCCTCCCACATGGACCGAATTCACAAAAAACCTAATGTTGTGATTTGGCCCTACTAAATTTGAATATTTCACAGGAGCCCTCACCAAACTTTGCCAAACATCCATCGTAAGGGAATACCAAGTGCAATTTGAGAAATTGGCGAACCTTACATCAGGACTAGATGCATCATTCTTCCAAAGCTGCTTCATTAGTGGCCTAAAAGAAGATATTCGAATGGAGGTACAAATACAAAACCCTATCGATATGATGCATGTCGTGGCATTAGCACAGATGATAGAAGAGAAGAACAATAACCAAAGGTGAATAGGAAGAGTTTTCACAGGAAAGCCACCAAACACCTACACCAGCCAAAAACTGAATAAAGTCATGCCAATCAAATGAATTAGTTAGGAGGAAATGAAAGAAAGATGAGAAAAGGGCCTATGTTTCCATTACGACAAAAAATTTACACCCAACCACAAATGCATTTCACCAAAATTATATATTTTGGACATAATTGATTGCACCCCCAAGGAAGAGGATGATATAGAAGTTGAAGTAATAATGAATGATGCAGAAGAAAATCAAGAGGATAAAATAGAAATATCCTTTAACGCACTAGCAGGGTATTCGACTCCACAAACGATGAAGGTAAAAGGGTATTTTAAGAAACAAAACCCTATTGTGCTCTTAGAATCTGGTAGCACTCACAATTTTATAGACCCGAGTTTGGCCAAACAAGCTAATTGCTTTATATACCCCTGCAATAACTTCGAAGTCATGATTGGTAATGGTGGAAAAATTGCATGCAAAGGGAAATGCAGGAATATCAAACTCACTATGGGAGGGTATAACATGAAAGCAGATATGTATGTACTACCATTAGGAGGATGTGACATTGTTTTGGGAGTACAATGGCTATGAATGCTCGACAAAATTCAATGGGACTTTGACGAATTATGGATGCAATTTATACAAAACAACCAAACTTACACAATTCAAGGTTTAAAAATGGGTCCCACACAAATCGTAAGTTCCCATAGAATGGAAAATATTCTTCGCAAAGGAGGAAGAGGCATGGTTGCCCAACTATTTTCCTTGCAAAACACCAATGAAGAGCAACCAGAGGCACCAAAATTAATAAAACTCCTAGAGAAACATGATAAAATATTTAAAGAACCAGAGGGATTACCTCCATAGTGAAGCCATGATCATGCTATCCAATTAATTTTGGGACACCAACCTCCAAATATTAGACCTTACCGATATCCATACTTACAAAATATGGAAATAGAAAAATTAGTACAAGACCTACTAAGGGTAGGGGTCATTCGACCTAGTAGAAGTCCCTACTCTTCGCCAGTCATACTAGTAAGAAAAAAGGATGGATCATGGCGCCTATGTGTGGATTTTCGCACCCTCAACAAAATAATGATTAAAGACAAATTTCCTATTCCAATCATTGATGAACTACTCGATGAACTTAATGGAGCCGCATATTTTTCTAAACTCGATTTACGATCCGGTTACCACCAAATTCGAGTTAAGGAAAGTGATATACCCAAAACCGCTTTTCGCACCCACGAGGGACATTATGAATTTTTGGTGATGCCCTTTGGCCTCACCAATACTCCATCCACATTTCAAAGCCTTATGAACAAGGTATTTTTCCCTTCGAAAATTTATTTTAGTTTTCTTTGATGATATTTTGATTTACAACAAGACATGGGAAGAGCACTTAACACATATAGAGCAAGCACTCAAGATCTTGGAAGAAAATCAATTATACGCAAAGAGATCAAAATGTTCCTTTGGCCAGCAAGAAATTGAATACCTCGGACATATTGTCTCCAAGGAAGGCGTTAAAGTCGATCCCCATAAAATTGAAGATGTGGAAAATTGGCCGATTCCAAAAACACTAAAAGGGTTGCGTGGGTTCTTAGGATTAATGGGCTATTATCACAAATTTGTCAAGGATTATGGAAAAATAGTAGCACCCTTAATGACACTACTTAAGAAGAATGCCTTCTTATGGTCTCCACAAGCTAATGAAGCATTCATAACCTTAAAAAATGCTATGTGTACCACTCCTATCCTAGCCATGCCATATTTTTCCCAACCTTTTATTATTGAAAGCGACGCTTCAGGAGTAGGAATGGGAGTTATGCTCATGCAAAATGAAAGACCCTTAGCCTTCACTAGTAAGGCATTTTCAAAAAATAATTTAGCACGTTCCACGTATGAAAAAGAAATGTTAGCTATTGTCCATGCTATCCAACATTGGAGACCATACCTTATTGGAAAACATTTCATTATCCGCACCGATCACCACAACCTAAAATACCTTCTGGAACAACGAATAACCACCCCAGAACAACAAAAGTGGGTGAAAAAACTATTAGGCTATGATTATGAAATCATATACAAAAAAAGGAAAGATAACATGGCTATCGATGCACTTTCCTAAAAGTTTGAAGAAACTTCCCAATTACATGCTCTTTCCTGCCCTATCCCTACATGGATCGAACAAGTCAAGGAAGAATGGTATGCAGACCCTACTATACATACCATAATTCAATAGCTCCAACAAAACCCCATGAGCAAACCCCACTACTCTTGGTAAGGTAACATACTCCGTTACAAAGAACGTCTGGTCCTCTCACCCACATCTGCTTATCGTCCAAAGCTTCTACATGAGTTACACGCTACACCTACTACAGGACACTCTAGATTTCTAAAAACCTACAAACGAGTGACTAAATCATTTTATTGGAGAGGGATGAAAAATGATATCAAGAGATTCGTCAATGAATGTGAAATGTGCCAAAGAAATAAAGGTGAAACAGTGGCAACACCAGGCCTTCTTCAACCTCTTCCCATACCAACAAAGACATGGGAAGATATTTCAATGGATTTCATTGAAGGCCTTCCTAAGTCCACAGGAAAAATGACTATCCTAGTTGTGGTAGATCGTTTATCTAAATACACCCATTTTTTTCCAGTAGCTCACCCCTATACCGCTAGTACTATTGCCCAAATATTCCTTGACAATATCTTCAAATTACATGGCATGCCTTCTACTATAGTTAGTGATCGTGATCCCACTTTCACTAGTAATTTTTGGAAAGAATTATTTAAACTCCAAGGTACTCAACTTCGGATGAGTTCCGCTTACCACCCCCAAATGGATGGTCAAACAGAAGTTGTCAATAAATGCTTAGAAACCTATCTTCGATGCTTTATTTCCACAAAACCCCTTCACTAGGTTAAATGGCTTCCACTAGCTGAATGGTGGTATAATACCACATATCACACAACCATTAAAATGACCCCTTTCAAAGCATTATATGGTCAATCACCCCCATCTCTAACCTCTTATCTTCCAGGAAGTACAAAAGTGCCAGTAGTAGAGATGGAGCTTGTTACTCGAGATAATATCATTCACACTCTGAAAGACAATTTACACATCGCTCAACACCGCATGAAACAACAAGTGAACCAACATCGAACTGAAAGGATTTTTCAAGAAGGGGATATGGTATTTCTTCGCCTTCAACCATATCGTCAAACTTCTTTAAAAATCAAAGGGTCTCAAAAATTAGCACCAAAATTTTATGGCCCTTATAAGATTCTACAGCGTATTGGACCAGTTGCATATAAGCTTGAATTACCAGAATCTTCCAAAATCCATCTTGTATTCCATGTTTCTTGTCTTAAAGTCGTAGTAGGCACTCACATCACTACACAAACTCAACTTCCAAAATTTTTTGACAATGGGGCTCTCATGATTGAACCAGAAGCTATCCTAGACCGCCGTATGTGCCAACTCCGTAACCGCACCATCACCGAGGTATTGATTCAATGGAAAGGTCTACCTCTAGAAGATGCTACGTGGGAGATGCTCCACCATATTCAACAACAATTTCCACAATTCCAGCTTTGAGGACAAAGCTCCTTCAAAGGAGGGTGGCATGTTAGGACACCACTCCTAACATATTTTATTAATCACTAATTTACTTATATTATCATATTGGAAAGGCATGTCCTTTCCTCATTGTATTTTCATTTTGTATTTATTAAACATTGAGATGATGAGGAAAGACATCATCAAAAATTAAATTACATCAATTGATTGAGTAACATCATCAATTATAAACTGTGATTCATTCTAAACTATGATTCTTTCCCTTCCTCTGCATTATCATTGTTATTCCAAAGGTTGTGTCCTACCACCATAGCCTTGTTTGACCTTCTCCTCCATTTTGTGTTTTTGTTGGTGAGTTTTTTCTTGTTGAGGATAGATCTCAAAATTACTGTTAACCATACTAGTGGCTTTCTCTAAGGAGTATTTGCACATTTTTGTGTGGGGAATCTGTGAGCTATCCAAAATTTGGGTTTCCAAAATCTCCGTCTCCATAGAATCATCCACATCCTCTAAATCATCTTCCACTGCAAGTTTTGAAAACCTATTATTTGAGGAGGTTGACTTATTTGTAGGCTTCATTTTCTTAGTAACATACTTTTTTTTAGGAAACTAAAATTTCTCCTGATCTTGATCTTGCTTGTTTGTTTTAACACTACATATTTGCAATATTTTACTAAATGACCATATTCATGACACACCCAATACCTAAAGGGAAGCTTTTCATAGTTGACATCTTGCTCCCAAGTTTCTTATCCAAACTACAAAGTGATTTTTTAGTAGGGGCTATTAAAGTCTAAGAGCACATAGATTTGAGCGTAAATAAAATGGTCAAACTGTATTGTGCTATCTACTATCATCATGTAGGTGCCTAAAGTATTTCTAATTGCTGAAAAGACTATAGTATTCCAAAATTCAGTCGATAAATGAAACATTCTGACATATACAGGTCCTACTAAAGGTATTTCCTCTTTATCCTTAAATAAAACATGTCAGGGTTTCATAAACAAACTAGACCAAAAAACCAAGGACCATCCTGGAATATTTATTGTCTATCCTCCTCATTAGAAAATAACACCAAAAAATATCCATTAGGATAATCTGAGATACTAAACTCACCTGGAGTTCACCATTGCTTCAAAGCCCATATTTTAAAAGCCAATAAGGATGCTTGAAAGTCTAAGAATCGATAGATCAAATCTTGTTGCTCCATTGTAGTAATTCCATCCTGAATGTCATACCACAATAGATTAACAATTGGAGATACATCCATTTCTCACATGCAACTAAAGTCTATTTTCTTGGGATCAATCCTTGGTATACAAAGAGGTTGATGCAAAAACCTCGTCGACCAGTTGGAATTGTTGGAGGTTGAGCACCCCTTACAACATATTTGAAATTCATTTTATCCATAGTTCCACCTGATCCTTTCCTTGCATCCTCTATCCTTCTTTGGTTCTTGCTCTTCAAACCCTTCTACTGCTCTTGCTATTCAAACCCTAAGGATACTCATGGTTGAAGAAGCAAAGAAAGCTAATATTTGAAATTTCAAATATATGTGAATCTATATGGACAAGTGAATGCCCATACTACACTCAAGGTGAATTTTTATCTCCATTTACAAGAATATAAAAATTGGTAAGGATCAATACGACTAATTATCTATGATTTATTGTGTGTGTCCCAATCATAATTGCTGGACATAGTAATATGTTTTCAATTATGTTGTATGGCCATGGATAGAAATTTTTATCCCTATCCTTGGTTAGTTGTTAAGTGAGGTCATTCCCATGGAATAAGCATTGAGTCCAATACCACTATTACAAGTATCCCTACCCATGTTTGGATCATGATGTAATAAGGGAGGTATGTTAGGATTTATTGCATCGTGTAATAGATCATATTAAATGAGTGGTTAAAACCACTCATATAGGAATCATGTGAGAGTTGTTAGTTAAGTCAAGTTGTTATAGGTTGTTACAACGATAGCTTAATTTTGAAATATTAGTCGGACCTAAATATGGTAAACTAAATTATATAAATCATTTTATTTGGTTAATGCAAATTGTTCAACCTCATGTTGTTCCAACACAAGGTCCTCAATAATCTAGTCATTAAAATCAAGTATATTTTCTTTAGGATATTTTTTCATTTTATTTAATTGATATAAAATTGAGTAACTTTTTCCCTTGATACCAAATCTATGCATAAATGGTTCTACTATTGATTCCTAACTTGTAAATAAATTATTTGTTAATTATTTATACCATAAAGTATCCTTATCATAAAAAGAGTAGATTATCAAGTATACCATTATGTCCTCCTCCTTGATGTATTGAATTGATTTGAGCATCAATAAGTTGTTGAGATGGTCTAGCAACATCTTGTTCTTATTCTTATTTAAGGTAGGCAATGCTTTCATATATATTGAGGGAATAGGATAATAGACCACCAAATTTAGTGGTCCTTGATAGGTTTAATAAAAGATATGGTTTTGTGGCCTAGGAGGCACTCTTGGATTGTTTGGTTGAGTAGGAGGCTAACCATATTGCTATTATTTAGGGGGTACATTGCATAGGCATGAGGTTGCTAAGGAGGGTATAGAGGATACATATATAGAATATAATAATGCGAGGGTACTGAGGTTGTAGATTATGGTAAATTCAATATTGGTTTGGAGGAAATTGATTATTCTATTGTGGTAGAGGATAATTCAGACCTATTTATAGGATTTTCTAGTTTTATGAAGGTGGATCTTGCACATTTTATATGCTTTATTAGATAGAGGTAATTTTAATCCCTAGATGTTTCCCTAGGATACCTACAAAGCCATTTGTCTAATTATCACTTGCATATTTCAAGCAAGGTTTAGATTTAAGCCTAATGACCCTATATTAGGAGCTAAAGATTGACCTGGAATGATGTAAAATATATTTAATAAATTGGATCTAGGTGGACTTTTATGGGATAAATAACATATCAGAGGTAGGTGGGGGATTACATATATAGACAAAATCATAAAGAGGGGGTTATTTTTAAGCTTATCCATGTCAAATGTTATTCCATAGAAAGGATTGGTATGTGTCAAGGTTAGAACCAAATTAGACCAAGTCTAACTTAGTAGAGTGTATGAATAAATAATTTGTTGGATCAAATAGCCAATTTTTGGTGGCATAAAGCCTTGATTTTTGGCCATTTATCTCTTATATTTTGATAGGGTGGGAATAGACATTAGAATATCTTCAAATTCATCCTCTTAATGCACCCATGAGGTGGTTTATTCCTTTCCCTTTCCTTTCACGTTTCTTCAATGGTTATAATCCTCATCATTGTACTAAAATTTTAATGATGATTTAGTTGTAGAGTGCATGTGTCCATCGATCCAAAATATGATTAGGATCTAATATGACTAATCCTTATCATCCAATTCTAAAAGTGTTGATTGAACCTGTTGAGAAGCAACACACCCCCACTGAAAAATGAGATTCCATCCTCTTGAAAACTCTGAAATTCCATTTTTGCAGCAGGGACCCTCTTGATCCTTTCCAGTTTTAAATCCAGTTTTGCTTGTTTCCTTTTTAAGTTGTGCCTTTTCCTGTCTTTCTAGCCTGTGTTATCCAAGAATTCACTTTTACATGCTAGAAATCATTCATGCTTAAGCCAAATCTTGCACCGGTACCGAGAAAAATCCTGAAAATAGTTGCATAAATTCATGAAAAATCAAACTTTCCATTTTTGGTAGTGTCGCGATATCGCGACACTTCCATTTTCGGAAATGTCGCGATATCGCGACAGAAAATACAAATGCAGCTAAGTCGAAAAACGTAGCGAAATCGCGACACTTTCCATTTTTGGAAGTGTCGCGATATCGCGACATTTCCATTTTTGGAAGTGTCGGAACGACTTTCCATTTTGGAAGTCGATATCGCATTTCCATTTTGGGAAGTGTCGCGATATCGCGACATTTCCATTTTTGGAAAGTGTCGCGAAATCGCTACAGGATGAGGAGAGAGAAAGTCGGGGAGAAAAATGTCGCGAAATCGTGACATGTCGCATTTTCGCGGTAGGAGAGAGAAAATGCATGAAAATCGGCTAAGTGCTAGAAAGGGCGCGATTTCGCGACATGTCATGAAATCGCGACAGCTTTTGGAGAGAGAAGATGAACTGTACGGAAGGGCGCGATTTCGCGACATGTCGCGAAATCGCGACATGTCGCATTTTCGCGGTAGGAGAGAGAAAGTGGGCTGAAGAGTCAAAAATCCGCCAAGTCATTTTTGTGTAGCGAAATCGCGACACTTTCCATTTTTGGAAGTGTCGCGATATCGCGACATTTCCATTTTTGGAAGTGTCGCGATATCGCGACATTTCCATTTTTGGAAAGTGTCGCAAAATCGTTGTCCGCCGGAGGAGAGAGAAGAAATCGAGCGCGATTTGGCGACATGTCGCGAAATCGCGACATGTCCCATTTTCGCTGAGGATAAATGAAAAAGTGGCTAAGTCCAAAAATTGCAGCGATGCGCTGCATGTTTCGAAATCAGGGGTAAAAGGGTGCAGCGATGCGCTGCATGTTTCCAAGTCGAAAGAAAAAGTTGCAGCGATGCGCTGCGTGTCTCAAAATCGTAGGCCGGAGCTTGCAGCGATGCGCTGCACGTTTCGAAGTCGAAGGGAGAAAATTGTAGCGACGCGCTGCACGTTTTGAGGAAGATGTACGGCCGCCAGCGAGAGGCGCGATTTTGCGACATGTCGCGAAATCGTGACATGTCGCATTTTCGCGGCCGACAGAGAGACAAGTTGCCATAGCGCTGGGGACGTCGCGATTTCGTGACATGTCGCGAAATCGCGACATGTCTCATTTTCGCGGTAGGAGAGAGAAAGTCCTCAAAGTTGACCAGAAGTGCATTTCAGCGGAAACAGAAGGCATCCTGGGGTAGCGACACGTGTCAAAGCGTGAGGCAGACAAACAGAAGCCGACATGCAAGCTTATTTTGCGGTTTTAATCTGATTTAAATGTTTTAAGCTTGGATTTAATGTTTATTAAAGTGCTAATATAATCTTTTTGTCTTTCATGCAAGATTCCATCTGGCACTTGCGGGACAACCGGGAAAGGCCATAAAGGCAAAGTTAAAGTGCGGATTTAGTCAAGGACCGCCATGCTAGAAGAGAAGCTGTCGGTGAGAGCATTCAATGACAAATTTATTGCAGAATTGATAGCATGAAGACAATTTCAACACAGGGATGGCTTTACGGAGATCAGATCTGAGAGAAGTGGTGACTCATCCGGCTCACCAACAGAATTAATGGAGGCATTTATTTGCAACTGCGGATGAATGCAAGTGGCTTTAGATTTTATCTTCTCCATTTATGGCAGCTAACTGCACAGATTTGCCGAAGGGTTAAGTTCTATCTGGACTTTGATTTTAAATGGATTTTTATTGTAAAACCCGGGTCCTAGGGTTTAGATGTGATAATATTTACAGTTATGAGAAGAAGATATTTTTGAAAAGATCAGGGTCTGTCCTGAGTCTATAAATACTTCTTCTAAATGTAATCGCGGGAGGCGAAGACTTAGAAATAAAAGGCTTATAAGCAATTTCTTGCAAATTTTGTGAAATCCTTTGTTTCTGGACTTGGAGTTGATGTGCTTTAGCTTTTCTGTGATAGCATGGCCAGGAGCCTAATCTTTTGCAGAGTGTGATAAGTGTATCTTCTTTTGTTATCCGTTCCATTTAAAGTTTGTTAGATATATGCTGTAAATCTGAGTTATCAAGTTTAAATATGTTGTTAGGCTTCAGTTGTTCTATTGTCTGCTAGGGGAAATTACAGATTTGAAGGTTAAGTTTGTTCTAATTGCTCTGTCTTCACTGTGTGAGCTAGGCTGCCGGTGAAAGATACCAGTTTTAACCAACTGCCCTTGGATTTATAATTTTTTGCTAGATCTGTTTCACTCTGCCTTGTGCTCTTAGTTGAAAGTGATCTTAGACCGACTGGACACTTTCTTCTTTGATTTGTTCTGTTGTGAAGCTAGTAGCATAGATAAAATTGACAGTTTGGGTTTTACAGTTGATGTTTGATAAACTTCTCTTTCTGCCCTACCCTACCCTCTCTTTGTTTTCGATGAATGATCCATTTTTATTTTCTTTGTTTGTCTTTTATTTAAATCTGCTGACCCATGAGAGCTAGATCAAGAATTCAAGTTAAATCTGATTGTCAACAACTTTTGCAACTACTGAACAAGTTCAAGAACCCCCTGTAAGGTAACAGAGCAGTCCATATTGAAATCTATTCCAGAAGTGGAAAAGAGTGAATTGCCATTCGACCCAACTCTGTAACTCGCACCTTGGATAACCAGCTAGATCCTAAAGATGAGTGGGATCCGTCCCGTGGGTGTCTCCGGAGCTTCCTTGCTTCATCCTTTCTCGGGGTGTGCATGAAAGCCGGACCAACAACCTAATTGGCGCTAGAAGGAGGGCCAGAACATCTGTTCTTAGTGCACTTGAGTTGAGAAATCCGACTGTATGTGGGGCTTGACAAATACTGTATTTTATCCAAAGTCTGGTAGCCAATTTTCCCCTCCTCCTCAGCCAACAACCTAATTGGCGCTAGAAGGAGGGCCATGAACTCAGTTCAAGTATTGTAAGGGCATAACAACAACATTTGAAGGACCCACAGTGAACTCCGGACAGTTTTGTAAATTGTCGTGTAGTTTTTGAAAGTTGTCAGTGCAGTTTTTGAAATTGCCACAAGAGAAGACCTTAAGTTCAGTGGTTAGTTAAGAACAATTTTATCTCCACTGGCAGTTATCCAATCACAACTCAGAACATCACTGTCAGCCAAGTAATAATGGCAAATTGGTTGGGCCCCACAGCTTTGAATATCCGGGTATAGCCCATGACCTGCCCGTAAATCCAAAAAGATACCTCCCTAGGTATAAACATGATGGGACAAGAACTGCAGAAGAACATCTGCTAGCTTTCAAAAATGCTTTAAGATTGTTGAATATACAACATGAAGATGTTGCCTGCAGATTGTTCCCGTTCACTCTCCAGGAGGGAGCTTATGACTGGTTTTTAAACCTCACCAAAGAATTCCATTACTAGTCGGGATGATCTTGAGAAAGCTTTTATATCACAATTTGGGGAAGTGATAGACCCCAGAGTGTTATACCAACAATTTTCCAGCATCAAGAGAGAGTCGGGAGAAACTGTCAGGTCTTTCAATATGAGGTTCCAAAGAGCTTACGGTAGAATGACTGGCCATTACATCCCAAATGCAAATCTGGCCTTAGAAATCTACAAGAATGCATTGGATTCAGTGACCTCTATTTTCCTCAAGAGAGACATCAATATCACAACCCTGGCAGGGGCTTATAAAGAAGCCTTAATTCTTGAAAGACAACTAGGGCCTCAAATTCTGAGCAGTCCTTTGATATCCTATGTTACACAGAACATGCCTGTTCCAGACCCCATTCCACATCATGAGTTAGTGCCAACATGTCATGCTCTACCCAAGGAGACTCCGTTAACTGTGACATCCACTCAGCATGTGCAAAATACAGAGAAAAGTTCTGACAAATTCAAAGTGCAGGTGCTTGAACTGAACAGTTGTGATCTGGCACCACCCAAATCTGAAGTTTTTCCTGGTGAGTTAAATTTTCCTAGAGATCAAAGAAATATTGATATTTCTAGTTCACCCAAAAATAGTACAACCAGGGTTTCAGATTCTTTCACTTTTCCCGAAGAGACAGAAAGTCTTGTAGGGACTCCTACGGATGAAATGCAAGATTTTCAACAGTTCAAAATGGACAGTTATGACTTGAAATGTCAGAGTCCATAATCTAACAATGATCCTTCCTCATCAGAGGATGATGAAAGTGAGATTCAATATCACTATGCGAAGTAATCGAGGAGGATAACATCATTGAGGATATGAGGGAACTTAAAGCCGACATCACCCTCTATGAACTGCCTCAGATTGTTGAACAAAAGGATAACTTGATTGAGGCTTACTCTGGACCACCTGTTGAATTTCAAGAAAAGGAGGAAAAGATAGTAAATATGAATGTGGTCAGCCAACTTGGAATTGATGAACTGTCTCAACATAAGCCTGCAACTTCTGAACATAATATCAAAGATAAGGCTATAAACGGTGTTGATGCAGATATTGGAGTTTATAATTTGGCAACTGAGGAAGTGAGAACAGTTATGACTCTAAACCATCACAACCATGATGTTTGGACATTGCACATTGATGAGGTTAAATCTAAGCAAGGCTCAGGTGAAAAGGAAAATTGTAAGCATTCTTCTAGAGGGATAAAAATTGAAGTCCTGGATATTGAAGCAAGACAAAGAACCACAAAATGTTCAAGTTGTTAAGAACCAGGGCATACAGATAAAACATGATTTCTTTCAGCTGTCACATAATTTTGAAGATGTGGTGGTCTCGGGTCCGTCAAGATTTTAAGGTATTTGATCCCGAGGGTTTTTTACATTCAATCCTTTTGAAAGAACTCTGCAAACCCTTCAATTAGAAGCATAAACATGTTATCATATGATTTGTTATTATATGATTTGTTTAATTTGAAGGAGTTGCAGATTTGTTTTTCAAATGGGACAGGGAAGACAGTAAACACAAGTCTTTCCCAGATAGCAAATTTTTGAAGCACAGTCTAGAGTGCATTTCGTCAACAGGACCTGAAAGGTAATTTTTTTAAATTACTTGCATGGTCCAAAATTTTTTAAGGCACCATTTCTCTGCTTTCCCAACTGCTGCATTTTTTGAGTATGAAGGGAAGTTGTAACATATGTGTACATATTGTAAATAGCTTTGCAGTTTATTTTGCTTTAGTTTGGTGCTAGATTTCTGTACATTTGCTTTAGTTGCTTTATTTCAGTTCTTTTAGTTTATTTCTTTTATTCCCTGTTCAGTTTTTATTTTCTTCCCTGCATTTCCTTTTCTTTGCTGCCTGTCCAGTCATTTGTTTTAGTTCTTTTCTTTGCTGTCTGTTCAGTTTATTTTATTCCCTTTGCTGTACAGTTCTGTGCTTTAGTCTGTACAGTTTTATTTTGTTTTGCTTTAGAAGCCTGTGCCTGTCCTTGGAAGTCTGTGCAAAGTCCTTTGGCTTCTAAAATTTTTTGTCCTTTGCCTTTGCTTGAGCAATCAATGAAAAGTCAGCCTGCTAAAAATTGTTTATTCTAAGCTGATAAATCCACAATCCAATGTTCATGGTGATCATTATTCCAATTGAGATAGTCTTGCTTGCACTAAACTGTAGAACTATTTTGTTATCCAGGACAAAGGTAGAGAGATGATTGGATCTTGTGTCTTACTTGCCACAGTTGTTTTAATGATAGAAAAACTGCTATGCTGTTTAGTTGGAGGAACTCCTGGGGAATCCAAGAAAAGCTGGTTATGAGAGGGGACTATGGTTCATGCAATTATTTGGGTATCCACAGAGGCTATCAATGCCTAGACTGAAACAGTTCCAGATTGATCAAATGATAAAAGAAGATTGTGATTTCCTAAAAGCATCTCAGATATTGATATATTTCAGAGGGAGAGATAAAAAAAAAAAAAAGAGCAGACAAATAGTTCAAAAAATAAAATTTTCTAAGTTATTAGATTCTCGCCCTACAGCTTGTAAATTGGGTCGTGTAAATCTAAAGGGTAACTCTGTCTAGGTCGTAAAAGGCTAAACTAGTAAACAGAGCTCTACTCGGTTTCCCCTTTTACAATCTAGAAAAGTTGATTAATCCAAGTTCATCATTCAATTCAGTCATCCTTGAAGAAAGTTCTATACCCTTTGAAATTGCACATCAGAAATCTTCCTTGAAGTAATTCAGCCTAGTATGTCCTTGGGAAATTTTAACAGCTGGCAGTTAACAGTCAATTTATTGTGAAGAATGTCTGTGGCAAGGCATGATGCATGGTCTTTTTGTTTTGAAACCAGAGTCTTGGGTTCTAAAATAGTGCTACTATTTTACCCGCAGATATCGCCATTTGTTGAGAAGCAACACACCCCCACTGAAAAATGAGATTCCATCCTCTTGAAAACCCCGAACTTCCATTTTTGGCAAAGAGGACCCTCTTGATCCTTTCCAGTTTTAAATCCAGTTTTGCTTGCTTCCTTTTTAAGTTGTGCTTTTCCTGTCTTTCTAGCCTGTGTTTTCTTGGACTTAACTTTTACATGCTAGAAATCATTCATGCTTAAGAAAATCTTGCACCGGTACCGAGAAAATCCAGAAAACAGTTGCATAAATTCATGAAAAATCAAACTTTCCATTTTTGGTAGTGTCGCGATATCGCGACACTTCCATTTTCGGAAATGTCGCGATATCGCGACAAGAAAATACAAATGCAGCTAAGTCGCAAAGTGTAGCGAAATCGCGACACTTTCCATTTTGGAAGTGTCGCGATATCGCGACATTTCCATTTTTGGAAAGTGTCGCGAAATCGCCACAGCCGATGAGGAGAGAGAAGAAGTCGCGATGGGGAGAAACATGTCGCGAAATCGCGACATGTCGCATTTTCGCGATAAGAGAGAGAAAATGCATGAAAATCGGCTAAGTGCCAGAAAGGGCGCGATTTCGCGACATGTCACGAAATCGCGACAGCTTTTGGAGAGAGAAGATGAACTGTACGGAAGGGCGCGATTTCGTGACATGTCACGAAATCGCGACATGTCGCATTTTCACGATAGGAGAGAGAAAGTGGGCTGAAGAGTCAAAAATCCGCCAAGTCATTTTTGTGTAGCGAAATCGCGACACTTTCCATTTTTGGAAGTGTCGCGATATCGCGACATTTCCATTTTTGGAAAGTGTCGCAAAATCGCTGTCTACCGGAGGAGAGAGAAGAAATCAGTACGGACCAGCGCGATTTCGCGACATGTCGCGAAATCGCGACATGTCCCATTTTCGCTGAGGATAAATGAAAAAGTGGCTAAGTCCGAAAATTGCAGCGATGCGCTGCATGTCTCAAAATCAGGGGTAAAAGGGTGCAGCGATGCGCTGCATGTTTCCAAGTCGAAAGAAAAAGTTGCAGCGATGCGCTGCGTGTCTCAAAATCGCAGGCCGGAGCTTGCAGCGACGCGCTGCACGTTTCGAAGCTGAAGGGAGAAAATTGTAGCGACGCGCTGCACGTTTTGAGGAAGATGTACGGCCGCCAGCGAGAGGCACGATTTTGCGACATGTCGCGAAATCGCGACATGTCGCATTTTCGCGGCCGACAGAGAGACAAGTTGCCATAGCGCTGGGGACGTCGCGATTTCGCGACATGTCGCGAAATCGCGACATGTCTCATTTTCGCGGTAGGAGAGAGAAAGTCCTCAAAGTTGACCAGAAGTGCATTTCAACGGAAACAGAAGGCATCCTGGGGTAGCGACACGTGTCAAAGCGTGAGGCAGACATGCAGAAGCCGACATGCAAGCTTATTTTGCGGTTTTAATCTGATTTAAATGTTTTAAGCTTGGATTTAATGTTTATTAAAGTACTAATATAATCTTTTTGTCTTTCATGCAGGATTCCATCTGGCACTTGCGGGACAACCGGGAAAGGCCATAAAGGCAAAGTTAAAGTGCGGATTTAGTCAAGGACCGCCATGCTAGAAGAGAAGCTGCCGGTGAGAGCATTCAATGACAAATTTATTGCAGACTTGATAGCATGAAGACAATTTCAACACAGGGATGGCTTTACGGAGATCAGATCTGAGAGAAGTGGTGACTCATCCGGCTCACCAGCAGAATTAATGGAGGCATTTATTTGTAGCTGCAGATGAATGCAAGTGGCTTTAGATTTTATCTTCTCCATTTATGGCAGCTAACTGCACTGATTTGCCGAAGGGTTAAGTTCTATCTGGACTTTGATTTTAAATGGATTTTTATTGTAAAACCCGGGTCCTAGGGTTTAGATGTGATAATATTTACAGTTATGAGAAGAAGATATTTTTGAAAAGATCAGGGTCTGTCCTGAGTCTATAAATATAGATTCTAAATGTAATCGCAGGAGGCGGAGACTTAGAAATAAAAGGCTTATAAGCAATTTCTTGCAAATTTTGTGAAATCCTTTGTTTCTGGACTTGGAGTTGATGTGCTTTAGCTTTTCTGTGATAGCATGGCTAGGAGCCTAATCTTTTGCAGAGTGTGATAAGTGTATCTTCTTTTGTTATCCGTTCCATTTAAAGTTTGTTAGATATATGCTGTAAATCTGAGTTATCAAGTTTAAATATGTTGTTAGGCTTCAGTTGTTCTATTGTCTGCTAGGGGAAATTACAGATTTGAAGGTTAAGTTTGTTCTAATTGCTTTGTCTTCACTGTGTGAGCTAGGCTGCCGGTGAAAGATACCAGTTTTAACCAGCTGCCCTTGGATTTATAATTTTCTGCTAGATCTGTTTCACTCGGCCTTGTGCTCTTAGTTGAAAGTGATCTTAGACTGATCGGACACTTTCTTCTTTGATTTGTTCTGTTGTGAAGCTAGTAGCATAGATAAAATTGACAGTTTGGGTTTTACAGCTTGATGTTTGATAAACTTCTCTTTCTGCCCTACCCTACCCTCTCTTTGTTTTCGATGAATGATCCATTTTTATTTTCTTTGTTTGTCTTTTATTTAAATCTGCTGACCCATGAGAGCTAGATCAAGAATTCAAGTTAAATCTGATTGTCAACAACTTTTGCAACTACTGAACAAGTTCAGGAACCCCCTGTAAGGTAACAGAGTAGGCCATATTGAAATCTATTTCAGAAGTGGAAAAGAGTGAATTGCCATTCGACCCAACTCTGTAACTCGCACCTTGGATAACCAGCTAGATCCTAAAGATGAGTGGGATCCGTCCCGTGGGTGTCTCCGGAGCTTCCTTGCTTCATCCTTTCTCGGGGTGTGCATGAAAGCCGGACCAACAGAACCTATACCCTACTACCAAGAACCTTTTTCAAGGAGAAGACATGAAAAACCAAATTTATCTTAGAATATGGTAGCAAGTTGATCTTATAGGTAATTGAGCTAATCTATTGTAATACATGATAGGGTCCATAAAATTTTATATCAATTTTTTAATGACCATGAAGTTACAATGATGACTACTTGTATGGTTGTAGGTAGAGAAAAACCTTATCCCCCACATTAATCTTGTGCTCTATACAATATTGATCAACTTGTTGATGCATATGGTTCTATGCCATGGCCAAATTCTCCTTGAGCTATTGAAGGAGCAGTGCACGCTTGCAAAGAGTGGAATCTAGCACTTGGAACTTGGAGCTATCTACAATATATGAGGAAAGTGATAAAGGAGGATGTCCATAAATTGCTTCAAATGGTGTCATATTGGTAGCAGTATGATAAGAAGTGTTATACCACCATTCTACCAAGGGAAGCCATTTGGCCCACTAAGTAGGATGCTCTTATGCAAAGCAACAAAGGGAATTTATTGATATTTTTTGTTTGGTTATCTAAGGATGGTAGGCCAAGCTCATTTTTATTTTTTTTCCTATAGTTTAAATAGTTATTGCCAAAAATGATTGGTAAAAGTGGGATCCTGATAAAAAATAATGGGTTAGGGTATATGACGTAGACAAAAAAATGGAATCTAAAAATATTTTGGAAACTCTGGAGGTCTTATAGAGATTTATGAGGGAGTAGATATGAGCATATTTCAATATAAGATCCACCACAACAAGAATGATTTTTTTTACCACCCAACCTTGGAAGCCCTTCAATAAAATCCATGGATATATATGTCCAAACATTTTCTAGACTCAAAAGTGGTTGGAGGTTACCTAAGGTGCATGTAGTTTTCCCTTTCATCCATTGACAAGTGTCACATTTGGTCACAAAAGTATAAATATCCTTTTTCACTCCCACCCAAAATAATGTGCATTTTATCCTCTCATAATTTTTTAAAAACCTATAATGGCCTATAGTTGGGGATGCATGCATTTCTTGTAATACACATTCATAGAATGGTGACTTCTCTAGAATAACCAGGTGACCTTGGTATCTCAATTACTGCCCATCCCATGAATATCCTAGTTGAGAATTGAGATCATTTTGGAGTTGTTGAATCAGGGATTGCAAGGTGGAGTCTTTAGCTACTTCATCTTGGAGTTGATGGATCCATTGAGGAAGTGGAGTTGAAATTGCACACAACATACTCTAGTCCTCATATTGGCATGAAAGGAAATTAGCCACTATATTTTACTATCATTTTCTATAAATAAATTTATAATCATACCCAATAGTTTGGAGAATCACCTTTGTTGTTTTGATGTGGAGATTCGTTGCTCTAAAAAATATTTTAGACTTTGATGATCTATTTAATTAAAAAATGTTTCCCAATAAGGTAAGGTCAATAATGATTGATAGCATGTAAAATTATCATTATCTCCTTCTCATAGGTTGATTTTATCAAGTTTATTCTTGATATTGCTTTGCTTATAAAGGTCAACATTCATTTCTTTTGTATAAATGCTACACCAATTTTACTGTCCAATGCATCACTTTCTATCACAAAGGATTTGGAGAAATCAGGTGTCACTAGCATGACCATAGTTAGCATGACTTTCTTAAGGTTTAGCAATGCTTTTTATGATGGTTTAATCCAAACAAACAAGTTATTTTCAACATATCTATCAAAAGTGCTACCATCTTTCCCTAATTCTAGGTAAACTTTTGATAGTAACTTGTGAAACCTAGGAAACCCCAAAGATCTGTAAGAGTATGGGGTTTTAACCACTCTTAAATAGCCATGATTTTCTTTGGATCCACCTTAACCCCTTCCCTTAAAACTATGTGGTCTAAGTACTCCAATTCCTACATACCAAAGGAAAATTTGGACCACTTAGCATATAGTTGATATTTTTCAAAAGCTATAAGGTTTGGCCAAACTGTTTCAAATACTCCTTCCAAGTGTGACTATAAATGAGGATGTCATTAAAGAATACCAATATAAATTTACATATAAAGGGGTAAAAATAGCATTCATAAGACTCTAGAAGGTATAATGTATGTTGGTGAGACCAAAGGGCATAACCAAGAATTCATAATGATCTTCATGAGTCTAAAATGCTATTTTGAAAATGTATTCTTCTCTTATTATACTTTTATGATACCTAGAGTGTAAATCCAATTTGGAGAAAATTTGAGCACTATGGATCTTATCCAATAGCTCATAAATAACATGAATAGGAATTTTTTCCTTGATAGTAATCTTATTGAGCTCAAAAAAAATGTATGAATACTATCAAGTTCCATCCTTCTTATGAATCAACAATACTAGATAAGAACAAGGACTAACACTTGGCCTTATAACCCCTACTACTAATAACTCTTGCATCATTTTCTCAATGCATACAAGTACCTATAAGGTTAAATGATAATTGGTACACGACCTAGTATAAGTTGGATTGCATGATCATGAGAGCATCAAAGTGGAAGAGCTTTCAGTTCATAAAGGGTTGATGCATGATTATCCAACATAAGTTGTAACCCTGATGATTGGATTGTATCCTTGGTAGTTTAGGGCCGTATTGCAAATAGTTGTGATACCACTCCATGAGATGATTTCTTTAAGATTTTTTCCATCTAATGAGAATAGATAAGCTGAGTATTTCTTGCAATCATTCCTCAAAGAATATATTGTGTTACCTACTAGTTGAAATACATCCAAATTTTAGAAAAATCCCAAGTTATTAGGCTCGAAGTTCAAAGTCGTGTTTCCAACACCACATCACATCCTATTAAAAGTAGGGAAAACATATCGGTCTTGAGATTATATTATCTCATATATACCTTGATATTTCAACATTTACCTTTACATGGCAAGGTCCCCCCATTGGCTATCATGATCACAAAAGAGTTACATGAATTTATGTAACAATTTTCTCATTTTGCCACTTGGGTATTAATGAAATTATGTGTATTTTCCATGTCAATGAGTACTAGGGTTCATTGATCCTTAAAGTATCCCACCACCTTTATATTTTGGGGGGTGGATATTCCATCTAGAGTGTGTGATGAAATTTTAGGTTGTGGTTCCTTTGGCACTTTGGGTTCTTTTGGATGCTCTTCTTCCTAATGCACTTCCTCTTCTTCTTGGAATTCACTAGTTGTCGATTTGCTTACATCAAGCAAATACAATTTATGTTGTACACATTAAACCCTATGGAATATTTTTCATTATAATTATAGCATAGTCATTGCACCCTATAAGCCTCCATTTCTTCTCTCAGGGATTTGTTGGTAGGGTTCACTATAGGTTGAGATGTAGATGGAGGTCGAGCTTCTAAAAATTTGGATGTGCATCTTTGAGTAGCATTTTTTTTTTTTTGCTAATCTAGTCAACCCTACTGCTTGTGTTATAGTGTTTGATTTGAACATACATATCCCAACTTGAATATCTTCCTTGATGTCACTAATGAAACAACTTTTAAAAAAGCAATCACTTAAGCCTTTTGTATGATGTACCCATTTCTCAAGTTGCATCTAATAACCTTAAACCATTGTGGTTTGTTTAAATTTGATGAGGGCTCCTATGAAATCCTCATTTTAATTAGGCTTGAATCGAGAGGGAAAATGGTGTTCAAATTTCTCCCAAGAAATATTTGGATGCATATTCTTTTCCATTGATACCATTGAAGTACCTTGACTTCAAATTTGAAGGATACTATTGTGAGCCATAGGCCTTAGGGAACTTCATGAAGATTAAAATATTATTTTTCCTAACATAACTAACTATTGGGATCACATCCATCAAATTCTAGGAAATTTATTTTGGGAATCTTATATGTGCTATTATTTGCAAAGAGATTGTGTGTTCTTCCTTCTAAATTGCCTACCTTATAATCTAATCTCTTATTGCCCAACAAGTTATATATATGATCTATACCATATAGGAAACCCTCAATGTTGTTTAGTTTTTTTGTAGTTATTTGTTGTTGTTGTGACAAATAATGCACATTTTCATTTAATTTTTGTAATTGTGTAGTTACTTGACTCAATGTGTTACTCACATTACTCACTTGGTTACTTAGATCCTCCAAATGACCTCCTCTGGTAGCTCTAGCCATTTTTTGGTATCCTAGAAGTCCCCTAAACACTTATAAGTGATATATACCAAAACAATAATTTTCAAAAGACAATCAAAATGATCTATATTCCAATATGATTTTTTATTTTTGAAAAACGCTTATGGGTTCTATATACCAAAATGATTAGCTTGAAAAGACAATCACAATGGACTACACCTGAAAATAATATTTTTTGACACCTTAGACTTATTAATTATGTGTTTTAACAACCAGACAAGGTGTTTTCTATACTTTTAGTGTTTTGATAGTCACATAGAATGTTTCTACATTGAGAGACTACCACCTGACAACTACATTTTCTAACAAATTCCACTAACTATTACGACATCCTATTGTTACCTATTGTTCAGACTGCCAACCTAACAACTGTTTGTTTGATAACTACCATTTTTTGTTACTATACCATCAATCTATGAGAGGAACTGCCTTCTCGGTATGCTCAATTTTCGGTTTTAGTTTATATAGGGTTGAAAGGTAACCGACACAATTTGACAAGAATAATCTAAGTTATGGTGTGTTTGGTTTTGTGGGTTCTTTGATATATTCTCTCAATCATGAGTAGTGGCCGACCTAATATCTTAGAGCTCTAACTATAGAGGGTTCCACCATACCTATAGTTGCACTATTCATTTGCGAGTGTATTGTGAGAGTAACTTCTTGGTATGTTGTTTATTGGTTCACGAAAAAGCTCAAGTGGTCAATATATTCCTAGGACTAAAGGTTTTTCGTAATCTTGGGAGGTCTCCCTATATATTTGAGGGCACATGGAATCTTGCCACTATATATGGATGTTGTCTAAAACCTAGGTATTGAAGTTTAAAATCATGTTCTTACGTCGACTCATCATCAATACATGTACAAAACTAGAGAATGTATAGTTTGTTGAAAAATCACTTCAAGTTAGACATAATATAATTATATCTATTTGATCCCCCATCTATTTATTATAGGCTTATGGCCACACATGTTTTAATATATAGGGAAGTTGGTTACGACCATATTATTTTTATTAATTGTTAAGTGCAAGGTTTATATAGCAAGTTGTTCCCAAAAGCCTATCCCATCTTGTTGTTGACCCAGGATAAAGAGAAACCATAATTTGTAATAATTGAATGTGATAAAATTCAAACCACAAAAGTTCCTGCCAACAAACCTATTCCACTTATTGTTGTTGTTAACTCTACATAAACCATAATGTGTAATAATTGTATGTGGACCATCGTCTATCCATTATACGTTTGTACTCTCACCATGCGTGGACATATTTATTTTTAATGATTGGATATGAATCTCAAGACAATAAAAAACCAAAAAAAACATTAAGTTTTTAAGCAACGAGGGTTTAGGGGTGCTCAACATCCAAATACGAACGTAAAAATTAAACACCAAAAATATCAAAACAGTTGATTTTGATATTTAAATGTAAGATTTTATTTTAAAAAATAAAAATAATAATAACTCCTCAAATCTAAACTCCTAATTAAATGAAAGTGGTAACAAAAAAAACTCTGTAACGAAAGTGTGGACCAACTATATCTTACCACGGAACTTAATCATAACCATTTAGAATTCTTATACTAGGGGACCAGCCTCCAATGGTTCACCGAGTGCTTGAATGTATTCAGTATGACATGTAAGTCCACTTCCATTTAAGTTCATAACAATTACATACATACGGAGAAGCTGCTTCCTTTGCTAAGGAAAACTAATTCTTCTTTGGTAGGGCAATCATGTATTATTTCCTATATTTTATAGGAGGATATAAGCAATTGATAAATCCTTCCACTAGACCTTCCATTATGTTCAAAAAAAAATGGCTCAGCTACATACACCGACACATGAACGGAACAGAATAAATTCTGAAAATACAGCCATGCACGCATTAGTACAGAACGTGCACAATTATAGATCGGATGCCTCATTTGTTACATGGCCTGATCACTACGTTCTTTTTTTTTTAATATAGGAGAGTTCTTCATAACCACACATTTTAGTATTGGATAAGTGTAGAGTTAAAATTATATATTGCTTTCATCAAACTTATTCAGTTTTGTTATTATTGATTGGGTATGAAAGGGACCAAGCGTGCACTTAGACACTTATCAATTCACCAAGGGTTTAAATTATAAGGACTTATTCAGCTTGTTGACCCGGCATGAAGAGAACCATCGGTTGCCACCGACACTCACACACTTACCAATCCACTTAGGGTTTAAACCATAGGGACTGCTTCCACCAAACCTATTCAACTTCGTTATTGTTGACCAAACCTATTCAACTTCGTTATTGTTGACTTGGACCGCTCCACGCACTCAAACACTTACCAATACACCTAGGGTTTAAACCATAGGGTCTGCTTCCACCAAACCTATTCAGCTTCATTATTGTTGACCCGGCATGGAGACCACCGGTCATGCCCGCTCTCAAACACTTACCAATCCACCTAGGATTTAAACCATAAAGACTGCTTCCACCAAACTTACCAATCCACCTAGGGTTTAAACCATAGGGACTGCTTCCACCAAATCTATTTAGCTTTATTATTGTTGACCCCGCATGAAGGGGACCACGGGTCGCGCCAACTCAGACACTTACCAATCCACCTTATGTTAAGGAAAACAGTTTCCCTATCCCCTAGTGGCCAGGACTTTTCGTGGGCCTGTCCTATCCTGATATACCCCTCAAGCTAGCCGAAGTTTTTTTTGTATCCTACGCAAGCCACCAAACTTGAACACTGGACCTCCTCCTTCCAAAAATTGAAAAAACTTACCAATAAAATACCAAATTTTTTTAGTATACTGATGCTTTCACAACTTTCTTTTCCTTAGTAATTAACCATTCCCATATCCCTTAGTGGCCAGGACTTTCTGTTCGTAGGCCTGTCCTATCCTGATATACCCCTCAAGTTAGCTGGAGTTTTTTTTTGTATCTTACACAAGCCACCAAACTTGAACACTAGACCTCCTCCTTCCAAAAATTGAAAAAACTTACCAATAAAATACCAAAATTTTTTAGTTACATTGATGCTTTCACAACTTTCTTTTACTTAGTAATTTCACCTTCCAAAGTCTACACCTGATACTCCATTTAATAAGATAGTTTACCTAATTTTGTTTTCGGTTATTAAATTAGATTGGACGTCTGCTTCGTCAGACAGGTACGTTCTCGCTTGCATGGAACTTGTTCTTTTGTATTTGAAGATGGAACAGTTGGGATTCCAAAGGTTCACAGAGATTCAGAAGACTTTTCTTTTAGGCATGCCTTGTTGCTGTTGCAGTCCGCGATCAATAATTCTATTGTTGAACATTTCTGCTTGATTAAAAAACAATGACAACTACAGCAACAATTATTGTTGCAGTAAGAGATTATAGCAGAATCATAAATGAAGGAAAATACTCAAAAAGAAAGTCTATTTATTTAAGAATGGCCGGGGTCATCTTGGGAACGTTGGGATTCACAAAGAGTTCACTGAGATCCAGAAGACTTTTCCTTTAAGCATTGTTGTACATTTCTGCTTAATAAAAAAACAATGACAACTACAGCAACAATTATTGTTGCAGTAAGAGATTATAGCAGAATCTTAAATCATCTTCAGTAATATAAAATTATCTCCTTGTAATAAAAATGAAAGTAGTGTAGAGTGTATCCCTTGCACATTAGGGTTTTATGAGCACCACAATAAAGAAATGAGTATGGAGGATATCCATACAAATTTGGGACCTCCAATACAACATAAGATTGTAATTACTATGGAGGGTCATCCTTACACATTAGGGTTTCTAGGAAAACATCTAGGCTTTATAGAGCAACTTAAGAAAGTAAGTACCATGAACAATCATTCTTGCACTTTGGGTTTTTTGGGGCAACATAAAGAAGAAAGTGTTTGTGAGGCTATTCCTTCCACTTTATATTCCCTTGAATAGCATAAACCTTTAGAAGATAAGTCTTAGTATTTAAAAGAATGGAAAAATAAAGAGATTGATGAAGTTGAAAGTTTTGGTGTGAATGGAAAAAGGAGAGAGACCCTCAAAGCAATAACAAAGAGAAATTAAAACTCAAAGGGATATCAATTTGGGGAGTTGAAAACAAATACCATAGGTGTTAACTAGAAGTGGAGCTAATCTAACAAAAAAAAAAAAAAATGTGATTATAAAAACAATATGGTGGAATATTAGGGTATGAATAAGACCCCTAAGGAAAAGAGTTATTAAGGAATTAATAAGTTGTTATTGTCCTAAGTTTATTTTGATATAGGAAACAAAATTTAGTAAAGAATGCAAGGATGCATTCAAAAATATTTGGAATATGGGAGATTGCTTGTTGTTTTTTTAAGCCTTTACTATCATAAAATATTACAGGTTATCTCACAATATCACACAGGTCCCAATATAAAATAACCACAATAATAAAGGTCAAAGTAATAAGAATATGAGTAGAATCATATGAGCAAATTAATAGTTATATCAAGGCTTATATAATAAATAAAATAGCATTCATTTATATACAAAAATAGGAATGTAAATATCTTAAATCATTCATGAACTATGCATGAAAATCAATTACAATATTAATTGCTCAAAATGTATGCAAGCTTTATTGCTCCTCTTACGAAGAGATATATGAATTATATTTGATCAAATTCTATTTGATGCATTCTATGGAGCATTATCTCCATAAAATAGACATAGTTATGTGACTCTTCAAGTACGAGACTATTGCTCTCCATTTGTCGTATCATGACTCTTGGCTTATCAACTTGCCACTTGCATACTTGACGGACACTTGAATCTATAAGACTTGCACACATCTACATGATTCTTGAACTCCTATATAAACTCTTAAACTAGGACACTTGTGCACATCCTAATATTACATATTTACATTCTTATAGACAAGATACCTATACACATTCTCTCAATCTACACTTGCACTCTAACTTACATGACACTAGTGCATTTTCTGCACATTAACACTTACATAAAAGGGGAATATAAATCACACTCTAAATTATGGACCCAACCCTAATATACTATTTACAAATTTACCATGAGGGTACATTACCATGTACCAATTAATTTAATATTCCTCAACACCCCTATGTATTGCATTATTTGGTTATTGAAGACTTTAGTCTTTAATCTTGGTCTTCGTATTTATATTCAATCTTCAAGTGACCTTGTATTTTTACAAACCTCTACTTCTCTTGAATATTATTCATCATCTTAAACCTTGGGTTCATCCAATGCTTATATTTGTAGGAAAACTTTGGACTATGTTGGATCCAATTCCTTGTATCCTGTCTTTCTGAACACTCAAGCAATTTATCATTAACTTCATCTTGAGATAGGTATTCAATAATCTCTTGAGAAAAACTAATTGAATATAAGGCATATATTCCATTTTTTATTGAACCTATAGCTTATGTTTTGTTTTGATTCTTGATGATGCATTTGCTATGTTCATTTATATATTTGAATTCAATTATTTTTCTTTTTCAACCAATTGAGTAACTAAAATAAGATTGGTTGATAGTCATATAAAACATTCTCTAGCATAAAATCTAAAAAAATGCATGCTAGGTATTACTTTATCGGTTCCTTGAACTTGATATCTCTTATCATCTACAATATTTAGAGAGATATTATCCCTAACTTATAAATACTCAAACCAATGTAAGTTTCCAGTCATATGATGACTAGCTCCTGAGTCTATATATCCAATATCCTTTTCTATTTGAACCTTTTGAATTGACTCAAGTGATATTATATTGATAAGAGTTTGGAAGAACTCTTTTATGATGTCCATTATATTCAAAAAATTGCCTTTGATATAAATTTTGTTTTTGAACTTTTCCTCACATAAAATATGATTTTGCATTTTGATAATGTCTCCTATGTTGAAAAGTTTTTTTTTGTAATTTATCCATATTGAGACTTTAAATTGAAATCCTTATGTCTCCAAAGTTAAAAAATAATAATTCAAATATACAATTTGATTCCCTTGAAGTAGTAAACCTTATAACTCCCTAATTTAAGAAACTCAAAATACAAATATCAAATTTACAATTTTTTTAATTTTTAATCCTTTGATGTTGAAAACCTTTTGACTCCCTCATAAAAATATGTGTAAACTCATTGAAAAAAATATCATAGTGGCTAAGGAGTGGGAGAGGATGAGAGGGAGAGGGAGTGAGAGGTTAATAGGGTGAGGGAGAGGATGAGAGTGAGAGGGAGTGGAATGTTGAGAGGGTGCAGAAGGGTTTTCTTCTCTAGTGAGAGAGGATGTCCCCTATAGTGGAGCTTTGGATTTGATTTTGAATTTAGTGTATCGGTGGATTTAGAGCCCACAGTGATTGGGATGGATCTAGTTTCCCCTGATCTTGTGGACCTTGGAAATATTCTTCTATATTTCTCGTCCATGGAGCCTGATCTAGGAAAGAAGGGCCCTAGAGCTTATTTATCTATGATCTTGGATCCTAAGTCTATGGATCCAAAGAATTTCTTGTAGGTTTTCCCTTCTACGACCCTCATTCTAGGTAAGAAAACTTTTCAAAATTCAAGTTTATATGTGAGTGGGTATGTAGCTATTAGAGGTTATGTTACTGGTCCTAGAATAGATCTGTCTAAGAACATGGATCTTGTAATCATGGATCTAGAGAGGTTCTTACAAACAAGTGGTTTGAAATATTTAGGCTTCAGAGTGGATTCAGTATTCTTTAGGATCCTGGATACAAGGAAGCTGTTGTAAAAATACCCTAGGATTGTTGATCCGAGGAAGTCTTTGTAGTTATTATTTGGGAACATGGTTCTGGGGAAGCCATTGCAAGAAACCTTGGGACCATGGATCTAGGAATGTCCTTACTAGAAAATCCTAGGTAATTGGATCTAAGGAATATTTGGTAGAAATACCCTAGAAATGTGGATCCAGGGTTTGTAGATATGATGAAGTCTTTGCATAAATATCCTAGAATCATGGATCTGTGGAAGACCTTGCAAAAATACCTTGCGATAATGGATCTAGGGAAGACCTTGCAAGAGTACCATGTGAACATGCATCAAAGAACATTTTTTAATGGGATGCCCTCTAGCAGGGAAATCTCTATCCCATCTAAGAATATTTTGGTTGGTTCTTGGCTCTAGGTTATATATCATGTCTCTTATTCAAAAATAGTGTGGTTAAACTATTTCTAGAATCAATCCTATGTCTCTGTTGTAGGAAGTTGGTGTTTAGACTAGTTTTAGATTTGATCCCAATTTGGATTTTGGTGTTTTGGCTAGTTCCAGGTTTGATCTAGTAATGAATTTCTCTTCACCCTTAGAAATGTGATTCCTAGTTTGGGAAAATAAAATAAAATTTAAATTTTGAATTAAAAATGAGTAAGAAATTGGGTGAAGTAGGAAAGAAGTAGCTAGCTTCAGACTGTTGGGGTGGTTTCCTCAAAAGTTTACATGGATTTGCTACCTGGCTATGTGGATCGTGAGACTCTCATGTAGGATTTCTTGTTTTACCCTTTGGAGGTAATGTTTGTTTGTAGGTGGACCCTACTTCTATATTTATCTCTAATTTATTTACCTATGGAAGAGGGATGAATATTTTAGCTAAGCATATTTGGATGTCTTCTTGAGGCTTGTTTCTCTACTATGGTCGATCAAATCAAAATGTGGGTGGACTCTAGTGGTTCTGACCCTAATTTTAGGATTCTTGGATCTAGTTCCTTCTAATGGATCCTATTTTTTTGTTCTATTCTCCCTACTTCTAGGATCCTACTCTTATGGTCAGATCCTATCATTTCTTTTTGGTTGTCCTTATGTGGTTCTTAACCTTATTTTAAGGCTTCATTTCTAATGTAAAAGGTTCGAGGACCCTTTCAAAACCTCTTCTTGGTGTTGTAAAATGGTTCAGGGTCCTTTTCAAAACCCATTTTCCACCTGATAAGAAAAAAAAAAACTTTTGACTCCCAAATATTTCAATTTGAAAAATTTCAAAAACTTTTGTAATATTTTTAATTTCAAATTTTCTCAAAAATAAATCTTCTACCTTTCAAAAAACTTCAAACAATAATCAAACTAATTAATTAATGTAGAAACCCTTATTACTCCATATCTTTAAAAATTCAAAAAACTTAAATTCCAAACTAACCCTTATAACTCCTAAATTATAATTATAACCTACTTATAACTCCTTAATTAAAAAATAAACTATGTAAGAACCTTATAACTCTAAGAAATCCCAATTAAAAATAATTTCTAATCTAACCTTATACTCTGAATCGTGCTCTACTTTTTCAATAGTGAATCATGCTCTGCTTGCTCACTATAATTAACCAAGTTGTACATGCCTCTAGATGTGCTCCCTTTGCACCTTTAAAAAAAAATATGAGCTTAGATGTTCCAAATTTCTACGAATATAAACTCAAACATTCTAAATGTTTGCATGTCGCTCTGCATGGACAAGTATGTTAGAAAAATGCTTCATTTAAAATAATATTTTTTTTTGTTTTACATTACAACAATATTAGGTTTCATAGGGCATTATTTGCTCGAAATTTGAAATTCAATGATCCTCCTTTGCTATGCTCTTCATCTCTTATTTCTCCTCCTTGGATGCATGTTTCACTTTCTTAAGTATTGGTTGCTCTATCTCAGTCGTTCTCCTCCTTAGACATTGATTGCTCATTGGTTTCTCCTCCTTATATGTTAGTTGATCATTGGTTTTGCCCTGTTAGATGCTAATATCTAATTAAATCATTGATGTTTGCACCTTGGTAATAGGTTCTCTTGGTTGGTTCCAACGATGCTAGTATTAATTCATTGGTTACCTTCTTTTCTAGTTTCCTTAACTCTTTTAGGCTTGCCTAATTCACTGCTATCCTGGTCTTTCATCTTGCTCCATCATGCTATCTTTCTATGGTTAAACATGAGATTCTATATTGCAAAAATATTGTATATATAAGTGCAATGGCATTGTAGCTTTTCTCTACTACAATGGCATTAGTTTCAATGTTTGGTGAATAACTTCTATGATTGTTATGACATCAACTTTTTACTTTGGATTTGCAATATATTGAATGTATTTTTTCTCAGCATGGTATTTCTTTATTTTGTTTTTTGTATGCTTACTAAATGGCCTAATTCTATGAATTATCCTTTTGCTCAAGGTTATTCATAAGGGCAATAATTTTCTAATAAGTGAATATTATTTTTTTTTAAATGTAAATTGGCGACTTTCGAGACCCTAGCCATCGGCCCATTTGCCTGAAATTTTTGGAAAAATATATTTTTTTGGGTCGGTTCACCCAAAAATTATAATATTTTAACTTTTAAAATTTTAAATCGCCAACCCTCCCACCCAGATTTTGGATCGATTCACCTTAAAATTATATATAATTTTATTAACCTAGACAAATTCACCCACTATATATACCAAAACATACTATTACTTATTATAGTTATACATTCAAAAAAAGGAGAAGCCAAAATTTGAGCCGAAAAAAGAACAGAACCAGAGAAATCGAAAAAAGAGTGATTGGCAATAGACGAAGGACAAAATACAAGACTACAGAGAAAATACTACAGGTAAAAAATTTCTTTCGATGCCTTGTTTTACTTTTTGTCATCACTACTTCCATCCATACAGACTCCTTGCTCATCCCAGCTTGGATGACTATATGCTCTCCCAGGTCATCCCTCACATGAGGTCTATAGACCCACCCAAGTCATCCCTTGCATGAGGTCTATGGACTCACGCAGGTCATCCCTCACATGATGTCTACAGACTCATGCAGGTCATCCCTCGCATGATGTCTACAGACTTACCTAGGTCATCCCTTGTAGGTCATCCCTTGCATGATGTCTATGGACTCATGTAGGTCATCCCTCGCATGATGTCTACGGACTCATGTAGGTCATCCCTCACATGATGTCTATGGACTCATGCAGGTTTTTCCTCACATGATGTCTATAGACTTACCCAGGTCATCCCTTCTAGGTCATCCCTCGCATGATGTCTATGGACTCATGTAGATCATCCCTCGCATGATGTCTATAGACTTACCCAAGTTGTCCCTTGCAGGTCGTTCCTCGCATGATGTCTACAGACTTACCTAGGTTATCCCTTGCACCCAAGTCATCCCCTGTAGGTCATCCCTCGCATGATGTCTAAGAACTCATGTAGGTCATCCCTCGCATGATGTCTATAGACTTACCCAGTTATGTAGGTCATCCCTCATATGATGTCTACAGACTTACCCAAGTCATCCCTTGTAGGTCATCCCTCGCATGATGTCTATGAACTCATGCAGGTCGTCCCTCGCATGATGTCTATAGACTTACCTAGGTCATCCCTCGCATGATGACTACAAACTTGCCTAGGTCATCCCTTGCACCTAGGTCATCCCCTATAGGTCATCCCTTGCATGATGTCTATGAACTCACATAAGTCGTCCCTCGCATGATGTCTATGGACTCATGCAGGTCATCCCTCACATGATGTCTACAGACTTACCCAAGTCATCCCTTGTAGGTCATCCCTCACATGATGTCTACAAACTCATGTAGGTCATCCCTCACATGATGTCTACAGACTTACCTAGGTCATCCCTTATAGGTCGTCCCTCGCATGATGTCTACAGACTTTCCAGTCATCCCTTGTAGGTCATCCCTCGCATGATGTCTATCGAATCATATAGGTCATCCCTAGAATGATGTCTATAGACTTACCCAGGTCATCCATTGCATTATGTCTATGAACTTATGCAAGTCATCCCTCGCATGATGTCTACAGACTTACCTAGGTCTTCCCTTGTAGGTCATCCCTTGCATGATGTCTACGAACTCATGCAAGTCATCCTCACATGATATTTGTAGACTTATCTAGGTCATCCCTAGCATATCATCCATTTCATGATGTCTACGGACTCACGTAGGTCATCCCTCACATGATGCCTACTGACTCACACAGATCATCCCTTGTAAGTCATCCTTTGCACGTCATCCCTTATATGTTGCAGGTAATTCCTTACAGGTCATCCCAATTTCATGCCTACATACTCTCTCTATCATCTCTTGAATGATGCCTACAGACTCTTCCAGGCCATCTCTATTTACTACACCCTGATCATCCCATATTTATTGATTGTATTATCATCTTTGCTTCTTTGCCTACAGACTTTCTACTCAACTATTATTTTTCTAACATTTCCCTTCATAGGTACAATGGCTCCAACTCACAATGGAAACAAGGGAGAAAAATCTTCTAAAAAAAGAGTATCCTAAAATATTTTAGCAATATCTCAAAATCCAAGGAGGCATCAAAATCCATTGAGGCACCAGAACCTGCATAGTTACAAGGTACATACCTATTTTACCTACTTAATTAGTAATTTTAATAAATAATTTCAAAATATGATATAAAACATCTTTGAATGTAGAATACCCAATTGATCCTGATATGCCTCTACTAGAAGATATTCCCCAGGATGAAATACATCACAAAAATTTCATCAACAATGACATGCAACAACTTAAGCAGTTACAAGGTACATACTCATTTTCCCTACTTAATAGTAATTTTAATAAGTAATTTCAAAAAATGATATAGAACATACTTGAATGTAGAGTACCCAGTTGATCCTGATATGTCTCCACTAGAAGATAATCCCCAGGATGAAATACATCAAGAAAATTTAATTAACAATGACATGCAACAACTTGAACAAAATCCTGAAATTGGCATACAAAGTCAAAATGAAAATGATCTTTCCAATGAAATGTACACTACAGGGGAATCTTCGATTAAGTCTAAGAAACGTAGATGTAGAAGCTCAACAAGCTGAATTATTGGAAGGTCATTTCAGTTTGAATGGTCATCGAAGTATCCGTTTATTGAACCAGTGCTACAAGAAGATAGTAATGCAGAACCAAAAGAAGCTAGATGTGTTATTTGTAGTTGGAAATTAGGAAAAGATAAGAGAATGCAACCTAAGATAGATACAATAGAGAAACATTGTGGAAAAATTTATGTTAAAGTAAAACAAGTTGATGGAACATTTAAGAGAACCCATAGGTGGAAGAATGCATCAGAATGTGCACATGTGAGATATGCACTAGACTATGAAAAAGTGATGAAACAAAAACAAATACTATATGAGAATGGTGGAACGATTCCAACACAGTTTCAAAAAATTCATAAAACCACGTTAGCTTCGAAAAGCTTGCAGTTTGCTGTCGTATTTACTATTCTTAAAAAAGGTAGAGCTATGTCAAACTTTATTGATTATAAGCATCTCTTTTGACTAGTTGATGTATAGAACCTCCCTAATGCTCATTGGTCAGATCGAAGTGGTTGGAAAATGGTAAAATATCTATCTTTAGTTGAGAAGGAGGACTTGAAAGAGAATGTTAAAAATTCTAAATTCATTTCACTTTCTATTGATGAGGTAACTGTAGTTGACAATACATCTTGGATTTGCATGCATGTTTACACCTTTCAAAATCATGTAAGGCAACCTCATTTGCTAGCAATACATAAGATGGTGGAAAACTGTAATGCTGAAAATATTTACAATGTTGTTGTTACTAGCTTAAAGGATATTGCTGGAATGGATGATGCAACAATAGCCAGTAAATTAATATGTGTTGGAGCTGATGGTGTTGCTGTAATGCAAGGTAACATAAATGGTCTTTGTGTTCGACTTCAAACATTTGTTACCCCATATTTGATCCTGATTCACTGCATGGCTCATAGAATGAATCTTGCATACAAAATTGTGAGCACATTTCAAAATGTTGCAAGAGTTGAAGAACTCATTCGAGAAGTACATTCATATTTTTTGTGCAGTCCAAAAAGGTTTGCAGAGTTTCAACAATTCGCACTAGGACTTACAAAAAGTAAAAAATTGTTGCAAGATGTGGATACCAGGTGGATTTCATTGTTTCAACCCACAACAAGAGTTTTCAAACAATATAAATCCATAGTAGGCTTTATGTATGAAAATCAAAGGGTAGTTGATAAAGCGAAAGATTTGTTATATCGTATGAGAGACCTAGAAACACTACTCACTTTATGTGGTATTCTTCCAATGTTGCATGAAATGAATACATTGATAAAACTTGCACAACAAAGATCCATTTATATAGTTGATTTCATCAGAATTAGAAAACAAATTTGTGTGCATATCGATACGTTATACTTATCAAGTGAGAATTTTATGGATCCTTTGTTTGATGATTGGAGAACTCTAACAAATGTCAATGAACAAAATAGTTTGTTGCAGTTCAACATTCACGATCATCTCTGTATTAATATTCACGAAAAAGAGATACCTTTATATTATTTTGATAAGCGATTGGACATAGTTAGTGAAGATTTTGAACAGATGCCAATCACATACAACATATTTGAAGAAGTTTTATAGAATACAAGGATTAAGTTGAGAAAAATAGCAAAATCATTGACAAAAGAAATTAGAAGTCATTTTCAAAGAGATGAGTTGCTAGAAGCAATGGGTGTGGTTAACCCTGCATTTTGGGATTCAAGAACAGATAATAATAGCAAAAAAATCTTGTTTATAAAATATATGGGTACACTTATCACTCATTTTTCTAAAAGTGTGGAAGTCAACGGTACTGAGATCAATGGTATTTTGAATAAATATATTTTGACCAAACAATCCTCATATTTTGGAAATACAATGCTTGATCAAATTCCACATTTGACTAATTCTAGTGAACCAGGTTCTATTATACGTTTGTGGAAAAATTTGTACCCTAGTAGTGTTTTACAGGAAACGATGAGCGAATATTTCCACTTATATGAATTGTGTCAAACAATGGTTTTGGGATCAGTGGAAGATGAAAGGGTTTTTAGTGCATTGTCTTTTGTGAAATCTAAAGTTCGTAACCGACTGGATAAAAATTTAGAAAACTACTTGAGAATATATGTCTCATCTTATGAGGTGCACAATTTTCCTTATGATAGAGTTGTGACATATTGGCAATCTATAACAAGCAGAAGAGGTATCACGAATATTGATGATGATGAGGAAATTGAGAATAGTGATCTGATTGTTGAGACACAGAGATCAACTATGTCTACAAATGATGTTGAAGAAGATGGGAATTGTTCATTTCAACTTCCTCCAATGTAATATTTGCAACCTTTTTGCAACATATATCCCTTGGATAGATGGAATTTATACAGATTGCATGATATTTATATAATCCTGATGTGGGGAATCAAGATTATGAAGTTTTGTTTGGATTAATGTGTTTGCATATTTTGGCAACATGTCACATACATAATTACATTGCATGATTTTTTTTGGATTGATGAGTTTGTAAAATAATGTCATAGATGTTAATTGTTTAAGATTATGAATTTTTCATTGAATTGATGAGTTTTTCATATAATGTCAAATATTTTCCTTGGATGGATATAATGTCAAATATTTTGTTCAAAATTATAGGCTTTGCCCTACTGTATATGAATTTTTCCTTGGATGGATATAATGTCAAATATTTTGTTCAAAATTATAGGCTTGCTTTGTTGTATTTGCTTTGTAACATAGGATTGCTTTGTTGTATATGAATTTTTCCTTGGAGGGACATAATATCAAATATTTTGTTCAAAATTATATGTTTGCTTTGTTGTATGAGTATTTTACTATTGATAATGATGCCTACAAACCTACCTAGGTCGTCTCTTGTATGATGTCAGTCATCCCTCGCATGTCATCCCTCGCATGATGTCGATGGACTCACTCAAGTCGTCCCTCACATGATGTCGATGGACTCACCTGGTTGTCCCTTGCATGATGTCAATGGACTCACCCGGGTCATCCCTCGATGAGGGATGACCCAAGTGAGTCCATAGACATCATGCAAGGGATGATGAACACACTGATGATGCCATGCATGATGTCTACGAGGGACGACCCAAGTGATTCCATAGACTTCATTCGAGGGTCATCCCTCGAGTGAAGTTTTTTAAATTTAGTTCTTATGTTTAGGTTTTTTGAACATATGTTAGACATCATTTTGTTATTTGTAATAGCAAATGTCAAGAAAAATGGTACCATTTTATGCCCTGCATTTGGATAATTTTCACATGATAAACATGTCAGTTATTTGTAATAAGAACAATCTAAACAAAGATAAAGCAAAATGTAGACTTCAAATTTTTCCAAAGCACAAAATCATAAGATGCCATTGCACAAAATCAAGATTGAACCATGGTAAAACTTCAAAAAAAGGCTCATAGGGAGTCAAAAATATTCATTCAAACATCAGTTACAAAAATTCTATTTATTTTGAACAAAATTTCATTACAAAGCAAGTGATTGTGCATCCACTTTCAAACTATTGGGTTGAAGGGTTTGTTTCAAGTATTTGTACAAATGAAGGATCTGGCTGCTTTTCTTCATGATCTTTCCTATATTCCACCTCTAATGATGTTTCTCCTAAAAATATAGCTCTATGTAGGTTATCTTCACTAGTATTCAAACTTTCTACCAATCTCCTCTCCTCTGTAGTTGGATCGTGTTTTAGAGGCATTTTGTTCTCTTGTTCCATGAGAAAAATATTTGGATCGATATTATGTTTGATGATAAATCTTCTAAGGGTATTATTCTATTTGATGGTCTCATTGAATACTTCTTTGAATTTAATTACATTTTGTAAACTTTACTTTGTGGTGACCAAAAACAACTTCATGCTTTCCACTTGACTTTTGACATTCTCAAAATTGGACTACATTGTAGAATATTTAAAATGTTAGTTAATAAAGATCAAAATATTATAAAAATAAATTAATTTAGAAAAATATTGTTGACTTTCCTCTGCAACTATCTGGGCAACCTTTGCTACTAGAACATTTTTTTTGTCAATTTTCCAATTATTGAAATAGGCTTGAGATTCAGCATTCAGATTCTTGAGCCTATTCAAAAGGCGATCTATAATTTCATCACCATAAATATTAGTGCCAGTGGCATTTACAATTCTTGGGGTTGCTTCATATAACAAAGAATCCACATTTTTTAGGGTGTTTCTAAACCAAAGAAAATAAATCTTCTCTTTTTGTAAAATATTTGTATCGGGCATTAATTTTCTTAACTAGAAATTTTACCCGATACTCCCAAACATCTAATTTAGAAATATCTGAAAGCATAGTATCCTTCACTATGACTTTCAATTTTTTTGCTAATAAATCTAATTTTGAAAAATATAATATTTTATCCTCAGTAAGAGGAGCATCTTGACCAGTTGGACCGAGGGGAGGGGTGTTGTGAGCAGTGGTTACTCTTCCACCACTTGGCAATGTTTTATCAATGTTTGCTCCTATTTGAGTTTGAAGCATATAAGATGCTTTAAAACTTTCAAAAAATAAACCTTTCATAATAAATTCCTTATCCAAGGTAGGAATAGACAACCTAGGATAATCATTGAAAAGTTTTTTGTGAATGTAAATCAAGCAACACCAAATATATGAAATATTAATAAAAAAAGCAATGTAAATACACCAATTATTGCACAATGAAATATATTATTTTATTAATGCCTATGGATCTCTAAAATTACAATAAAAAATTCTCCAAATGTGAGTTTAAAAGGTTTGTTATTTGATACAATTATTACAATAGTCTAGGGTTCTCCAAAACCCTAGTTAACACATGATTATGGTGTCTTCACGCATAATTTGATCTCAAAATATTATGGATGGGCTTATATAGGGCCACCTGAGCTTCAACATCCTTCGATGAATATCCTCCTCAAATCTGCACACAGTCAAAAAAATAAGATTAATAATATTTGTGAGGGTTCCACTGTGTGAGACCCTCCAAAAGATAAATCACTAACTCTAGTTGCATAAATAAAATGTAAGCAGATATGAGAATATTAAAAAGAGTGCAATGAATAGTTTACCTTGTCTATGCTGACTTGTCACTTTTAAAGTCATTATTGTTGTAGATGGTTGTTATGTAGATGTGCCCTAATGGCACCCGAGGGCCATAGGGTTGCAGAAATGGGATGGGAAATGCTTGCAGGCACTTACTTCTAATCAAAAATACCCAGAGGCACCTGGTAGACTTTGGTGGGTGCTCTAAAAACTTCAATTAGTGCTCGAGAAGCTTCGGGGTGTGTTCAATAGCTAGGGTAAAGTCACTGAACCAAATTTGATTTACAAGATGGATGGCAATGAATACGATGGGAAGCGATGGAGGATGGGAGGCACAAGCGCTCAAGGAACTCAAGACCTTAGGAAAATGGAAAAACTTAGGAGACTTAGGGGTTGAGTTGTCAAAATGACTCCTCTTTATAATCTTCCCTAGGGCATGTTAGGGTTTTAACGATACAATATGTGTGGTCAAGATTAAAACATGATGGAGGGTGAAGATTGTAGACACCAAAACAACACCAATCCGATTATGTGACTACAAGCACTGACCGAATTGGCATACATAGCCCCTAGGGCAGCCCCCAGAGGTTAAACAGTGGTCCTAACCACTCCCAAATCAGTTTTGGAAGGTCAGAGGTCAATTTGGCACCTTTTAAGCACTTTTCTCCCTACTCGTCCCACCCTGGGATGATTAGAATCCTATTCGTCCCACCCCAGGATGATTAGCAGCAATCGTCCCAGGGTGGGACGAGTAGCAGGTTTGACTGGAAAAAGTCAAACCTCGATAGATCCGCCACTCAACTACGCCTTCAGAGCATGCAATTGTGAGGAACGATTTCAAATCAGAGAGAGGGACTTCAGTCAAGCATGCCATGATCATGGAGGCCTCATGCAAGGAGACTCTAAATCAGGGAGGAATCTTCTCTCCCAAAAAAAGGCATGGCAAGCCAAGTGGCGCCCTCGCATGCGCATTCAAAGAGAGAGACCCTAGGTCTATAAAAGGGTGAGCATCCTCACCCCAAAAAAAGAATAGAGCTAGAGCATTTGGAGCAATGGAGTGCTACCAAATTATACCCACATTCCCCCTTTGTGCTTCTTACATCCCTAATTTCTCTTTTGGAAGAGAGGTTATCGGGTGAACACTAGGAACGCAATCCTGACCCAAAACCCAAGAAATCAGCCACAATCCCACACCAAATTCATTGAAACAACCCCCTAGGAGGTTTTGGACCCATCCCAAGTGGATTGGTGTCAAAACCAGACCCCAAACGATGGGCGTCCTGCCCCCGGTGCCCCCAAACTATCGTAGTCCTAATCGTCCCACCCCAGAGTGATTAGAAATCCATGAATAATTTCTCTACTATTATTTTTGCATTATGTTCTATTTGGTTTACTTATGCTGCTGTTCAAGTTTCATTGCATTCTGACCTATTTTGACCGTGTTTTTATCATTTTACGCGTTTACTAACATACAGGGAGCGCTTTCAGATACGGGACAATCTGGGTAGAATATGCCAAATATGACCTTCTAGGTCATCCCAAAATCCCTTTTAGCCTAACCCCAAGTTTTCAAGAGTTTTGGAGGCCTCTAGGTAGGACATTTGCAAGGTTGCTTTTGCATGTTTTGTGACAGTCCTAATCGTCCCACCCCAGAGCGATTAGAAATCCATGCATGATTTCCTAACTATTCTTTTTGCAATGTGTCTCTGATGATGTTTCTATGCTTCTATCAAATTTTGAATTCATTATGACATGTTTTGACCATCATTTTGCTATTTTATATATTCACTAGCCGGAGGCCCTAGGGATTGCATGTTTTTCCCTCTATCCGCATATGCTATTAACTATTTGCTATTTCTCTGAGCATAGGATCTCACCACTAAGAACACCAGAGGGGCAGCAAGGAACACATGAACACATGGATGCAAGCTGGCAACATTTGGCCCACCCATTTCAAATGTGAGGCATGCGAAAGACACTGGAAGCGTACCATCCATTGATGTAACGAATTGTATCAAACGCTTCGAGCCCTAGAGGGGGAGACGTATTGTAACTAGATTGAAAGCAACATTAATAAAAGAGGCCCACTTTTCTTTGTTTTGCTTACATCTAGTTTCTTTATGCATTGTTTCCTTCGTGCATTGCTTTTCTCGCATTCGTAGGACTTAGCATTTTTATATCAATTTTATTTGCATCATAATCTGGCACGCCATCACCCCGCATTCAGATTTCAGTGGTGATCATGGTGGGACCCTATCCCCTACTATTGGGATCAAGTTTTTGATCAAAATTTTATGTTTTTCTTGTAGGTGTTACTCATTCGGGCACTGGACTGCTACTCGTGCCACCCTATGATGAATACAGACTTGGAATTCATGCCACCCTGGGATGAATACAAATTTATCTCACCCTGGGATGAATACAGACCTACTATTCATCCCACCCTAGGATGATTAGCTCTCTATACATTTTTTGAGTAGAAACTCAGAGGCATCTGGTTTGGGCAGAGAAGAGGTAGGTTTTCTGAACATCCTCTATGTTTTTCTATTTTTGTCTCTACAATTTTTCTATTTTCTTTGCTTAATATATATTGCTGCATGTTTTCTTTCTTTGCACAAGTAAAAGGAACCACACACACCACGTAATAATATTAACATCAAGGAGTTGGTCTTAATACCCCAACACTTGATCAAGACCAACGATGGATTTCATCACCACCTTGGCTTGGATTTTGCATACATAACCCTGATCGTGACTGTTGCTAGACGTAAATCCTGATGAAAGCTGACCAAGTGTAGCGGGGGTGATTCCCAATGCATGAGGATAAGTCTTCTATGGTAGGTGTCAAAAATAGAGTGATTCCCCTTTCGTACCGCCTATGTTCCACGTACTGTTTTGCTCTCGCGTACCAATAGTTTCCCTCACGTAAGGGCGGGTATATTGAGAGGTTCGGTATAATGGCCTGGAAGTGGTATATTGAAGGGGTGACCATTTTGGAGATATAAGAGCCCTCATCATGCATGAATAACAAAATTTTCTTTACACGGTTTGCACAACAAAAATCAAAACACACTGAACCAGATTTAGGACACACATTTAATCTGTAAACGAGATAATCATTTCTTTGTTTGTGTGGTCCCTTTTGTTTGGTGTAGCATAAAAAATCGTAAAGGAGATAAAAACATACATATCTTGTAGAGAACCACCACCATGGTGTATACCCATAGCCAAGCCCAATCATGGGCAGAAGCTATGAAAAGTGTACAAGGAGGCACCAGTCGCCTCCGTTATAGCCCCAAGGACTTGGTTATACCACCTTGGCAGCCTGACCCACAACGTGGTCCACACTATGCCACTACAGAAAAGGACTATAGAGGCACCCCTTTGGGGGGCACTCCCATTCAACACAGACCCTTTCAAGAGGAGTACATACATGGGAAGGCTCCCTTAGATGCTCATTATGAGTGGCCACTATGCGATGAAGTGCTAGAGCAGCATAGGGTTCACAAGGAGGGACCACATGATTATATCATCCCCCTCTACCCCTCATTACTGTTAGAACTAATAGACCAAATCTAGAGTGCAAGGCTCTTCAGAAAGGGTGAGCCAACTCCGCCCGTCCCTTTCACATGTACGAAAGGGAGCACGAGGAAAACTAGTATATTCCTCAAGAGCAATACACCGCATGGGAGCAATGCGCCTCCGCACCTGCTAATTATCAAGATCACCTATTGAGGCCAGAGCCTCAGGTGAATGCCGCTAACCTCGATAGAGGAAAGTGACCCATAGAGATCTCGGATCACCATGACCGAGATAGACATGTAGGAGAGGCATCTAGGCCTCCTAAACATAGGACGATGGAACAAATTGACTTGGCATTTGCCAAACATGCCGCCCGCCAAGCGCAAATCATGCAGCTTAGGCAAGATCAACAATAGTTAGAGCAACTGTATCATCTTAACAAAGAGCGCATTCGATGCCAGATAGATGAATTGCTCCAGAACAATATGCATGAGAGGATTCCAACCCCTCGCACGCATAGGACAGAAATTTATGAGAGGCGCAACCCCTTAGTGCGAGACAAGTCTCCATGACCTTATCAAGTGTTGCCTCCAAGACCTCCGAGACCTGAGTGGGAGGCCACCCCTAGAACCAATGATGGGCACCTTCCTCGGGCACCCATCCATGTTTATAGGTCACGCCCAAAAACTCCTCAAGAAGCCTATGAGGAATTTGAGCAAGAAGAAGAGCGGGCTGAAACACCCTACCAAGGCAAGGGGGCGCTACCCGGCTACCCCTCCATAGGCCTCAAGTTCCTCACAATGCACAATGGGAACAAACCAAAGAAGAGGAAATCAAATCCTTTGATGCATACAAAGCGCTGTTAGAATGCTTAGAGTCTATGGAGACCAAGACTTTAGGGCCCCAAAAGCCCACCTTATGCCAGCTCCGTAGTCACCCTGTGCATCCTTCAGTTTCGGCACCCCCATACCCCGACCACTTCAAAATGCCTCAATTGGCAATTTTTAGAGGGGATGAGGATGCCCAAGAGCACGTAACAAGATTCCTGAGTCAATGCTTTGGCATTCAGGACAATGATGCATTGCTTCTGAGAACGTTTATAACCACGTTCGTAGGCCCTGCCTCGGATTGGTTTACCCAATTGCCGAAGCATAGCATCAACAATCTAGACCAGCTAGTGGACGCGTTCCTTGAACATTTTGCCTTCAACACCAAGAAGAAGGCATCCTTAAGTGACCTAGCTGGCCTTAAGTAGTATGATGATGAGACCATAGCCGCTTATGGGAATCGGTGGAGGACATTGCTTTCAAAGCTACCTTACCTCCCTCCCATGGCCGACATGACTCAGATGTTTTCAAAGAGTTGCATAAGGTCGATCTCCATGCTATTGTAGCTACAGCAATATGCCACCCTAGAAGAAGCCCTAGTGCAAGCCAAGATAATTGAGGAGATCAAAATTCAAGACGATGAGATTGCCAAGCCACGCAAGAAAGAGTGGACCAAAAATGCCAAAACTGGGCCCACGCAACCGAAACCCACCATGGTCAATCAAGTTGCCATAACTGTACCACCACCTACACAAATGACATAGCCCCCAAAGGCTAATTATCAAGTAGTTCCTCTTGCTAACTATGAAAAGGAAAACCACAAACAAGAGCAAAATCAGCAGCGTCACCCTAAGCGACAATTCACACAATTCACAGAGTCTAGAGACTCCTTGTTTGACCGCTTGTTCATGGCAAACCTGATAAACTTGCCAGAAACTCGACCCATAGACCCCAACATGCCAAAACCCAAGGGCTATAGGGAAGATTTATATTGTAGATTCCACCGACAGAAAGGACATGACATCTTCACTTGTTGGAAATTCAAAAACTTGGTGCAAGACTTGATAGACAACAAAACGCTCACGGTGGATAATCCCGTAGCACTGAGCAACCAACAGATGGATGTCTTCAAAGACCCCTTACCTACCCATGATGCGTAGGCAAAGACTATACAAGTGAATGAGGTGACACAAAACTACCCCATGCAAGGGTACGTAGGGATGATAAGCATCATGACACGGAACAAAAGATACCCAAACACGACTGCACCCGCTGTAGCTACAGGAAATGTTCCATCAACGTCACAACCCCCACAACACCCTACACAACCTCCCCCACCTAGACCAATGGCCATGATTTGGACTAAGCTTACTCAGAGTTTAAGGACCACGTCGGCTAGGCTCTCCATCTATGAGCTCATCCAACAATCACCGCCCCATCGGGAAGCTCTAATGGAGATACTCAAAGCCATTGAGCTACAGCCCCAAGAACCCAATTCTTTCAACAACTTTGTGGGACATGTGAGACAATGCACAGAACCAGTCATAACCTTTAGGGAAGACGAACTAAAATTGGTGACTAGTGATATGGTGGATCCACCCCTGCACGTCATCGCATGGGTCAATGAGATTCCATTCAAGAGGGTGTTGGTGGACACTGGCTCATCCAACAATATAATCATGACAATGACATTAAAACATCTTAAGTTGCTAGCATCCCACATTGTGGCATCCACCTACACTCTTCGAGCATTCAACGATGCGTTATGCTCGATGGTTGGCACAATTGTCCTACCCATCCAAGTAGGACAAAAGACCATTCCTACGTTGTGTCACATCCTTGAGGGTGAGATGGCCTACAATATCTTGCTAGGCCGGCCTTGGATCAGGGACATGAAGTGTGTCCCTTCGATAGCCCATCAATGCCTCAAGTACACATATGAAGGGCAAGTACATGTAGTCCCAGCAGACTTAGAGCCCTTCAAGTTTTGCAATGCGGTGCAGCTGATGCCACAATCGACCCTCCCATCGACACATTTGGACTTTCAATTGAATCCGTCCACTCAGGGTCCGATTCTGCCTACATCCCCACTATTGAGTCCCTCAAGTAACCGACCTAGCCCATCTTCATCATCTGTCCCTTCACCAACAATGCCACCTATGGTGGCCACATCGAAGGACAATGGGAAGAAGCCCCTAGAGGAGGTACCACCATTAGTCTCAACCATCTCTAACGAAGAGGTGCCTAGCCGAATGGAAGTCGAGACACCTGATTCACCCAACATGGAGTGGACTCAGGAAGAACTCCCATTCCCTCCCCCTCAACCATCGATGATTACCATTGAAATGGCCAATACGGGCCTAGGGGAGTACCTAGTGTAGAACATAGTGGCAACACCCACACTCGAATCCATGCAAGACATGGGGAGACCTCGCCTCCCCATCGACACTATCTTCCCTTTAGGTTACCCACAAAATCAGACAAACTTTGTATATGGGGGCCTCGAGAACGGCCTGGAACCCTACCTACAAGAGGAAGAGGATGAAGAGCCATTTGCTGAGAATGTTGACTATCTGTCCAACCCAAAATTCACCTTGAAATACCTTAACCAATGTAATTGGCATGGATATGGATTGGGCAGATATGAACAAGGAATGCACATTCTTTGTCAACCAAGATACCAGATGCCATATGATAAATCAGGAGTAGGGTTCAACCACCCTTTGCCCCTTGACATCTTGGTAGAAACCATGCAAGGCCTAGGGCTAGGCAACAAGGATGGGTTGGCACAAGATCCATATGCCAATCCCAACACAACATATACATTGGGGGACTATCTCCCATTGTTAACAACAAACCTTGTTGACCTCAACAACTCCTTCCCTTCGATCGAGAAAGGGGAAAGTTCAAGGGCTAACCTCCAAGAGGGATATGAACAAGATCAAGGAGGGTCTTCTGAAGATGAGTCAGAGTATGAGGTAGCACCTTGGGACCCTTTTGAATCCGATAGCAATCACTCGCAAGTGACGCCCATTGATGACTATCAGGAGAACTTCAAGGCAATGTTCCCCTTGAATGTTCCAATCGAGCAATTGCCACCTCAAGAGAATCCAGCCCTCCCTAGAGAGCGGAACAACCTAGATGGGACCAAATCAACTTGCTCAAACAAAATGAGCCTCCCATGCCGGCCATAAGGCCAAGTGATCAAGAAATGCCTAGTGGGAGGCTATACCAACAAGAAGAGCACATAGTTGTCAGAGCTAATGAAGGCCTATGGATCTCCGATAGCGACTATGAGGATGAGACTGAGATGGCATATCTCAACCATATGAGGCAACAAGAATACCCCATAGACATCGATGGTATGTTTGAACAGCTAAATATGGGACCAAGGCATAGGTGGCATTTAAATCAAGAATAGTTAAACCAAGTGCTTCATCCACCACTTTAGGCATACAGAGAGCACCTCCCACCTAGAGACCCTATAGGGCCACCAGTGCCAAGGGTAGACCCTATCCTTCTATCCATGCATAGGGCCGATCCTTTTGTGCCAGTACCCACAGAGCCAGATCCGAGGTGCAAGGATCACCAAGGATGTCCGAGTCAACACCCACGTGGTAATGGAGACCAAATTCATTCCATCAACATGATCTCCATTGATTTAACCACCCCCATCCACAACCCAGCCGATCCAACATGACCATTGTATCTAGACCTAGATGCCATAGCCTGGGATCATGCTGACTCACCACCATCCCCATCAGAGTACTGGCCTTGCGATGGGATGTTCCATTTCACCCCAGGACAGACTCAGGATATCTTCCATGCTGAAGAGGAACCCGACGTTCCCAACGTAGATCTAAATTCAGTAAATGATATCCACCTGATCCCAACTCCACACCAGTTGGAGGATGGATCCCACATGTCAGTCGAAGAGATGATTGACGTAGACATCGGTTCTGATCCAATGAATCCACAAGTCATCAAGCTGGGGGTAAGTCTATCCCCTAAAGAGCAAGCCGATTACATTGCCCTTCTCAAAGAGAAGAAGGAGGTTTTTGCATGGTCCTACAAAGACATGTTGGGGCTAGACCCATAGCTAGTCATGCATAATTTAATGCTTGATCCGACAGTCAAGCCAATCAAGCAAAAGCTACGTAAGATGCACCCAACAGTGGCCTTAATGGTCAAATATGAGCTACAAAAGTTGTTGGATGCATAGTTTGTCATCTGCATGGATTACCCACCATGGTTGTCCAACATGGTACCCATCAAGAAGCCAGATGGGAGGATTCGCATATGCACCAATTTTTGAGATTTAAACAAAGTGAGTCCCAAGGATGATTTCCCCTTGCCTAGCATCGATGCATTGGTAGATGCTACAGTAGGCCATGAAATGCTTTCCCTCATGGATGGTTTCTCGGGATACAACCAGATTCGTATCAATCCCGATGATCAACTAAAAATGGCGTTCACGATGCCTTGGGGGACATTTTGTTATAAGGTCATGCCCTTTGGCCTTAAAAATGTTGGTGCCACCTACCAACGCGCTATGACATACATCTTCCATGATCACATGCATAAAACTTTGGAAGATTATATGGATGATTTGTTGGCCAAATCTCTTTTGCACCAAAATCATCTCGATGACTTACGCAAGATCCTTGATCGCCTCATCGAACACAAAGTTAGGCTAAACCCCAAGAAGTGCGTATTTGGCATCACATCTAGAAAACTCTTGGGTTTCATAGTCTCAAAATGAGGCATCGAGGTAGATCCAAACAAAGTCAAGGCAATCCTTGAGATGCTTCCCCCAACCACCATCAGGCAGCTAAGAAGCTTGCAGGGTAAGGTCGCGTCAATCAAGCGCTTCATAGCGTAGTTATCTGACAAGTGCCGACCCATGAATAAATTATTACACAAGGGGGTAGCATTTCATTGGGATGACGAGTGCCAATCAGCCTTCGATGACATCAAACAATACTTGGCTTCACCGCTAGTATTGGCACCACCTAGACCAGGAGTGTCATTCTACTTATACATCTCAGCTATCGAGGTGGCACTGGGCGCCATGCTAGCCCAGAAAAATGAATTACATAAAGAACAAGCTAATTACTATCTTAGCCGCACCCTGGTCAATTATGAACTTAACTATGCATACGTTGAGAAGCTATGCTTGTGGTGGTATTTGCCACCAAAAAGCTATGCCATTACATGTTGAGCAATACGACGTATGTTGTGTCTAAGGAGAATCCATTATGGTACATGATGAGTCATACTTATCATAGTAGTCGCATGGAAAAATGGATCATGTTGTTGACGGAGTTTGACATCGAATTCATTGGAAAAAAGTCCATCAAAGGTCAAGTCATCATCGATCAACTAGCAGAGGCTCCTCTCGAAGATGATCAGCCTTGACCATAGAGCTACCCGATGATGGGGTCTTCCATGTCTCAGAATCGCCAGATTCTGAAGAGCCTGAGTCACAGGCCGACATAACCTTATTCTTTGATGGTTCTAAATGTGAGCAAGGGGGTGGCACGGGAATCATATTTTTCACACCGCAAGGGGCTCCAATGCCTTTATCATTTAAACTTGATTTCCCGTGCACCAATAACAATGCTGAATACGAAGCCTTGCTCATAGGTCTTTAGACAACCATCACCATGAACATCAAATGCTTGAATATCTTTGGTGATTCGCTGTTAATTGTCAACCAAGTGAAAGGGGTATTCCAATGCAAATGCCTAGTTCTACAGGCCTACAAAGCCCTTGTGGATAAATTCCTAGCAAAGCTTGAATGGTACGACATCGAGGCACTCCCTCGATCATCGAATCATTTTGCGGACACTATGGCCTCCTTGGGGTCACTAATCCCGCAAGACCCTTCTGGTGAGATGACAACCATTCAAGTCAAAACATTATCGCAATCCATGATGGAGCGTGCAAGCTCGACATAACGCCAGGAATCCACCTGATCCAGATTGAACCATCTCAGGATAGGTTCTCTCGAATCCATGATAGTCTGAATCATGCCAACTAGGGGTCTTTGTTCTCCCCAACCCCTCTTAATAGCAACACAACGCTATTTCTACAAGTTCTTTCCCGCTCAACTTTTGCTAGGGATGAACTTCAAGAGGGATCGGTCATTCATACCATCGAGGTTTCGATCAGCAGGATTGGTACACACCCATAAGAGACTATCTCAAGTTAGGTAGCCTCCCACTTGGATTGTCGCACGCCACGAAAAGATCATTCAAACAGAAAGTGGCAAAGCATGTCTTGCTAGGAGACATTTTGTACCATCGAAGCTACGAAGGGATCCTCCTCCATTGCTTGGACCAGCAGGAGTCCACTTGGGTGATCACCCAAGCGCACGATGGTACATGCGGTGGCCACTTCAATGGTATGGCCATCGCAAAGTGCATTCTTTGCATGGGCTATTATTGGCCATCTTTAGAGTGAGATTGTTGTGCATATGTGCGAAAGTGCGTGAAGTGTCAACACCATGCTAACTTGACACATGTACCTTCTCAAGCCTTGCAACCGATCCAATCGGCTTGGCCATTTTCATAGTGGGGCTTAGATCTCATCGAAAAGATCTCCCCTACATCGTCAAAGTCATCACACGTTTATCATAACGGCCATAGAGTACTTCACCAAGTGGGTGGAAGCAATTTCGCTTACCTCTACGATTGGGCCCCGCATTACGGAGTTTATTTTACATAACATCATATGTCATTTTGGTATTCCATCCAAGATCATCTCGGATAATGGGACATCATTTAAGAACAAATATGTGCATGCTTTGACAACAAAGTACAAAATTTAGCATAATTTTTTGACACCCTATTATCCGTAGGCAAATGGGCAAGCAGAGGCGTCAAACAAAATGCTAGTTGCCATCCTTAAAAATATGGTCATAGATAATCATAAGGATTGGCACATCCAAATACCACTTGCCCTATGGGCTTATCGCACTAGCATTCGGATGCCCACTAGGGCAACTCCATTTTTGCTGGTGTATGGCTCCGAGGCAGTCATGCCTCTCGAGTTGGAAATACCTTCCCTACGCATATCAATGCAAGAGTTCATCGATGATGACACTACATGGTAGGCCCGGTTAGACCAGCTTACGTTGCTCGATGAACGATGCATCAATGCTCTCGAGCATTTACGTATCTATCAAGAGTGACTTAAGAAAGCATATAACATGAAAGTTCACCTGAGGGACTTTCAGGTTGGTGACCTAGTCTTAAAAGAGAACCAACAAAATTCTAACTTGCCACCCCATTTAAGGGACAAGTTCATGGCAAATTGGTTAGGTCCTTATGTAATCGATAGTAAAATAGGACCTAGAACATACCGGCTCGCCTCTCTTGAAGGAATCAAGGAACTAGAACCCTTGAACATCAGTCATTTGAGGCCATTCAACATTTAGAGAGCCATAGCCCACCCCAAAAGCTCCAAGGATTCCCACAATCACTTGGTCAACCTAAAAAGCTCCAAGGATTCCCACAATCACTTGGTCAACCCAAAAATGCCCCAAAGGTATCCATAATCCCTTTGGTCAAACCAAAAGCTCCAAGGATTCCCACAATCGCTTGGTCAACCTAAAATGCCCCAAAGGTATCCATAATCCCTTTGGTCAAACCAAAAGCTCCAAGGATTCCCACATCGCTTGGTCAAACCAAAAGCTCCAAGGATTCCCATAATCACTTGGTCAACCCAAAATGCCCCAAAGGTATCCATAATCCCTTTGGTCAAACCAAAAGCCCCAAGGATTCTCGTAATCGCTTGGTCACCCCTAAAATGCCCCAAAGGTATCCATAATCCCTTTGGTCAAACCAAAAGCTCCAAGGATTCCCACAATCGCTTGGTCAACCTAAAATGCCCCAAAGGTATCCATAATCCCTTTGGTCAAACCAAAAAATCCAAGGGTTCCCACAATCGCTTGGTCAAAAACAAATATTCAAAAACAAAAAAAAACAAAGATAATCAAAAATAACAAAAAATTGCATCTCACTTTCATGCATATTCTTAAAAATCAAAACACAAAAAAGAAATGAAAACTGCATTAGGCATCGCATACATACATTGCATATTTGTTGGTCATACATGTCAAAAGCACCATAGACTGTAATTACTCGGCAATTCCATCATTTTTCCAAATTCAATCCATTTTGTAAAAAGATCCATCAAAAATAACACCCTTTGCATTTTTGCCATATCATAGTCAGTTGTCTGCTAATGTCTTTAGGGTTTTTCATCATTCAGCTGTCTTTAGATTTCTAGTCAAATGTTGTACGAAGTCAGACCGATTTTTACAAGGTAGAGTTTTACTTGGATCACGCCTTGTTACATCACATCCCAACACAAGCTTAAAACACATAAAAATTCCCAAGTTGTGTGAACGCAAGAGAAACCTACAAAGCAGTCTAGGGTACCATAGGTGAAAGGTTATCCTGCTCATCCCCCTATGCAAATGGTTCAAGAATGCTGAGAATTGACAAAAGGACAAGCTCTTCCCCATCCAATTCCCCATAATAAATAGTGGTTTTCACCACTATCAAAAATTCCAAACACCTTTGGTCCCCAAAGTCATAAGGATTCATACTACACGTCCCTGAGAAGGATGGGTAGTCATCCCCAAGGCCTAAAAGGATCAATGCCATTCACAAGAAAATCCCAAAAGTCCACCATCAAAAATCCAAACACCTTTGATCCCCAAAGTCATAAGGATTCATACTACATGCCCCTGAGAAGGATGGGTAGTCATCCCCAAGGCCTAAAATATCAATGCCATTCCAAAGAAAATTCCCAACCACCTTTGATCCCCAAAGTCGTAAGGATTCATACTACACATCCCTGAACAGGATGGGTAGTCATCCCCAAGGCCAAAAGGATCAATGCCATTCACAAGCCAAAAACCCACGAGCTCAACTTGGAAATCAAAAATCTATCCTTAAATCCTCAAAAGGCAACAATAAAAATAATAATAGTGGTTATCACCACTACTCAAACCCCTTGCTCAAGAAAAAAACAAAAGAGAAAAATAAACAGTGATTTTCATCACTATGTATGAGAGCAAGTATCCCAACAAGTTGAGCAACCGAAAGATGCTTGAGCTTGAATCCCTAAAATTCTTAGCATTTGAAGAACCATTTAGGTGATCCTCATTACGGGTTTGGTGGATAGCCTACCTAGCAATGGCGGTATCCTAAATGCATGACGATATGTCTATCACATTAGCTTTGCATGTGTGTAGACCAATGTTTGCATGTGGATGAGCTAGCTTATGGTATTCTAGATTGCATCATAGATTAATCTTACTAAATACAACAAAGGAGTTAGTGGAGCTAATTAGGTGATCCTCAATACAGGTTTGGTGGACAGCCTACCTGGCACTAGCGGTATCCTTACGAATACCACATAAACGAACTCAATCGCACACACAGGGATGTGAAATAACTTGGTCAAACTCAAGTCTGATTCGTACCTTGTTCGAAAGTCTTGTAAGATAATGTACAGTCTTGATTAGTTAGTTAAAGCAGCTGAGTCTCAGAAAAACCTTAACTACATTTTAAAACAATTGTCGTACATTTCATTATCACCATCAGAAAATACAAAACAAAAATTACAAATACAAAGTTATTTCATAAAGCAATCACATAGTACAGAAAGCCAGTTAATCCTGTACAGTCTATGGTGCCACCACCTGCATACCAACAAATCATTCCATCCATTCCATATGCATACATCCATATCATATAGCTAACATCATCCGTAGTCATAACAACATATGCATACATAAACATAAATAAATGTGCATAAAAGAACAATAAACCATAACAAGTAAATAATCCAAAAAGAGAGTCATGTATATATTAAGTCAAAATGCCCTCAGGCTACAATAAAAAGGTCCTCTGACCTCACAAAAATCAAAAACTCAAAATCCCCAAAGCCTAGGGAGTCGGCCACCATGATCACGTAGGATCGGTGCGACTGGAACTACCCCCAGTGGTGTGGGTCCTATGGGACCTCTCAAGGTGGCTGTTGCCAGCCCTCGCATCATGCCCACTAACGCTACCCTCACCCACCCACCTGCGATGAGAGGATGCAGACTGCTCAGTCTCACTACCTCTCGTACGACGTGATGATCCACCTCCAGTGAGCTCAGGTAACTGTCCACCGAGGTGGATAATCTCGACCTCCAACTCCACCCGGCATCGACCCCACTCCACATCCCGTCGATGGTACGTAGCCAATGCGTCATCCCGCTATGCCAACTGAGCCCGTAGGAGATCCCTCTCGACGTTGTGCTCCTCATCCCATCTCCGTAGTAGATCCTCCAATCATGCTATCTCAGCATGAAACCTAGCCTCCATATCCCTTAGGACTGCCTGAGGCATGGGCATCTCTAGGATGGCATGCTGCTCTGGCACCCACTACTCCAGGACGTCCTATGTATCCGACTGCTCCAAACCCCTAAATCATCCCCAATCAAGTCATCTACCTCCACCATATCCGCATCATCGAGCGGAGCCCCCAACCCTCCATCGGTGCCTCCGCACCCCCACCGCCTGTTGCTGCCGCATCCGGACCTCCTAGAGGCCCCTCACCCCGCCATCGTAGCATCGTCCACCAATGGTCATACTCTGCAATCACCCCGACATTGTCCATATTGGGGACATCAATCACTACATCAGACTCCTCACCCAATGGCTCAATAATCGGCCAAGCTAGAGTCCTCTTGTCGCCTCGACATCGATAGATCAAGGGCTCACCAAGAAATCCCTGGTGCACCCCAAACTATCGAGTCACCCGAACATACGAGAAGTACTCCTGCTCTATCCCATGTCGCCCGATCAACCATCTCCCCCTATGCACCCATCGAAGCCACTCTCCAGCCTCAGGCTAGGTTGGACAGTCCCGATATGGCCGCCAGAACACCTCCCCTAGAGCAAGACGAGAGAAGGCATCAGTATAGTGCCCTACGACACCTACCCATCCCGACTCTACCCCTGCTCCTCTGACCTCCACCATAGAGCAGCATACCCAATCTCCCTATCCACCATCTCACCCCGAGTGGTCCAAGGCAACCCCTATGGCCGCTCCACAGCTATGTGCTGCCACCCCCAACACTGCAAAAGATAGTTGCACCCGATCCCCTTCCACCTTCGATAGCGGACCTCGTACAACTCATCATAAAGCTATGCCAATAGTGTCTGACCCCACCTCATAATAAGTGGCACTACTATCGGACACTCCACCAGTATGAACACCACCTCAAGCAAGTTCCAAGGGAACCTCACACTTGAGGAGTCAAGAAGCAACATGTTGGAGATGAGGGTCATGAGCAACGCATGCCTCACCCCCAAAATGCCCTTCTCCAACCACCACCGCACTAGAATCCCACCAATCAGGCAGTCCACCTCTGCCCTCTCCATAGCCCTATCCACCCCCATCTTTATCGCCTGCCCAAAGCACCATGTCAGCACCATCGTCCGATCATGGGGAGTCATCCGAATGGGCAGTCTGTCTATCAAAATCCATAGAATCTGATACACGTCCTCCAAAGTAACCATCATCTCCCCTATTGGGAGATGAAAGGTGTTGGTATGGGGATCCCACAAATTGATCAAGGCAGTTAGATATGCCCGATCCCCCACCACAGGCTCCAAACGCGTCACCTGCTTGAGCCCAAGGGCATCAAGCCACTCCCAATCCGCAACTGTCAGTGCCTCCCGAGCATCAGAGAACACAGTCGACTGGTGGTGCCGACTCCTAACAACCTACAAAACACAAACACAATAAAACAAAAAACAAATTAGGGTTTCAACCTTAATTTAAACAAAAACATTCAAATAAACTGTACAAAACAAAGTACAAAAAAATAAAAAATCAAATAAATATAAGAAAAACAAAGTACAAAAAACAAAATATAAACTACAAAAGTACAAATCAATCAAATAAACTATACAATCAAGAACAAAAAATGCAATAAAACAAATTCATCCTAGGGTTTCAACCTTAATATGAACAAAAAATCAAACAAAAACATAAAACTCATACTAGGGTTTTTTTCACCTTAAATATGAACAAAAAAATCAAACAAAACAAACCAAATCATACTAGGGTTTTTAACCTTAATGTGAACAAAAAATCAAATAAAACATAAAACAAATCATACTAGGGTTTTTAACCTTAAGTGTGAACAAAAAAAAAATAAAAACAAACAAAATCAAACTAGGGTTTTTAACCTTAAGTGTGAACAAAAAAATCAAACAAAACAAACAAAATCAACCTAGGGTTTCAACCTTAAGGTGAACAAAAAAACAAAAACATAATACAACACAAAAATTAATACTAGGGTTTTGATCTTAATATTAACACAAAATAAAAACAAAATAACGCTAAATAAAAACAATTATGTGCAAGTTTTTTAACTTCATATAAAGCAAAAACAAATAACAAGAAGAAGGAAGGAGCACCTACCGGTCTCGCCTCGGCTCTGCCACTCGAAGATCTAGTCCTTGCACTCATGGTGTCCACAAAATTTTGATAGCGCTCCGCTACGCAAACTCGCACTCCTCCTCCCACAGCTCCAAAACACCAAGAAAAAAATGTTGCAAATGAGCCCAAAACCTAGATTTGGTCTTTTTATAGGTTGTTGGGCCTGTAATCGTTCCACCCTAGGATGAGCACTCTAGTTAGTGCTCGTCCCACCCTAGGACGATTACCAAATTGGTATTCGTCCCACCCTGGGACGATTACAGAGCAAAAAATAAAGCAACAAAAACAGAATCCAAAAAATGCACCAAAAATAACAATAAAGCTACCAAATAAAGGTGCCTTTGCACCTGACATTCTTGGCATGAAAAACCAATGTCGAGATCACAAATTATCACTATCCTACTCCCTAAGAAGGCTACCATAGCCGGACCACTCCACGGGAGGACGGATTTTTGATAATTTCAACCCCAATAGGCGTCAACAAAAAGGGTCAAAACCCACCAAAAATAGGTCCGATTGCTAGGAAACTGCACGCGTTCAATGGAAAACAACTGAAGGCACCCTTACAAATGTCATCTTGGGTCAAGTGACTCATCACTTTTCTCATTTTGGTCATTCCCTCATCGATTCGTCGCTTGAGGGGGTAGTCACACTTAGTCACCAAATCAACAAATACACACCCAATCAAGGAAATGGCATGCATTCAAAGAATCATTGACAAAGACAATCACGCTCCTGCTTGGGGCAGCAAACAAGCAATAATCACAAGCTGATCAAACACTTGGCATTCTAGAAGCATGAACTCAAGGTTCCCCAGACAAAAGGTTGCGCCCTTTGCCTATTCATGACTGAACAATGTCCAAGATCAAGTAACACCTCACCAAAAAAGGTTACACTTGAGTTAAGCTCCTTAGCTCGTCAGAAGCAAGGATTCAAGAATGCGTGCCCTTTCCATACTTGGGGCATCAAAATTTGGTTAGGTTACTAAGAAACCCTAATCATTAAGTGCTTTGGTCATCTATTTTTTCTCAGCACTGTGCCACACACAGCGCATCCCAAAAAGGGGCATCTGTAGACACCAAAACAACACCAATCCGATTATGTGACTACAAGCACTGATCGAATTGGCATACATAGCCCCTAGGGCAGCCCCCAGAGGTTAAACAGTGGTCCTAACCACTCCCAAATCAGTTTTGGAAGGTCAGAGGTCAATTTGGCACCTTTTAAGCACTTTGCTCCCTACTCGTCCCACCCTGGGACGATTAGAATCCTATTCGTCCCACCCTGGGATGATTAGCAACAATCGTCCCAGGGTGGGACGAGTAGCAGGTTTGACTGGAAAAAGTCAAACCTCGATAGATCCGCCACTTAACTATGCCTTCAGAGCATGCAATTGTGAGGAACGGTTTCAAATCTGAGAGAGGGACTTTAGTCAAGCATGCCATGATCATGGAGGCCTCATGCAAGGAGACTCTAAATCAGGGAGGAATCTTCTCTCCCCAAAAAGGCATGGCAAGCCAAGTGGTGCCCTCGCATGCGCATTCAAAGAGAGACCCCTAGGTCTATAAAAGGGTGAGCATCCTCACCCCAAAAAGAGAAGAGAGCTGGAGCATTTGGAGCAACGGAGTGCTGCCAAATTGTACCCACATTCCCCCTTTGTGCTTCCTACATCCCTAATTTCTCTTTTGGAAGAGAGGTTATCGGGTGAACACTAGGAACGCAATCCTGACCCAAAACCCAAGCAATCAGCCACAATCCCACACCAAATTCATTGACACAACCCCCTAGGAGGTTTTGGACCCATCCCAAGTGGATTGGTGTCAAAACCAGACCCCAAACGATGGGCGTCCTACCCCCGGGCGCCCCCCAAACTATCGCAGTCCTAATCGTCCCACCCCGGAGTGATTAGAAATCCATGAAGAATTTCTCTACTATTATTTTTGCATTATGTTCTATTTGGTTTACTTATGCTTCTGTTCAAGTTTCATTGCATTCTGACCTATTTTGACCGTGTTTTTATCATTTTACGCGTTTACTAACATACAGGGAGCGCTTTCGGATACGGGACAATCTGGGCAGAATCTGCCAAATATGACCTTCTAGGTCATCCCAAAATGCCCCTTTTAGCCTAACCCCAAGTTTGCAGGAGTTTTGGAGGCCTCTTGGGCTGGACATTTGCAAGGTTGCTTTTGCATGTTTTGTGACAGTCCTAATCGTCCCACCCGGAGCGATTAGAAATCCATGCATGATTTCTTGATTGTTCTTTTTGCAATGTGTCTCTGATGATGTTTCTATGCTTCTATCAAATTTTGGGTTCATTATGACATGTTTTGACCATCGTTTTGCTATTTTATGTATTCACTAGCCGGAGGCCCTAGGGATTGCATGTTTTTCCCTCTATCCGCATATGCTATTAACTATTTGTTGTTTCTCTGAGCGTAGGATCTCACCACCAGGAACACCGGAGGGGCAGCAAGGAACACATGAACACACGGATGCAAGCGGCGGCAACGTTTGGCCCACCCATTTCAAATGTGGGCATGCGGAAGACACTGGAAGCGTACCATCCGTTGATGTAACGAACTGTATCAAACGCTCCGAGCCCTAGAGGGGGGAGACGTATTGTAACCGGATTGAAAGAAACATTAATAAAAAGAGGCCCCACTTTTTTTTGCTTACATCTAGTTTCATTTATGCTTTGTTTCCTGCATGCATTTGCTTCTCGCATTCGTAGGACTTAGCATCTGCACCATTTGTATCATCATAATCTGGCACGCCGTCACCCCGCATTCGGATTTCGAGAGATTAAAGTAGGGTAAATGGCATGGATTAAAGCAAATGAATGGCTAGTATTAAAACATGATGGATGGTTGGGATTAGTTCATACACACACACATACATATATATTTATTTATTAAATATATAAATATAATATATAAAATATTATTATTTAAGTATATATTAAACAAATATATTTAAATAATGGATAAATATGGTGGGAAACTATGGATGGATGATATTTTAGTGTCTACAAATGCTCCTTTTTGTACCATATTGCGTGAAACACAATGTGGTGCAAAAATATGAGACACATGGTTTGGCTTGATGAAGACGCAAATTACTCTTGTTGGAATGTGAAGATTGAACTTGAAGATAAAAGAATTTTTATTATGTATCTTACCCCCTCAATTGGTGAATGAGTTATGGATGCATATCATAAGCCAATTGATATATTTGTGCAAATTATTGTGTGAAATGTATGGTGAAATTGTGAATGATATGAATGATGTAAATGTGATGTCATTTTTGCCCCAATGATGGAAGGGGGTTGTTGAAAGATGCAAGTGATTGATTCTATTTTTTCCCTAATAGAGAAAGGGGTTTTTGCCAAGTGTTGATGCTGTGATCATGTAAGATGTATCCCGTTGTGGGAGATCAAAATCAAATTTTGTTACCCCAAGTTTGGGATGATTCCATGTTGTTGAAGAAATTTTCGTATGGCATCATTGAAATGCAAAATTATGAATATGCAAAATATCAAGAACCAATCAGCCTAAGATCAAATGATTACTAGGAAGTGTATGCTATTTGAATCTATAAAATTCTTGATTGTTAAGGAGAATGATGTATTGTAATTTATCCATGTTTCAATCCCAATGGAGAAGGCCATTAATGACATTTGTTGAGCAAATTGTTCTTGGAATAGTTTCACTTGAAAGGTGAAGTACCAAAAATGATTTTTTTCCCACGATGAGATATTGTATGATGAAAAATGGCCAAGTGTACTTATGGTGATTTATTCATCTTACCGGATTGCATGGATGCAAATCACTACAATCACCAAGGAGATAGAATAAACCACTAGATACAAGGTTCACTTGAAATTGTATATGAACTTGGAAAATGTGCAAATACAATGATGTGAAAATGATGTTTTAGTAAAAATGTGATGAGAAATGCATTGATGATTGAATTGAGTGATTTTGTGAAATTTTGTATTGATTTGGAGTATTTTAAAGCAATTTTGGACAATTTTGTGCCTTATGGGTGCAAATAAAAGTTAGTCATCCAAATCAATTCATATTATCACAAAATTGAATGCAATTATGGAATTGATGATGAAAATGATGAAAATGGATGTTTTACAAAAATTTGGATCATTTTGTAACTTATAGTGTGATTTTTGCAACTTTTGATCATAAGCAAAAATTATGAATCCAAATATATTTTGGTTTTCACAAAGCATGAAATTATGATGAAATTGATGTTGGATGCAATTTGGAATGGTTTTGTGGAGGTAAGCTAAATTTTTGATCATTTTTGTTCTTTTTGTCAATTTTGACAGTAAACGCCAGTGGGCCCCTATTGCATGTGCAAACGCCCGCCAGAATTTGTTGTTCTCCAAACGCATGAAGGCATTTCAATGTGCCTAGAAGAACCCATGGGCATTTCAATGCACCTAAAACAATTATAAATATCCTACAAAAGGAAAACAAGTTCATTTGTGTGTTTGTAAATTTTTGGAGTTGTATCTGAGGGAGTAAACGTGTGTTTTGTCAAGGTAAGTACCTTTGAAGCTCTTTTTTTTTGTGCAAATAATTTTATGTTTTTTTTTCAATTTAATGTTTTTTCTTTTATGTATGTGCTACAATTGAGAATTTTGGAGGCTCGACATCAATTTTCACCTCTCATCTTGGGGATGAGGAAGGTAGTACAAGAGGACCATTGGAAGTGGTCAGAGATTGTGGGGCTAGCTAGGGTAGCCTGAATAGATGTGGTGAGGGTGAATGAGGGGTATATTTGTACCTTGGAAGAGAGATGAGATCCATATAGGGGGACATTTCTTCTCCCTAATAGAGATATGACTGTGACACTTGAGGATTTAAATCACATCCTCAAGTTTCTAGTGGAGGGCTTATGTGTCGAGGTTGGACACGATAAGGGATATGAGCTGAGTTGACTGTTCGAAGATGGGTGGTAGGATGTGAAGGTGGTGGATGGAGGGATTACATACTTGTCCATGTATAAGGATAATAAGTTGGATACCCTTCATGCTTTGGTGATGTTCATGTTGGCCAACATAGTGGCCTCGAATGGCACTAGAAACCAGTTCCCATGGAACCTTATCGAGTTGGTGTGTAACATGATCAAAACACCTTAGGTATATGCATGGGCTCCTACTTTATTGGTATAATTGTACTAGGAGTTATATGAGGTGAGGAGGTGGAGGTGAAAGGGACTAGGGTGCAGTTTGCTACTACAATGTTGGGATTAGTAGCACTTTAGTGTGTCTTGGCTTATTGGCTTGCCTACTATGTGATGGGATAGGGATCAGCCCTATGCTATGAGATGGCTAATGGTAAAGGAGGTACAACCAATTTGTTCTATTCTAACAAGCTAGTGGTATTAATATTTATAGGTTGGATTGATAGTAGATTAGTTGACATGAAGACCATGATGAGGTGCCATATGGATAGGTGATGGGGAGCATCTACGATGGGTGTGGTAGGCTAGGTGGGTAGTTGGGATGCACACAAGTGAGGTGGATATGATCTAGTTCTCATTGGTGCTACGATAGTTGGGACTAAGGTAGAAAGTTTTTGAGGTGCCAATGCTCTATAGGTATCATCAAGATGATATGGGTCTCCCTTGTGTTGAGGCATTGGAGGATGAATTATGAGGATGACGAGGAGATGGATCTCCCTGATGTGTATGATGCAAATACTACTAAGAAGTATAATGTATGGTCTACTACATGATCACCATGGGTATCGAGTTTGCTAGTAGATGGATGGAATTAGGATGGGAATGAGACAGAGGTAGAGGAGGCCGGTGAGGCTCCTAAGCATTAGAGGTACCTTCAAGAAATTAGTCAAAGGATGTTGTTGAGGGGTACAACTAAGAAATCTCTAGAGGGTGGGAGTGATGGAGGTGGTATGGATGATAAGGAGGATATTATAGATGGACCTCCAGGTTGAAGTGAGGAGGATTAGGCAAGGTTAGAATAGTTGGTGGCAGAGTGAGATGCTATGGTAGTGGCTTGGGACATAGAGATAGCTCGATTGTGGGATGGGGAGATGGCACATGGTGCGGAGATATATTTGATGAGCACTAGAAATACTCATATTTTGTACACATTTTCTTGATCATTATGCAGCTGTATAATAAGGATTGCATACTTTTATAAATTATTATATATATATTTGATGAAATTATGCGTGTTATCTAATTTGTGTGTTTTGAGTGTGTTTTGTGGAATTGTAGTTGGTTTAATTAGATTTGGATCAGTTGAGGTATTTTTGATGGACCTAGCACTTTGTTTCTTTGGGGGTCAATGTAGAGAACATAGGCACCTTCCTCTTCGAAGAAGGCACCAAGAGAAAGTAGGCACCTTCCTCTTCCAGGAAGGTGCCAAGAGAAAGTAGGTGCCTTCCTCTTCCAGGAAGGCACCAAGAGAACGTAGGCGCCTTCCTCTTCTAGGAAGGCACCAAAAGTAAGAAGGTGCCTTCCTCTTCCAGGAATGCACCAAGGAAAGAAAAGTGCCTTCCTCCTCCAGGAATGCACCAAAGGGAAGGAAGCACCTCCTCTCATCAGGAAGGCACAAACGAGAAGGCACCATGATAGGCAAAGTGCCTTCCTCCCATAAGGAAAGTGCCACTAGAAGACGCGCATTCCTCACAGAAGGTGAGTGCCTTCCTCCCATAAGGAAGGTGCCACTAGAAGGCAAGCGCCTTCCTCCCATAGGAAGGCACCAATAGAAGGTAAGCGCCTTCCTCTTCTAGGAAGGTGCCATGGCAATAAGATACCTTCCATATAGGGAAGGTGCCCGATATACTTAGGCACCTTCCTCATAAGGAAGGCACCTCTGTTCTTCGCCCGTTGACCAAATTTGCACGATGTGGACAATAGCGGCTGGTTTAGTTCCAACTCTACGTCATGTAGAGCTAAATTGGAGATCATACCAATGTATGAAAACATCTTACCAATGTTAGGTGAAGCACGAACCAATCAGTGAATACGTCGCCATTAGAACCAAATGCCAGTTTTAAGCAGACGTCGATTGCATTCACCAGACTATCTTAATTTAGTCTGGTATGAATCGACTATTGTAACATCTTTGTAATATAATTTCCATGGGTGTGTTATATAAACATGCGCAGACCGTTCTGAGAGATATATAGATTGATATAGAGATACAAAGATAGATAGATATTGTAACACTTTGATAAATATATTACAATTCTAAGAGTTCTAAGCGCATGTTTAGCTAGGAGGAAGCTGCTGGAGCCTGGGCCCACTCCAAGCCAGTATTTCTTCCCCAATTTTCTTCTATTTTCTAGATTAGTCTATTGCTTTTGAAAGGTCATTTACCTCATTACTATTCCTAGTATTTGTAGTAGATTCATTTTCAAGAATGTGTGAATGTTTCATTTCTGTAGATTTAATTATTTTTCTCTTACGTAAATTATTGAGGAGTGCATGAATGATTGACAACCATTTTGAAAACACCCCCCAATAGTAGGATTAGTAGATTCATCTCAAGTGGTATTGTAAGCAATCTTATTCAGACCCTTCGCAAGTTTACGAAGCTCCCTGGGTTGATAATTAAATGCACGGGCATGTGACAAAAGTAGGAAAAAGTTAACCTTGTTTGGCCCGCAACATTTTGGCATCGTTGTCGGGGAAGCGTCTCAATTAGATTATTTACAATACCCTAAAACCTTCCATCTAACCTTGTATGAGTTCTTCGAGAAGAAGAGGACCGGACGATCAGTTTATAAGAACCAATCCATCAAAACCAGAGTTAACCGAGCATTCTGAATTTGAATTAGACTTGCCCGACCCACCAGCAATCCATTGGAGTGAGGAACCACACTTTGTGCAAAGTGCCTCCTCATCCCATAAAAGTTGGGAAGAACAAATCATCATAAATCCCCTGTTTAATAGGACTCCCTTAGAGGAATCCGTGTTGTGGAAGGTTATAGAAGATCGGATGATCTCACCAGACAACCTTAGAGATTTGACTCAGAAAGTCTTAAACAACTGTAAGGCCATAAGCACTGCATTAGAAACCACATTTCTTGAAAAAATGGTTGATAATGATGAAGTATCATCTGGATTTAGTTTCCTGATAGAGGAAGGAGTAGGAGATTCCAAAATGAAAAACATATCCCCTGCTCACCTTTCATCCTTTAGAGGATACCCTACTGAGGACCCTGACCTATTTTTATTTAAGTTTTATGTCTTATGTAGGTCTGTGGACTACAAATCTAATACGTAGAAGTTGAAACTATTTCCTTCTATATTAGATGATGTAGCTCTGTGGTGGTTCATCGGTCTGGAAGACAAACACATTGCCACTTGGGACCAGATGAAGAGGCTATTTTTAGAGCAATACCAAGATTTCAAGGGAGAGCAAGAGACTCCAAGGAGGAGGTCCTGAGCATGACACAAAAATAATATGAGTCTCTCGAGGAGTACTGGGAGAGATTCAACTTTAATCTTCAATGATCTCCTCACGTGAGACTATCTAATAAGTCCCTCAAAAGCATCTTCTTGAGAGGACTTACCAATGAATCACTAGAGGCTCTTAACATGATCTTCAAAGGTGATTTCTACCAGCATGCTATGGAAGACATCCGACAAATATGCCAAAACTACTCAAGAAGGTGAGGCAAGGCCACCTCCAGAACCATGAAAGTGACTGCTTTAGTCATAAAGACAGAAATAGGTAACATGCTAGAGGATTTAAAAAGTGAAATGCTCTCATCTCTAGCATTACAGATGGATACGTTGTTGTTAGAGAAAAAGAAGCAATATAATGATGTAGCATTAGCTTATTTCTATCCAAAATGTAGAGGGAGGCATGCAAAGAATGCATACCCAGAGAACAAAGTCAGAGTATGCACAGTTTGTAGGCTAAATCATAAAACTCGATTGTGCCCACGATTGCCCAGTAATCAGGAGGAGGCTGAAAGCACAGATGCCTATTTCATAGGCAATAGGAAGAGTTGGCCATAGCCCCCTATGGGGAATATGCCAATCAGAATGCCACCATATGGGGGAGGTTCATACATGCACCAAGGACCACCTAAACCACCTAACATGGGGTGGTGGGGGCCATCACCCTGGTCTAATGCACCCCTAGTAGCATTCCTAAACCAGCATCCATGGATGCCATATCCATATCCTGGGTAGTAGTGGGAGGCCACACTACATGGAATCAGGCTCCATAGAATGTAGCACCTACTCACCCCCAATAGAATTTATCGTCATTTCCAATAGTGAGACCTGCACAGTTACCTGCACAACCGACGACAAATCTGAATAACAGAGTGAACCAGCCAGCATACAACGTGGAGGGTGAGATGTATCCTATGTACAATATTCAACTTAGGTCAGGTAGGCAGCTAGGAGTAGGAACACCTCCACTGGTAGAAGAGGAGGAAGGGGTATAAGAAACACCTTTGGTAGAGGAGGAAGAAACACTTGAGAGAGTGAGGCTCCATTTCCTAGTTGGGTGCAAGAATAGAGAAAAGTAACACAGCCAAAATTCAACATCTTGTCAAGCTTGAAGAACCTCATAATGACAATTCCATTATTTCAAGCAATATGAGATGTTCTAATATATACCAAGGTAATCAGAGAGATGTGTCTGAGGAGGCTGGGACAAAAAGCAATCTAGACTATCAACGTCATGGGTAAACTAGAATATTTGATGATGGACAGAACATGCCATCTGAAGTATGCAGACCCAGGCAGCCTGGTGTTGACTATAAAAATCGAGAGACATTCCCTGACCAACACGTTGGTTGATCTCAAAGCAGCCATCAATGTAATGCCTCAGGATACCATGCAGAGGCTACAAATCATGAACCTAAAACCCACCATGATAGTGTTGTAGCTAGCCCATCGATCGATCGTATCATCGAAAGGGATGTTGGAAGACGTTATAGTAACGGTCAGTGCATGGGAATGCCCAGCTGAATTTTTAGTTTTACAATCCAAAACTAGGCTGGGCAGTTACCCGCTCATATTAGGGAGGCCATGGATGGCAACAACTAATGCTTACATCAGCTACCAGGATGGGCTGATGACCATCTCCGATGGGAAAAATGTTAAAAGGCTGACCATTTCGCCTCCAGAACAGTCTGTCGACTCATTAGGAGAACCCATGATCATCGAGCATGGAAATCTAGAGTTGTCCATAATCCAGCCAGTGATGACATTGGAGGAGTTGATAGAAGAGTACAAATATGGTGCTACTCCATGGAGAACCCTCCATCTCTACACCTGGATTGCCATTGATTGGCACCCAAGATCACCATGTCTGGCAGACACACGTTGGGCCAGGAAGAACATTAAATGTCAGCAGTAGGTTGATGCCCACACAAATAACAAAATTAGAAGAGCTCCTGGTAAGGCACCAACAAGCATTTGCATGGTATTACTTAGATATGCAAGTCATCAACCCAGAGATCTGTATCCATAGGATTTATCTAGATGATCATGAAACTCCAAGCCGACAGTCGCAACGAAGAATGAACCTAATAATGAAAGAAATTGTCAAGGAAGAACTGCACAAACTCTTGGCTACCATATTTTTGATAGCGAGTGGGTATCACCGTTAGTGGTGGTCCATATGGTGAATCTGTGTGGACTATAGATCATTGAACAAAGCAACCAAGAAAGACCACTTCCTGCTCTCGTTCATTGATCAGGTCTTGGACACACTCTCGGGGAGGAAGTACTTCTCCTTTTTGGATGGATTCAGTGGATACAACCAAATCCAAATAGGAGAAGATCAGGACAAGACAACGTTCACCTGCCCATGGGGAATGTTTACCTATAGGGTATTGCCTTTCAGACTGTGCAACACACCTGCCACCTTTCAAATGGTGGTGCTTAGCATATTCTCAGATATGATGGGAGACGAGGTCAAGGTATACATGGATGACTTCACCGTCTATGGAGAAACCTTCAAGGAGGCAATGACGTATTTGGAAAGAGTGCTCGACAGAAGCAAGAAAAATAAATTATCCCTAAGTAATAAAAAATGCTTTATGATGATGCAAGAAGGCATCGTACTGGGGCACCACCTCTCTGCATAAGGAATAAAAGTTGATAAAAGGAATATTGAGATCATTAGAGACCTACCCAACCCCAGAACATAGAAGGAGGTAAGAAGTTTTCTTGGATCAGCTAGATACTATCGATGATTTATCGCCGAATTTAGAAAAATTTCCAAACCACTGCACACTCTATTATCTAAGGATATGGAGTTCAATTGTACGGAAGACTGTGAACAGCTAGACAAAATTCAATTAGATGCTTTGTAGAGGACAAAAATTATATAGAAGCAAAGAAAGCGGTGGCATGATAGCCACATTAAGCTAAAGCAGTTCCAAGAATGGGAATGGGTATTGTTGTACGATTATCAATTCTAGGAGAGGAAGGGAAAATTAATGCAGAGATGGATGGGGCCATATGAGGTGGTAGAGCTCATCAAGAATGGGGTGGTGCATGTTAAGACAATTGATGGCAACAACACCATGTTTACAGTCAATGGCCACCGACTACGCCCTTATAATACATTTGAAACATTATAGGTAGAATCCATAATAGGCGTGGGGGAGACCCCATCTTGCTAGATCTGGACTGAACTCTCACAGGTAAAATGGTGGGTAGGGAAGTGCTCACCCAAAATTAGTTAATGTAGTTTTTTTAATATAGTGTCTTTTTGCAAGGACGACACCCGCATGTAAGCTGTAGGCATCCTAACCCAGGGTCTAACAGGCACGTAATGTGTCTAACTGCATTTATTTTCCTTTTTTTTTTATTGCTTTTTGCAGGTGGAGGACCTGACAGCATGAGGGATAGGTATCTAGGAAACTAGGCCTGATTCGGCTCAACATTCTAACATCGGCTCATAGGTAGAAGCTAAGGCAGAATGAAGCAAGACTGGGAAGGCTTGATTACCCTTTCCTATTCAATCGCAACATGATTACTGACAACAAGGTGCCTTCCTTATAAAGAAGGCACCCAGCCAGAATAAGGTGCCTTCCTTATAAAGAAGGCGCCCAGCCAGAAGAAGGTGCCTTCCACATCCAGAAGGCACCCAACCAAAAGAAGGTGCCTTCCACATCTAGAAGGTGCCCAGTCAAAAGAAGGTGCCTTCCTTATAGAGAAGGCGCCCTACCAGAAGAAGGTGCCTTCCTTATAAAGAAGGCGCCCAGCCCAGTTCTAAGAGTTCTATTAAATAATAATAATAATAATAATATATATATATAGGTGCCTTCCGTGGCTGGAAGGCACCATATAAAAAAAAAAATCCAAGGCACCTTCCACATTAAGAAGGCGAATCCAGCTAGAGGCGCCTTCCACATCGGGAAGGAGCATGCAGATCGAAGCACCTTCCACATCCGGAAGGTGCATGTAGACCAAAGCGCCTTCCACATCGAGAAGGTGCATGCAGGCCGAGGCACCGTCCACATCGAAAGGGCGCATGCAAACTGAGGTACCTTCCACATCGAAAAGGTGCACCCAATCAGGAGCACCTTTCGTAGCAGGAAGGTTCCATCATCAAGAATGTGCCTTCCACCACCGGATGACACATCCAATTAGAGGAACCTTCCATCACCAGAAGGCACATCCATTCAAAAAGTATCGACAACATCGAGAAGGCACCACATCAGCACCTTCCACATGGGGAAGGTACCAAAGAATGCCTTTCACGTACAACCAGCACTCACGCCTCCTGGACGCCTCAAGCGGAATGAAGCATCACACGAATGAGCGACACCAGATGACCATACCCCTCCCTCGTGTCACAAATCGGCGAATCAGCGGCCTTCATGATGCCTAAAACATCGAATCAGGTACGTGCATGTTAATTCAAATTTTTATATAATTATTTATAAAATATGCAGTACCAAAAAAGATACCATCGTCATAAAGATCATATCCCCCCCATAGCCAAAACCACGTGCCAATGATATGGCACCTTCCATAACTACTAGGGTTAGGCACCTTCCCTAGTAGAAGATGCCTTCCTGAGGAAGGAAGGATAGAAAAATATAATAGTAGTAAGGGAAGGCGCCATGGGAGGAAGGTCTAAGAATCATGTAGTGAAGAAGAATGAACTAGGTGATACGGACAGAATCAGAGGAGCGGTGAAAACATAGTTCAAGGTCGAGGGATGGCTCGAATACTGTACCCTGGTCAGTCAGGGCTAGGACATGGAGGCAGCCAAGGAGTTCACTGCCTCCTTGAGGGGTGATGTGGCCCAAGTATGAGGGGTAGAAATTCTAGTCACCCTTGAGTTCATCTCACAGGAAATTGGATTGCCCCTCATAGGGGAATATGTATACAAAGACGGATTTTTGAAGCCATACGCAGAGGTGCTACTGTTAGGAGAGAATGTGCAGATAGACAAGGAGGGGTTACCCAAAAAATAGCCTCCCCATGAATCTGTGTAAGATATTCAAGCAGGTTGCTCGATTCTTCACATGCACCGAGAAATATACCCATCTGCATGTTAATCATGTGCAGTTTCTCAATCACCTGGTGCATGGAAGGAAGTTAAACATGCCCTTCTACTTGGAAAATTCTCTGAAGGACAAAGCGGCTCGGTACCAGAAGTGGGCACCGTCTGCCTTAGCCCACCATGGGCTGATATCGGCACTGGCCTGCCATGCAGAAGCGTAGAGGCAAAACCTCGATGCAGAGGGAGATGGCGGCCAAGAAATGTGACACGATGCTCTTTTCGAAGCAGGGCAAGACGAGGGATGCCCTGTAGAGGAAATAGCAAGCATCGAGAAATTGGCATTGCCCTATTTCATAGAGGAAATAGGGCACTCACCAGTGCCTAAAAATGCAAAGGAAAGAGGGTAGTCACCAGTGCCCAAAAACATAGAGGAAGGAGGGCAGTCACCAGTACCTAAGAGCATAGATGGAAGAGGGCATTCCCCAGTGCCCAAGCATGAGGAAGAAGGAGCACCGCTTGTTAGCGATGAGGATGAGTTTCACCCGACAGAACCAATCCCCAGGAGGAAATGTCTGTGGTGACTCCTCTCGATAGAGGAAGAATAGAGTGACCTGGAAGTAGACGTTGCAGCCCAAACCCTCTAGGAATTGATGAAACAGACTCCACAAGATGCAGGGACTTCTGGGAACAATGACCAGGTCGATGCGGCCTTGGAGGAGGTGCTCGAATGGCAAACCAATTACTGGATGACCCAAAAAATTTTGGAGGACTGCCAGAACAAGCATGTAGGGGAGTTGAAGGAACGAGACAGATAGATTGCCCAGCTCGAGCAGCTGGTTCAGCAGTTGCGAGAGGAAAACCAGCTGCTTCAGGATAAGGGAATGGAAAGAAGGGATTCATACACTCAAACTAATTAGGCGAAAGAAGTCCTGATGAATTCTCCCACATATTTTGAATGAGTATTCTCTTCGGGGGAAATTTGATCGAACGCCCGAAAGAGCAGCCCAGAGGCAGGGGAGAATTCCTCTATTTTTGGGAGTGAAGGGGAGAGAAGTCCCACAATACCCCCTATCATCATCCTAAGTTATACAAAGTAGGACGAGGGCCTCCAGCAGTAGATAGGACCAAAAGATAAGGAAGAAATCCCCAAATTTGAAGGAGAAGAGCCTGAGGGGTTGACACCAAACAGACAAGAGAACGAAGGATCACCCTCAGATATAGAAGCACAGAATGAAGAGAACGCTCTAGAGCAAGCCCCTCAGAGTGAGGAGATGTCCGCCAGGTAGAAATAGATGACCCCTATTCGAGCCATCGCATTTTCCATAGAGGCCAGAGGAAAAAGGCCCAGGACGACTCAAAAGAAGGCAAAGGTGACCTTCGCCAAGCCAGAAGAGGATGAGTGGGATATGCAGCCATTCACTGAAAGGTGAAAATAGTTCGAACGAATGCTCAAGGAGATGAAAGCAGCCAAAGAGGCCAAGAAGGTAGCCTCGAGGATGAGAGGAGATTGGCATCTGTGTTAATCCGAAAGAGGACAGCCAATTCTAGGATATTTACGACTCATCCCGGGGACGACCCTCCATGATGAGGAGGTATTTGGAATGATGGGGGGTATATGGCCCCCAATTGGAGTCCACTATCATTGCAAAGGAGAATGTAGGGCTTACTCTTGAAGCGGCTATATTATACAAGGCCCAAGTAGTACCTTCCAAGGGGGATAATTTAGATATCCCTCTAGCAGCGGTCAGACCTCTAGATGCTGATCTCTGGAAAGCTGTCGAAGTTGCATTCCAGTCAGTAGAGACGACGCTAGCTAGATCACTGCCAGTAGTGGCCAAAATGAGAAAGGGACAATCGATAGCCACACTCTCAGTTCCGCATAGGAAAAGGCAAGCCACACCTTCAGATGCCAGCGTGCAGAAGAGACAAACTCGAGCCGGAGGGGTAGTCGAACCCTCCAAGAAATGGCAACGATGAAGGATCAACCGGGCTACCTACAGTTTTGATGCCACGAGGGCGTGGCATATGTTAGGCATGGGGGGATGATGAGCACAAAAATGCTCATATTTTGTACTCATTTTCTTGATCATTATGCGGTTGTATAATAAGGATTGCGTACTTTTATAAATGATTATATAGATATTTTATGAAATTATGCGTGTTATCTAATTTGTGTGTTTTCAGTGTGTTTTGTGGAATTGCAGTTGGTTTAGTTAGATTTGGATCAGTCGAGGTCTTTTTGATGGACCTGGAACTTTGTTTCTTTAGGGGTCAATGCAGAGAACATAGGTGCCTTCCTCTTCCAGGAAGGAACAAAGAGAAAGTAGGCGCCTTCCTCTTCTAGGAAGGCGCCAAGAGAAAGTAGGCACCTTCCTCTTCAAGGAAGGTTCCAAGAGAAAGTAGGCACCTTCCTCTTCCAGGAAGGCACCAAGAGAACATAGGCGTCTTCCTCTTCCAGGAAGGCACCAAAATTAAGAAGGCACCTTCCTCTTCCAGGAAGGTTCCAAGGAAATAAAAGCGCCTTCCTCCTCCAGGAAGGCGCCAAAGGGAAGGAAGCACCTTCCTCTCATCAGGAAGGCACCGACGGGAAGGCACCACGATAGGCAAAGTGCCTTCCTCCCATAAGGAAGGCACCACTAGAAGACACACCTTCCTCACAGAAGGTGAGTGCCTTCCTCCCATAAGGAATGCACCACTAGAAGGCAAGTGTCTTCCTTCCACAGGAAGGCTCCAACAAAAGGTAAGCACCTTCCTCTTCCAAGAAGGTACCATGGCAATAAGATACCTTCCGTATAGGGAAGGTACCCGATATACTTAGGTGCATTCCTCATAAGGAAGGCACCTCTGTTCTTTGCCTGTTGACCAGATTTGCATGATGTGAACAGCAGCGGCTGGTGCAATTCCAACTCTATGTCATGTAGAGATAAATTGAAGATTGCACCAACATATGAAAATGTCTTACCAATGCCAGGCGAAGCATGAACCAATCAGCGAACACATCGCCGTTAGAACCAAATGGTAGTTTTAAGTAGATGTCGATTGCATTCACCAGACTTTCTTAATTTAGTCTGGGATGAATCGATTGTTGTAACCTCTTTGTAACAGAAGTTCTGCGGGTGTGTTATATAAACATGCACAGACCATTCTAAGAGATATATAGATTGATATAGATTCATATAGAGATACAGAGATAGATAGAGATTGTAACACTTTGATAAATATATTACAGTTCTAAGAGTTCTAAGCGCGTGTTCAGCTGGGAGGAAGCTGATGGAGCCTGGGCCCACTCCAAGCCAGTATTTCTTCCCCACTTTTCTTTTGTTTTCTATATTATTCTATTGATTTTGAAAGGTCGTTTACCTCATTACTATTCCCAATATTTGCAGTAGATTCATTTTTAGGAATGTGTGAATGTTTCATTTCCGTAGATTTAATTATTTTCTTCTTACGTAAATTATTGAGGAGTGCATGAATGATTGACAACCATTTTGAAAACACCCCCCAATAGTAGGATTAGCGAATTCATCTCAAGTGGTATTGTAAGCAATCTTATTCAGACCCTTCGCAAGTTTATGAAGCTCCCTGGGTTGATAATTAAATGCACGGGCATGTGACAAAAGTAGGAAAAAGTTAACCTTGTTTGGCCCGCAACAATCTTAATTATGGATAGAACAAGAGATATGACCAACTGCATGTGGAGGAAAGGACAAGATCGTGAGGCTCCAAGAAAAGCTACTAGAGAAGAGTCACTGATAGAGACATGATGTACAATGCCTTCGAGCTCGGGAAGGATCAGTTGATGGAGCACAACATTGGGCTTCCATATCCTCCATCCTCATCCATATTCGAGTCTGTTAGGTTTACTGAGCCTAGGTATAGCTCTAGGTCTAGGGCTCCTTCAGGGTCACAAGGGTCCTCTTATAGGCATTAGCTAGTGCTTAGATACACTTTTTGTACATGAGCCTTGGTGCTCCATTTTATATATCCTCTGGGTGTTCATTGTACATGCAATATATATATACATGGATTTTACTTCTTGTGTTATGCTCTTGTGTGAATGCTTTTGTGTGGATATTTTCATGTGGATTCATGTGTGTGTGGATGATTAATGCAAGTGATAATGTGTATATATGCAAATTTTCTAATGATCATTCATAGTTTAGAATTTTTTTGGCCATGTTTAGCATTATTGTTTAATCAGGGGTACCAAACTAGTGGTATGTAATATGGAAAACTCATGAAATGACATGGAATAAGATATGGATATTGATATAGAAGAAGATATGGATTTTGATATGAATGAAGATATGGATGTTGATATGGAAAACCAACTATTTTTCAGAGACTCGGACATACTAGTGGTATCAAACAAACTCACTAAATACTGCCTAATTGTTCTAAGACCAAATGTGTGTGCAGTGGATTTATTTACCAAACCATGAGTATGGTAATACCTAGAGGCAATCAAGAACCAATGTGTGCAAGTGAGTTCATTAACTCATCTTGAGTAAATTGGGTATGACCTATTATGGATAAGATCAAGAAGCTAGCTTATCCTTATGTGTATTCAAAGGTCTCTTTAAAAGAGATTTATCACCATGCATGAGTGTACTCCACTACAAATCAAGCATCTATAGCTCTGGTGGAGACTAGCTCCATAGTCCAAGAATTTGATCTTTTAAGATTTGGGGATGACTACCTAATAGTTTGACTGGAAATGTAGTACTATCCTTACAACTTGAGGATCTGTGGTGTGTAATGAAATATTTAGAGATTTGGGGAATTGGATTCTTAACCTAAGTGTGATGAGAACTGTACCCTATCCTTACTACTTTGTCTTTTATTTTAAAATTTGTGATAGTGGTGAAAACCACTATTTTTGTGGACTATGTTGCATAATGGGACAAGCAAGGATTACCCTTTTCACTTTGAGGTTCAAACCAAATATGGTATTATCTCTTTTAGACACAAGATATTTTTAATATGTGTGATTTATGTTTGGTTCAAGAATGTTTTGGAGTAAATTCCCAGAACTAAAGATTTTCTTAGTGAAAATGTGTCTTGGTCCTATAGGAAAATTTACATGTATTTATGGTTTTCTTAAAACACTAGGAGTGGATGAGTGATCAAAAACACCTAGGAATTATGGACATGTGACTTTTCTAATGATAATTTCTCTTTATGGAATGGTGCAATGAAATGGATGAAGTTTTGAAGGTGCCCTTGATTAAGGCAATATGACTGTATTGGATCAATCAATATCTGAACTGAATAAATGATCCCATATGAATGCAGTATATGAAATGTAATTTGTGAAATGGAATGAGTGTAATGTAGCTTGTGAAATGCAATTTTATGAAATGAAATGGGTGCAAAATGCAATGTATGAAATGTAATTTTTTTTGTAATAGCCATGTATATATATATATCACATTATGCATAGAATGCTTTCAAATGGATAAAATTAAGTGGTTCATGTTGGAAATTTTGAGTAATTATGGTGTCATTGATATCAAGAGTTAGTTCATCTCAGTGCAAGGGAATTGATAAAAATAAGGTTAAAATATTTATATTTTAAGCCCAAGAGATTTGGTACAAAGCCCCACATGGTTGGCCAAAAGGTGGTCTAAATATCTCGAAGGAAGAAAATGTTTAGGCTCCAAAAGGAAATAATATTATAATATTTATTATTATAATATTAAAGTTATAAATATAAAGCCTAAGGTCAATTATAAAATATTTATATTATAATGTTTTACAACCCAAAGTGGGTTTGGTGCCAAAAATATTTTTAAATTATTAAAACTCCGTCGACATCCTAGCATGGAGATAAATTCATATTTATATGATAAAGTTTGGTGGCCAAAGATATAAGTTTTGATGCGAGCGCCAAGTGATTAATGCTAATGGTTAATGTGAATTTCAGATGCACAATCATGTGAAATAAGGATGAAAGTTTTTATTTTAAAAACAAAGGAGAAATATTGGATGAATAAAGGGATAAGATCATAAAATTCTATCACCAACCAGGTGGTTGGTCTAGTTGTAGGATTGGCAGGGGAAAGGCGTTGACGGACAATAGATCCTACATTCGAATCCTAAAGACAATTTTTTTTTTTTTTTAAGAGCAAGGATGATAAATAGTGGCTAAATAATGCATTGTGGGTTTTGGTCCTTGTGAAGGCAGTTGGCCTAGCGACGGCCCAAGGGATGCTAGCACACTAGCAGGTGGCAGGCATTGTGTTTGAATCTCCCATGGCAATTTTTGGTAAGTGCTATTAATTTGTTGATTGCCTAAGGTTGAGGGTTAGGTGCATGTGGTTTATTTGATTATTGTGAGTGCTATTGACTTTGGGAGATAAAAGGGAAATTTTATATTATTCTTTGCATTTATTTTTGAAGAAAATTATAATGAAATATTTTGAAAGTGATTTAATGGAGTAATAAGGATATTTGATAAATCTATTATGAATGTGTTTTAGAAATTAAGAGGGAGCTAAAAGGTGTATGAGGTATTTTAATTTTTTGTATTTTTACTTCATTGTGAAGGGTTTGATTTTATGAGTTGATGCTATAGTTTGAGAAACCAAGAGAGTTGGTTTGGAATTTAATTGTGCACACATTTTGAAGGTTTACTAACTCATAAAAAGATGTTGTGCTAACCCTTTATAGTTGCAAAATATATTGTGTGTGAGGTAGATTTTTGAATACATATCTCCATAAGAGCAAGCAAAAAGGTTAAACAAATTCTAAGTAGAATTTATTTGTTTGAGGAAAGTATTTCTGAAAAAATATAAGTTGTGTTTGTGTGTAAAGTTTGGAAATATTTGAGCAGGTTAAGTGATAAGCCTTGAGGGCAGATTTGAGTAAGTCTTTGAGAAGGCTTGAGGATAGATTTGAGAAAGTTTTTGAGAAGGCTTAAGGATATATTTAAGCAAGTATTTGAGAAATCTTGAGGGCATATTTGTGCAAGTATTTGAGAAGGCTTGAGGATAGATTTGAGCAAGTCTTTGAGAAGGCTTGAGGGCATATTTGAGCAATTCTTTGAGAAGTATTGAGGATATATTTGAGCAAGTATTTGAGAAGGCTTGAGGATAGATTTGAGAAAGTCTTTGAGAAGTCTTGAGGAAAAAGTTGAGCAGGATTGACAACAGGTTTGACTGATTATTTTTTCAAGTTGTGTGTTAAGGCTTGGGACAGATTTGAGCAGAGTTTAAAGCAAGTTTTGTTGATGATTTATTCAAGATTTGTATTAAGTATTGGGGTAGATCTAAGTAGGTTTGATTTATGATTTGATCAATATTTGTATTAAGACTGGGGGTAGTTTTGAGAAGATATAGAAAGTAGTTGAGATAGATTTGAGAGAACCTTGTAATAAGGTTTAGTACAAATTTGAGATAGAGTTGAGAATAGACTTTGGAGGTGATAGAGCAAAGAGGAGAGCAGTCTCTAATGGATAGAGATCCATAAACCAGAGCAATGGGTACAAAGTTCTCCAATGGAGAGAGATCCACAAGCCAAAGCAGTGGGGGCATAAGTCTTCTAAAAGATCACCAACCAGAGGAGAGGGAATAGAGATCTCCTGTGGAGATATATCCATGAACTATAGCAAGGGGAAAGAGTTATCCTATGGAGTGTGATCTATGAACCAGCTGGAAAGATAGAGTTCTTCTATGGAGAGATATCCATGAACCAGTTGAGGAGATAAATTTCTCCTCAATCAAGTTCCACAAACCAGAGCAATGGAAAAGAGTTCTCCTGTGGAGAGAGATCCACAAATCAGAGCATAGGAGATTGGTGTCTTATTTGGAAAAAAGTCCATAAACATTGTAATAGGGAATTCATTCCTAATAGATTTGTTGAGAAAATTTAGAAGAAATATTGGTGAACCATGTTAAATTTGTGTTTCTCTTGTGTGTGAGTATTTGTGTATTGCTTTGATTACTTCTATTGATATTGCCATTGATAATATTGGATAATATTATTTGGGAAAGAAAAGTAAAATTTGATCTTATATTGTTCACCCCCCATCTCAGTATAAGCCCGTGTTCTTTTGAAAGAGTCTAACAGCTTGAAGGAAGAGGTTACAAGAACATAGATGATATCTCAAAATGGATCGTGATCAAATAAGGCACCATTGTTCGATGGGAACAATTATGCTTTCTAGAGCATAATAATGAGGACTTAATTGATGGCACAAGGATATGATACATAGCAATAAGTTGAGGATGGGTTCACACCTATAGCTAATCCTCCCACAGATAAATATGGTAAGATCTTACATATGAATAATGTAAATGCTATGAATGCAATCTTAAGTGGATTACGTGAAGCAAAATTTATGAAATTTATGCATTGCAAATCAGTAAAATATATTTGGGAAAAATTGAAGCAAACCTATGAGGAAAATAAAAAGGTCAATATGGAAAAGCTACAAAACCACAATAAAAGGTTTGAAAATTTGAATATGGAATATGAGGAGGATATTTTTGCATACTTACTTCATGTGGATGAGATTGTTAATACCATGTGTGGACTTGGATTTGAAATTGAAGAATACGATGTTGCTCAGAAAGTTTTAAGGTCACTTCCTACAAGGTATGATGGTAAAGTTTAAGCTATAGAATAGATGAAAGATATTGAGCACTTGACTATGGATGAGTTACATGGAATTCTCACAGCCTATGAGATGAGAATAGTAAAGGATCCCAACTTCAAGAAAGAGACATCCTTAAAAGCATCAAATAAGACAAAGGATAAGAAACCATAATTAAGTGGTGAGTCAAGCAGTGATGAAGAATCTAATTATGATAGAATAAATAAGAAGGATACAAGAAAGCACAAAGGTATGAAAATAGTGAAATGTTTCAATTGTGGAAATTTTGGTCACTATGCATCTAATTGTCCAAAAGTTGGAAGCAGTAGCAATGAAGAGAAATATGATCATAATAAAAAGGAAGGAAGAAAATCTAGGTATGAAAAGAAAAATAGGTATGGTCAAAACAAGCATGAAAAGTTCTTTCAAAGGCACAAGAAGAGTTTCTATGTTGATAAGTGAAGAAAGGCTTCAAGTGACAGTGATGAAAGACCCTCAGATAGTGAAGAAGAAGAAATTCTATTTTTGGTACTATAAGAGGAAGAAAATGCTCCTATTTTTGGTAACTTTTGTCATCTTGAAGATCACTGTACAAAGAATGGGTTTGGTAGAAGTGAAGAATAATATGAAGATGCTCTTTAAGACCAAGAAGTAGAACAATATTTAGAAAATTAAGAAGAAGGCACAATAGATCTAGAAGCAGAACTTATTCTTGCTCTTAGAGAATTGAAAAAGGTTAGAAAGTAGAATTCAAGACTAAAGGTTCAAGTTCAAGAATGTGAGGAAGAAAAAGGAAAGCTTATACTAGACCTGACAAACTCAAAAGCTAAGGCAAGGAAAATTAAAGAAGTCATGAGTGAAAAGCTAGAAGCAAAAGAGTTAGAATGTGAAAGATTAGAACATGAGGTAGTTTCACTAAGGAAGGAAGTGAAAGACTCTAAGGAAAAGCTACACATATTTGGGAAAAGTTCAAGACTTTGGATAATATTATCAATGGAAAAATATCTTCATCTATCAAAATACGACTTGGTTTTTGAGGACAAGGGAAGCAAGAAGAAGTTTCAAGCGCAAGCTCAAAGGAAAAAATTTCAGAGGAAGAGAGTGAAGGAGAAATTGAGACTTATGAGGATAAGTTGAAGAATAGAAGCTTCACTAAAGAAGGAAACAATGCACAAACAAGGAACATGGATCATCACAAAGAAGAAAGGACTAAGATACCAATGGGTTCAAGGCAAGATTTCTTCAAAGGACGTTGCATGTAACAGGTTTGTTCATAAGGCTATGCATTGCAAGGTTCATGGAAAGAAGGAATATGGTTTTACAAAGAGGAAATTAAAATATGGACATCTCTTTCAAGTGTATTGCTACTCTTGTAATTGATTTAGTCATAAAGCAATTCACTACAATGTTCATGATAAAAATGAGTATGGATTCACCAGGAGGAACTTCAAGATATTCACACTTTCAAATAACTACAACATTAAGTGTTATAAGTGTAATAATGTTGGGCATAAGGCCAAGTGGTGTAAAATAGAGCTTCTAGAGATAAGCAAGAATAGGGACACTCAAAATATCAAAAGGGCATGTTGAGAAAGAAGTTTGACAAAGGAAAAGAGCATTGTATGCTTGGAGTAGTTTTACTACCACCCCAAAATTGATCACCTCAAGGTGAGGAGGTGGGTAAGGGGCTAAGCTAAGAGTCTTATCTTTAGCCCCAAATGAGTCCCTTTGCCATTTATTTCAAAGGTGAAGAGATTTGAGTAAAGGGGAGAGCATTCAATCAGGGGGAGCAGTTTCTCAGGGGGAGAAAATTTGGAATCAAATGGTTTTAAAAAAAGGAATTTTTAAGAAAAGTTTTAGAAAAGGGTTGCCATCAATGACAAAGGGGGAGATTGTTGGAAATTTTGAGTAATTATGTTGTCATTGATGTCAAGAGTAAGTTAATATTAGTGTAAGGGAATTGATAAAAAGAGGGTTAAAATATTTATATTTTAAGCCCAAGAGATTTGGTACAAAGCCCCACATGGTTGGCCAAAAGGTGGTCTAAATATCCCGAAGGAAGAAAATGTTTAGGCTCCAAAAGGAAATAATATTATAATATTTATTATTATAATATTAAAGTTATAAATATAAAGCCTAAGGTCAATTATAAAATATTTATATTATAATGTTTTATAACCCTAAGTGGGTTTGGCACCAAGAATATTTTTAAATTATTGAAACTTCGTCGACATCCTAGCATGGAGATAAATTTGTATTTATATGATAAATTTTGGTGGCCAAAGATATAAGTTTTGATGTGAGCACCAAGTGATTAATGCTAATGGTTAATGCAAATTTTGGATGCGCAATCGTGTGAAAGAAGGATGAAAGTTTTTATTTTAAAAACAAAGGAGAAAGCTTGGACGAATAAAGGGATAAGGTCATAAAATTCTATCACCAACCAGGAGGTTGGCCTAGTGGCAAGCTTGGTAGGGGAAAGGCATTGGCGAACAACAGATCCTATGTTCGAATCACGAAAACAACATTTTGTTCATTATTTTAGAGTAAGAAGGATAAACAACATCTAAATAGTGCATTGTATATTTTTGTCCTTGTGAAGGCGGTTGCCCTAGCGGTGGCCCAAGGAGCGCTAGCTCGATGGCAGGTTGCAGGCACTGTGTTCAGATCTCCTGCGGTAAGTTTTTGGTAAACACTATTAATTTGTTGATTGTCTAAGGTTGAGGGTTAGGTGCATGTGGTTTATTTGATTATTGTGAGTGCTATTGAATTTGGGAGATATAAGGGAAATTTTATATTATTCTTTGCATTTATTTTTGAAGAAAATTATAATGAAATATTTTGAAAGTGATTTTATGGAGTAATAAGGATCTTTGATAAATCTATTATGAATGTGTTTTAGAAATTAAGAGGGAGTTAAAAGGTGTATGAGGTATTTTAATTGTTTGTATTTTTACTTTATTTTGAAGGGTTTGATTTTATGAGTTGATGCTATAGTTTGAGAAACCAAGAGAGTTGGTTTAGAATTTAATTGTGCACACATTTTGAAAAATTGCTAACTTATAAAATGGTGTTGTGCTAACCCTTTATAGTGGAAAAATATATTGTGTGTGAGGCATATTTTTGAATATATATCTCCATAAGAGCAAGCAAAAAGGTTAAATGAATTCTAAGTAGAATTTTTTTGTTTGAGGAAAGCATTTCTGAAAAATATATAAGTTGTGTTTGTGTGCAAAGTTTGGAAATATTTGAGCAGGTTAAGTGAGCAGCCTTGAGGGAAGATTTGGCAAGTCTTTGAGAAGTCTTGAGGGTATATTTGAGCAATTATTTTGAGAAGGCTTGAGGACATATTTGAGCAAGTCTTTGAGAAGGCTTGAGGACATATTTGAGCAAGTATTTGAGAAGACTTGAGGACATATTTTAGCAAGTCTTTGAGAAGGCTTGAGGGTATATTTGAGCAATTATTTGAGAAGGCTTGAGGATATATTTGAGAAAGTATTTGAGAAGGATTGAAGATAAATTTGAGCAATTTTTTGAGAAGGATTGAGGGTATATTTGAGCAAGTCTTTGAGAAGGCTTGAAGGTAGATTTGAGCAAGTCTTTAAGAAGGATTGAGGACAAATTTGAAAAATTATTTGATAAGGATTTATGGCTTATTTGAGCAAGTCTTGAATAAGTCTTGAGGATAAATTTAAGCAAGTATTTGAGAAGGCTTGACGACAGAGTTGAGCAATATTGATAGTAGGTTTGATTGATGATTTGTTCAAGTTGTGTGTTAAGTCTTGGGACAGATCTAAGCAGAGTTAAAAGTAGGTTTTGTTGATGATTTGTTCAAGCTTTGTGTTAAGGCTTGGGGTAGATCTAAGTAGGTTTGATTACTAATTTAATAAATATTTGTGTTAAGGCTTGGGGTAGTTTTGAGCAAAGATAGAAATAAATTAAGACAAATTTGAGCTAACATTGTAATAAGGTTTGGTACAAATTTGAGATAGAGTCGAGGATAAACTTTGGAGGTGACAAAGAAAATAGGATAGCAGTCTCTAGTGGATAGAGATCCATTATCCATATCAGTGGGGATGGAGGTCTCTAGTGGAGAGAGATACATAAGCCATAGTAGTGGGGGAATAAGTCTTCTAGAATATCACCAGCCATAGTAGAGGGGATAGAGATATCCTGTGGAAAGAGATCCACAAACTAGAGCAAGGGGAAAGAGTTCTCCTATGGAGTGTGATCCACGAACACACTAGGAATATAGATTTCTATGGAGAGATATCCATGAACCAATTGAGGATATAGAGTTCTCTTGGATCAAGTTTCATGAACTAGAGCAAGGGGAAAGAGTTCTCCTATGGAGAGAGATCCAAAAATTTGAGCATAGGGGATTGGTGTCTCCTTTGGATAGAGGTCCATAAACATTGTAATAGGGAATTGATTCTTAAAATATTTGTTGAGAAAATTTAGAAGAAATATTTTCTTCGTGGAGTAGCCCACATTGGGTGAACCACGTTAAATTTATGTCTCTCTTGTGTATGATGATTTGTGCATTGCTTTGATTATTGCTATTGATATTTCCATTGATAATATTGGATAATATTGTTTGGGAAAGAAAAGTAAAATTTGGTCTTATACTACTCATCCCCATATCTCAGTATAAGCATGTGTTCTTCAATTTGATCTCTTCAACTCCCTCTATACTGGCAAGTCTATAATTTACTTTACCCGCTTTTTGAGTAACAATGTATGGACCTAACCAATTAACCATGAATTTATCATGAAGATGTGGTAATGCATTGGTGTTTTGTTGATTCTCTTTAAGAACAATATCTCCTACTTGGAATTCACATAGATGAAATTTGGCATTGTAAGCATGCTTTAGGTGGTCTTGATATACTCTTAAATGCTCTAAAGCATTGAATCACCTCTCATAAAGGAGTGTGAGTTGGTCAAGATGTGCTTTTCTAGCAGTATCATCATCTATGAATTATTGCAATAAAATTTGCAATGAGAGAATCTCAAGCTCAAGAGTCATGACTACTTTGGCTCCATAAACCAATGAAAATGGTGTTGCCCCATTAGGCATGTGAATGCTTATTTTATAACCCCATAGTGCCAAGGTAATTTGTGTGTGACAATCTTTGTGATTATATTTAACAAGTTTCTTGAGAATAGCAATTAAAGTCTTGTTGGTAGCCTCAACTTATCCATTTGCTTATGGGTAATAAGGAGTCGAGAAATTGTGTTGGATATTATATTTCTCATAAATTTCTTGAACATCCTTGTTATTTAAATACTTACCATTGTCAAAGATGATGTTCGATGGAATACCAAAATGATAAATGATATGATGAAATATAAACTCCACAATTCCTGGTCTTGTCGTACTAGTTAGAGGAATTACCTCAATCCACTTTTTGAAGTATTTTGTGGCTGTGATGATCAATGTATTTTATCTCGAGGAAGAAGGTAAGATTTTACCAATTAAATCTAGACCCCATTATGAAAAATGCCAAAGGCTTTGAATAGGCTATAATGCTTGTGATGGCACATGAGTTAAATTAGCATGCTCTTGATATTGCTTACAATGTTAAAAACTTGGAATTTGAATCTCCATATTTCAACAAAAGAGCCCTTGATTTTTGCCTCCAATAGATTTTCTCACAGGCCAAAATGTTATGGAACTCTGCTAGTTTTTTTTGTTCCTCCTACCTAGTAGTTTCATCAACATCACCGTGTTGAATCCTCTGATAAATTATCTTTAAACTTTCAACAACCTATTTTTTATTTTCAAATAGGTTCCCAAAGACCTCTTTGTTCCAAGTTTGAAGCTTTTCCTTAACAAAATTTAATTTGCCAGTAAGTTTAAAAGTTGCACTACCCCTGACAAGCTGTTGTCACCACTAAATTAAGTTATCTCTAAAACTGAAATGTTTGATCCACATAGATTGAAATCTAAAAGGTTTCTTGAAGGACATAGAGTTAGGGATCTCCAACAAAATGGAATTATGATCAGAGGTAATTTTAGGAAGGGCTTGTAGGGTAGAATCACCGAAGAGAATTGTAACCTCCTTTGATATAAAAAACTTGTCAAGCCTTTCTTGAATGAGATGACACCCTATCCACTGATTGCTCCAGGTATAATTCGCTCCTCTAAGTTTTACATCCACCAACATGTTGGAGTTCACAAAGTCATTCAACTCATCCATGCTCCTGATAGGTGGTCCATTTCCACCCATTTTATCTAAAGGGTAAAGAGGAGTGTTAAAATATCCAGCCAGAATCCAAGGGACATTATGGAAGATTTCATTCATATTGCCTAAGTACTCCCATAGTAGAGCTCTCCCTTGAATTGAAGTCGGGGCATAAATATTTGAAAGGATCCACAACCTATTGTTGTTTATTTCCTTAAATAAAACACTAAGAACCCTATCATATTTTTGAATAATGGTGCCTTCTACTATTTGGGGATCCCACAAAGTCATAAGGCCTCTAGATGCTCCTCTGGCTAATTTGCAAACCATCTCCCCTTGATTCCATATTTTTTTGCTACTTTTTTTAATTCAATCTCATCAGTTTTTGTTTCTTGCAACATGATAATAGTTGGATTCACTTGATTTATTATTGCACTGACTTCCCTGTAATAGAAGCAATAACAGGATAAAAATTTAAAAAAAAGCATATTGTTCTATTACTCAAGACTTAACAGAAATCAGAAAGGAGGCAATAACTTATTTCAATTCTATCCCCAGTCAGGAATCACAGTGCAATGAGGAGGCCAAATATATTCTCTTGCAATCCATTCCTAGCATAATAAATGAGGATATAAACCTTAATATTCTAGCTCCATTTTTTTATGAGGAAATTAAGAAAGCCTTGTTTAGCATGGAGCCATACAAATCCCCGGGACCCTATGGATTTCCCCCTCGTTTCTATCAAGATTTTTGGAAAATTGTAAGTGAGGATGTAATTTTTGCTATCATAGAAGTCTAAGCAAGCAATAATATCCCAAAAGGTCTCAAATCTACTTTTATTTCTATAATTCCTAAGAAGCAAACCCCTAAATCTATGGCTGACTTCAGGACAATCAGTCTGTGCAATGTTTCTTACAAGATTCTAACTAAAGGCATTGCAAATAGAATGAGAGATATTCTACCCCGCATCATAGATCTATGCTAGGGAAGCTCTTTCCAGGGTAGGTCAATATTGAATGGAGTTATCACAGCTCATGAAGCTCTGCACTCTGCTCATAAGACTAACAGGTCTATTTTTACCCTCAAGCTTGATATGAACAAAGAATTTGATAGGCTAAATTGGGACTTTTTGATTGCTATCCTCCTTAAGTTTGGTTTTCACCACCAATGGGTTAATTTGATCAAAGAATGCATTTATAAAGCATGGTTCTTGATTCTGGTTAATGGAACAACTGTTGGTTACTTTCAAAGTCGTAGAGAAATTCGGCAGGAGGACCCCCTCAGCCCCATGTTATTCATCATTGTGGCAGAAGCTTTAGGTAGAACCATCAAAAATGCTTGTAGTTCAAGGCTAATATCAAGAATCAAGGCAACATCTCTCACTAGGGCTTTTTATCACCAAAAATTCATTAATGATACCCTTCTATTGACTAAGGCACCGATGGTTGAGGCCAAAGGAATTAAATACATCCTGCAACTCTATGAGGACGTTGCTGGTCAAAAATTAATTTTAGTAAAAGCAAGTTATATTTCTTGAACACCCCCATTCAGAGGCAAGGAAGGATTGCAAAAATTTTAGGGTGTGATGTAGAAAACCTCCCCACTTCGTATCTTGGTCTCCCTCTTTTCATTGGTTCTCCGAGAGAGTCAATGTGGGATAGGGTTATTGAAAGAATTCAAAAAAACCTTGTTGGATGAAAAGGTCATCTTCTATATCAAGCACGAAAGCTGACCCTCACTAAGGCCTCTCTTTAGAGCATTCCAGTCTATTTCCTCTCCATTTTCAAAGCCCTTGTGAAGGTTTTCCAAAAATTTGAGAAACTCCAAAAAGAATTTTTATGGACTAGATCAGAGGAGAAAAAAGGATACACCTTGTAGGATGGACCAAAGTGTGCAGACATAGGGAAAATGGGAGCTTAGGTCTGAGGAGAATTGCTCATGTGAATTTAGATTTACTAGCTAAGAAGGTGTGGCACCTCATTTTTGGTGAAGAAAATGAATGGACAACTATCATCAAACGAAATTATCTTCAAAATATGGAATTTCTAAGTGACTCAGTTCCAATCAGAGGTTCTACTTTTTGGAAAGCAATTCTCAATTGTAAAGAAATCATCAAAAAAGGTTTAATATGGTTTTCAGGCAATGGTGAGAGGATAAATTTCTAGAATGATAGGTGGGCTAAGGATGAACCACTAACACAATATCCTAACTTATCCTGAATCAAAGATATCATAGAAGAAATCATTGGCAGAAAAGTCTTCGATTACATGGTTGAGGACAAATGTAGAATGAAGTGGAAATAAATAAGGATTCAGGAATTTCAAGTGGAATCAAATGATCTTTGTAACATTCTCGAGCAACATTTTATCCCCATGAGACCCAAGGAAGATCAAGTGACCTGGGCTCCTACGAAAAATGGGCAGTTCACTGTTAAATCAGCTTCGAAGCTTCTGCTTGATGATGAGGATTTTGTCCTCCAAAAGGATTTAGTTTGGATAAAAAAATTAATTCAAAAAATTGCATTCTTTTCATGGCTAGTTATCCAAGGAAGAATTATAACCATTTAAAATATGATGTGTAAAGGTATTTGTATCACTAATCGATGTTATCTGTGCAAGGCTAATTGGGATACCATTTATCACATTTTCCTTGAGTGCCCTTTTTCCTTGATTGTCCTAAGTGGGATTTTTTAGGCCTTCAATATTTCTTGGGTTAAACCAGCCACCGTACTTGATTTTTTTGTCTAGTGGCCTTGCCACTTTTCAAGCCAAAGACTTAGATACATGTCAAAAATTTGTTTCAATCACTATATTTGGCAGGTGTGGTTAGAAAGGAACCATAGAGTCTTTAATGATTCTATCCATGATCATCAAACTATCATTGCTAGGATTCTATCCTTTACCAATGAGAATGTGAACCTTATCCCTTTTTATAGTCGTAAACCTCATCTGCAGGAGACCACAATTGCTCAATATTTAATCTTAACCTTGTTATATGAGTCTGTGCCTAGGGTAGTCAACCCCAGAGCCAATGTTAAGTGGTCCCCACCTCCTACGAGTTGGTTTAAGCTTAATTTTTATGGAGTGTCTAAGGAAAATCCTGGTAGAGCAAGCGCTGGTAGCATTGTGTGAGATCATAATGGGAATATGATGCTTGCATTTTCTAAATATTTGGGAACAAGGATGAACAACAAAGTTCAAGCTAGAGCTATGTGGAGAGGCCTTCAAATGACTCAAGACTTAGAAGGCAATTTTATCATAGAAGGAGACTCTATGCATGTTACAAATCTCCTCAATAATTGGAAAACACCTCCTTGGAGGATTAAAACAATTGTTGAAGAGGCTAGGATCCTTTTCCAAGGAAGATAGGACAGAAAAGCCCAAAATGCATTTCAGGAAGCTAAAAAAGTTGTTGATAAGCTGGACAATTTGGGTGTCGATGGTGATGGACTTTTCAAATGGAACATGGTGTCCCGAGCGAAGTAGAGGAGCTTATTCAACAAGAATTCCAAGAATGATAGTCAAATTTACCAACAAAGAAGGCACTGTAAGTTTGAAGGCTAAGAGTATTCCCGTATCTTTTTTGAAATGGACTCATAATAAAAAATATTCGAGCTGTCAGTCTTGGTGGATGCTGCTTGGAAATAGCACAAAGACTAATGGGGACAGTCACATGTCAGATAACATGGCTCCTATTTGTATTAGTAATTTAAGGTTGGTTGATAATCACATGGAAAGAAAGAAATGAAAATATAAGACTTTGAACCAGAGCCATGTGGACCACCATATAGCCACTGCCATAAATCTAGCCAGTAGGTTCACTTCTCCAAGGCTAATTGGCCAAGACGGGATGTGGTCCCAAAGCATGTCATATACAAAAGAAAGCAATTACCACATAATTATTAAGAGTAATTTTCAATACAGAGCTTGTGGGAGCTTTTTTTAGTACTCTGCTATGTGTGTGTGCAACTTTTTGTTTCTCCACTATTTCAAGGAAGGGATCTATGTCTGTTTCTTTTTTTGTAATTATTATGCAAGTGTGTTTTCTTGGGGTATACCCAAAATGTTGTATGGGAAGTTTTTTTTTGATAATAGGCTATGTACCTTACCGGATGTAATGGCTTTGGTAGCATGTAGATTTTACATATATAGGATCTTTAGTAAAGACATGTTCATCAATAGCCTTGGGTTGATTTTTGTAAAAGGTTTTGGGTCAACCTATAAAACCTGGTATTAATGCTATAGTATATTATCTACCAAAAAAAAGATATTGCTTACAATGTTTGACATGTGTGCAATAGTATCATTCTATTGTGGGTCAATAATAATCCATGCATAAAATACTATTTACAATGGCCATTCCACTAAAATGACCACAACAAGTACTATCATGATATTCGACTATGGCTCTTTGTGCCTCGGTAGACTTGAGACAATGAAGGATAGTTCTGTCATAACTACGTTTATACAACACATCCCCCATGAGAGTAAAGTGAGTTGTATTTTTATTGAAAGTACATTTAGCAGTTCATTACATATTTTATGGGAGTGTTCCAAAGTTGAGAAAGGCTATTATTTGATTTTACCAAGGCTCATATGGTTTTGATGGATAAATCAAACATCCTTTTCATACTTAGATTAAGCATGGATAATTGTAGATTTAGAGATCATTGTGATTATGAGTGGTTGTACCTCTCCTAAGGTATCCTTTGGAATCAATGATCCAAGAGAGGCCATCGCATCTACAAATTTATTAGTCAAACGTGGTAAACTATCAATTTCATACCAAGTAAACTTAGAGAGAAATTTCATTGCTACTTCATGGTAAATATTTATGGTAGGTTCTTTGCATTGGTATTCTCCTATTACTTGTTTAACAACAAGTTGAGAATCACCAAATATCCTGATACATTGTATACCCATAGCTATGGCTGCTTGAAGACCTAATATTAAGGATTCATACTATGCATTTTTGTTGGTGCATTGGAAGTCTAGTTTGAATGATAAGGGGATAGGCACCCCTTGGGATGTATGAAACATGACTCTAGCACCTTGACCTTTTTTCACACTTGAAACCATCAAAGAATAGAGTGATATCGACATCTTCCTATGGAATAACATATTTTTATTTGGTGATAGTGAATACCGAATCATCTAGAAGCTCAATAATCAAGGTATGATCACTATGTAGTGGAGCTTTTGCAAGCTGATCAACTATAACCTAACCTTTAATGGATTTTTGGCTTATGAACTCAAGATTAAATTCAATGAGAAGCATTATCCATTTAGCGGTATGGGTGTTATTATAAGTGTGAGACATCATATAACGTAGAGGATTTTATCTAGCTATGACATATGTGGTGTGACTAAGCATATAATATCTAAGTTTCTTAGTGGTAAAAACTATTGCTAGGTATAATTTTTCCATGTAAGAGTATCTGGTTTCATAGCTTACCAATGTTTGACTAATGTAATAGACAAATTTCTTGAGCATTGTCCCTAATGTAAAGTCCATTGCTGAAACATAAAGATGAAAGGGGACCCCTAGACGAGGAGGAGCAAAGACTGGTGGAAAGGCTAGGTATTGCTTAATGTCATCAAAGGCTTTTTGCATTCATCTATCCATGAAAATGGAACCCCATTTTGTAAAAGATGATTGAATTTCCTACATTTTTTAGAAAGTTACGCAATGAAATGACGGATTGATTGAATCTTTCCTTGTAAACCATGCAATTTCTTTAAGTTTGTTGGAGGAGGCATCTCTATGATGGTCTTGACTTTGTTTGTGTCTACCTCAAAGCCTCTTTTGGAGACAATGAACCCTAGAATTTTTCCAAAGGTAACACCAAAGACACATTTCTTGGGGTTCAACCTTATATTATGCTCTAAAAGTTGATCAAAGACTTTTTTCAATACACCAATGTGTTCTTATCGAGTTTTAGATTTTTCTAAGAGATCATCCACATAATATTCAATAACCTTATGCATGTAATCGTGGAAAATGTATGTCATGGCACGTTGAATGTTTTTTTGTATTGGTCATTAGGATTTATTTGAATTTGATTGTATCCTAAAAAATTGTCCATTAGAGAAAGCATTTAATGGCCAGCGCAAGTGTTGATAAGAGTATCAATGTTTGGAAGAGGAAAATCATCCTTAGGACACGCTTTATTGAGATATCAAAAATCAATGCAAATGTGTATCACCCAGTTAGGCTTGTGAATGGGTACCATGTTTGAGAACCACTTAGGATAGTCAATGGGGGACAATGAAACCCACATATAATAGCTTTTGAAGCTCTTATTTGACCAAGAGGGCAACGGTAGGATGCATCCTTCTAAGTTTTTGTTTGACTAGCTTAGCATCAAAGTTTAAGGTGAGATTGTGGACAACCAAATTAGAGTCAAGACCAGGCATATTTTTATAATACCATGCAAAAATTTCCTTCTTCCTCTTGAGGAGAGCAATTAATTGCTCTTGTTCATTTGTAGATAAGCTTTTGCCAAGTTTGACAATTTGGGGACTACGTCTGAACTAAGGTTCACATCGATGGTATCTTCAATAGATATGTGAGAACCTTCCTCAAGTTTATGGGAAGTTGGGATTATATGAATATCATCTATGATGTCATCAAACTCTTCTGACGTAACCTTGTCTATGTATGCCTAGAAAACCTTAGGATCTGAAGGTGAAGGTGAAGGTGAATGTGGGGGTGATGGAGGAATGTAATTAGCTTAAGCCTTTAACAGTTTCTTGGACAAGACAAACTCAAATAAGGATGGTGGTGAGGAAATTCAATCCATATTAATAAGACTCATGTCAATATCAATTGGCTTTGCCAAATCATATAGATTATGAAGTGGGGTGAATAAGTCAATAGGATTCATGTTGACTTAAGAGAAAAATGGATGGTTGGCCAAGGTGAATGGATGGGTGGATCTTGTTTGGTAGAACCAATGCTAGAAATCTATTAAACTTGAACAATAGCAAGCAATACAAATAAATGAAATGTACAATTTTTTTTTTTTTGAAATTTGTTTTTGTTTTTGTTTTGTTTTTTTTTAATTTATTTACATATGTTACAAGTAAAAGGTTGGTGATGTGGATCAATGGAATGAAGGTGGTGGTTCACCAGTTGTTTTGGATTGTTCTTATGGAAGAAGTAAGTGAAATATGGGATGATGAATGGGGAACATTCTAAGGTAAAACTCATCCTTTGCGGTGTGTGGAATGATGGGGTGTGATTCCTCTTCAAATTCATCAAAATCTATCAATATAAGGTTAAATTCTTCATAGATTTCATCTTCAAAGTCATCAATATGATGAATATCTTCTCCTGAATTAAAATTTAAGCTTTGGAAATCTTTTTCAAGAGAAGTGGATGAAATTTAATGATAGCCTAAACTCGAACGATCATGCGTTTGTCTATATGAAACATCAATAATTTTATGCATTCCTTGTTCATGCTATCCCAGACCATGTCCTTTCCAATTAACAATGTGGAAATATCAGGATGGAAAACCCAACATATGTTGTATGTTGGTAGGTGTTTGTGATTTGGATTTATTTGGAGTAACTAGATTGGATGATGAATCAAGCCTCCCATACATAAAATTTATGTTATTAGGCAGTGAACCCAGTTATATACCACTCCTATAGATAAGGGTGGGTTACATTGGCAACCATAATCCTTAGCAATTTGAATGTTAAGCGGTGTAACTATGATGTCTTGGACCACATATTCATCAATACCAGGATTAGTGAGGTGGACCTTGACTTGGGATGATGTGGATGGATTGGATGGATTGGATGTAGATGGAACTAACTCATGGTTAGCTGATGGTATCTCATAATCCATAATTTTGATTTGTGAGACATTGGTTAATGGGGGTGAAGATGGATTTGGTTGAGTGGATAATGATGATTTGGAATGTGATGATGTGGCTAATGTAGATTGAGTTTGAAAACATGTGCATGTAGTCAATGGTGATGAATATGGGGGTATGAAAGTGGATTTTTTATGTGAAGTGGTAATAGGAAGCTTCTTCGGAATAGGATATTTTGATGAAGATATGGATGGGGTGGTTGATGTGGTGGTTGATGAAGTAATAAATAGATGAGTTGAAGGTAACATGGAATCATAGGGGTTTGAGATAAAATTGTAATACTTGAATGGTTTAACATCCGTCGGTATGCAATGTACTTGTCCCTCATGTACGTATTTTAAGCATTGATGTAGTATAGAAGGGACACATCTCATTTATCTCATCCAAGGTCATCCAAGGAGTACATTATATTCCATGAACCCTTCCAAGATGTGGAGCATAGTATGCAACGTTTTAACCCCTACTTCGATGGGCTAAACAACAGTGTCAACTATGGAGCAAAGAACATCATTAAATGCTTTCAAGGTGAAAGTGGATTTGGTAATGTGATTTGGAGGAATATTGAGATGATGAAGAGCAGATGTGGTGATGATGTTAATGGAGGAGCCAATATCAATTAAAACTCTTTTGAATGGTTTCCTATCAATTTGAGCCATGATATGTAATGGAGGGTCTACTAATTCCAATGATATTGGTTTAATCTCAAAATTGTAGTATGTAATGGAAGGCTCCATACATGTTTGAATATTCCCCACAAAATTGTTGAAGGCATCAGCATATTGAGATTGTATTTCAATGGACTTTAGAATATCCATTAATTCCTTGTGATGTGGAGGATATTGTTGAATTAGCTCATATATAGATAGTTTGGATGAAGCTATTTTTAAGCTTGTGGTTAATCGGTTGCTTAATGAGATGATTGGCCTATATGGGTGATTGATGGGAAGACGCAGAATATGGATGGGTTGATATGGATTGGAAAAAAAATGGATGGGATATGATGATGTGGCAGGTTGAGACACACTTGCCTATGGAGGTATGAGCGGTGGAATATGTTACTGATGTGCCTCGTGCCTTTCAACCAAGATAATATTTGGGCATGTGTCTAAAAATTATGGAAGATGAGGATGTGAAGACTAAGATATAGCTTCAATCATTTATAAACTTTCATCAAGTTATCCATGACTATTATAACCTTAAACTTAGGAAATAACTCTACTTCAACAAGGGGTCTAGATGGGCAAGAGGGTGTAAAATCAATTAGATTATGAAGCCACTTGACAAAAATAATATATTTAAGTAAGAAAATGGTTCCCAATATGGGATAGGGATAGCAGAAGAAATGCAATAGTTTTCTCATGCATTGAACCATAAAAATTAGAGAAAAACAAAATCATCACATTAAGAGGTAATTATGTTTTAATAGATGTTTACTTTAAAACATCAAATGAATCTGATGTTATAGGATTTTTCAAGTGTATATAGCCAATTGTATCTACAAAATTAGTAGGAAAAAACTTAAAAAATACAAGAAGAGCTAACTTAAATGGGATTTCCACTTTAAGTGGAAATTAGGGTTCTTCATGATAAGGTACTACAAATTTTAAGAAAATAGTGGGTTCTAGAAGATAATTTTTAGAGACAAACAATTTATAAATTTTATTTATCAAAGACAAAAAAACCAACTAGATAATCAACATAACAATTCTAAAAGTGATATATCTTGACTTGTGTTAAATACTTATGCAAATGAATAATTCTTATCTTATTTTGAATGTTTAAAAGTTTTGTTGTAGAGATAACAAAAAAATAACATTTTTATGCCTATATACCTTAGTTCTCTCTCTCTCTCTCTCTCTATCTCTCTCTCTCTATATATATATATATATATATATATATATATATATATATATATATATTCAACATTTTAAACATACAATAAACAAATAAGTTACTAGTATCTCTATTAGATATTTTATAAATATTTACATTTGCATAGTACTCATCCTCATTTAAGAAAGGAACTTACATTGAACCTACTTGATAATGTCCCATCCTAGGAATAGAGTTATGATTGTTACAAGAAGCATTTTTTATTTCAATTTCAAATGCCTAATTTAATTCATTATTAGCATCATTATTAGTTTTTTCTCCCATGCTATCATTATTACCATAGTAAGCTACTTGCTTCAACTTGGAAGCATCCTCATGGGCTTTGTGTAACTTGGCCAACCATTGATAGAATAAGACAAGATCTTCTCTCTTATTGGGTTTAAACATTGATGATAGCTTGTCAACAACCTCTTAAATGAGGGGAGAAATAATACTCGTATTAGGTTTATTATCTTATTATTCGTACATATCTTAGGGCATTGTAAATAAAATTTAGGATGCTCCTTGTGTAACTTCATTATAGATGTCCATTGTTGCTCCTATTAATATATTGGAACTTTATATGTTTTATTTATAGGAGGAATAACACAAATTTTATGATTTAGGGGACAAAGTTCCCAAAGATTTATATCTCCTTCTATAGTAAACACTATCATTATAAGTAAGCTTATAACCTCTTAGCAGTCAAAATAATCCATGGTTCTCATTTTACTGGTCCAGGGTATAACTAATAACATGTTATAGTTGGTCTTGAAATCAAATAGCATTAACTTCACTCTAACTTCTTTAGGTCCTAGAAAAATAATTATCCAAATACAACCCACAAGATCTTATGGACGGACATTATAAGCATAGCAATAATTTCTAGTTGACAAGACATTCTCTCTAAGGATCTTTAAATGGTCCATCAAGGTCAACAACATAACACATATATCACTCCTTTAATTAACCTAGCCATAACATCATGTGCTCATTAATGGAAGATCATCATCCCTTGCTAGATAATTGACAACAATTATGTTTTTAAGAGAAAAAATGATAATCAAATTAGGTTTAATACAAATATTTTTATGTGGTTGGATGTACTACACCTCATAAGGCCCTAAAATTATGGTGATTATAATGGAAACCCTAGGTCTGGGTATCTCCATCTCATCCACTAATTCTCTTAGTTGATATAATTGATAGGTATATGTTCTAAGAAAATCCAAGAATGGGACCTTATAGGGAGTCGTACATGATTATTTCACAATATCCCATGTTGTTGTCTTTCTAATAATTCCCTTAAGCAATGACTCTTTGGGTTGACAAGGATCCTAGAATTTTTTATACTATGGGAATTGAGATCACTAGTTTAAGTGGTGATCTCAAATTTTCAATGTTTGTAGTACTAGAAGTATTTGTAGGATTGGTTGAGGCCTTACCAGGAATTGTTTTCAATATTTATAGAAGTTTTTGTATTTTTGGTAGGTTTCCAAATGACCAAAGAAGGGTTTGGAATTTTATCTCTTATAGTTGGATTGATCGTTGCTTGGACATGTTCTTTTACCTTGTATTTTTTCTTTTTCTGCCTTAGAAGGTTACTTCTTTTTATATTGGGCTAAACTCCTAGTGACAATAGCAATCTGGTTTTTCTAAAGACTCAATTGTTTCTCTTTGCACGTCCAAATATTGACATATTGGATCACATTTGGCTAAGTAAAAATATACTCTCAATTTAGGCTAGGTTGGGCAAAGACTTGATTCACTTGAGGAGAATATTGCATTTTACTAGGACTAGGATTTTGGTTTAGGGTGAGTATATCTTTGATTTTGGCTACTATGACCCCCTCTTTGGTTATACCCTTAGTTGCCTTGAATGAGAATGTATCCTTGATTCCAATAATTTTGATTACCCCTTGGTTCAACATGTGACATTGATTATGGTTTACCCTTTACTATTGATTATGGTTAAGAGCATGTTGTTCATGGATGGGAAATGGGATGTTATAGATACCTAGCCTATAATCACGAGGATGATTTAACTTCTTCTTGAGACCTTTAAAAATTTTATAAAAAAGGATGGTCCTATCAATATTGATTTTATCAATGTTCTAATTATGACCAAAAGTCTATCTATAATAAATCTTTCACAACTCTAAGCAGATATTATGTTCATGTCAATCAATCCTGTACCAAGAAAAATTTAATGAAATCATGCCATACAATTGCTTCATAAATTTTATTATAATGTTAATTGTTTATCCTAGGGGTCAATAAAATCTTGAGAGTATCTCCATTTGTCCATTATGGTATAGTATAATCATTTTTTAGGTCCCTCTCAACTTTAGTCAACATGTTTACAAGGACTATATCTATCTCATGAAAGGTATCTTGAATAACTACAATACAAATATCATCATGTTACAACACCTATATAGCCAAGTCAACTATATTTCCAAGTTTAACCTAATCACTAATTTATTGATATAAGTAGGAGTAGATTGATTTAGTTTTAATCATCTTTCATATTTGAATAATATTTGTGTAATCACAAGGACTAAGACCTCCTTAGTGGTGAAGGACTTAACCCTCCTAAAGTGGCAATTAATATTCATTCATACACTTCATATTCGTATTGCATTCATTTTACTATTTATTTGGCTTCAAGTGGTATTAGAGCCTCAATTTTTTGTGTCATGGGTACATTTTGGCTAGTGTAGTTAGTCATAGAAATACTCGCCCAGCTCCGTTGTTAGTTTTTGTTTAGTCTTGTACTCGTCTAGCTCCATTTTATTTTGTTTTAATTTGGTTTTGTTTGTTCGCTCATATTATAAAACCATTTCCAGTAGATTATATTTTTTTCTTTAGTGCAATTCAATTCGGTTCAAGAAAAAATACCAATGCAAAAGTAAAAAATTTTAGGGTTGAGTGCTACGAAGGCTAGCATCATAAGTTTCAAATATAATAAAAGTTTATACTAAGGTTTAATTGGTGTCAAAAAGCCTTCATACGAGTCTTCCAATCAAATAAAGACACATCGTGTATCAAGTGACACCAAGAATTTTTTTGAACCAACTAGTATGAAACATCGTTACACGATAGCGAAAGAAAGTAGTTCCAATCAAGGTCATGCAAGAAGTCTCTAAATACATTTCAACTCTCCACCAATTATATCAAGAAGTATAGGGATGTACATTTTTGGGGCAGTGAAGATGAAATTTAACACCCAAGAATGCTAAGTAAAAATTAACGACAAAGGTAAATGATTCACATCCAACCCATAATTAAAGGGAATAATTTTCCAAGTGAAAAATTAGCGATTTAAGCTAATCACAACAATTATCGTGACCGAAGGACAAATTTCTAATTGAATATCACCAAAATCTGATCGTATTATCTGCTCGTAAAAAAAATTCAATATTTTCACCAATCACATCAAATAATTAAGGAATCGAGGCTCCAATATTGGTTTTAAGACTAACACCAATGGTAAAGGATGAGCTCAAGTCAATGTGAAGTAGGGCGAATCCATCATAGAAAATTAGTGAAAACAATGAACAATAATCATAGTCATCATAAGCAATTCCTACCATAATCTATGTTTGATTAAAAAGAATACATTCGATCATAGGTGAATAAAACAATTTAGAACCTTAAAATCCTCGTCAATCATATTCCACCACGTGGATTAATATTTCATGCATCCTAAGGTTATCCACTCAGGTCAGGTTTATCAATTTTTTGTAAATTTGTTTCCTTGTTTTTTTTTCAAACTTTTATCCCACACTCGATGGGTGAAGAAACATTTTGTGGCTTATTAGAGCTAACATGCAACAATATTAGTGTGACTTTGGTCACATGGTTTAATCCTTCGCATATCTAATTCTAGTTGTTGTCAGTCTCACCACATCGCACACGTCGCATGTGTCCTCATCTCATCATATTTTTTATTCTATTTTTTTGGTAGTGATCAGTCAGTGGGTTGTCATTCGAGTGGGTCAACCTTCAAAATTGGGTCAGTCTCTTAGAGTCCATGAGTCCTCATTGTAGTCATCCCACTTGATCATCATGTCTATCTTAGATTAGCGTATATAATCGTTGGGTCTGGTCCTCATGGTTAGCGTATATAGTCATTGTACTCATTCCAATTGACCACCGTGTCTACCTTCAATCAGTGTCTTTATTCATTGAGATATCTTAGTGTTCGCTCTATCACATGGTAGTCATTGGGTCTGATCCAAACTAGCCATTGAGATCTACCCACTAGTCATTGGAAATAAAGTTTTGAAATTCAAATTCAAGACCTGTGTCACAATTAGAGCGATAATTAAGCGAAAAAACAAACCATTTTTTTTTCAAATCAATCAATATTTTGCAGGAATCATCAAACAATAAAAGGTAAATTTTGAAGAAATTTCCATTAAAGATAAAATTTTGCAGCAATTTTTTGGTGACTTTCAACAATTGTATAAATCAAGTGCATGAGTGGTAAGTGGAATAAATGGCCAAACGAAAGGTTATATAGCACAAATAATAAAAATGAAGGACCTTCAAAGTCATCAAGAAGACCTGTTTGAAATAAAGGTACGCAACATAACTCCCCTTTACACATTAACAGTTTTAACCTCGACCATCATGCTATTAACCCCATGGCTCCTTCCAAATCATCCAACTCATCCCAAGAAAATATCACACATGAGGAAATAGAAATCCCCAATACAAGCAACCAAGAATTACAAGCATGTTTGACTCAATTAATGACTAGTATGAAAATCATGTCGATAATGCTTGGACGAATAGTGCATAAACAAAACCAATAAGCTCCTCCTTCCCCAAATAACTACCATAGAAAAAATTATAATACATATCAAGATACAAAGGAAGTTTATCAACATGCAAGATGTCCTACTGGTGTTAATATTCCATATGCTAATATGCCTAATTTTGAGGGTGGGTATCCATGTGGTTAGGTAGCTAAAATGGAGGGTATCCTACACCTATACCATGATTTTAAAGCCAAAAAATTTTCTTATGCCTCCTCCAAATTAGGTACCGAAGCTTACCAATGGTTCGCTTGGCAAAAATATCAATATACTTATCCCATATTATGGCCTGAATTTAAGGATATTTTCCTCAAAATATTTGATGAAGGTAGTTCTTCGTCCTACATCATTCGACTATTCACACTTAAACAAATAGGGTCTATCAGATATTATGTTTCAGAATTCACAAGTCTTCTTGCTTATACAAGAGATGTACAAGCTGATGTGGTGGTTTTGGCCTTTAGACATGGTTTGAAAGAGAATATTCAAATTGAAGTAGACTTACATGATCCATACTCTTTGGATGACACTATAAGGATTGCTAAGCTTGCTAAGAAAAAGATGTAAAATTTGACATCTTTTAAACATGACTCCTATAACCATCCTCAATATCACAACAATTCCTTTCGTAGAAATGACCAAGCATCAAGATATTATTGCTATAAATATTGCAACCATCATCCAAAATATCAAGCATGTGTACCAAGACAAAACTTTCAAATTGAATATGATAATAAGGAAGCAAAAGAGGAAGTAGAGGATATCAATCAACAAGAATCACCTATGTATGAAGAACAAATGGATAATAATGAAGCAACATTTGATGAATACACTATGGCTATTTTAGTACATGCTCTTATGGGATTAACAACTCACCATACAATTAAGGTACCAATATTTATTAGGCAAGTAAGGATAAATATGTTGATCGATTCAGGTAGTACTCAATGGAAAAAATGTTTAATGTATTGGTAGAACATCTCCAGTTTCAATACAAATGGGAAGTTATACTTGTCATGGAACTCTCTTTGTCATGAGTTTAGGAAATTCAGATGTTATTTTGGGAGTTGAATGGTTAGAACAACTAGACACTGTCAGTTTTAATTTCAAAAAACTATTTATGGAATGGAAAGAAAATGGAAAGACTATTTGACTCTAAGGAATTCAAATCCACCATAAAAAGTAGTGAGTTCTCACAACATGGAAAAAATATTAAGGAAAGGAGGTTATGGATTCATAGCTCAAATCAATTGTTTGGAAGTGCAAGCACAAGATATTCCTAAAATTCACTCAAAGGATCTTCAAGATATTGTGGCTAACTATGATGAAGTTTTCAAAGAACCAAAAGGACTACCTCCCAAACGATCTCATGACCATGCCATACATCTTGTTCCAGGAAGTCTCCCTCCTAATGTCTGTCCTTATCGCTACCCTCAACCTCAAAAAATAGAAATTGAAAATATTGTCCAAGAACTCTTAGAACATGGAGTCATTCGTCATAGCACTAGTCCTTATTCCTCACTAGTGGTTTTGGCCCATCGTAAGGATAACTCTTGGCATATGTGTCCTAATTTTTGTCCCCTCAACAAAATCACAATCAAGGATAAATTCCATGTCCCTATCATATATGATTTATTAGATGATGAAGAACATAGACTTATACTAAGAGGGGGGGTGAACAGTATAAGATGCAACCATTTAAAAAAATTTACTTTAGATAGCAGTGGCATCACCATAAAATTAACCATCATAGAAAGCAACACACAAAGAAGAGTCATTTTAATGTGGTTCACCCAAGGTGGGCTACTCCATAGAGAAAATATTTCACTAAATTTTCTCAATAAAATTATTTGGGAATCCTTCCCAATTACAATGTTTATGGACTTCCTGTCCAAAGGAGAATCCTTCCCCTAATCAAATATTTATGAGTCTCCTATCCAAAGGAGATTTCCTATTCCCCAAAGAAGTATTTATGAGCCTCCTGCCCAAAGGAGATGTCCTATCCCTCAAAGCTCTGGAAATGATACTTCAGAAGATCACTGCCTCTTCTGCCACTAGCAAGTGGAACTCCTTTCCACAGAAGACGTCTTGTCCTCCTTGATATGGCTCTATAGACTTATGTCCTCACTTATCACCTCCACAATTTCTCATCAAAACCTATACTAAACACAGTCAGTTGGTCTAGCACAAGTCCTCTCAAACTCAGTCATAAATCTGCACCAAACTCAGTCCTCTAGTCCAACACAAATCTGCTCTCAAATCTCTGTCAGATCTATCCCAATCTTAATCCAAAAGCTTGAACAAATCAATCACAATTGCTCACAAGTCTCCACCAAGACTTCATCAAATCTATCCACAAGTTATTCAACAAGAACTTGTCCAAATTAGTCCACAAGTTCTCCACAAGAACCTATACAAATCAATCCACAAGTTCTCCATAAGAACCTATCCAAATCATTCCACAAGTTCTCCACAAGAACCTATCCAAATAAGTCCTAGCAAGCTCACCAAGAACTTGCCCAAATCAGCTCAAGCAAGTTTACCAAGAAACTTACCCAATGTGAACACACAAAGAGAATTGTTAAAGACCCAATGTGTTTCATCCAATCATATCAAATCAATCTCATAGAAGCATAAAGATAATTTTTAGAGACTCAATATGTTCTATCCTTGAACTTCAATCTCAACTCAAATCAATCTCATAGAAGCATAAAGAGAATTTTTAGAGACTCAATATGTTCTATACTTCAACTCTCAACAACCAAACAACTCAATTAGGGTTTCAACAACTTATAGCAATGGCATAAGCTTCTCACTCAAAAACCCTAAAGTAAACTTCAAATGCTTCCACTCTCATAAACCAGAATTATGCAATAACTCATAAACTCATCATGATCTCATAATGCATAATCAATACTTCCACTTTTAGAAAATAAGATCCACTCCAAATAAGGAAACTTAATTTAATCCTTTTCACTCCAAACTTATTTTCATAAAATCATCAATCAATAATAACCATGGAAGAATGTGCCCATACCTTTACTTTAATGAAGAAGGAGAACTCAAAATCTGTCACAACACTAACTCTCAATTTGCCACAAATTAGAGTTAGCAACAATGGAATAATGCACAATGATAAGAGTCCTCATAACACCTTATCACTCCAACTCATCAATAATCAAAACTCACAAATATACATATCAACAATATTCATTTACACCTTATAACTCCTACTTAGTATATCACAAAATAATTACAAGAGAATATCCACTCAATAAATCCAAAGGCTTACTAACCCCAATATGACATTAAGCACAATTATTCCTTAAACCCTTATAAATCCTAAAATACATTTACTTCTAAATGCATTTACCACATAAACATTAAGCATCAATAATAACAATGTCAAAGTAATATTTCTATTTAACCTTATACCTCCATCCAATTACCAAATATAATTTGCCAAGTCAAATCAAATATTCCACATTATCAACAAAAGATCTACCTTGGCCAAAAATCAATTCTCCAACCTTAGGAGAAGTGTGGAGACACCAACATAAGCACCAAAGCGCTTCCTCCTCCAAACTCGTGGCCCAAGGCAACTGTTGTACCATGTGCACAATAATCCACGACCAAAAATGAAACACGCTCGATGTGAATCGATATTGACACCTCTGCTTAGCGAGTGCCTTCACTCCACTGCCTCCTCCGTTGGAGCACAAGTGCCCAACAAAACTCTCAAGCACCACTCATCGTTTTACCTTCCCTTTGCTTGCAGAGATTAAAGACAAACATATTTGTATTCCTCACAGGCATACAAAATCGGAGCATAAACACAGAGCAATATGAAACTCAAAAATCACAGAGCAATTCTAAATCAAAGGTCACAGAGCAATAAAAATTCAAAGGTAATCGCACAAATCCGAGGTTCTTAAAACCTTAGGAAATAATTCCCTTTAATAGTCTTTCATCCCATGCAAATTGACGTCGGTGCTCCTTTCAAACATTGTGTTTTTCATCCCATGCAAGTTGACATCGACGAGGTAAGTCTTTTACATGAGCGTCGCTAAGGGTTTAGAAACCCTTTCAATAATAATTATTAAATTAATAATTATTATTTTATTAATAATAAACTTAACTTAAAACATTTTCAAAGGTTTGAGTTAATTTATTTATTAATAATCAAAATGGAATTTTAAGGTTTTTTCAAGGAGAAAAACCTTTTCATTAAGCCAAGATGGTTTTTATAAAAACCCTTAATGAGTCGAGATGGTTTTAAGAAAAACCTTTAACCTTGTCACCATGGTTTTAATAAAAACCCTTAAACAAACATAATGGAACTTTCAAGATCTTTTTGGCACCAAAATCTTTTTGACATCAACACAAATTCCTTTTGACATAAACACAAACTCCTTTTGACATCAATGACAACTCACAAACATGAAGCTAGGCAACATACCCAAAATTACCAACAATCTTTCCCTTTGTAATTGATGGCAAGCCACTACTAAAACCACTACCAACTGTCAAAACTGAAACCAATTGAAAACCATCCTTTGAATCTTTGCTCCCCCTGACTCAAGGCTCTCCCCCTTACTAAAATATCTCCCCCTTTGTCATAAATGGCAAAGGGTCACATTTGGGGCTCAGGGCTAAGAATGAGCCTCTTAGCTTAGCCCCTCCCCCACCTCCTGTTGAGGTGATTAATTTTGGGGTGGGAGTAAAACTACTCCCAACTTCTTCCTTAAATACTCAAAATTCTCTCTTGGAAGAGGTTTGGTGAAAATGTCAACAATATGTTCCTTAGTAGGCACATATTCCAACTTAACCTACTTGTCCTAAACCTGCTCTATCAGAAAGTGATATTTGATGGGAATATGCTTTGTTCTTAAGTACATTACTAGATTCTTGGAGATACTTATGGCACTTGTATTATCACACAATATGGAAATGGGTTGATCATGCTTTATTTTGAAATCCTCCAAGGTAGTCTTCATCCATAAAACTTGTGTACAACAAGCTACTGCTGCTATGTATTCTGCCTCTGTTGTAGACAAGGAAAATGAAGGATGTTTCTTGCTTAACCAAGCAACTAAACAATTCCCCAAAAAGAAAGCTCCACCACTGGTGCTTTTTTTGTCATCAATATTGTCGGCCCAATCTGCATTTGTAAAAGCTGTGAGAGTGAACTTATCACTCTTTGGACACCAAAGCCCAAGATCCATAGTGCCTTTTAGATATCTGAGAATCATTTTTACTGCCATAACATGAGTTTATTTTGGTGCAGCCTGAAACCTTGCAACTAGTCCCACTGCCTGCATGATGTCTATTCTGGTAGCTGTAACATAAAGCAAACTACTAATCATGGATTTGTACAACTTTTGATCTGCCTCTAGAGATTCATCATCCTTTCTCAACTTACACCCTGTAATCATTGGAGTACTAACAGGTTTGCTATCATCCATACCAAACATTTTTAGCATCTCTCTTATGTACTTGCCTTGTGAGAGAAATATTCCTTCTTCTGATTGGTCAATCTGAAGTCCTAAGAAGAAGGACAATTCCCCAATCATGGACATCTCAAATTCAATCTACATATTGTTAGAAAAATCTTTACACATTTTGGTGTTATTACCTCCAAAAATGATATCATCAACATAAAACAACCACAATTAAGATATTATTTCCATCATTTTTGATATACAAATTGCTATCTGCCATACCTTTTTTGAAACCTTATTTTTGAAGATACCTGTCAAGCCTCGAATACCAAGCCCTAGGAGCTTGTTTCAAACCATACAATGCCTTTTTCAATCTACACACAAAATCTAAATTTTTTGAAAGTAACAACCCTTCTGGTTGTTCAATGTAGACTTCTTCTAAAACATCATTTAGAAAAGTTGATTTGACATCCATTTGATAGACCTTGAAGTTTTTAAAACTTGAAAAAGCCAAAAACATTTTGATAGCCTCAAGATGAGCAACTGTAGCAAAATTTTCTTTAAAATAAATTCTTTCTACTTGAGCATAACCTTTGCAAACTAACCTTGCTTTATTTCTGACTACCTGACCATCTTCATTTAGATTGTTTCTGAAGGCCCACTTAGTGCTAATGACATTTTTATCTTTAGGTCTTGGAACAAGTTCCCAAGTCTCACTCTTCTCTATCTGTTCCAATTCTTCATTCATAGCATTTATCAAAAACTTATCTGCACAGGCTTCACTGAGATCTTTTGGCTCAATCTGAGATAACAACGAAACATCTGTATGGGAATTTGAAGATATGATTCTTCTCCTTGTTTGTCTAAATTATGGATTACCAATGATTTGATCCTTTGGATGGTGTTTCTGAACATATTTGGATGGATTTTTAGTAAGGAGATGTTGTCTTTCCTCTTCTTCTTTATCCGAATCCTCCCTAAATTCTTCTTGGCAATATTCATCATCAATTTTCTGAACTGGTTCTCTTATCCCTATTTTCTCATCCACTATAACATTTATGCTTTCCACAATAGTACAAGTTCTTTTGTTTTAGCATATATAGGCTTTTCTCTTACTGGAGTACCCAAGAAAAATTCCCTCATCACATCTAGGATCAAACTTCCCTAAATTTTGATCTTCCCTTCTGATGTAACATTTACTACCAAAAACTCTAAAATATTTTACTGTGGCTGGTCTTCCTTTCCATAGATCATAGGGATTTTTGTTATGATTGACTCTTAACTGAGCTCTGGTGATAATATACATTGTTTTACTAACTACCTCTTTCCAAAAACCATCAGGAAGCTTTGACTCATTCAACATACCTCTAGCCATATTTTCAATAGATCTGTTTTTCTTTCAACTACTCCATTTTGCTAAGGAGTTCTTGCTGCTGAAAATTCCCTCTTAATCCCTTGTTGCTCGCAATAATCCACAAATTCATTTGAAGTTAATTCTCCTCCTCTATATGATCTTAAGCATTTTATTCTTTTATCTGTTTCATTCTCTATCATTTCTTTGAAGGCTTTAAACTTGTCAAGGGCTTCAAATTTTTATTTCAAAAATAACCAAAGTCATTCTAGAGAAATCATCTATGAAAAGCATGAACTCTCTCCCTATATACTCTGAGTTCTAGTGGGACCACACAAATAAGTATGAATAAGATCTAAATGTTAGGATGACATGTACCCTTTAGCCTTAAAGTTGGTTCTAGTTTTCTTTCCATGTTGATAAGGACCACAAATAGTATTTTGGGGTATTTTCAATTTAGGTAAGTCTCTGACTGCTTTCTTATGGCTAATATTGATAAGATTATCAAAGCTCAAATGTCCCATTCTTTTATGCTATAGCCAACTTTCATCCTCTTGAGACAAAAAAAACTTTTCCCTTTTTATCTCACTTAGCATGTAGAGGTTGTTAGGAGTTTGTCTTGCATTAGCAATGATTTTTCCATTCTCTACTTTCCTTATCTCACATCTATTAGAATAGAAAGTCACCATATGACCCTGATCACAAAGTTGGATAACACTCAAAATATTATGTCTCAATCCTTCTACATAAAGCACATTTTCAATTCTGGTTTTTCCATCTAAACTTAGAGAACCCTTTCCAAAAAATTTAGCTGATCTATTATCTCCAAATCTAACTGACCCTCTACTAGTTTCTTTGAGAACTATAAACTTTTATTTTTATCCAGTCATGTTCCTAGAACATCCACTATCAAGGTACCATTTTTCTTCCTTATATTGAGCATGAAGAGCAGTTTGAACTATCATAGATTTAGTTTTATTTCCATTTGTTTTCCTAACATTCACTTCACTAGATCTTTCCAATTTACACATTCTAGCTATATGCCCAAAATTATTGCATTTATAACACATAATACTATCATCCATGAGTGGTGCAAAAGAATTAACATTTTTCTTAATATTGTCATTCACAATACTAGTACAATGGATAGCTCTATGACCATATTTATTGCAAGAAAAACAATAGCCATGGAAAGTATTATGTAACTTGTTTGGAAGTCTTTGATGAGTGTTCCTTATTTTGTGATCAACTCTTGTCCATTGCTCTCCTTTGTTTTCTTCTTTTTTGGTATCCTTTGGTTTTTTAAAGTTGACTTTATTTTTGCTGGATGTTCCTGCTTCTTGGATATGGATATCTTCTTCCCTTTGCTTTCCAAGAAAAATATTTTTTTTAAGACTCATATGTTCAAGTCTAACTCTTAGAGAAACCACCTCTTCTTCAAGTCTCTCACATTCAGCTTCCTTCCCTTTCAAAACCTCTATCAAAACTTGCTCAACTTTCTTTCCTTCTTCAGCTAGGATCTTGAAGTCTATGAGATTTTGAGATAGTTCTATTTTGGCCATCTCTTCTTCTTGATTTTATTGTTTTAAAATAAAATTCTCTTCCCTGACTTTTTCCAAATTTCTTAGGTCCAAAAAGAATTCCCCTTTCAAATCAAATTCAATCTCTTCATCACTTTTAGTACTCATATGATCTTTTGAGGGATCCTTATCCAAGCTGTTAGGCTCTTTTTGGAGAGACTCGCTCTGATACCAATTGAAGAACATAGACTTATACTGATATGGGGAGTGAACAGTATAAGATGCAACCATTTAAAAAACTTTACTTTAGATAGCAATGGCATCACCATAAAATTAACCATAATAGAAAGCAACACACAAAGAAGAGCCATTTTAATATGGTTCACCCAAGGTGGTCTACTCCACCGATAAAATCTTTCACTAAATTTTCTCAATCAAATCCTTTGGAAATCCTTCCCAATTACAATGTTTATGGACTTCTTGTCTAAATGAGAATCCTTCCCCTAATCAAATATTTATGAGCATCCTGCCCAAAGGAGATGTCCTATCCCCCAAAGAAGTATTTATGAGCCTCCTACCCAAAGGAGATGTCCTATCCCCCAAAGCTCTAAAAATGATACTTCAGAAGATCACTACCTCTTCTGTCGCTAGCAGGTGGAACTCCTTTCCACAAAAGACATCTTGTCCTCCTTACTCTGGCTCTAGAGACTTTTGTCCTCACTGATCACCTCCACAGCTGCTCATCAAAACCTGTACTAAACACAGTCAGTCGGTATAGCACAAGTCCTCTCAAACTCTGTCATAAATCTGCACCAAACTTAGTCCTCTAGTCCAAAACAAATTTGCTCTCAAATCTCTGTCAGATCTATCCCAAGGTTAAGCCAAAAGCTTGAAAAATCAATCACAACTGCTCACAAGTCTCCACCAAGACTTCATCAAATTTGTCCACAAGTTCTTCAACAAGAATCTATCCAAATTAGTCCACAAGTTCTCCACAAGAACCTGTCCAAATCAATCCATAAGTTCTCCACAAGAACCTATCCAAATCAGTCCTAGCAAGATCACCAAGAACTTTCCCAAATCAGCTCAAGCAAGTTTACCAAGAAACTTGCCCAATGTGAACACACAAAGAGAATTATTAAAGACCCAATGTGTTTCATACAATCATATAAAATCAATCTCATAGAAGCATAAAGAGAATTGTTAGAGACTCAATATGTTCTATCCTTCAACTTTCAATCTCAACTCAAATCAATCTCATAGAAGCATAAAGAGAATTGTTAGAGACTCAATATGTTCTATCCTTCAAATCTCAACAACCAAACAACTCAATTAGGGTTTCAACAACTTATAGCAATGGCATAAGCTTCTCACTCAAAAACCCTAAAGTAAACTTCAAATGCTTCCACTCTCATAAACCAGAATTATGCAATAACTCATAAAATCATCATGATCTCATAATGCATAATCAATACTTCCACTTTCAGAAAATAAGATCCACTCCAAATAAGGAAACTTAATTTAATCCTTTTCACTCCAAAATTATTTTCATAAAACCATTAATCAATAATAACCATGGAAGAATGTGCCCATACCTTTACTTTGATGAAGAAGGTGAACTCAAAATTTGTCACAACACTAACTCTCAATTTGCCACAAATTAGAGTTAGCAAAAATGGAATAATGCGCAATGATAATAGTCCTAATAACACCTTATCACTCCAACTCATCAATAATCAAAACTCACAAATATACATATCAACAATATTCCTTTACACCTTATAACTCCTAATTAATATATCACAAAATAACTTCAACCTCAAAAATAATTACAAGAGAATATCCACTCAATAACTTCAAAGGCTTTCTAACCCCAATATGACATTAAGCACAATAATTCCTTACACCATTATAACTCCTAAAATACATTTACTTCTAAATGCATTTACCACATAAACATTAAGCATCAATAATAACAATGTCAAAGCAATATTTCTATTTAACTTTATACCTCCATCCAATTACCAACAATAATTTGCCAAGTCAAATCAAATATTCCACATTATCAACAAAAGATCTACCTTGGCCAAAAATCAATTCTCCAACCTTAGGAGAAGTGTGGAGACACCAAAATAAGCGCCAAAGCGTTTCCTCCTCTAAACTCGTGGCCCAAGGCAACTGTTGTACCACGCGCACAATAATCCATGACCAAAAATAAAACATGCTCGACGTGAATCGATCTCGACACCTCTACATAGTAATCGCCTTCGCTCCACTGCCTCTGCCATTGGAGCACAAGTGCCCAACAAAACTCTCAAGTGCCACTCGTCGTTTTACCTTCCCTTTGCTTGCAGAGATTAAAGACAAATAGATTTGTCTTCCTCATAGGCATACGAAATCAAAACTTAAACACAGAGCAATACGAAACTCAAAAATCATAAAGCAATCCAAAATTAAAGGTCACATAGCAACACAAATTCGAAGGTAATTGCACAAATCGTAGGTGCTTAAAACCTTAGGAAATAATGACCTTTAATAGTCTTTCATCCCATGCAAATTGATATCGACGCTCCTTTCAAACATTATGTTTTTCATCCCATGCAAGTTGACGTCGGCGAGGTAAGTCTTTTACATGAGCGCCACTAAGGGTTTAGAAATCCTTTCAATAATAATTATTAAATTAATAATTATTATTTTATTAATAATAAACTTAACTTAAAACCTTTTCAAATGTTTGAGTTAATTTATTTATTAATAATCAAAATGGACTTTTAAGGTTTTTTCAAGGAGCAAAACCTTTTCATTAAGCCAATATGGTTTTAATAAAAACCCTTAATGAGTCCAGATGGTTTTAAGAAAAACCTTTAACCTTGTCACCATGGTTTTAATAAAAACCCTTAAACAAACATCATGGAACTTTAAAGATATTTTTGGCACCAAACTCTTTTTGACATCAGCACAAATTCCTTTTGACATCAACACAAACTCCTTTTGACATCAATGACAACTCACAAACATGAAGCTAGGCAACATACCCAAAATTACCAATAGATGAATTGCATGATGCAAAAAATTTCACAAAATTAGATCTATGTTCTAGTTTTCATGAAATCAGAGTAAGAGATGAGGACATTCCCAAAACTGCTTTTCGTACTCATGAAGGTCATTATGAATTCTTAGTCATGCCTTTTGGTCTCACTAATGCCCCCTCCACCTTCCAAAGTCTCATGAACCATGTATTTCATCCATTCCTTCACAAATTTGTCTTAGTCTTCTTCGATGACATTCTAGTATATAGTAAAACATGGAAGGATAATTTGGTACATGTGGGAAAGATTCTTCATATACTACATAAGGAAAAACTTTTTGTCAAATTCTCCAAGTGTTCTTTTGGTGTTCAAGAAGTTAAATATCTGGGTCATATCATTTCTCATGAAGGTGTTTAAGTGGATCCTAATAAAATTAAGGCTATTCATGATTGGCCTTTACCTAAAACCATCAAGAAACTTCATGGTTTTTTGGGTCTTATTGGTTACTATCGTAGGTTTATTTACAATTATGGTAAAATTTCAACACCTCTTGCCTCTCTAACAAAAAAGGATGTTTTTCATTGGTCGGAAGCAGCTACTCAAGCATTCATGGCACTCAAGGAAGCAATGTTTACTACTCCAATTTTTGAAACCCTAGATTTTCACAAACCATTTGTGATTGAATGTGATGCCTTGATAACAGGTATTGGTAAGTATTAATGCAAGAATGGCATCCCTTGACATTTGAGAGCAAGCATAATCAAGTAAAAAATTGGGAAGGTCCACATATGAGAAAGAGATGATAGCTATTCTACATGTAGTTGAGAAATGGATACACTACTTAATAAGTAGTCGTTTCATCATAAAAATAGATCATAGTAGTCTCAATCATTTTCTAGAACAACTATTTTCTTATCCTGAGCAAAACAAGTGGTTAACAAAATTATTAGGATATAATTTTTTTATTGAGTATAAGAAATGTAAAAAAAATGTGGCAGCAGATGCATTGCCTCGTAAATATAAGTGGTTATCAATGTCATTTCTTTTTTCCCAATGGGTTTCTCAACTCCAAGAAGAATGGTTATCAAACACAAAAACTGCTCAAATAATTCAATATTTGATTCTAGGATCATCCAAGCATCCTCATTTTTCATATGATGACAAGGTGTTAAGAAGAAATAATTGCATTTACATTCTGCACAATTCTAATATCAAATCCAGGATTCTTGAGGAATCACATGCTTCTCCATTAGCAGGGCACTCAGGTTTTTTGAAGACATATATGCGGGTAAAACAATCATTTTATTGGAAAGGATTAAAATTTGATGTTAAAACATTTGTGGCAGAATGTGAAATATGCCAACGCAATAAGGGTGAAACAATCAAATCTCCAAGACTTCTTCAACCATTACCAATTCCAGACCGCCAATGGGAACATATATCAATGGATTTTATTGAAGGTCTTCCTAAATCGAAAGGTAAAATAGTAATTTTTGTGGTAGTGGATTGACTCTCCAAGTATGCCCACTTTAATACTCTACAAAACCCATTTTCAGCTAGCAAAGTGGCTATGGTATTTATGGACTCCATTTTCAAGTTACATGGAATGCCCAAAAATATTGTAAGTGATCATGATCCCATATTTACTAGCAATTTTTTGTGGGAATTATTTCATCTAAGTGGTACAAAATTAAATATGTCTTCTGCATAGCATCCTCAAACAAATGGCCAAACTAAAATTGTTAACAAATGTCTAGGAACTTATCTATGATGTTTTCCTCGAGATAAGCAGTATCAATGGAGTCAGTGGTTTTTATTATCATAATGGTGGTATAATGCTTCATACTATTATTCCATCAAGATGTCCCCATTCGAAGCATTGTATGGAGTGAAACCACTAGCAATAGCATATTATGTTCCGATATCTTCCAAAGTGTCTCACATAGATGATTGGTTCCAGTACCGACATACGATGCTTAACATTCTCAAAGATAATTTGGTCTAAGCACAAAATCGTATGAAGAAGCAACAAGACTCATACCGTTCAAAAATACAATTCAATATAGGCGATATGGTTTTCTTGCATCTGCAACCCTACAAACAATTGTCATTGAAGATCAAGACTAGTCAGAAGTTGGCTCCAATATTTTATGGTCCTTACAAGATAGTGCGCCGCATAGGCGAAGTGGCATATCAACTAGAGCTTCCTCCCTCATCCTGTATACATCAAGTATTTCATGTTTCATGTCTCAAGAAGGTGATTGGACAAAGAGTACACTCTTAGTCAGAACTTCCAATACTTGATGAAGAAGGACGTATATATCTCTAGCCAGAAGCAATATTGCAAAGCATATCATGTACTCTTCGATCTCGTCATATCAAAGAATTTCTAATAAAATGGCAGGACCTACCAGTAGAAGATGCTACATGGGAAACATAAAGTATCTTTGATTCATTTCCAGCTTTGAGGATAAAGATTTCTAAGGAGGGGAGCCATGTTACAACACCAATATAGCCAAGTCGGCTATATTTCCAAGTTTAACCTAATCATTGATTTATTGATATAAGTAGGAGTAGAATGATTTAGTTTTAATCATATTTCATCTTTGAATAATATTTGTGTAATCACAAGGACTAAGCCCTCCTTAGTGGCGAAGGACTTAGCCCTCCTAAAGTGGCAATTAATATTCATTCATACACTTTGTATTCGTATTGCATTCGTTTTACTATTTGTTTGGCTTCACATCTCTAAAAAAATTCTTATTAGGGTTCTTGGTCTTCAAGGATTTTTGACCATCGTCATTTTTACAATATTTAATGACTAATAAATTGTATGATCTTTTATAAGGAGGCTAAGCCATAGGGATTATGTTCTTGGACCTTAGCCTAAAAAAATTGCTTTAACTTGTTTACAAACATTCTAGTGGTTGCCTCTTTATTTAGTATCATATTAGCATTACATTTAAGTCTTTCTCATATCTTATAAAATTAAGTTATGAAATCATTTTATTCGTGTTTAGTATTAATAAACACATCCATTGCTTCCATTATAGTCATGTCATAATTACAATTGTTTTAATTTTTTTACAAAAGTATATAGTGAGTCAATAGAGTGTTTTTGCGGTCTCAAACCAATCAAGAGCATTTCCTACCAAATCCCTAGTCATCAATTTTAATAATACATTTTCATTGTACAATCTGTCCTTATAATATGAAGTGAACATATCAATAAAACTTTGGGTTTTATTTGTTCCATTATAAAATATTAGGGACATGTTTCGAAAAGTCAATGGATTCTACATCAGGGGCTAGAGACCAACTTTAATAGTTTCTCATAGTAGGGTATGTAGACACATGCATAGTCATCTAGGGACTAGGGGTTAGCTAGAGGAGGAGGTAGAGGGACATTAGGATTCAAGATTAACTTGTATTATAGGGGTTCTACTAGCACTCATGATTTGAGTAAGGTTATTCACCATGTTCTACACAATGTATTATAGTTTGATTGTTTCTCTCCTAGTGGTTTCCATTTGCCTCTCAATGTCTTGCCCATGTAAATATAGTTGATAAAAAATTATATGCTTCATAGTAGTCATATAATAAACTAATTTATCCTTCTAAGGATTAAAAATTGGTTGGGATTAATGGGAATTTTATCCTATATTAATTTATTGTATTTATATAGTATTTTTCGTGGTAAAGCATGGCATTCATCTTCAATAGTGAACATAGATACTTCTATAACACCTTAGGATCCTATAGTAGACTAATAAGACTCATCATAATCCTTGGTTGGATCTCTATCATCATCAAAATCTCCATCCCTATTGGTAAAATATTTGATATGCATATCTTCTTAATGGTTAATGGATAAAAGGGTGAACAACATAATTGTCTAGATGAATAAAATAACCTATATCCTCTTCAATTTCTTAGAATTACATCTTCCTAGATATGGTAGTCATCCCATCATGCAAATAATAAGTTGCAAGAGTCATAATGGCAAGCAATGAACTACTTAAAAGTAACTATGATATTGACAATGTATCTAGCCTCAAGCAAGCTACTAAAAAACCAATCTATCATTAAACGTTATAGCATAATCAATATTATTTTCAAACAAACCCTAAGATAGAGGGAAACTATAATGAATTATAGAAAAAAGCAACAACTAAAGTAGGACCTACAATAGCCAACCCACTAAACCCTAGGGGTTGAAAAAATGGAAGGCAAATGCCTTAGAATACAAATGCCTTAGAAGGCAAATTCACATTGGGTTCATCAAATTGTTTGTGAGAAAACTAACATATATCATATAAGCATTCAAATTAATACAAGATATGCTCAATTACTCTAAACAAGATGCTAAAGAAACTACAAGAAAAACAAACATGTAGTAAATTAGATATAACTATCTTAATCAAAGAAATATATAATGATTAGAATGAAGAAGCTTACTACACTACGACTACAACAAAGCATGTGCACATCTAATTTTAATGTATAAAAGCAAACACTTGATACCCTAGGCATCAAGGACTAGACATCAATAATATTATAGATATCAAGCATGAAAAACACTCAAGCATATTCTATCTTGTTTATGATGTCACAACAATAATAAGGACAGGCCACACCTAGGATCAATGTAGGGGACTCAAGTTGTTTGGAAATAAATCCTCAAGTGACAACTTCAATCTTGAATTGCAGAGTCTGGTGGAGCATCTCATTCCCCTCCATAGAAGGCAACAAATCCATGATCAAAGGATTTGGTCACACTTGGGAGAACAAGAGAGAAATTAAGCAAAAATGATCTTATGTTGCAATGACAATAAAGGTAGAAGAAAAATGAATACAACATTATTGTGAGAAAATAATGTTTTGGCAGTTTGATGATTAATATATGATGTTTGATGGTGAAATGATGAAATGAAATGGGTATTTAATGAAATAAACAACTTTTTCTTTTGGGTTAACAACTAGATTACACTCTTGTTGAAGCTATAATATTGCAACCATTGGTCAAAATGATGTGTCATCTTAACTCTTAAGTGTAATTAGGCTTTGGACCATACATCAAAAACATTAAAACTTGATCAACAACCACAATATCCACTTAAAGTGGTTATCATGGTATCGTTGATCGTGAGGACATGCACTTTCCCTTAATCACCCCTATATCTTTATTTTGGAGTTTTTAAAAAGTTAGTGAGCAAAATGACAAGGAAAAGATAACAAAAAGATGAAAATTGGGTAATAAAAAGGAACCAAAACCACTAGTCAATATGGCTCACCATTGCTCTACCCATGGACTAACAAAGTTAGTCCACTCCTATATCATATTAAGAGAACAAAGCTCTCCACCACTTATATGTCAATTGTTATTGCTCTTTTTACAAATACATAATCTCATATTGATTTTCTTATGAGAATTGAGTAGTTTATGAGCCCAAAAACTTTCCAAACTCATTGCCAATGGGATAGCATACTTAGAGGTTCAAGTCATATGCCCTAATTTTTCTTAATAGTACAAGTTATTGTTTCTAATGGCATATTCCTATGATGAAATTTCATTCCACTTTAATTCCTAGTTCTCCTTAGTATAGTGTGATGTGTGTGTTAATAATTCCATATTGATTTGGTTGTGGAACTTGAATGGTTTATGAGCCCCATCACTTGCCAAGATCTTTGCAAATGAGGTAGTACGCTTAAAGGTGCAAGTCCTCAGTCTCAATTATCCTTAGTTTTGTAAGCTATTTTTCTAGTGGTATATTCATATAATGGAATTTCATTCGACTTTAATACCTAGTTCTCCTTAGTGTAGTGTGTGTTAAGAATTCCACATTGATTTGGTTGTCAGACTTAAGTAGGTTATAAGCCCCACCACTTGCCAAACTCTTTGCCAAGGTAGCAAGCTTAGAGGTGCAATCCCTTGGTTCCAATTCTCCTTAGTTCTAAAAGTTGTTGTTTCCAATGGAATATTCCTATGGTGAAATTGTGTTCCACTTTAATACCTAGTTCTTATTAATGTTTTGTGTGTTAAATGATTTATGAGCCCTATCACCTGCCTGATCCCAATTCTCCTTAGTTATTATAGTGTGTGTATGTTAATAATCCCACATTAATTTGATTATGATAATTGAGTGGTTTATGAGTTCCATTTAACAATAGGATAGTAAACTTAAAGGTGCAAACATTTAATTTTATTTATATAGGATTTATCACTCTTATTAATATCTAATTATAATTAATATATATATATATATATATATATATATATATATATATATATATATATATATATATATATATATAAATAGTTAACCCTCTTAATTTCTAACTATTTCACTAATGTACTTTTCTTTTTATAATTTTGATATTGGTAAAAACAATACATGGACAAATGAATACGTGCCTATGTTCTCATAGAATTTATAATCATATTTTTTTTATAAATAAACAGAACGTGAGAACGATTCGTAGGGAGTGGAGTTTTGGAATTAGATGCTAAAGAGTTTTTTGGTTACATAGTGAAGATGGTTACAACCAGGAAAATTATAGGAACAACTTTCAACAATTTATTTGTCTTATTGTTGTTAGTTGTTGTTAAAGTTGAGTGTGCCTCAAAGTTTGAAAGGTTTGAACCTAAGTTTCTTCTTGACAAATTCTTAACCAATCAAACCTTTATCAAATCACTTGAAAACTAATCTTAACCAATCAAATCTTTATCAAATCACTTGAAAACTAATCTCATCAATAAGAATATTAGAATAGATTTGTTGAGAATTATACCTCATTCCATCAATTGGCCCTTTTTGTTAGTATTCCTTTTGGTCCACCACATGGGCATTCCCACAAATTTTGTTGAGAATAATAACTCATTCCATCAATGGCCTTTTTTTTTTTTTTTCCATATTCCTTTTATTTATTTTTATATTAAAATCAATAATAGTGGGTCTTACCCATAACGCAAAATAGTGCGACTATTCTTATAATGGACATCTCTAGTCACCCAGAACCTAAGAAGCAAATAGGATCGTAATCTCTGTACCCAAAAATAAATAGTCCCCCTCCAAAAGCACGCAAGTCGTACCGTTATGTTGGGCTATGTTTCCAATGGAAATAAAATATCCTAGATTGCTTATAAATAGTCCTCTCATATTAAATTGACAATTCAATACAACATAACAAAACGTCTTAATAAAAGATGGGTGCAAGTAAACGCAGACGTTTGTTAATATTTAACTTCCTTAACGTGCTAAATAGATCAAAAACTGAATTCTGAACGGACGGGCATGGAAAATTAAATACTTCAAAACTAAACAATATTTCATTTTCAAGCCGCCCAAAGATCTTTACGAAAGTTTGATTACTTTTTTTTGCCATTGATGACTATGGTAACCGAAAAAACAAAAAAATTGTAGCCATCTTATATGTCTTTTTTTTTTTTTCAATAGGATCCCGATTCTTGGGTCAGGTTATACCAATATATCAGTCTATCTTTTTTAAGTATTTCATAATTTAAATTTAAGTTTTCCTGCTACACTATCTTAAACAAACCTAAAGTAGAAGAAAATTCAATACATTGTGCAGAGAATCCTAGGATATGGTTTGACTAAGGGACGACAGCAAACCCCAGACACTTACCTAAACATTCAGAAAAGTTCGTGACTATATTAAAAATTAATATGTTTTGTCACCCTGAAATCAATACCAATACCATATCAATTTCCAAAGAAGGATCAGATCTTGCTGGGACAGAGTATGTATGTTCTTATGGTCCAATAAAAGCTAGACATTCGCATCATGCATCACAACCAGCCAAGTGATTGGTAATTTTGGTCTCGATTTTCCCTTTCAAAGAAAAAACAATTCATGGAGACCTACAGTATCCATTTCATCTTAATTTACTCAGTGGGTGTCAAAGGAGCACTGTTCGAAATTACCAGTTTAAGGCTAACTAGGTATATGGATGTCATGTTACATGCACAGATATCGACTTGCTAGCTGCAACCATGGGACTTATCAAGAAAAACTGGTTGAAAATGTCAATAGGATAAACAAATTCATGGGAGCAGGACCCACTGGGATGGAACCCTATGCAATTGGCCACCAAATATTGTCCTGTTTAAGACATCCTAATTACATTACAACTGTAAATAATCTTAGGTTGAAATTTATGGAACTCCTCTACTTCTTTTATTACTTTAGTTTCATCATGCACCATTTTGTCAATTCAGAATCTCAATGCTTGGGCCATGTCAGCTTATATCTCATTGGTTAAAAACTGTTAAAAGAAGTTAACCGTGTTTAAAAGGCCAGTCTGAGCCACACAAGCCCAGCTCTGCAGAACTTTACGTAACCAAGGTTGTCAAGAGAAAAGTAGTGACGTTGATATTTTTTAATTATGTCATTTTTACCAAAATTATAAACAACTTTTGTCCTTCTCAGGTCCCTTGAACCTTTATACTTCGTGAATTTAATTCATGGTTTTCATGATAGCTCTCTATATCAATGGATTGTTCACAGCTAGACGACCATGATTGCTCGGTAAATGCCGAACAGCCACAAAAGAAGTTGTAGAGACACCAGAATCGATAAGTCAAGGACGTTGATGATTGTCATTGGAGAAATTTTAATAGGTTATTTAATAGGTTATTTATTTTAATAGGTTATATGAACACAAGACTATTTAAGAAACAACCACTATCTTAGTCATTAGGGCAACTGTAAACCCCTTGAGGGTGGTTGGTGACGTAATTTGTAAAAGTTCTATAAAAAAATATATGTTATATGGTTTTTATTGGGTTCACTTTCGTCAAAATATTAAAATATTATATTTGTTGTAGCATATATTTTTATCACAGATTTTTTATTTTTTTCACCTTAAATATATTTTCCAACTTCCTCAAAGTGTTATGTTTTCACAATCAGCTTTTTGAGATCATTTTGATTAAGACATAAAATTTTAGTTGGTTAGTTTCTTTTTAAAATTTGAATTTCATCTTGATGATGATCAACACCATAATTCGTTAATTTATTTGCTATTCTATTTCCTTTTCTATAAATATGCTCACACTGAGATTGCCTCTAGCAATAGATGATGAACATCAACAATAATATTATTTTTTTTCTAGTCTCCATATCTATTTTTGTTAATAGCATTGATGATAATTTGTGAGTCCCCCTCAATTGAAATATATTTCTGTCTTCCTGCAATTTTAATCCCTGTAAGAAGTGTTCAAGCCTCTGCATAGTTGTTAGTTGAAGTTCCATATGATTATGAAGTGAGCAGAATTTGACCTTCACTATTTCTAAAAATACCACCTCCACAAGCTTTTCTTGGATTTTCTTTAGAAACATCATCAAAATTAATTTTGATAATCTCAATTTTGGACATTTCCATTTTACCATCTAAGTAGATCCTTTGTTTTAATTTTGTTGCCCAGATGACTCTTCAATGTATGTTTAAATCCCGCACCAAAGTTATTAGCACCTCTTTTTTTGCAATTGAGACTTCCCATGATGACCACCATATTTGTAGACAAAGTGTAAAAATACATTAGGCTTTGGACCATACATAAAAAACATTAAAACTTGATCAACAACCACAATTACCACTTAAAGTGGTGATCACAGCATCGTTGATTGTGAGGACATGCACTTTCCCTTAATCACCCCTATATCCTTATTTTGGAGTTTTCGAAAAGCTAGTGAGCAAAATGACAAGGAAAAGATAGCAAAAAGATGAAAATTTGGTAATAAAAAGGAACCAAAACCATTAGTCAATGTGGCTCACCATTTCCCTACCCATGGACTAACAAAGTTAGTCCACTTCTATCCATATTAAGAGAATAAAGCTCTCCACCACTTACATGTCAATTGTTATTGTTCTTTTTACAAATACATAATCTCATATTGATTTGCTTATGATAATTGAGTAGTTTATGAGCCAACCACTTGCCAAACTCATTGCCAATGGAATAGCAGGCTTAGAGGTTCACGCCAAATGCCCTAATTTTTCTTAATTCTATAAGTTATTGTTTCCAATGGCATATTCCTATAATGAAATTTCATTCCACTTTAATTTCTAGTTCTCCTTAGTGCAGTGTTATGCATGTGTTAATAATTTCATATTGATTTGGTTGTGGAACTTGAATGGTTTATGAGCCCCATCACTTGCCAAGCTCTTTGCAAATGAGGTAGTAGGATTAAAGGTGCAAGCCTTGAGTCTCAATTCTCCTTAGTTCTGTAAGCAATTTTTTTTAGTGGTATATTCATATAATGGAATTTCATTCCACTTTAATACCTAATTCTCTCAGTGTAGTGTGTGTTAGGAATTCCACATTGATTTGGTTATCAGACTTGAGTAGATTATAAGTCCCACCACTTGCCAAACTCTTTGTCAAGGTAGCCAGCTTAGAGGTGCAAGCCCTTGGTCTCAATTCTCCTTAGTTTTAAAAGCTATTATTTCCAATGTGCTCTGATACTAAGGCGGTCCCTTTTGCTGCTGCCACTTGGCGCAACGAGAAGGTCCGAGTTAGGTCAACGTCCAGTCCAGCGGGTCCACATGTCGGTCAGGTCTGCATCCACGTGTCAGTCAGGTCTGTCAGTCCAGCGTTGGTCGCATAGTTCAGATCAACCTCGAGAAATGTGCTCGAGTCCCTCGATTGCCTAGCAGTCCAGATTGACCTCGAGATCTGTGCCTGGTCAAGCCAGTCCAGCCGCCCTCGTTTCGAGTGCAGGTCTAGTTTCGACACCTCAGGATGCATGCCCGAGCAGGTCCAACCTTACCTCGGGAAATGTGCTCGCGTCTACACTGATCTCCTCTCAGATCTCGAAAAACGTTCCCGAGCAGGTCCTGCTTTGATACCATGAAGGACGAACAACGATTGATTAATATTGATCATTGTAATATATAGAACAATTAGGGCTCAAATTAGCCCGTATTCATAGGATCTAAATAACAATTTAGTCCTCGTAATATATAGGCTAATGTTAGGTTCTAACAAATAGTAAACCTAATATACGCTAACAATGGTTGTTAGCGTAACTAACCTAGGTAGTTAACTAACTACCCTAATAACTTATAATAAGGTAATAATATAGAATTCTAACAGTGTTCCATTTTAATACCTAGTTCTTCTTAGTGTTGTGTGTGTTAAATGGTTTATGAGCCCTATCACATGCCTGATCCCAATTTTCCTTAGTTATTATAGTGTGTGTATGTTAATAATCCCACATTAATTTGGTTATGGGAATTGAGTGGTTTATGAGTTCCACCACTTAACAAACTCTTTAACAATAGGATAATAGACTTAAAAGTGAAAACCTTTAGTTTTACTTATATGGGATTCATCACTCTTATTAATGTCTAATTATAACATATATATGATGGTAGTTAACCCTCTTAATTTCTAACTATTTCATTAATATGCTTTTCTGCTGAGTGTGCGTCAGCTCGATGACGACAGTACCAACTCCGAGCCACTGAGGGTCTCCCTTCGATGATGACAGTACCAACTCCGAGCCACCGAGGGTCTCCCTTCGACGACGACAGTACCAACTCCGAGCCACCGAGGGTCTCCCTCACTTCAGGATGTGGTCTCCCTCTGACGATAGTACCAGCTCTGAGCCAGTACCAACTTCGAGCCACCGAGGGTCTCCCTCACTCCGGGATGTGTTTACTGAAGCGAGGTAAAGGTTATAGTGGTAGCACCATGATTTGACGCTATAACCGGAGGCAATGCGACTTGACCTATCACAAATTATTCAAAAAATAAAGATAGTTACCAATTCTTTTCTGTATCAAGCAAAATATATTTTTTTATTAATACTTAATTTTGATATTGGTAAAAAACAATACATGGACGAATGAATACGTGCCTATTGTCTGTTCTAATAGAATTTATAATCATATTTTTGATAAATAAACATAACGTGAGAACGATTCGTAGGGAGTGAGTTCTGGAATAGGCTTGTCTAATAATAGAATTTATAATCATATTTTTGATAAATAAACATAACGTGAGAACGATTCGTAGGGAGTCAGTCCTGGAATCAGAGGCACGAACTAACATTAATAGTTATTTTTTTAGAGGGTTATATGGTTATGATTGTTTGACGGATATTTAGAGGATTCAAGACGGATTATTATTTTTTTAGTAGGATTTAAGACGGATTATTATTTTTGTTAGTAGTGTGTCCCAAAATTTAAACTTAAGTTTTTTTTTTTGTTAACAAGCACTTAACTAATCAAACCTTTACAATCCACTAACTTTTGAAACTAATCCCATCAATAAAAATATTAGAATAGATTTTGATGAAAATTATAACTCATTCCATCAATGGCCCTTTTTGTCATATTCCTTTTGGTCCACCGCATGGGCATTCCCACAAATTTTGTTGAGAATAATAACTCATTCCACCAATGGCCCTTTTTGTCAGTATTCCTTTTGGTCGACCACATGGGCATTCCCAGAACTTTAGTACGACTATTTTTATTTTTGATTTTAAAATCATTGAAAGGTTTTTTTTTTTTATTGATATATAGAAGCAATGGTTACAATCGCCATTTTTAGTAACTACCAAAACGGTTGGTAGGGTTCAAACTATCTACGAAGGCCCCCACGACTTCCACCGTCTCGGTACATGGTAACCCGGCGTGAGATGGAGATCGACGGATGCATAGAGGTTGCACGGTCGTCATCAATCTGGCGCACCACTCAAAAGAATCGGATCTGGACTACTGTCTGTGCATGGGCAACCTAAGTCTCCTCTCGGTAAACGCCCCAACTTACCAATCCACTAAACCCACGGACGTAAAGGAGTCTTACCCATAACGCAAAATAGTGCGGCTATTCTTATAATGGAATGGATGACATCTCTAGTCACCCAAAAGCTAAGAAGTAATTAGGATCGTAATCTCTGCAGCCAAAAATAAATAGTCCCCCTCCAAAAGCACATAAGTCGTACCGTTATGTTGGCCTATGTTTCCAATGAAAATAAAATATCCTAGACTGCTCATAAATAGTCCTCTCATATTAAATTGACAATTTAATACAACATAACAAAACGTCTTTTGATGCAAGTAAATGCAGACTTGTGCTAATATTTAACTTCCTTAACGTGCTTAATAGATCAAAAACTGAATTCTGAACGGACGGGCATGGAATATTAAATACTTCAAGACTAAACAGTATTTCATTTTCAAGCCGCCCTACGAAAGTTTGATTTACTTTTTTCCCATTGATGACTATGGTAACAGAAAAAAAAAATTAGAAGCCATCTTATATATGAAGGAAGTCAATACATTGTCTTTTTCTTTTTTCTTTTCAATAGGATCCCGATTCTTGGGTCAGGTTATACCAATATATCAATATATCAATCTATCTTTTTAAGTATTCCATAATTTAAATTTAAATTTAAGTTTTCCTGCTACACTATCTTAAACAAACATAAACTAGGAAAAAATTCAATACATTATGCAGAGAATCCTAGGATATGGTTTGACTAAGGGACGACAGCAAACCCCAGACACTTACCTAAACATTCAGAAAAGTTCGTGAATATATTAAAAATTAATATGTTTTGTCACCCTGAAATCAATACCAATACCATACCAATTTCCAAAGAAGGATCAGATCGTGCTGGGACAGAGTATGTATGTTCTTATGGTCCAATAAAAGCTAGACATTCGCATCATGCATCACAACCAGCCAAGTGATTGGTAATTTTGGTCTCGATTTTCCCTTTCAAAGAAAAAACAATTCATGGAGACCTACAGTATCCATTTAATCTTAATTTACTCAGTGGGCGTCAAAGGTCTCAGATTGAGATTAGGAGCACTGTTCGAGATATAACTAGGTATATGGATGTCATGTTACATGCACAGATATCAACTTGCTAGTTGCAACCATGGGACTTATCAAGAAAAACTGGTTGAAAATGTCAATTGGATAAATAAATTCATGGGAACAGAACCCACTTGGATGGAACCCTATGCAATTGGCCACCAAATACTGTCCTGTTTAAGACATGTTATTTTGTTTTTAATAACATATTCAAATTTAATTCCGCTTTAATACTTTTCTACTACTACTTCTATTACTTTAATTTCAAAATTCACCATTTTGTCAATTCAGAATCTCAATGCCTGGGCCATGTCATCGCAGTGATACTTCTTCTATTACTTTAGTTTCAACATGCACCATTTTGTCAATTCAGAATCTCAATGCAGTGAATGAGATTAGACAAGAAATTCCTCCGGGTCATGATGTCCAGACTAGGTGGAGCATGTTTGGGCCAACTGTCCTGCCTTGAGAGGACTTTTGACTGCACCAAACAGCTCAGCGCAAAAAATACACCCCATCCAAAGGGTAGGTCTGGCCTCTAATTGCTTTTATAACTCAATTTTTTAAGAAAACCGGAGAGGAGATCTAGCAATAACTACTAATTCTACTTTTCAGATAGTGTTTTTCTCTTTGATGCAGATTGTCTTTTTTTTTTTTTTAAGTTTGACGCCCTTGGACAGACGCATCACCTTTCAGCTTATATCTTATTGATTCAAACTGTTAAAAAAAGGTTAACCGTGTTTAAAAGGCCAGTCTCAGCCACACATGCCCAGCTCTGCAGAACTTTACGTAACCAAGGTTGTCAAGAGAAAAGTAGCGACGTTGATATATTTGTTAGAAACAGAAACTTTAACAACCAAATACAAATTGCGGAAAATGCGGAGGATCTATTGACAGGCCCTGTTACAGGCTGACAAACACAGGCGAAATAAACTAGGGTTTGTATTATTAAACAGGGGAGGGAGCAAAAGGGGGAACTGGCTCTGCGGAGCCTTACATCTGCGGCAACTGCCGCTTGCGGAATAAATCCCCAAAACCCGAACTCAGAAATGGCTCCTACTGAGCGATTACAACTGCGGACATTGCCGCCTAAACTCAACTGCGGTGCGGACTGCTGGGCAAACAAAGAGATCTGCACCGCGATAGAGAAGGGTCTGCTAAACTGCCAGGGACGGTTCTGCGCTAAGGAGCAGCAAGAACCCCCGAACCCTTTCTGTGCGTGCAACAGCGGCAAGGCTTACCGTCGGATCTTCTCACGCAGGAATTGCTTGCACAGCAGGTATGCAGGGAAACTGGGGCTGCTGCCCAGAATACCTAATGCGGACTCAAGGGCCGGCATTTATAGCTGCAGGGGGGCGGTGCTGGCTTGGCGCGACTCCCGAGGCCAGCCTGGAGGCATACGGACTTCACCTGCTCCCTCAACTTCGCCCATACTTCCTCTGTCAGACGGGACAGCCCAGCGGCGGTGACAGAGTACGGGATTTGGATTAAACAATATTTCTAACAGCCTCCCTTAATCCAAATTCCTCTAACACACAAAAAACTTCGAAAAAAATCAATCTACGCACTGCGCCCCCGAAGTCGGACTTTGGCAATTCTCCGTGCACAATCCGCACTGCGTAGCGACTGACGAACATAGCCCGGCGACGGACTTCGGCGACAGACTTCGCACGGTGACACACTTCGCTCGGCGACACACTTCGCGCGACGACGAACTTCGCTCGGCGACACACTTCGCGCGGCGACGTCTGTTTATCATCCTGCTCCCGGCGCAGTCCGTCCATCGGCGACTGACGGCGAGTGGAAATCAAAACATTCATTGGCTGTCAATCAAAACATTCATTGGCTGTCGTGCGCCCTGCGCAGTCCGAACTGTCGGACTTCGGCAAACCTACACGCGGCCCCCGAAAGTCCCTCGCACAAGCTTCGCCGCCGAAGTCCGATTGAGCAAGCTTCGGGACCGAAGTCCGCCGAAGCCCGGCTGCGCGAGCTTCGGGGCCGAAGCCCAACTACCAACTTCGGGGCCTAAGCCCTATTGCACCAGCTTCGGAACCTGTCGACGCCGAAACGCTCATACGCCGACCGACCAATCCCAAACTGACCAAGTCCCGTACGGCCCAACGACCGCTCCCTCTGGGGACTTTTACCAAACCCTTGCTGCCCTCCATCAGCATCTCCATGGCTGCTCTCCACGCAGCATCTCCCGACACCGCCTGTTGTCACTGTCTCCTCGCGCTCTGATACCATGTTAGAAACAAAAACTTTAACAACCAAATACAAATTGCGGAAAATGCGGAGGATCTATTGACAGGCCCTGTTACAGGCTGACAAACACAGGCGAAAAAAACTAGGGTTTGTATTATTAAACAGGGGAGGGAGCAAAAGGGGGAACTGGCTCTGCGGAGCCTTACATCTGCGGCAACTGCCGCTTGCGGAATAAACCCCCAAAACCCGAACTCAGAAATGGCTCCTACTGAGCGATTACAACTGCGGACATTGCCGCCTGAACTCAACTGCAGTGCGGACTGCTGGGCAAACAAAGAGATCTGCACCGCGACAGAGAAGGGTCTGCTAAACTGCCAGGGATGGTTCTGCGCTAAGGAGCAGCAAGAACCCCCGAACCCTTTCTGTGCGTGCAACAGCGGCAAGGCTTACCGTCGGATCTTCTCACGCAGGAATTGCTTGCACAGCAGGTATGCAAGGAAACTGGGGCTGCTGCCCAAAATACCTAATGCGGACTCAGGGGCCGACATTTATAGCTACAGGGGGGCGGTGCTGGCTTGGCGCGACTCCCGAGGCCAGCCTGGAGGCATACGGACTTCACCTGCTCCCTCAACTTCGCCCATACTTCCTCTGTCAGACGGGACAGCCCAGCGGCGGTGACAGAGTACGGGATTTGGATTAAACAATATTTCTAACAGCCTCCCTTAATCCAAATTCCTCTAACACACAAAAAACTTCGAAAAAAATCAATCTACGCACTGCGCCCCCGAAGTCGGACTTCGGCAAATCTCCGTGCGCAATCCGCACTGCGCAACGACTGACAAACATCGCCCGGCGACGGACTTCGACGACACACTTCGCACGGCGACGAACTTCGCACGGCGACGTCCGTTTATCGTCCTGCTCCCGGCGCAGTCCGTCCATCGGCGACTGACGACGAGTGGAAATCAAAACATTCATTGGCTGTCGTGCGCCCTACGCAGTTCGAACTGTCGGACTTCGACAAACCTACACGCGGCCCCCGAAAGTCCCTCGCACAAGCTTCGCCGCCGAAGTCCGATTGAGCAAGCTTCGGGACCGAAGTCCGCCGAAGCCCGGCTGCGCGAGCTTCGGGGCCGAAGCCCAACTACCAACTTCGGGGCCTAAGCCCTATTGCACCAGCTTCGGAACCTGCCGACGCCGAAACGCTCATACGTCGACCGACCAGTCCCAAACTGACCAAGTCCCTTACGGCCCAACGACCGCTCCCTCTGGGGACTTCTACCAAACCCTTGCTGCCCTCCATCAGCATTTCCATGGCTGCTCTGCACGCAACATCTCCATGGCTGCTCTCCACGCAGCATCTCCCGACACCGCCTGTTGTCACTGTCTCCTCGCTCTGATACCATGTTAGAAACAGAAACTTTAACAACCAAATACAAATTGCGAAAAAAACAGAGGATCTATTGACAGGCCCTGTTACAGGCTGACAAACACAGGCGAAAAAAACTAGGGTTTGTATTATTAAACAGGGGAGGGAGCAAAAGGGGGAACTGGCTCTGCGGAGCCTTACATCTGCGGCAACTGCCGCTTGCGGAATAAACCCCCAAAACCCGAACTCAGAAATGGCTCCTACTGAGCGATTACAACTGCGGACATTGCCGCCTGAACTCAACTGCAGTGCGGACTGCTGGGCAAACAAAGAGATCTGCACCGCGTCAGAGAAGGGTCTGCTAAACTGCCAGGGACGGTTCTGCGCTAAGGAGCAGCAAGAACCCGCGAACCCTTTCTGTGCGTGCAACAGCGGCAAGGCTTACCGTCGGATCTTCTCACGCAAGAATTGCTTGCACAGCAGGTATGCAGGGAAACTGGGGCTGCTGCCCAGAATACCTAATGCGGACTCAGGGGCCGGCATTTATAGCTGCAGGGGGGCAGTGCTGGCTTGGCGCGACTCCCGAGGCCAGCCTGGAGGCATACGGACTTCACCTGCTCCCTCAACTTCGCCCATACTTCCTCTGTCAGACGGGACAGCCCAGCGGCGGTGACAGAGTACGGGATTTGGATTAAACAATATTTCTAACAATATTTTTATTATGTTATTTTTTATAAATTATAAACAACTTTTGTCCTTCTCAGGTCCCTTGAACCTCTCTTCTTCGTGAATTTAATTCATGGCTTTCATGATAGAGAACGTTCACAGCTAGACGACTATGATTGCTCCCTAAATTCCAAACAGGTGGAAATTTTATAGTGATATTTAAATACGTACTTGGGTGCCTGGGTTTTTTAAGCAATTTCATTTCTTTTGGCCTCAAAATTCAAATGTGGCTTAAACATTCGGCACTAGTACTAAGCCTAAAGTTTAGGGAAAAGGGTGTAAACCAGACAAGGGTGACCATTAAATTCCAGGGTTCCAGCAATTTTCACCGTTATGCCAACCTTTCAGAAAGATCAGGCTTGTAGAACATGTACATAAATTATCCGTGCCGTGCATATGCCTTCTCTTTCCTTTTTTTTTTTTTTTTGCCCCTAATCATGTTACATCGTGCCTCATCTGCACATGAAGCCCGAAATTCTCCGATTTTAGCAGTCTCAAAGTCAATAGAAGAATATGTAAGTTATATGTGATTTTTATAGGGTTATTTTTATTAAAATATTAAAATATTATATTTGTTATAGTATATATTTTTATTACAGATTTTTTATTTTATTTATTTTTTTAATATATTTTTTAATTTTTTTTTGTAGAAGTGTTATGTTTCCAGAATCAGCTCTTGACATCATTTTGATTAAGACATAAAATTTCACTTTGGTGAGTTGCCTTCTAAAATTTGAATTTCATGGGAAATTTATCTGCTACTTGATTTCCTTCTCTATAAATTGTCTATAAATATGCTCACACTGTCAATAGATTGCCTCTAACAATAGATGATGAATATCAACAATACTATTATTTTTATCCAATATCCATATCCATTTTTGTTAATAGTATTGATGATAATTCCTCAATTGAAATATATTTCCATCCTTTTTTTTGTTGCGATTTTAATCCTTGTAAGAAGTATCCTAGCCTCTGCATAGTTGTTAATTGAAGTTCTATATGATTCATGATTCTGAATAAGTGAAGAGAATTTGGCCTTCACTATTTCTAAAAACACCACCTCTACCAGCTTTTCCTGGATTTTCTTTAGAAGCATCATCAAAATTAATTTTGATAAACACAATTTCTAGACATTTCCATTTTACCATCGAAGTAGATCCTTTGTTCTAAGATGACTCTTGAATGTATGTTCAAATTCCTTAGAAAAATTATTAGCACATCTTTTTTGCAATTGAGACTTCCCCCGATGAACACCATATTTGTAGATAATATTGTAGACATCATGCAAGAGATGCACTAATACTATTTCAAACTTGGGCATGATTTTGATATTTATTTAAAAAAAAATTGTTATTCCTTTCAAACCATAAATGCATGATTTTGATATTTATTTTATAAAAAAATGTTATACCTTTCAAACCATAAATTCCAACAAATAATGGTAGGGCCAATCCTCCTAAGAATACATAATGCTTTAGCTTTAAAATAATATATCCAAAACTTTATCAACTCTTTCAATGTTGATGGAGCTATCCAATATAATTTTGTATCTAGAAAAACCCCAAATGGTGTGAGCAAATGGACAATGAAGTAAATGGTCTGGCATTTCTAAATTCTTCTCACACAACGCATATCTAAAGGGTCCATAATATCCTCTTCTTTGTAGATTCTCTTTCATAAGAATCTTACTTTGAACTGCTAACCAAAGAAATGTTGAGGCCTTAAGGAGAGCCTCTAATGACCAAACGTTTTTTTGTTTTAAAAATCCTCATATCTCAACTTGACTGAGTATCCACCATCTTTTGATAAATTCCAAACCAACTCATCTTTTCGTGTAAAACTTGACAAATAAAACTCTCAAAGCTTCTTTTGAAGTTAATCTCCAATTTGTTTGAGTTCCTCTCATTCAACCACGTTTCCATAATAATATAATCTTTGACCTTTTGACCTTTACATGCTAGGCACGCTTGAGCCAATGCTTTCCATTTTGACTCAAAGATAGGAGAATAAGGTTTCAACCAAGCATCAAACCAAAAATTTGCATAACTCCCCTGGTTAAGTGATCATCTAATATTTTTTTTATCAATTGCAAACTCTTTCATATGAAGTTCCATGTTGACAATCCTTTAGGTAGAGTTATTTTCCTAAATAATTTCATTGTATCAGAACCTATATATTTTTGAAGTGATAATTTTGCCCAATTCTTTCCTTGATCTTTGAATAATCTTCACCCAAGTTTTGCTTCTAATGCTAAATTCATAAGTATGCAATTCCGCAAGCTTACTCCTCAAATATTATTTCCTTTGCAAACCCTATCCCACTCACTTATAAAGAGGAAACCTACATTTTTCCTCACAACCTTTTCATAGACAAATTTTATCAATTTTTGATGCAATAATTATTAACATTCTTGAAAGTGACATCATAAAAATAAATTGTAAAGTAGTCTTTATATATTATAACCTTCATAATCCAAAACTCCTTTTTATTTCCTTAATCAACAAAATAAACAAATAAATTATAAAAAAATTCAATTATATATTAAAAACAATAAATACATATTTTCAACTTAACGGTTCCGAGAGCTTTGTGCTGGGAATCGGTGATGATTCTAATGCCGTAAATCCCTGTCATATTAAAGCATGTATTCCCAGCTGCCAAAACACTTGACGGCGAGGGACCGACCCCAGCTGCCAAAACACTTGACGGCGAGGCACCGACTGCGGTTATTGTTTGGGGCAGCCTGTTTGCAAAGGTAGTAATCTGTTCTGAATCTTTTGAGTGTGCGTTAGAACAATGATAACGACATGAATCCGTGTGCGTCAGGTTAAATAATAACTGAATAGGAATCGTGTTGGAGCGGAATAGGTTTGATGAAACAAATCTGTACTTAACGGTACGACCCGGGAGACCGGTGCACACTAGGTCAACAATAATTAAGCGGAATAGGTTTGGATCCCAAGAGACTGGTGCACGCCCGCTTAACAATAACTAAGCGGAATAGGTTTGGTGGAAACAAGCACATCTCGAGAAACTGGTGCATGCGGGGTCAACAATAACTAAGCAGAATAGGTTTGGATCCTGAAATGTCGGGTCAACAATAACTAAGCGGAATAGGTTTGGTGGAAACAAGCACATCCCTGTCAACAATAATTAAGTTGAAGCACGCTGGATCCACAATAACTAAGAGGAATAAATTCGGTGGAAACAAACACCTAACTTTATCAATTACTAAAAAAAAAGTGTAACTAACAATAAAAAACAAATTTATTATTCCACATATTTCAAAAGGTTTGCAAATGACGGCTCATCTACATTATTTTTACCAGTTGGCAGATTCCTTAAAGCTGGAACTAAAGTTATAAATTGTGAAGTAATATAACTGAAAATTTTAAGTAGTTTAATAATTAAATTTTAAAATTTTAGAAGAGGAGTATGAAAGAAATTCCAACATAAGAGTATGAAAATAAATAACATAACTTATAATATAAATAAAATTGTAAGTTATATTCACAAATAAAAATCGTTAATATTAGTATACATATTAAATAAATCACAGTCTTCATGATCTCGCAAAACTTAATAATGACAAACCTTGGACAGTGTCTCGTTTTACTCCATTGGAATTGTCCATACAAAGCGTTAAAGACTCAAGTGGCCACGTAAGATCTACGTCATCAAAATGATGGTCCTTCATATACTGTTTTCATTGAAGTTACGTGGAATCTTTGATGACGCGGACGCACATCTGAGTAACGCTCTCTAAAAAGCTGAATTATGCTGGCGGACGGGTCGTGTCGCCACGGACCACAGCAAACAATTGCCTGTCGCAAACCAAACTACCATCTGACCTTCATTTCCAATCTCTAAATAGCTGACCTCCACTATGCAAGTGGGACTGCAAGACGTCTGACGTCTATGCGGGTACATAAATTTCAAACAACTTATTTTCTTGTAGCTCTTGTTCTGAGAGACAGAATTTGTGGATGACAGAAAAGCGTGTAGCGTGCCGTACAAACAGAGAGAGCGGGTTAAAAAGTGAGACCATGAGTTGCTTTCTAATTTTAATTGATATCATTGAAGGTTAGTGGATTGGTAAGTGTTTGTCGTTCAGGTTTACGTATTTATTAAAAAGACATTCAGGTTTAAATTGTGGAGATAGCTTGTTTGCAAAGGTAGTAGTCTGATCTGAATTTTTGAGTGTGCGCTAGATCCACGGGTGGTCCTCACATATTTACTAAGAAGACAATCAGGTTTAAACTGTGGAGGTAGCCTGTTTGCAAAGGTAATAGTTTGATCTGAATACTCTAAGTGTGCGCCAGATCCACGGGTGGTCTTCACGTATTTACTAAGAAGACACCCTAATATTTGCAAAGGTAGTAGTCTGATTTAATCCTCTGAGTATGCACTAGATCGATGGTGATCCTCTTCATTCCTGAAAACAATAACGGAGTGGAATAAGTTTGATGGCAGCCCAATGATTTAAACATGACTTATCAATTACTAAAAAAAATGTGGTTATGGCCAACTCTCTTATATAACCGAAAATTTTAAATTAAGATTATTTCAATATACCATTAAAATATCCATACAAAGAGTAAACCCACAGACTAAACCACTGTTTTTCGTTTGCATGGGACTTCACATTTGACTTTTGAATATAAAGCAATTGGACGTGCATGAGCGTTGTGAACAGACGACAAGATATTCATATTTGATTTGATGAAAGAACGGTGGCTACAGATTCTGCTCCGTCGCAGCCTACTCGTCCTTCGTTTAGCGGAACAATTTTATTTGTCCAGAGAATATTTTTATTTGTCTATGCTCGTACTCTTGTTTCTTCTGATTAATCCTTTTTCTTGTTTTACTGTGATGTTATATCCTATTTGTGTAATTCTTCTGCTAACGCCATGTACACATGTTCTATCGGACTGTAAGCTGAAAATAAGTTTCCATTTTCGTTGTAATTGTTTTTTACATAGGTAAAGGTTGTGGAGCTCTGACTATGCATATCTGGATTCTCTCTGGATTGCTTTTTACATACGTAAAGCTTCTGGAGCTCTGACTATGCATATCTAGATTATTCTTGGGCCCACTGGCGACCAAAAAGTAACCGATCATGGATTTAACGTTCACAATCTAGTAGTTACACCTAAAAAGGCCCGTAGGCCTAAAGTTTATCTTCTTAACATTAATTCATAATTTTTTATTACCAAATAATGATTTAAATTTTGGACGAATCCCTAAGGTTCATACCATATCTTCTTCGTACACTTCAAAAAAAATTACACTCGGCCGTTTACCCTTACTTTACAACTCGTTAGATTAGGTATTTAACACTTTTAATTGATGACATCGAGTTGGAATCGTACGAATTATCATAATTATAGTATATTAGCATATACTACGTGTAGTATATTAGCATATACTGCATGCACAATTCTAATCAATTGTATTACTATAAGCTACTCCACCACAAAAATGAATGTTAAAAGGTAGAATCATAATAATGGAGTGTATTAGATAGAGCAAAATTTAGTTTGAAATTTAAATATGTTGGTTGGAATTTTCAAATCTTTATTAAACCAATATTTTTACTAGTTGAACTTTAATTTTATTATATACTTAAATTTTAATATATAAATGGTTTAGATTTTGGTTTTTCTTTGAAAGGTTCAAACTATAACGTGGGTGTGTGAGTGAGGCGGTGGATGTGTTAATAATAATAATAATATATATATATATATAAGTGTGTAGGCATTGGCTCTTTTTCGGGAGGTTCAAGGTTCAAACCACAACGTGGGCGAGTGTGTGAGGGGTTGGGTGTGTGGTGAATTTATGTTAAATTCCCTATTGATAAGTATAGCTCTTTCCTTTAGGAGGGGTCATAGTTGAGAGGAGAATGCTCTACCCGATCATAAAGTTTATCACAATAACCAAATCCTATATATATATATATACTATCATCATATTTAATAAATATGTATAAACTATATCATATCTATTAATAAATATGTTTAATTTTAGTGGACTTTACATTGATGTTTAAATATTATTTGTATGGGAATATAAAGATAATAATATATATTAAATTATATTTTTTATATAAAATATAAGTATATGATAGAAAGGTAAGTTGAATATTATCTAACTTGGTTTAACTGTTAAAGTTTTTATGTTGTGACCCGGGTGTTGTAGGTGAGTTGGAGAGGAGAGGGAAATCCTCCAAGGGAGGTCCCAGGTTCGAATCTCTACACTACAAAAAAAAGCTAAATTGGGTACCCAAAATCCAATTGATAATGTTGGTACGGGCAAGATTGGGTACGACCCCTGGGTGACTTTGATGGTGTAGAACCCCCTGGTCGTGGTATCTTAGACCAAGGCGGCCCCACAAGGGGTTTTTCAATTTAAAAAAAAAAAAAAATTATGCTGTGATGGAAGTGGATCCAATATAAATTCATGCATAATTGGTTTCTAAGTTTATTATTTAATATTAATAATAACTTTTAGTTATTTCTTAGTAGGTTATATATGCTATTAATTGGAATTCACTCCTATGAAATATCAAAACATTACAATTCATATTTAGGATGATTAGACCACATCTAAGAAACATTTATGTGGATATTTTTTAGTTTGTTTCTTATAAAAAAGGTTTTCTATCTCCCTCTAGTTATTGCATTTTCTTCTTTTTAATCTGTGGTATCATTTCCACCATGAGATATAATTTCTCATAGTCAATTACCTTCTAACATTTGGATTTTATCAAACAAAGTTCAACAACATGATAAACTATATTATCTATCACTATGGTCATTATACGTAGATATGTTGTCTTTTTTTAATAATCTATCTTTGTTAATAATTGATGCAAATTAATATAAACTATATTATCTACCACTATGGTCTTATATGTAGATATGTTGTCATTTTTTTTATATTGAACATCGTTTACAAATATTTACAAATATCACTGCTCATTCAAGCAAACACAAGAGGAATCGACCTCACAACCACATGGATGATAATAACTAGGCAACTGCCATTACACCAAATGCCATTCGACTATGTTGTCATTTTTAATATTCTAACTTTTTAAATAATTGATGGACATTAAAAATCATGTTATCATTGATAAGTAACCACATTATTTTATCTTTATGATACTAATAATAATCTATAAATCTTCCTCAATTAATAATATATCTTCGTCCTCTTCCTCTTCCAATGATAATGTTGATATTTATAATAATTGCCCTAGCTTCTAGATAGTTGTTAGTGGAGGTTGCATATGATTTTGAGGAGGTGAGGATAATGTAACCTTCAATATTCACAAAAAAAACCACCTCCACTAGATTTTCTAGGGTTTTAGCTAGAACCACCATTAAAATTATGTTTGATGAATCCAAAATTCAAACATTTTACTTATACCATAGATCAACCCATATCCTTTGTGCTAAATCTATTGTTTGAGATCACTGAAGCATGTATATTTGAATCTTATAACTAAGAAATTTACATATTATCTTTCACAAATAGGACTTCTTATGATGAGCACCATCCCTTTAATCACTTTAACAGGAACAAAAATATGAATCCAAAATTCAATATGATCTTGAGATTTATTTTAAAAAATCTATTACTTATTCAAGCCATAGATTTAATAAATAATGAGAGGACAATCGTCCACATAATACTTGCTAGACATTAATTATACATTATTTTTATCTCTTTCTTGAAGGTATAGAATATGAAGGGATGTGTCATGTTGGTCTTTGAAAAATAAAGAGTCTTTTGAAACCAAGAGACACCATATTGTATATATTTGTAAAGGTTGTACTTGTTTTGTTTATCTAAATAAAAATTTATTCCTTGCTTGGTTGATTCCTTCATTTAGTATTAGAGTAAGGTTTTTTCCTCAAATAATTCTTTCAAGAAGCTTTTATCCTTTTTTTTGTATATTTGTTTGCTTCCTCCATATTATCTTTTATCTATCCAATTCTATACTATACTTAAGCAGTCTTTAGAGGTTCACAAATCCCAACTTGCTCGGTTGAAATCACAATTCTTGCCAAGATTATTTTCCCATGCCACCTTCACCTACTTCTTCCTAGGCCATAGATTCTTGCTTTTTTTAAGAAAAACAAAGATAAAGACAATAAAATTCACTCCCAAATGCTAGTTGCTTTACAAATTATATTTCAAAAAATCTCAAAACATTATAAGATCTCAAATTGATTATAAAACTAGTTTTTAATTTTTCTTTTTATCTGTTCCAACCTTTAAATTTGATTAACTTTTTCAACTTGAAAAGTGTCCACCTTATGATAGGGTAACATTATTGCTACAAAGTGATGCTCTTACCCAAAAATCTATAAACATTTAAATTAATTGTAAAATTTTCTTCCAATTGATCGATTAAGTCATTCTCCATTATCAAATTGACTAAAATTATCCAAATAGATCAAGGAACCTATAAAATTTATTAGAGCACCACTAAAAGTGCCTCTCTAGAGCTTTGGCATTTCCAAAAGAGATGCTCTTATCAAAAATATAGATTTTTTTAAAATTGAATCCATAAATGAACTAAATATAAGTCCTCTAATGTTAAATTCCACCTTCAATTTGGTTAATTTGACCCTACCCAATTGCAACACTACCTATCAATTGGTTTTATTAACTAATTAAAAGCATACAACTAATTTCTATAAAGAGGAGATCAATTTAGTCATTTTCAACAAGATCCAAATGAGGTTCCATCCAAATTCTAGTAAATAGTAGTACACTTACTAAATTTGGATGCATTAAGGACAAGACGCCTATAGATTCTTCTCCTTCAAGTCTCTACTTAGCACCATGTGCTAGGTATATTTCAAAATTATTCTAAAATTCTCCAAAATAATTTTAACACTACAAATCCTTCAAAATATTTTCAAAACCCTCTAGAACTCTCCATAAGCTTTCCATTTCTAATGAAATACCTTTTGAGGAACATTCTCAGTCCTCTTGGATCTTCACCTATAACAATAACCCTATTCTTGTTCTCCCTAGATTAGTTTTTCTCCTAGGAAGGAATCCTTACCTCAAGGTCATTTTGGTTAGGCTCCCCATCAACTTAGAAGGATAGAAGCAAAGATAAATTTCCAAGGTTCTCAAGATTCAAACACTCCATGGACATTAAGCATGTTCACCAAGAATCTAGGTAAGTGCTCTCCAAGGTTAGTACTATATATTTTCTCTTATATATTGCATTGTAATTGCACTTTTATATTTTATTACATATGGGCTAGTTCTTGATTTTACTGGTTAGATTTTACTTCTATCTTCCCTCTATGTTTTTCATACTTATCCACATACTTAGATCACTTATCTAGCGATAACAATACATTAAATATAATCTAAAAATGCCTAATATCCCATATTATTCTTTTATAGATTTGCCTAGATTTGGATTCACCTTGTGTTGCCTTTTCTTATAGGGTAAAGTGATTGTTGGATTGTCCAGATTTAGGAAAAATATCTTGGTGAAACTAAAGTGAACCACTATTTATGCGTGGGGATGGATACTTTCCTATAAAACTCACACCTAGCTTCTTATGTATGGACCCCAACATGGTAGACCTCCTATAAATCACCCAATGGGTGGCCAACCTCCTAGTAATCAAATACCTTTCACTAATGACTAGTTTATCTTTAAAAAAAAAATCTATCATAGTCATTCAATGTATGTATTCGAAACAAGGAACTATATTACCTTATCTATTACCTTATAATATGGAGTGAAAATGAATTTTACAAACCTAGAAACAACATTACAAAATAATAAAATTGATAAAATCTGTCCAAGTCTCCAAAATGGACCGATTGCCTCAAAGGAGTGATTCTCTTGTAAAATAAAGTGCTCTATGTAGCACAAGGGTGTAGTATTCCTTGTGGGAAGGTGGTTTTCTAGGGCTAGGAATGATAAATATATAAATCCCAACTCAATTACCAAATCGTACAACCGTACAGTCCTCTAAACTACCCTTCTACGACTATTGAACTTGTACGAAGGTCAAAATCTCACATTGTACGATTCCAAATCGTACAGTGGTAAGGTTTGTATGATTCTACACTCAGCAAAACTGATAGAATCAGTTTTAGAGGCTGTCATACACATTTTTGTAACCGTTCAAGTCAATTCCCTCAAACTGCCAAATCGCGTAAGTCTAGCTCTATCGCTGAGTTTACCAAATCGGGTAAGTTTTCCTTGTACAATTTGTACGAACTCTGGTGTACAATTTGTATGAACTATAGGTACATCTAGATGAAAAACTAGCTACTCTACTAGGTCAATCTCTCTTAGGTATATTTTTTAAGGGTTTCATGTGTCAATTAATCCTTCTTCAACAACATGCAAAACATCTAAATGGGGTTTATGAGAGATTCATTTCTATTGGCTACATTTAGAAATTGTACAACAGAGTTTAGGCCATCTTCATAAATTATTACATGCTCAAATATCAATCCTCAAGCTCCACCAGTGCTATATTTCTTACAGTATGTTGCAACAATGCATAAAGTTAACCTAACATTCACCAGAAAACACATGCATCAAGATTCCACTATAAATCCTCATCCATCATTGCCAGAATCGTACACAACCTATAACAAAAATATTTATATTCCATTATGTCACCAATTCCATTACAACAGGGTTGTTCTATCAATCTACTATGATAACTCAGAGGTAAACAAAATATATCCTTGGATTATAACCAGTAAGTACTCCATACATATCTATCAGCAACCAAACCTATGAATTTGAAAATGGGGCCTTATATAACATTGCCCAACCCATTACAAAGTTGTTCCTAAGTCAATTAGTTATTTACAACTGCCCATCCATAATAGAATGCATACATTTAGACTTTTACTAAGTCTAAAACCTTAATTAGCAAACTTATGTGTCATTTCATCCCAAAATTACATTTCTCATGCATTTCAGTGCACTTTGTACAGTTTACCCTTGCATTTTATGGTTTGTCTTCTTGGTTGTACGATTTTCCCCTACCTGTATGGTTTACAAAACTTTGGCAAAATTATCAAAATTGTCAAAATTGAGCAAATCCCTTAATCACTTTCTCTTATTTTGGGAGGAGGATTTGCTTCCTACATCTGCCCTCCCCTTTAATTTGGTCAGTGTCCTTACTGACTGACCTTTCTACTTCAGTTGAGCTTCATAGCCCACAACTATCTCCTATAGGTCAGTTACTTTGGATTGAAGAATTGCACGCTCATTCTTCAACTTGGCTGCGTAGATTCCCATTTCCACTACTTTCATCCCATGGAAATTAGCCTTCTCTTCAGAAGTATCTAAGAATTCCATCATTTGATTTTCTCGATCAGTGGCACTCCTCTTCAATATTTCTTGCAAGTGGACTTCTGTTCAAGCCACCACCTGAAGTTTTTTATTTTTCCCAGCAATAGTCTCCAGGTGGTGATGAATATCTACATCTAAGGCACAAAAAGTCTCTTCTCTGACCTTCAGTTGTGCTTTCTTCTCCAAGACCAATTCATTATATCTTTTATTGTCCTTCTAGAGTTCCTCTAGCTGCTTGGACTATGTCACCACTTGCTCATTTTTCTTGGCTAACTATGTTGCCATCTGTTCATCCTTTGCCTTGAGTTGTACCTCCAACTCCTTAATATTGTATTCTACTGCCTGGGATATCTTTTGCTTCTCTTCTTCAAGCACATTCACTATAGTTTTAGAATCAATCTTTATGCTTATCATATTTTCCTCCAATTTCTTTATTTTCTCCTCTACTGCAATCTTACACTTCTACAATTCTTCCTCCATTGCAATCATTTATGTTTGAGTGGCTTCTGTCTCTCCCTTATGAGATTCCTTGAGCTGATTAATCTACTCCAATCCAATGCTTAACCACTCTATCCAATGTGTGAGAAATTTCAACTTCCTCAGAGTGATAGTCAAATTTGTAGTGATCCTCTTGTACTCCAATTCTCTTGTGTTCATCGGATAAGTTGGGTGACTAGTTCTATCCAAGTACAATCTCAGATGCTGCATGTAGTTGGTTATCACTCCTTATGGAAAGTCATCTCTTTTCACCATTGTGGTTACCTCTTCCCTAGGTAAATTTTATGGGTTTTTTACATGAATATCTTCGATTCTCCTTCTACACTCCTTTTTGTTCACCCATTCTATTATTTTCTCCAACTCAAGAGACACTTTTTCTTCCCACTTTTAATTCTCCCACGCATACAATACAAAACTATAATTTAACGCTGACTATGGCATCACCTATATATGAGAAGAAATGTTCCACATCATCTTCTTGTAGCGACCCCGGGGAAGCGGCGCGCCATCCACCAACTACTCTACTTGCGATTCGATTGAATCCTTTAATGTTAAACATGCAATAAATGAAAGGCACAAAGCAGATATAACCAGAATGCGAAGAAATAAATGAATGAATGCTTTTTGTATTGATATTCCCAAGATCCGGTTACATATGAATCCCTCTAAGGGATACCCTTCATTTGATACATGATTTTACACACAAAGAGGGCAGCAGGTGTATAAAATATCCCCTCGCACAAGGGGTGCACTTTTATCAAGGCTTCTCGATGATGCACACAGAAATGTATGAGGGCTTACAGATGCCTCCTTCTCTAGGTCTGATTGCTAGAGGGATCCTCTTGCTTTCGTATGTTGCGGATTTTCTCGATGAACCTGTAGCCCTGAAATCAATGAAACAACAACACACGCTTAGATGTCCGAGATTGCCTCCCTGGATGAGGTTGTTAGCAATGAATAAGCTCAATGGAAACAAATGCAATGAAACTAGTACTATGAATGTGAATAACTGAAATAAAGCCTATGCTAATGAAATGAACGAGAAAGCAGAATGAAAGAAAATAACACCTAAAACCCTAGACTAGGTTGTGGGCCACTATCTAGGACAACGACCGCTAAGGTGAAATCTCCTCCTATTGATCCAACGGCTATAGGCTCAAGTATGCTACTAATGTTAAAATGATTACCTTATGTGTTCATATTTGCCCTCCAATCCGATAGGGCTCCGCTACAAGAATCGATCTCCAAGGGAAGCTCTCCAAGTCTCTAGAAGCTCTCCTCAATGATCCACCCTATTCAAAGTTCTGATGTATGATGTTCTCTCTCTGATTGATAAAAGGAGGTCTAAGAAGGTCCCCTAATTGATCAAAGAAGGTCCCCTAGTGCTTTTAGGTTTGCTCCTTATAAAGTGTTTGAAGCCCTAGGTCAATGTTCAAACCCTAGGACTGAATCCCTCATGCGTACTAGGTGTTAGCATGAGAAGCTCTTTGTTTTTCTATGTTTAACTGAAGTCTAAATCAAGACTGGAGTCTTCCATGTAGACTGGCTATGAGGAGGAATGCAAAGTTGTCCCCGCTCATCCTTATTGCATGCAGACTACCACTTCCACCCAATATTAGGCTAGATGGGTGGAAAAATGCATTTAAAGCTTAGCCATTGTCATCTACAGTGGCTAAGGTTTGGCCGCTCTGAGCTACAGTGGCTGGATTTTGGCTACTCTGGTCTACAATGGCCAGGCTTGGATGGGCTGAAAATGCCCCATATGAGTGGCCAGAACCACTTTTGACACTTGGAAGATCCCAAGGTTTAGTCACATGACCTATGAGTGTGCCTATGTGAGTAGTCTCCCTGAACATGACATGTTTTAGGTGTCTACAGATGCCCCTTTTTGTGATGCACTGAGTGAAAGACACAACGTGGAGCAAAAACGTAGACTGCTATGTTCATAGGGTGTATGATGATCATTGATCTGATCAACGTTGGATGGCCCAATCATGCAAGATGACACTCATCCTTGAATCATTGCTTCAATATTTGGAAGGCTTTACTTAGCATAGGGCTTGCACATATTCAATCACACTCATTCCTCAGACTCAATCGGGTAGCTTCTGTTGCTACAATCAGATCCGACCGGTAGGAGAGCTACAAATTGAAGATGCCATGTTTGCTTATGTTCCCAACAAATGGGGAAGTTATGTAATTTTTTGGATGCAATGATTCATAGGATGAATGCAATTTTGACATGATCGAGTGATATTTTGTTGATTTTGATTATGATTATTTTGAAGACTTGAACTACCCCCCTCACACAAATAAATTGGTGAGGGAAAGATGATGAATGAAGCGACAAGTCGCTTGACCATTTTGACTAAGTTTGGTTCCTTTCTAGTGTTTGTTCTTTAATGGGTGACCCCCATCCAAGTGTGATTTCACTTGTTTATGATGATCACTCATCCTTATCCCGAGGAGCGGTCCGACCACAAATAGCCTTCTTAGGGAGTTAGGGTGAGTGATCCTATTTATGCTTGTATTGAATCACTTGGCTCAGTGTTTTTGGTGTCATAGGAGAATTAGGATGATTCCATCATACCCATGGAGCAGTCCGACCATCTTGGTCTTCTTCGGGGTCGAGGTGATGCATCGTAATTCCAAAATGAAGATTTTACCCCGAGTAGCTCTATGGTGACTTACTCATCTCACCAAGTTGCATGGAGTGCAAATCGTTGCAACCGTCGAGTTGATAGAGTAAATAACTGAATACGAAGCTTACTCGAGATTTGTTTTTATGTAATTTTTTTGTTATTTTGAACATTATGATAACCATGAGTCATCAAAATGTGTTTATTTAATGTTTTTGTTGCTTCCCATGGAGAGAATTCCTATTTTTTGTCTAGGTTGTTGGCCGTTGTCAGGTCCAATGACCCCCAAATGCCTGCCCATGGCCGCTCTCATCCTGAGTGGCCAAGAAATATGGGCCACTAATGACAGCAATGACCAAGGCATAATTCAAGAATATAAAAAGTAACCCTAGGGTTTTGAATTTTCACTTTCACCAGCTATCAGTTTACATTTCAAAGCTCTATAGTGAAAGTGACTTCTATGATTTGGAGTGTTGTTATGATTCGGAGGCCATGGCTACGCAGGGAGAGACATCTGCAAGTGGAGGAGCCAGAGCTTCTTGGGTATTCTCTCAAACCTTGACCCTATCTATTTCATTTTTGGGTAAAATGAACCGCATTAAGTAATCGGTACAAGAACCTCATTAAATTTGTTGGTAATGAACCAAACCCGTAGTTAGGTCTAGTTTAGGATTTTTTGAGATGGGTTGGTCCCCATTTTTCTTATTTTTAAATTTTTGGTATTTTTGGCCTAGGGCTCATGGGTTTGCCATGTCACCCATTGATCACTACTACTCAGAGTGGCCAGCTCAACCTGTGGTTTGGCCATTGTCGCTTAGAGTGGCTAGATTTGAAATCCAACGGTCAAAAATTTGACCATTGGGGTTTGGCCACTGCTGTCCACAATGGCTAATTTTTGGTTGTTGTAGGCGATAATGGCCAAATGCCTTGGTTGATTTTTGTAAGATTTTGAACTCTTGCAAGGTGATTATGCTGATTTTTCTAAAATTTTGAGTTGCTTCCTTGCATTGTGCTGCCTGATTAGTTGCATTATTTCTCTTTGCTCAGGCTTAGGATAGTTTTGTCATTATGTGCACCATTTTCCATGTTTTATAGTGATTTATGCCTCAGATGCATTGTAGTTATGCTTTGTTTTCTCTTTTGCTCTTAGATTCTTACTGCTCGGGCTCATGACCCGAAGCTCATGAATGACCTTCTCCCACTCCTGGATGATATAGACTAGGATTGGCTCAAGGTCCATGGGCTACAGTTTGTCACTAGGCTGCCCTATATTATGTCAGATCAGGCTTACCTCATGGTCCTGGTGCACCGATGGGATTCTCGGACTAATACCTTCCACCTTCCTACTAGTGAGATGACTATCATGCCAGAGGATGTGTATAGGATATTTTGGATCCCCTTTGATGGAGTGGCCATTATCTCTTCGACCACTAATGATCATGATGTTATCTTTCTTTGGGTGTTCGGAAGGCATGTTGTAGATGCCTTCAAGGACACCAAATATGGTGGTGTATCTATCATACGTTGGTACCGGGAGAAGGTCTTCTCGAGGAGGCATGCAGTATTGTTGATGGTCATCAACAACATTCTTATTCCAGATTGCTTAGGCCTGAGGTTCCCATGGAACCTCCTTGCGATGGTCTAGGATCTTATGGACAATGAGGAGCCCATCATCTATGCATGGGGTAGGTCTCTATTGGCCTAGTGCTATGATGAGTTGTATCATATCCATCGGTGGGGTCACATCAACATCGCTTGTAGTTTGCTTCTATAGGTTTGGGGATGGGAGCACATCAAGGTAGATCATCCCAAGGGGCTTCCTACCAAGATTATAGTTATTGAGGAGCGGATGTAGTGCTATGTTGCTAGATGGGCTCGAGGGTACGAGGAGCGCAAGAGCCATCCTCATGCAGGGGAGCTTTCCCACTACACTGCTACTTTTACTAGGTTGAAGGTCGAAGATATCATGTGGCATCCATATCATGAGTGCCCAACTTGGGATGACCTAGCTAGTTTCATAGCTAGGATGTGATGTGAGTGGTGGCTCATCAACCGTAAGGTTGGCATCAGGGAGTATTTCTTCTACTCTCAAGTTCTCCATCAATATGAGCTACAACAAGATGTGCCACTAGTTCCATTTTTGTATAGGCGTCTCATAGCAGAGGGAGACCTTCCTCCTCCATGGATCATAGAGCTTTATGATGAGGAGGATGCCCCAGAAGTTGACCCAGGAGTCATTAGGGGAGTCATAGATGCATTTGTGCAGTGGTGGGGGGATCTGATGTGGCATGGTGATGGTAGCTTGGATTGCAAGGATGATGGTGGGGATGATGGTGCAGATCCAGCAGGGCATAGAGTCTGAGCTAGGACCGAGGTATGGGGCCAACCAGTAGAGCAGGTGGTAGTAGAGGAGCAGGAGGCTCCTGAGGAGGATGAGGAGGAGTTGGATCCCAAGGAGAGGGATTCTCCTCTAAGAGCATAGTTGCATGAGGTCGAGGTTGAGCTCCAGTCGACCAAGATCTAGGTACAATAATGAGATGCCACCATAGCCCAATGAGATGCTACTATAGAGCAGCTCACGCTATAGATCCAGGCTTTGTAGGCTACTATCGGGGGTGGTGCTACTAGGATGCAGTTTGTTGTTCCTCCTTCTACACCACAGAGTGATACCAAGGTAGATCCTAGGGCAGACACAGGGGTAGAGGTTCTATGCCTATAGTCATTGCTAGATGAGTACGAGGAGAAGATCCAAGGGTATTTCTCCCATATAGCCTCTCTCCAGATGTAGCTTAGGAGGCATGGAGTTGTCCCTAGGGAGGCACCAGGTGCAGGTGGCTCACAAGTTAGCAGACGATCCACCTCTGGGCAGTCTTCCATCCATCCTAGCTAGAGGACTCAGACTCGCACAGAGAGACCAATAGGGTCACATCACTCTACGCATGACACAACCATAGGGGGAGGTGATGCTAGGGGTACAAGCCCTATGTTTGATTGATGATGCACTTGGATTTCATTTTTGAGGTCTGCTTGACCTATATGACTGTAGCCTATGGGCAATTTTTGTATATTCATGCACTTTGAGATACATATTATGAGACATATTTTGAGACACACATATTTATATGAGACTTTACATTTATGATTCATTATGTGTGTCATTTATTGCTTATGTTTTTGTTTTATTTATGCGATGTTATGATGGCATTATGATGAGTTGATATATATGTGTTAGATGATAGATGATATTTATGATGATATGGATTTGAGATGGATGCTTATGTATGTGTTTATGTAGATGCTTATATGATTTGATTATTGTGACATGATGTGATGTATCATGAGTTGATTTAATGATGGACTTATGATTTTATGTATGGATGAATGCAATGATGTGATCTTAATAGATGGATGATTTATGACATTGTGTATTTATGGATGCAATATTTTTGTTAGATACATGTTTAATTTTGATTTAATTGTATGCATCTAACTCATGCTATGATATGGTGAATGTAGTATGTAATCTAATGTGAATGAACTTGTATGTTTTAATCGCTTTAAAACATAATGGTATGCATATGATATGATTTTGACAATCTAATGGGTGATACCACAAAAAGTATAACAACCATGAATGTTTAATAATCATTCTAATAATAAGAATTAATTATTTAAACCATTCATATGTGCAATGTAATGGTGTGGAATGTATGTATATTTTTTGGATAAGCTTATATAATTTAAGAGATATAAAATAATCAGTGGTCATCTAAATATCATTTTTGACATATATCCGATATCTAATTTATTTTATTAATACCCCCTAATTTACAGAAGTTTATAAAGAAAGTTGATGATGTGATTGATGATATGATTTGTTGCTATGTAGGATTTAATTTTGAGGTTTTTCCTGAGACTTCAAACACTCTAGTTATCCTATCAATAACTATGTACTGACCATACAAGACTTTTGAAAAGCAAGGCTTTCACCATGTCCCTAGATATTCATTATCTTTGTGTGTGCAAATGAATATATATTTTGAGATAGAACCCAAGCATTTCCTCCGATGTCAGGCGGGATTCTTTCAGCCCATTGCTAAGATCAGGGATCCTCAAGTGTTCATCTCATCCTTATGTTGGACTTAGTTGGACTATACCACTAGGTGACCTTGAGTTACCTAAGCTAGCTCATCCACATTCAAACATTGGTCTATACAAATGCCAGAAGCTAATGTAATAGACATATCATCATGCGTAAGGATTTCTCCTTCCAGTTTTGTGCAATGCTGAGAATTCCAAGGATTCAAGTTCCATTCCCTTTTTTCTTCATTTCATTTGGGATACTTGCTCTTGTGTAGTGATGAAAATCACTATTTATTTTGATTGATTTTTTTTTTGAGCAAGGGATCTATGTAGTGATGATAATCACTATTTGCTTTGTTTGTGAACTATGACTTTGAAATATGGGACTTTGAATTTGTGCTTTGTTTCGGGATTTTTGCTTGTTTTAATGAAAGCAAGGGATTCATGTAGTGATGATAATCACTCATTTTTGGGTAGGGCGGAACTTGTCCTTTTGCCAATTCTCAACACCTTTAAACCAGTTGCATAGGGGGATAAGCAAGGAAGATCCTTTTCGCTTAAGGTAACCTAGACCACTATTTGTTGTTTTCATATTTCCCTTGTACCAACTAGGATTTTAGTGTTTTAATTAGTGATGGGATCATGAATATCCAAGGTATTTTCACAACTAGACCTTGCCCTCTACTAATCAAGGTGGCTTTCTACAAAAGCTGATAAGACCACTAGATATGGTTGAAAGACTAGGAAACCTTAGTATATTCCTTATAGCAACATGATATGGTTGTGTTGAAAAACACAATTACACACATGGATGCATGGATGAAGATGGATTTGAATATTGTGATTGTGATACAAACTGTGGCATCATTTGTAAGAATGTGATCATAACATATGCAAATGCAATGGATACGTTTGTTATAATGAAATGCAACTATGTGGGTGCAAATGTAAGATGTAAATATTTTTGGATTTTTGATTTTTGACCAAAGGGATTTAAGATGCCTTTGGAGCTTTTTGATTGATTTGATTTTTGACCAAAGGGCTTTAAGATGCCTTTGGAGATTTTTTTGATGATTTGACCAAGCGAATTAAGATACCTTTGGAGCATTTTGATGATGATTTGACCAAAGGGCTTTAAGATACCTTTGGAGCATTTTTTGATTGATTTGACCAAAGATTTAAGATGCCTTTGGAGCATTTTTATGATTATTTGACCAAAGGGCTTTAAGATGCCTTTGGAGCATTTTTTATTTTTATGACATATTTGAATGTTTTTTATTTTTATGACATATTTGAATGTTTTTTATTTTTATGACATATTTGAATGTTTTTGTGTTTTATGTGTAAAATATCCTCAAGTGGATGATATTGAGAGGCTCAGGCTCTTCAACACCATCCAATGATGTAAGGTGATATGCTCCAGGCCCAACCTTCTCTGAAATCATGTAGGGGCCTATCCAATTTGCCACAAATTTATCTCACAAATGCGATGGTAGATTTGAGTTATATTGGTTTTCTTTGAGCACAAGATCTCCAAATTTGAATTCCCTCAAATGGACTTTACTATTGTATGCTCATGCAAGGTGATTCTAATAAACGTGAAGATGCTCCAAGGCATTTACTCATCATTCATCAAGAAGCATTAACTGATCAAGGTGGCATTGCCGCATGGTGTCATCATCTATGAAGTCCTTCAATGCTACGCGCAAGGTTGGAATCTCCAATTCTAGGGGCATGATGGCCTCAGTGCCATATACAAGTGAAAATGGTGTTGCCCCAGTGGGCATCCACACACTAGTCCTATATGCCCATAATGCAAGAGGTAACTACAAATGCCAGTCCTTATGATTATCTCTCACTATCTTTCTCAAAATGGAGATGATTGTTTTGTTTGAGGCTTCTGCTTGCCCATTTGCTTGTGGATAATAGGGTGTTGAAAAACTATGTTGGATGTGGTATTTTTCCATTAAAGCATGCACATTTTTGTTCTTGAAATATGGCCCATTATCCGATATTATCTTCGAAGGGACCCCAAAATGACTTATGATATTGTGGAGTATAAACTCCGCAATCCTTGGTCCAATTATCGATGTCAAGGGGATCGCTTCGACCCATTTGGTGAAATACTCAGTGGCCATTATGATGAACGTATGTCAGCCTGAGGATGGGGGAGAGATCTTCCCCACTAAGTCTAATCCCCACTACGAGAAGGGCCATGCTACCTGGATGGGTTGCAAGGCTTGTGATGGCAAGTGGGTGAGGTTTGCATGATGCTGACACTTGACGCATTTCCTGACATACTCACAATAGTATTTTTCCATAGTGGGCCAATAGTAACCCATCCTCAAAATGCATTTAACGATGGCCATGCCACTGAAGTGACCACCACACGTACCATCATGAGCTTGCGAAATTTCCCAAGATGCTTCCTAGGGCTCAAGACAATGAAGGAGCATTCCATCATAACCTCGTCTATAAAGGACCTCTCCTAGAAAAATGTATCTTGTCACATTCTATTTAAATGTTCATATTTCAGCATGTGACAGGCCTTGCGGTACTATTCCAAGCTTCAGGAAATCTTGCAATTGGGATAGCCAATCCTGATAAGCCACAACTTCTATGGATAAAATGACATGTTCCTCTTGTGATCCAAAATTTGAGAACATAGATTGAGAAACAATCCTATGATGAATGGTTGTTCCACACTCCGTAGGACCTTGAGAGATCAAATATTCCCAAGGGGTTATTTGCAAGAAAGCTCTAACTTTGAAGGACCAATCCTGATTTGGTTCATTCTGGATCATGTTGACTGACTCTAGGTTGTCAATAACCTCACATTGTATTGCTAAAAATATGAGCACTTTCACATGAACGGTTGTGAAGTCAGCAGATGGATTCTGAGGGATTAAGGATCCCAAAGATGCCATGGTGTCTACAAATATGTTTGACGTATGAGGGATTGCCTCGATGTCATACCATTCTAGTCGGGCTAGGTAGGTGTCAACAAGCTCCTTGTAAGATTTCAGGAGTGGGCACCTACATTGGAACAATCCTTTGACTTGATTTACTATGAGCAAGGAGTCACCAAAGATATTCAATATTTTAATGCCCATTGCCATAGTTGTTTGAAGTCCCAAAATCAAGGCCTCATATTCTATGTTATTGTTCATGCAAGGGAAGTCTAGCTTGAATGATAAGGGCAATGGAGCACCCTGCGGTGTGATAAAGACTATCCCTGCTCCACCCCTTGCTCGCACTTTGAACCATCGAAGAACAATGCCATGTCTCTTTGTTTCTCAGGTTCTTCGAGTTTCGATGGATCTGATAATGCGAAGACTGCATCATCAAGCAATTCTATAGTGAGAGGTTTGCTATCCTGAAGAGGTGCCTCTGCTAATTGATCCGCTATGACTTGTCCCTTGATGGAATTTTGGCTTATGAATTCTAGATCAAATTTTATCAATAGCATGATCCACTTTGCAGTACGTGTATTATGATATGTCTTGTTCATCATATACTGCAAAGGATTCTGTTTTGATATAACGTAAGTCGTATGGCTCAACATGTAGTGTCACAATTTTTTGGTTGCAAAGACCACTGCTAAGCACAACTTTTCTACATACGCATATCCTAGCTCATAACTCACCAAGGTGCGACTAATGTAATATATGGCTTGCTCTTTGTCTTGCACATTCTTTTGGGCCAACATGGTGCCCAAAGAAAAATTAGTAGTTGATATGTATAGTAAAAATGGTATGTCTGGCCTTGGTGGAGCTAGCACTGGCGACATTTCCAGGTAAGTTTTGATCTCTATAAAGGCTTGTTGGCACTCTTCATCCCAATGAAATGGGACATCCTTGCATAGCAACTGATTCATGGGTCGACACTTGTCTGATAATTGCGCAATGAACCATTTGATGGATGCTACCTTGCCTTGTAGGCTTCTTAACTCCCTAATGTTGGTAGGGGTGGCCATTTCCATTATAGCTTTTACCTTTGCAGGATCGACTTTAATGCCTCTCTTAGAAATGATGAAACCTAAGAGCTTACCAGAAGTCATGCCAAACATGCACTTCTTAGGATTCAATCTGACATTGTGCTCTATGAGGCGATCGAAGACTTTTGTAAGGACCTCAGCATGCTCTTGCCGTAATAAATATTTGGCTAGCAAGTCATCCATGTAGTCTTCCAATATTGTGTGCATGTAGTCATGAAATATGTATGTCATGGCCCACTGGTATGTGGCACCAACATTCTTTAGGCCAAATGGCATCACTTTGTAATAGAAAGTTCCCCATGGAGTAATGAAAGCAGTCTTATGCTGGTCTTCAAGTTTGATTCAGATTTGATTGTATCCAAAAAACCCATCCATTAGGGAGAGCATCTCATGACCTACAGTGGCATCAACAAGAGCATCTATGTTTGGCAATGAGAATGAATCCTTTGGAGTTGCCCTATTCAAGTCCCTAAAATCTATGCAAATATGCACTCTTCCATCTAGTTTTCCCATGGGCACCATGTTCGAGACCCATTCAGGATAGTCGATGGGAACTATGAAAATCACATCCAATAGTTTTTGCAACTCGTTCTTCACCATCAAAGCGATGGTTGGATGCATTTTCCTCAATTTTTTCTTGACTGGCTTCTTTAGGGGATCCAATGAAAGGTTGTGAACAACTAACTTTGGATCAATCCCTGGCATGTCTTTATAAGTCCAAGAAAATAGATTTGGCCTCTCCTTGAGGAGAGGGATAATGATGGCTTGTTCCTCTGGAGACAGACTTTCTCCGAACTTGACTTTCTTTGGTTGAGTAGGATCATCACTGATGTCCATCTCGAAAGTTGCTTCTATAGCCATATGTGACCCATCCTCCAACTGGTGAGGCATGGGTATCAAATGAATGTCATCGGTGGGATTTATAGGTCCTACTAACTCAGGATCCAGACCAGCATGGAACACATCATATGCACAACTTGATGCAAAATGGAATGGTTGTAATATCTCTTCATTAGAGAAAATATCCTCAAGCTCTATGGGTGAATCAACATGATCCCAATCAATAGCCTTCGTATCAAGACACAAAGGTTTAGTGGGATCTATTGGGTTATGAAGTGGAGTGGTCAAATCAATGGAGATCATGTTGATGGATGGAATGAAATCTCCAGGACCACATGGGTGAAATTTTGTCTCAGATGTTTCCCTTCTATACTCATGATGAGGCTCTAGAGGAAAAGGAATCTCTGGATCCAGCCCATGAGCTGGTCGGATAATAGGATCATTGGGCTCTAAGAGTTCTCTGAATGTCGATAGAGGGGGATTGACCATGTGATGAATGGCAACTAAGTCAACAGGTCTTCCTAGAAACCACAAACCAGGGTCTATGGCATGAAGTGCCACCTCTCTTTCTACCAGTGCATTGACTTGTTACAAGTGGTGAGGCCCAAGATAAGCCATCTCAGTTTCATCTTCAAAGTCATCATCACTTATCCAAAAACCATTAGCATTGGTATGTGGCCCCAAGATAAGAGGCTCATGTCTTGGCCCTAAGTAGGCCATTTCTATCTCATCTTCATACTCTTCATCACTTATGAAGAAGCCATTTGCATTAGTATGTTGCCCCAAGTCATGGGGCCATTATCTTGTTCCTAGATAGGCTCTCTTTGTTGAGTCCTCTGACTCATAGCCACTTTCATCCGATATGAATCCACTATCATTGTGGATGGACCAGGTAAATCTATGTAAATAGTGAGGCCCATGATAGGCCAAGCCTACTTGTGCTTCATCATCACTTGCTACATATCCATTTTATTCTTGCTCATCATCCCATGAGTTGTAACCTATTGGGGTGGCATCAATTATGGAGCTTGGATGATAAGTTTTAGGTGGTGGTATGTTCACCACGACCACTTGTCTATTGCTTGGATATCTTGCACTTGGTGGGTGATAAGGAATAAAATTGATGTCTTCTCCTAACCCCAAGCTTAATCTATCCAAGGCTGCTGCTAGAGAGTCATCTCGACCTCTGATATGATAGCCTAACCCAAACCTATCAGACAAAAGCTAGTATTGTGGCTCGAATGGTCGTCTACACCCTTGCTCATATATACCAAGATCGTAACCATGCCAATGGCAATATTCAAAGTAGCTTAGAGAAAACTCAAGATTAGAGAGGTAATGAACATTAATGATGAATAATTCATCATTGTCCTCTTCTGCATCGATAGACTTATGGGCGCAGTCTAGTCTAGCATAGACAAAGTTTATCTGATTGGGAGGGATCCCAAGTGGGACCACTATTCCCACTGGTGGTCTTAAGTCTTTTGGTCATCCCATGTCTTGTGTGGACTCTATGATGGGCATAAATGTTATGTTCTGCACAAGATACTCTCCTATCCCTATACTTGCCAAATGTATTGTCGCATGTGATGTGGATGATCCTACAGATGACACTGGCGAAGTGGGCTCTAGTATCTCCTCAGCTTGATCTTGGAGATCTTCCTCCTCCATGGGAGTTGGACTCTTCTTAACATCTATGATTAGCACTTCCTTGAGCTCTCTTTCCTCAACCATGGGTGCCTTTAGCTTCTGATTGTCTTTTGGTTTAGACGTTGATGGTCTCTTAGAAGCATTAGTCATGTTGGGTGCTAGATGAGGTGTTGATGTAGATGGGTCCTTTTGTACCCCTTTTCTCTTATCATTAAGTTGTATAGCTAGAGATGAAGGTCCTACATACAAGTGGGTAGAAGGAATCACAAATTCTCCTAGAAAATCCACCTGATGAACATACTTGAATGGCTCTTCATCAGCCAACACCATGTAGACCTTGTTATCATGCACATACTTGACACATTGGTGTAAGATTGAAGGAACACACTTCATGTCCCTTATCCAAGGTCTCCCTAAGAGGATGTTGTATTGCATGGCCCCTTCCAAGACATGACACATCACGGGGATGGTCTTATGCCCCACCTTGATAGGTAGGACTATCATTCCCATAGTATTGCATAAAGCATCATTAAAAGCCCTTAATGTGTAGGCTCTCGAAATGATATTGGACTTGGGGATCTTAAGGTGTTCTATTGTTGTTGTTGTGATGATGTTGATTGATGAACCTGTATCGATCAAGACCCATTTGAAAGGTAAATCATTGACTGATGCCACAATGTGCAGTGGAGGGTCTGGTAAGGCAGTAGGTACTGTCTTAATCTCATAATCATAAAATCGAATTACAGGTTCCTAGCATTCTTGTACTTGTCCCACAAAATGGGTGAATGCATTTGGATCTTGTGGTTGGAGCTCAATCGACCTTAAAATCTCCATCAAGGTCTCCCTATGCTTTGGGGACTATTGTATGAGCTCATAGATGGATAGCTTAGCCGGAGTCATTTGTAAGTTTTGCTCAAGTCTACTCCGAATAGTTACCACAGGTCGGGTTGGTGGACCTGGAAGGTTGTTTTACCCCTACCTCTACCTAGGTGTAGTGGGGACGTTAATGGGAGCTGTAGGAGGTTGTGGTTGACCATACCATCTACTCCTAGTTGCTATATTGATAATTTCAACCATCCCAATGCACCCGTGGGTAGGTGTATCAATTCGGACCTGATTGACTTGTGCACCTTGCCCTCTAGGGACCTCATGGTTTGGCAATGGGTTTTTGTAGATGCCCATATCTCTATTGTCAGGAGCCAATGGGTTGTCAACTTTAAGTTCTCTCACCTCAATCATGTTTTGCACCTGGTGCTTGAAACCAATGCAAACCTCAATATTATGCCCCGGTATCCTATGGTAAGGGTAAAATTGATCTTCCCTATATCCTTTTGGCTTAGGATGGTTGGGATATATAAGAGGTATATCAAGGAACCTGATCTTTCTTGCCTCGCTCAATTGGTTGAAGATTGATTGCATTGATTCTGTTAATGGTGTGAAATAGTGAGGGGGTTTGCATTCTTTGTTTCACCCTTGATTATTCTTTTGATCATAATTGGCTGGTGGGGGCTATGCTTGATAATTCTAGGGTTGGTGCATAGCCCCATCCTTAGGCACAACCAATACCACTTGATTAACTGGAGTAGGGTTTGCCTACTTCTGCTTGTTTGCCATTTTTGTCATTTTTGTTCCACTCCTTCTTGGTTCAGAGTTTGATGGTTCCCTCATCTACTTTTATGTCCTCAATGAGTTTGGCCTATGCCAAGGCTTCCTCAAATGAGGGGTATTTTTGAAGTTGTAGCAAGAGGGAAATGTGTTTGGAACAACTCTTGGTGAACATTCGGACAATCTCTTCTATGGGGATGAAGAATGATAATTTTGCCATGACTTTTCTCCATCTATTCCCATAATCCATTACTGGCTCATCATCATAATGTCTCAAATTGGCTAGGTCTGAAAGGTTCACCTTCCTCTTAGCACCAAAAGAGAAACACTTTAGGAAAGCGTTCACTAGTTGTTCAAAATTGGATATGCTATGCTTGGGCAGTTGGTTGAACCATTGAGTGGCGGTGCTCAAAAATGTCATTATGAATGTCCTCAGCATAAGAGCATCATTGTCTTCAAGATGAAAATATGCATTGATGAAATTGGTAACATGCTCTTGTGCATCCTCTTCACCCTTAAACTTTTCCAACCTAGGCATCTCAAAATGCTTAGGGTATGCGGGGCTAGGGACAGATGGACATAATGGTTGATTGTGTATTTTGCTCAATGTTGGTTGGCTACCAGTCATCTCTTGTTTTTCAAAGGACTTCATATTTTTAGTGAGTGCTTGGAATACCTTTGAGGTGAGGAGTTCCTCCTCTTGGAGACCCCCCTATGGTGGCGGTGGAGGTAACCCTCTATCCATTTGATTTGCTCTATTTTCTTCCCTCCTATGAGGGGATTCAGGAGGTGCCTGATCCTGTTCTATTAGGTCTACCCTTTCCCCACCAGTTGGATTTCGCTCATGATTTGGAGGGTGATTTTATTGTGGGTTTCCTTCTTGTCTAGTGTGCTCCTCTCTTGGTGAGTCAATGCATTGATCTCTTTGATGATCATTTCTATTTGCTTGTTGGTTGATACGAGCTAGTTGCTCAACTTGCTCTCTTAAATATTGCTCATGTTGGTGCAACAACCATTCTCTTTGTTTATCATGTTTGAGAGCTTCTACAAGCTCTCGCTCTTTGTGCAAGGCATTTTCTAACCATCGCACATGGTTAACTTGCGCAGTCATAGAAGACTCATGCTTATCTGATCCTATTCTAGTGGTTTTGATTCATAGATTTCTCGAAGAGGTTTCTACTATTTCTTTGCTCTTGCTAGCTAATGTGACTTGTTCAGTGTATTGTTGAGTGTCTCTATGATTAGACTCTATATGTTTACTATGGGGTCACCCTGAGGCACCCCCAGTTTGAGAAGTGGGCTTAGAAGTCATGGTTCATGAACTTCCAGATGCAGAATTCTCTATGGCTATGGTTTTAGGAGGTGGTCTCGAATAAATCTGATCCACCTCATCTAACTATCTTGTTTTCCATGGCTGATCCCATGGGGTGCCATTTACTCCAATGAGGTCATAGTCTATTGGAATCCTTCCTCTTGTGTGAAGGATATCTTATGTTTGATGTCTATGATTGGATGTATCTCTAGTTTCATGCCCCTTAGTGGGCTGATCTGTTCTAAGTGTCCCATGTGAATGTTGGGATGTTGTGACTCTTGTGTGTCTTTTTGGTGATGAGGGTTTTGTGGCCCTCTCTACCCTCCATGAGGATGGATATGGGGAAACCTCATCATCCCTATGTGAAGAACGGGGTCTAGAACCCTCCTTATGTCCATGTGAGGAGGAAGCTCTTGAAGCTTCCTCATGTCTCTGAGAAGTTTCTGTGTGTTTAGAGGAAGCCCTTGAGGTTTCCTCATGTCTCCTTGATGATGATGGTCATGAGGCCTCTTTGTGTTTATGTGATGTAGTTTCATGATGTGGTTCCCTATTTGGGGTTTCTCGAGGAGAACCCCCAAGGGTTGAGTTATCACCCCTTAGACTCATGGAACTGCATCTCATGGTCTTTCGAGTAGGTCTTTCAATGTTACTACGACTTCACCTAAGGGTATGTATTGCTTCAGATTCTCCCTCGGTATCAGATTGAGGATGTTTACTTCTTGTTTTGACCATTATTTTTGGGAATTTAGCTTTTGTGTTGCACTTAAATATGACCAAACAATATCAAGCAAATGTTTATCTTGATTACCAATTTAAGTGTGCCCTAAACTATTTGTTGTATTTTGATGTTTTGTTGTTTCTTGTTTCTTGTTCTTGCTTTGGATTTAGAATGAGGAGACTCATCCATAGTGATAATCAAGAACACTCATGCCAAACATGATTTCTCAAAAGAGACTAGGGTACACCACTTAAATCCTAGTGGGGGGTTCGCCTAGCTCTTCCACTCTGAACCAATGATTGTTCCAATAGTGGGAGACAGTTTGAACACAAGTAACTTAGTGTCACTATAAGTAAGTTCCTCAATCCATTTCTAGGAAGCTCTAGGGGGAAAACCGGTGGAAGGAGATGAATGCCAACGTCATCGGACTGAATTGAGGGTTGGTGATGAAATCCAACTCCCCAATGTTTAAAATATGTATGTGTGTGTGGGGTTCATTTTAAGTTTGCATGAATAAGAATGCATCATACAACAACAATGACTCTTTCCTATATGCCTAATGCAAAATGCATTTCAATTTTTAGAAAGGTGCATAGCTACTATGAGATTAATGGATGCACTCTATTAGGTGCAAGTATGGCCTTTAGAAAGGCCTCAGAGCAAGCAAACCAACACACAGTGTCTAGCACATTGGATTCTAGGGCAAACTTTATAGATAGAAGTCATTGTTCCTAGCAATGCCTAGTGGAAAATCTAAAAGGAAACCTAAGATGTGCAAGATGCAAGTTCTTTCTCTTTCATTATTTTAGTTTTCCAAATTGAAATATGTCTTAATTACCACTATTTTTAAGAAAATAGAAATAGACAGAAAACCATAAAGTGTCAGAAAAGTTGTACCAACCTTTAATCCAACTCAGAGAATCAATTATTTGACCTCTGCTGCACTCCAGTTCTAGTCGTTGTCGACCAGAGCGACTGATTTCTGGCCATTGTAGAACAGAGTGGCTAACTCCTGGCCATTGTAGACAAGAGTGGCTGATTTTTGGCCATTGTAGATCAGAGCGGCTAAACCTGCACACAAAACCTGAGTCAATAAAGTGGTAGAAAATGAAAGTAAACTAAAGAACTAGGTAGGAGTCCCACCATGATCACCATCTATAGCGACCCCGGGGAAGCGGCACACCATCCACCAACTACTCTACTTGTGATTCGATTGAATCCTTTAATATTAAACATGCAATAAATGAAAGGCATAAAGCAGATATAACTAGAATGCAAAGAAATAAATGAATGAATGCTTTTTGTATTGATATTCCCAAGATCCGGTTACATATGAATCCCTCTAAGGGATACCCTTCATTTGATACATGATTTTACACACAAAGAGGGCAGCAGGTGTATAAAATATCCCCTCACATAGGGGGTGCACTTTTATCAGGCTTCTCGATGATGCACACAAAAATGTATGAGGGCTTACAGATGCCTCCTTCTCTAGGTCTGATTGCTAGAGGGATCCTCTTGCTTTCGTATGTTGTAGATTTTCCCGATGAACCTTTTCATGATTTTCTTGATTTTCTTGATTCTACTAATGTTAAAATGATTACCTTATGTGTTCAGATTTGCCCTCCAATCCGACAGGGCTTCGCTACAAGAATCGATCTCCAAGGGAAGCTCTCCAAGTCTCTAGAAGCTCTCCTCAATGATCCACTCTGTTCAAAGTTCTGATGTATGATGTTCTCTCTCTCTGATTGATAAAAGGAGGTCTAAGAAGGTCCCATAATTGATCAAAGAAGGTCCCCTAGTGCTTTTAGGTTTGCTCCTTATAAAGTGTTTGAAGCCCTAGGTCAATGTTCAAACCCTAGGACTGAATCCCTCATGCGTACTAGGTGTTAGCATGAGAAGCTCTTTGTTTTTCTATGTTTAACTAAAGTCTAAATCAAGACTGGAGTCTTCCATGTAGACTGGCTATGAGGAGGAATGCAAAGTTGTCCCCGCTCATCCTTATTGCATGCAGACTGCCACTTCCACCCAATATTAGGCTAGATTGGTGATAAAATGCATTTAAAGCTTAGCCACTGTCATCTATAGTGGCTAAGGTTTGGCCGCTCTGAGCTACAGCGGCTGGATTCTGGCCACTCTGGTCTACAATGGCCAGGCTTGGATGGGCTGAAAATTCCCCATATGAGTGGCCAGAACCACTTTTGACACTTGGAAGATCCCAAGGTTTAGTCACATGACCTATGAGTGTGCCTATGTGAGTAGTCTCCCTGAACATGACATGTTTTAGGTGTCTACACTTCTACTCCTCTTACCTCCTCTTCTATTTCAATTCTATCGAATTGTGGTACCTTCAAAAGGTAACTAGTTCTCATTCTCTGTTGTTCCTCTTCTGTAGGAGTTTGTTCTTCATCCTCCTACATGTGGTGACTAGATATTCCCCCAAGCTATCAAAGTGCTCTCTATGTATATATTATCTTGATATGAGGTTTGTTCTACAATATTCTCCTCCTCATCATCTTCTATCTTCACAATCTCCTATTGAGATTGTTGATATTCTGTCTATTCCTAAGATTTTTCTTGTTCAGTAGAGCCCACCTGTTGCTCTTTCGTTACTATTTGGGCTACTTATTGTTCCACACTACCCTCCTGTTGTTCTTTTATCACATGTTCTTACTCCTGGTTGAGCTAAATTTCTATCACTGTGATTTGTTCAACAACAGGTTTCTTTTGTTCTTGCGAGGCTTTTATCTCTTCTTGTGCATCACTTGGGTTATTTTGCTTTGAACTTCCTTCCATAACGAATCTATAATGGTGCTTCTTATTTTTATTAGTCTCTTTTTCTTTAGTGTCCTCTTAAGTGGTGGCTGCCACTTCCTGTGCTATTTGCCCCACCCCCATATCTTTCAAAAAAGTTAAGGCATCTAGGATTTTGAATTCATCCCGTTGGAAAATTTGTGGAGATACCACTATTTTTTCTACTACTACCCAACTCCATTCATCTAGCTTTGTCTTTTTTAAATTTTACTGTTCTTCCTCTTGCTGATACTTTTATGCAGGTTCATATTGCTCCTATGAAATAAGGTTATTTACCATTCTTTCCCATTGGCATCTTGTTCTTATTTGAATTGGGTTTACTTGTCTCTCCATATTTTACTCCCTTTCCTGAATTGGTGGCTGCTTTTACTGCCATTGCTACATTGCTTGTTGTTCTAGTTTGAGTTATAGTATCCTTATTCTTTTTCTCTAATTATGTGCATCCTCATCATCCAAAGGTGTGTCTTTTGATACCTTAGTGGCCTACTATTCTATATTTATTCAAGGCTTTATAGAGTCACCTTCGTAATGGGTGCTGATTTTGCCCACCTCAATATGGTTGGCTATCCTTCCTCAACTTCTCGAGGTTCTATAAAACCTAGAAAATATATTCCCAACTCCATGACAAAATTAAAAATTTTATGTTGGAATGGAAGGTCATTTCGAAATTCTTCAGTCTCTTCATCATTACTTCATGCATTTTCCTTTCCTGATAGTTATCCCAATTGTACTGGATTGCTTTGGTAATACCTTCTACATACTAATCCATCCATATTGGCATCTCCATGGATATTATGTCACCTACAATTTGAGCCATTACTATATTCATCGCACATGGCCAATCATCTCCTTTCAGTTGGCTTTGTTTGATCCCTCAAGTTCTTGCACTTGAGATATTTGCAGCAACTAGTGACTTCACATTCATCAATGAAGTGATGAGGTGATATGATTCAATAGGATCCACCAAATTCTTAACTATATCTATGTCGTATGTTGGCAATATGAATATCTTCCTGAATGCATCTTCTATCACTTATATTTTCATCAAAATTTTATCCACATTGATGAAAGTAGTTTGGGTCACAGGATTATACGCCTGGACCATCTACAATAGGTAGTTGTAGAAGAAATTTTTTTGGTGTGGTGGTACTTGTGCTATAATAGCTACACTAGCCTTCTTGAACTGTCTCCTCCATGGATGGTTCTTATTTCTTTTATCACTCCACCATCATCTACATGTATCTGCTCCATGTTGTACAAATGTAATATTTGTTATCTCCACCTGACCTTCCTTAGGTCTGCTACTCAGATCCTCATCCTGATCTAGAATGTGTACTTCACTTCTTAAATCCCTCCTTGAGGTCCTTTCTTGTGCCATTCTCTCCTCTCGGTACCTTGGTGGTGTTCTTCTTTGATCAACCCACCAATAGTTCTACCTTCTCCATGGCCTATATCCTCCTCTCCTCCAAGGACGAGTACCACGCCAATCATGGGACTAAAACTATCACCCTTGGTACTATCATGGATATGCTTCTCTCTCGTGTAGGGGTCCTAGTGACCTTTCTACTCTATTGGCTGCAATCCACCTTAATCGACATTCGAACTCTTTTATTGAGATCATTCTCTCACCATTCTCTCGGTTAACTTATTATCCAAACATCACCATTTCCATAATCAAAAGCACTCCTAAAATCATATAATTTACTGCAAATCATACAATATGCTCTCCCTTGTACGCTTGTACGGTTTCACCTTCAACAACCACTTCCAGATCGTACACTGCTTCTTTTCCACCATTCAATTCTCAACCTTTCAATATTCAAACTACCATAACTTCCTCAAATCGTACATCTATGACATGAAATCGTATAGGGTTGTACTACTCCATACAATGTCACTTTTTGGCTACCTCCCTCCATGGAATCCATACAATTTTGTATGATTTTGTATGATTTGTTAAAAACTGCTTAAAATGGTCTAAAAATTGCCAAGAACTGTACTATCTTCTTCCTAAAATCGTACACCTTGCTCCCAAAATCATACAGTACATATTTTCAAACCCTAGTTTGTAAAAAATTGCAATTTTGTCCTCCTTTGCTGAATCTTTCACCAACCCATTTTTTGGATTGCCTCGATCTTCCTTTCCAATGCTCTTCGGGAGTAATTTTCCAACTTTTTGACCCTTGGCACAATTTTTATCTTCAAAAAATTTCTCTGGCTATACTTTCATGGTTGTATGGACTTCTCCTTGCTTCCCCTACCTTTTCCAGCTTGATTTTACCTGATTTGTTTGATTTTAGGGTTTCAATATCAATTTCCTTGCAAATTTCCCACTTCGGCTCCAAGTTATCACTGCTTCGAACCCTAATGCACAATTTTTCACCACCTGGTTTGTACTTGGCTGCCTTCTACCATTATTTCTCTGAACTTCCTGGTTGCACTTTGAATTTTTCCTTCCATGGAGTCAAACCCTAATTTTTCTCTTCCTCCTCTGGTTCGATTTCTTTGAATGTGAAAAGTTCTCCTTGGTGCTAATTGAAATGGGTCATTATTATTTTATATTACTAATGAATTTTGCTGCCCATATAATCTTCTCCATTAAATTGCATGCTTTCCACCTTCATCCTCCTAAAGAAATTCAAATCTTCTTTGTACGGTTTAAAGAATTTGCAATTTTGCCTTGCTATTTAAAGCATTTCTCAAAACCCTAACTAAACCCTAATCCAATTAATCATAAATTGTGCCACTTTGCATGTTTTCCCTCCTTCTTGCATGGATGATTGACAACTCAACATAATTTTTGAAAAATTTATCTTTTTCCCACTTTTTCCTCCAACCGCTACTTTTTTCCATGCATGCCGCATTAAATGGGGTAGTTGAAAATCGTACAACATGCCCAAAATCGTACAGTGTATGATCCAAATCATACAACCTACTTCTTTGTATGATTTCCCATGTTCTTTTGCTAATTTGACTTGTACGATCTCATAATTATGCTTTTTTCCTCTTCCATTTTGCTTTGTACGATCTTATACTTAGAGAAATTTTCAACTTTCTTTCTCTCTGAAGAGGCCATCATTTTCAGTTTTCAACCTACTTCCTTCTTAATTGTGTCCCGAGGGATTTTCACAATTAAGGCACTTTTTTTTTTTCAATCCTAATCTATTTACACTTACCATCTTGGCAATCATACAGTGACATTCACTTGTACGATCCCATCAAATTCTTCTCTTGGAGGTTCAACTGTAATATTCTGAGTGGTTGTGTCACCTGTCGGTACTTGTTCTCTAGGCCAATCCATATCTACTTGTGATGTTACTGAATTTCTTGGCCTTCCCCTTCCATGTGTACAATTTGGGATTGTACAATTGCAAGCTAGAGTATCTTCACCTGGTGTCCTTTCTCCTTGTCGCACAGGTGATTGGTCCCTTGGTAGTGGTGTCCTTACTACTCTACTATCATTCGAGTGACTTCTCCACCTATCCCCTCGGATCAATTTTGGCTCTAGACTTGGTGATCAGATTCTTAGTTGTCCCTGGTTTCTTTCATCTACAAAATGCACTCTTCCTCTACCAGCAAGGCCTCTTCCGTGTGAGTGTCTCCCCCATCCTATTCCTCTTGAAATTGGGTTTCTCTATGCTAATGGTGATTCCTCCATTTCCTGGAGTAATCCTCTACCACCCATCACTCGTTGAGGTCCTTGTCGTATTAAGGATGGTTGTCCCCATGTACGTCACCTTGCAAGATTTGGTAAGATTCCCCTAATTCTTGGTAATCCTTACAGATTTCTTGTCCAATTCATACAGGCTAAAGGTGTATCTCCTGGCCATCTAGGAGTAGGGGGTCAGAATCTTCCTCGCCCTCTTCCTCCTCTGATTGTAACATCACCTTGTCCTTGTTCATTTCATAGTTGAATACCTCCCCCCTTCCTAGTCGAAGCCTTAGGGGTCTTTCCCTATTCCTTCCTCCCATTGTTCGGGTATCAAGAGTTATCTCTACCAACTCAATGTTGGCTAGTGGACTTCTGCTTCTTCTTGTACTTGGTGATAATTGTCGCAATGCTTTGATTCTATGATCTACACATGCTAGGTGACATCTCCATATTCTTTCCTCGAAGTTTCTTTGTGGGGATGATGTTGCCAAAACTTCTCTATATGCATCAGAAAAGTCCATCTCAGAACTTGAGTGATTTTGATTCTCTTCTCTCTATTCTACCCAATCTGTTGGTAAATTCATCATTCTCTCCAATATTTGTACTTCTCTCCTTTGTCTTCTCAACTATCGATAGGCTATTATATATGCTTGCGGTTCAAGGTTGGTTTGATGTCCTCATGGTCTCCCTATTTATCGTTGTGTTGTTGTACATGTTGGGGGATCACGGTTACCTCGAGGGTTCTAAGGGTTTTCTAGACAATCATCTTCATCACTACTTCCTATACTAGGTTCCATTACTAGCCAAGGCATTCCTTCATTAATGGAGTCACTCAAATCTAGTCGTATATTACCTTGTGATTCAGGTGATGTAGTTGCCTCTTCAATGTCTCACCACAACATCTTCGCATCTTCATTTGTCATTGGTGGATCATTCGGTGGTACCTATGAGCTTGTGCTTGCACCATCATTCCCTCCACCACTTCTTGGAGTTAATCCCTCAACCTCCTCAAGTTCCATTTTAAGATCTTGTAGCCTAGCTACCCTTTGTTCTTCCAACCTTCATATTGTGCCATCCAATTCCTAGATGATTTGCTCTCTCAACATTGCATTATGACCTCGCAACATTTGATATTCTTCTTGCAATTGTTGAGTCTATAACCACATTCTCTACTGTAATAGCCCTATCTAAGCCAATGGAGTAAGTCTAGCTAATTCTTGATCAATGGTCTCATTCCCATCTTCCTTCAAAACTTCCATTTCAAATGTGTCCACTCTATCTTCGTATCATACTGTTAGTCGTATCCTTCTTCATCCTTCCACTTGTTGGGGTAGTTCTCTCCGTTCTACTTGAGGATACATCCTATTTCTACTTACTAGGGTTGCTTCTTCCTACCTTCCCCTATTCTTGGGTAATAGTACTATCTCTTGATGTTCTCTTTCATTTGGAGGAATCCATTCTTCATCTTCTTCTTCCACTCATTCGGTCCCATCAACAAATCTGACATGTACTTGTAATCTTCTTCTTTCTTCGAGTTGAGGTACCAACTCTTGATGTTCTATGATTGGTCATGGTTCCTCCCATTCTACAAATAAGTGTGTGAGTCCTATGTTAGGCTCCTCCTGTGATGGACCTAGCTCACTCTGAGCTTCATTTTGAGCTTTTGCTCATCTTCATCATTCAATTTATTTTGAAGAAATGAATAAGCAATGTACCTTGTAAGGCTTCAACTTTGAGCCATTTACAGTATCGAGCACCTCTATCCCATTCAAGTTCTATAACTTGACTGCTCCATTATTCATTACTTCAACTACTTTATAGGGACCAAGCCATAATATCTTCAGCTTACCAGGACTTGATTTCCTGCTTCCCATTAAACTTTAGAACCAAGTCACCCGGACTAAGTTCTAACTTCCTCAAATGTTTGTCATGCCATGCCTTCCATATTTTTTGAGCTACCTCAATCACCCATTGTGCCATGACTCTTCTTTCATCCAACTTGATCAGTGTTGTCAGTCATTCTTCCAAACTTTCTTGATCACCCAAGTGATGCTCTACCATGACTCTCAAACTTGGTATCAAGAATTCAACTAGCACCACTGCTTCCTATCCATACATTAATTGGAAAGGTGTATGTTCTATTGTAGGTTTAAAATTTGTTCTGTATACCCACAAAATGGATGGTAGCCTTTCCTCCCAATCTTCTCCCTCTATTCCACAGGTTTTATATAGAGTAGATACCAGGACTTTATTTGTTGCTTTCGCCTACCCATTCACTCTAGGATAGTATGGACTAGATAGTGAATGCAAAATCCTAAACTCTGTGGTCAACGTCTTGATGATCTCATTAACAAAGTGTCCTCCTTGATCACTTGTTATTTGTAGTGGAATACCAAACCTTGTGATTACCTATTCATACAGGAATCTCATTGTGCTTTTTGTCGAATTATCAGGTAATGCTCTTGCTTCTACCCATTTTGTCAGGTATTCTATCGCTACTACGATATATCTACACTTCCTCCATCGAGATGTCTTCAATGGTCCTACAAAGTCTAATCCCCACCATTCAAATAACTCTTGTGGTTGTGATGGATGCAAGGGCATAAAGTCCCTCTTTATTGGCTTCCCTACTCTTTGGCAAGTATCGCATGCTTTCACATACTCCTTTGCATCATTATACAATGTGGGCCACCATAGTCCTACTAGAAATATATTTCTAGCAGTCACATCTGGTCCCATATGCCCTCCTGCTAAGCCTGCGTGAGCCTCTTTCAATGCCGCTTTGACTTCTTCATCCATCACACACCTTCGTAGGATACCATCACTTCCCATCTTATACAACAATCCCGCTATTATCTAGAAAGGTGTTGACTTCATTATTACTTTATTTTTCTCGGTTGCCATCATTTCTTGTGGTAACTCTCCTGTGGATAGATATTGGCCAACCAACTTGTACCATGATGGAACAACATTGATGGAAAATAATTGTGCATCTAGAAATTCATCAGGAACTCTTGTTCCCATAGGTTCCCCTGATCGTATCCAAGACAACTGGTCTACAATCACGTGCTTCTTACCAGGCCTCACCACTACTCGAAATACGAACTCCTGAAGGGTGACGAGCCACCTGCTGACTCATCCTTGTATCATCGACTTATTTATCAAGTACAATAGGGCTTGGTGATCGACATAGAAGGCAAAGGGATTCACCAATAGGTAATGCCTAAACTTCTGAACTGCATATACCATTCCCAAAGCTTCTCTTTTTGTTGTACTATAATTTCTCTCTAGCCTTGACAAAAGGTGACTGGCAAAGAAAATGGGTTGGTCTAGCCTAAACTACCCTTCTTGTGCTAAAGCACATCCAATTGCAAAATTTGAAGCATCAATATGGACATGGAATTCCTTATCCCAGTTTGGGAACACCAAAATCGGACTACTCACAAGCTTAGCCTTCAGCTCCTCGAAGGCTCCTTGGTGCTCCTCTATCCATCTAAAAGGAACATTATTTTTCGTCAAGGAATCCAATGGGTAGGATACATGTGCATAATTCTTGATAAACCTTCGATAGTAACCCATCGATCCAAGGAAGGTTTTAAGTGAACTCACATCAAATGGTTCTTCCATGTGCAATATCACACGGATCTTATCAGGATCTATCTTCAATCCTTCACTGCACACAATGTGTCCCAATAGTTTCCCATATGGTACCATCAGATAGCATTTCCTTGGATTTAATGATATCTGTGCATTTTTGCACCTACTCATACATTCACTGAGGGTAGGAAGATGCTCCTTGATCTTCCCATAAATGGACCAATCATCCAAAAATGCTTTAAAGTTCCTTGTTTCCAACTGATCAAATATATACAGTATGATACGCTGAAATGTAGTTGGGGTGTTACAAAGCCTGAATGGCATTCGGTTGTATGCATAGATGCCATTCTCCATAATAAATGTGGTCTTCAACTTATCCTCCTTGGCTATACTGATTTGATTGTATCCCGAGAACCCATCCAAGAATGAATAAATCTCATGTCCTACGACTTCTTCCAAGATAGAATCTATGAAGGGAATAGGGAAGGGATCCTTAATAGTTACGATATTTAGACTCCTAAAGTCCACACATATTCTGATCTTATCTACTTCCTTCTTCAAGGTGATCACTATAGGTGAGACCCATTCATTGGTTGTCACCCTGAAGATGATTCCTGCTTCCAACATCTTTTCTATCTCTGCATTCACTAATGCAACATACTTTGGGTTCATTCTATATGGTCTCCTTCTTACAGGTTGAGCTCCAGGCATTAGCGTAATCTTGTGGACACACAATTCTGGTGGTACTCCTTTCAGGTCCTTATATGTCCATGCAAAGACATCCTTATATTCCAAGAATATCTTAAAAGTCACCACTTTCAGTACAAGATTCCAATCATCTCCATAGTGAATCATCCTAGGTTCCTCCTCTATTCCTAGATTGATGTCCACTATCCGAGGTCCTTCATATTTGATATTTTCTGGTTCACTTGTTGCTTTCTCTACATTCTTTGGGTGTGTCGGCCTTGTATCAATCTTCGCATCTCCTACTGTATATTCTACAAAACTTTTTAGAAATGTCCATTTCTCTTCTACTTCCTTCTTAGGTTCTTGGCTAACCTTTGGTTTGTCTTGTTTTTCCTTGATCTCCTCTGACTCAATATAGAGGCAGTTGGGCTAAAAAATTTTGTACTCCTCCATTTTCCAATGAAGAAGTCCACTATCAGATCTGGCTTCATCTTCGCTACATTCATCTAGGTACAACATTCCTTCTCCATCAGGTTCATGCCCTTCATCTCCTAAGGAATTTTTTGATTCATCTATCATGGCTACATCCTCACTAACTTTTTGATTAGCTAGATTAATCATATATTTATGCTGCCCTTTCTTAAAAGTGATCTGATTCTTTCCCTAATTGTGATTAACTTTGGCTACTCGTAGCCAACCTCTCCCCAAGAGAGCATCGTATGCAGGTTTCTGCATTGTAATCACAACGAAATCCAAGACAAACTCTTGGTCAACTATCACCACTTGTTGTGCTGTCAAGACTCCCTTTGTCTCGATGCCATTCTAGTCAGCACCATATAATCGGAAGCTCGGTGCCCATAGAGATGGAGCACCTAGTTCTAGCCATGTTTTTTCAGGTAGCACATTGACACTGGATCCTCCATCCATAATTACTTGTGTCAATTTGTGCCCTAGGATCTCCATATGAACTAATGCGGGTTTCTTTCCCACATCAATCATTAATATAGTTGGATCCATGAACTGATCCTTCCACTCCTTCTCCTGAATCGGTTGGCTCTGCACTTCCATCACCTTCTACGATTGTATTTCTTCCACTATTGCTTTCTGCAATGCTGGAATAGCTTCCAATAGGTTTGATACTTTAATTTCTACTGTGGTATCCAAAACTTGTGCTACCAAATTTTGCACAACTATCTCCTGGTCTGATGGTTTTCTCAGTTCCTTATCAGCTATTGACTCTACTCGCTTAGTCTTCTCAGCTTCTTCTTGCAATATTTTCTTTGCTACTTTCTAGTGCTGCTTTTCCTTTGCTGGCTCTGGATACTTATCCTTCTTAGCCTGATTCCTCATCATGGCTAAAACTTCTTGGGTTTCCTCCTTAACTTGAGGAACCTCAATGTCTAGATAACTGACATTCTACGGGTTACTTGAACTCACCTATTTTGGACAATTCACTTCTTTGTGGTTCCCTGGACCACACCATCTACACATATGTGTAGTGCTTACTTGTGGTGTTTCCTACATCTGAGGTGAAGGATAATTTTTTGCAAAATGCCCCCATTCCTAGAAATTGTGACATTGTATGATCGACCTTCCTTTCGAATCATACTGCAAATGACTTTGCCCTCCTTGTCGATTGCCTTGGTTCGGTCTTCCACCTCGTCTGCTATTTCTATAACCACCACTTGTTGCTTGTTGCCCACTTCCTTGGGCCTTTGGTTTCTCTTCCTACTCTTGGATTGATAATACTTGTGGATGTACTCTTGCATTATATGGACATAGCATTACCTCATGTCCCATCACATTACAAATGTGGCAATAGTCATTCCTTGGATACTTCACATTTGTATGACCTTCTGTCTTACATTCTGTGCACCACATGTCATTCCTATCAGGTTTGATCTTTTGTTCTTTTATCATCTTATCAAACTCCTAATGGAAGGATGCTACTATCCTTTGTATAGTGTCATCTTCTCCACTATCCAAATCATTAGACTTGGGATGAGATAAAATTCCTATATACATCTATTTTGATTCACTCTCAAAATTCTTTGCATGCTTCAGTGCTTCTTCATATGTTTCTGATGGTACTACCTTCATATTTTTCTTATACTTTGGAAGCAATCCATCTACAAACCACCACTTTACTAGAACATCTACCAAAGGCATCTGCATTTTATCGACTAATTATTTTAGTCTTTGGTTATAGGATTTCACATCTTCATCAGATTTTTGCTTTGTCATGCAAAGTTTCCGTAACAATGTCTCCATCATCCTTCAAAGGTCAAAATTCTTCAATGAACTTCTCCTTTATCTGGTTCCAAGTCTGAAAATCTATGGTATTTTCTCTCTTCAGGTACCAATCAATTGCCAATCCTCTCAAAGTAGAAGGAAATAAAGTTACCCAATCATCTGGTCTATCCACACCATTTGCTCTCCAAATGGTTATGCAAGTTCCTATGTGCCTTGTGGGGTCTTCCTTACCCTCACCTAAAAATGGTGGACATCTCTATTTGGCTGCCTTGTTAGCCATCTTCGGAGAGTCATCACTATCACTTGAGGTATCTCATGGAATATCTGATTGATTCCTCCTTGGGGGTGTCTTACTCCCATTGTCATCAGAAGTGTCAATCCAAGGTATCTTGTTCTATCCCACCACTCGATGACCAAAATCTCATGCATCTTCACTTTATGACCTCCTTCACTGATGTGAGGGAGATGGTCTTGGTCTTTCCTCCTGAGACCTCATGCCCTATTGCTCTGGTGCCTGACTCCCATCCTCTACACTCCCTTGCAACCCTTCTATCACTTTCTTAGGTGTCACCATCCACTCTCCATCCTCTTGCACTTTTCTATGTCAACCCTTGCCTCTACGCTCGGTGGTTCTATTTCCTCATCTTCTGTCTCTATCAACAATGCCTCAAAGTCTCCTTCTTCGGATGTCCAAACTTGCTCTATTTCTGGTTCTTGAGTACTACGATCTGAGTTACTTGTGTTTTCTCTCTGAGAAATCCTCGTGCTCCTTCTTACTAGAATTTTCTCTCATACTTCCCATCTCCTACGGCTTCATGCACTGGTGTCCATCATTCACCTCCAGTTTTGTAGTATTCACACTTCATCAATTTGACCCATTTTAACAAAAAATGCCAGATTTGATAAGGCAACGGTGCCAAATGTAGCATAGGGGTGTAGTATTCCTAGTGGGGAGGTGATTTTCTAGGGCTAGGAATGATCAATATACAAATCCCAACTCAATTACCAAATTGTACAACCGTACAGTCCTCCAAACTACCCTTCTATGACTATTGAACAACTTGTACGGAGGTCAAACTCTCACATTGTATGATTCCAAATCATACAGTGGTAAGGTTTGTATGCTTTTGCACTCAACCAAACTGATAGATTCAGTTTTGGAGGCTGCCGTACATAGTTTTGTAATCGTTCAAGTCGATTCCCTCAAACTACCAAATCGGGTAAGTCTATCTCCATCGCTCAGTTTACCAAATCGGGTAAGTTTTCCTTGTACGATTTGTACGAACTCTAGTGTACGATTTGTATGAACTGAAGGTACAACCAGATGCCAAATTAGCTACTCTACTAGTTCAATCTCTCTCAGGTATGTTTTGTAAGGGTTTAATGTGTCAATTAATCCTTCTTCAGCAACATGCAAAACATCTGAATGGGGTTTGTGAGAGATTCACTTCTACTGGCTACGTTTAGAAATCATACAATAGGGTTCAAGCCATCTTCATAAATACTTCCATGCTCATAGATCAATCCTCAAGCTCCACCAGTGCTATATTTCTTACAATATGTTGCAACAATGCATAAAACTAACCTAAACATTCACCAGAAAACACATGCATCAAGATTCCACCATAAATCCTCATCCATCATTGCTAGAATCATACACAACCTATAAAAAATGTATTTATATTCCATTATGTCATCAATTCCATTACAACAGGGTTGTTCTATCAATCTACTATAATAACTCAGAGGTAAACAAACTATCTCCTTGGATTATAACCAGTAAGTACTCCATACATATCTATCAACAACCAGACCTATGAATTTGAAAATGGGGCCTTATATAACATTTCCCAGGCCATTCCAAAGTGGTTCCTGAGGCAATTAGTTATTTACAACTACCCATCCATAATAGAATGCATAAATTTAGACTTTTACTAAGTCTAAAACCTTAATTAGTAAACTTATGCGCCATTTCATCCCGAAATTACATTTCCCATGCATTTCATTGCATTTTAGTGTGCCTTGTATGGTTTTCCCTTGCATTGTATGGTTTACCTTCCTGGTTGTATGGTTTTCCTTCCTGGTTGTATGGTTTGCCCCTACCTGTACGGTTTACAAAACTTTGGTAAACTTGTCAAAACTATCAAAATTGAGCAAATCCCTTGATCACTTTCTCTTCTTCTGGGAGGAGGATTTGCTGCCTACATTTGTCCAAGTATCAAAAATGGACCGATTGCCTCAAAGGAGTGATTCTCTTGTAAAATAAAGTGAGACTCACACAATGAAGTGATTTTATCAAAATAGGGATTATCTTACAAAATGGAGCGATTGGATCAAAGGAGTGATTAAATCATAAAATGGAGTGACTCACTCAACAAAGGATACTAATTTGCTTAGCAAAATATATTGTTTCCTTGAACAAATGGTTTTTATTTACTCAAAAAAAGGTGTTGATTTTCTTAGAAAAATATGCTAATTTGTTTGACAAAGGGTGTTGCTCCGGTCAATAAAGGGTGTTGATTTATTTAACAAAGGGTATTGATCTACTTGTAAAATGTGAATTAATCACTTGGAAATATGAACAAATAACTCAAATAGGTGCAAAAGTGAAAATTGGTGTGGATCACAAGAAAAATACTTTAGGAAGTATTTTTTGGTATTATGATGCACTAAACATTTTTGGAACCTTCTAAAGCCTCTTAGAGGCATAATCAGAAGTATCTAATATTTGGAAGTGCAACAATTTGCTAAAGTTACCCATAAATATTTACTTTTACTAGTAGTTTTTTTTCACCCCAAATAACTCAAGGGTAAACTCTTACTATAAATAGGAGCTTAGGGCCCTCATTGTATTTATCTTTTGACCATGGGAATTTAGAGCTACACTCTATGAAACTCACATTGTGCTTTGTACTCATGACATTGTAATAAATTAGCAAGTCCTTGGACCCCTAATAGAGTCACCATCCTCATGGTTTTTCAAGTGTGTGATGGTCAAGTACAACTCTTCTAGGTCATCTTATAATTTTCTTATCAATTTCATAATCAAATTAATGGGTGGATATTGATGTTATTTGGATTCTTATGTGTTGACTAATTGTATTCTATACTTGCTATGATGTAATAGTAGTATTTATTTTCATCACTCACACTCTCAACTTCATGCATTTAGTTTTTGTATTTTACTTTACATATACAAATTTTATGTACTTACTTTTGTATGCACATTTAAATTCATGGAATTTAACTAGTTATAAGTCCAAACAAGGAAAGCAAGTAACTAGCCTTAATCTGAAGATTAGAGGAAGCCTATGGAAAACCTATCCAAGCTTGTTGAAACTTGAATTTAGGGGTGAAATAATTAAAATATAAGTCAAACCAATTCCCTTTATCAACATAGTTTCTATCATGCCTAGTGGGAGAAACCTCTTTTCGACACATTTTTCTTGATTTTTGCATCCAAAGATACATCCATCATGGGCAGAGTGGTTGGCTCAAAATAAGAAAACTTTGACACTAAGTTTTTGTTGGATAATTATTACATTAATATCTAATAAGGTCAAAGTGATTAGAACCACTTACATACAAACCATGAGATATTTAGTTATAACTAAAAATTAGAAAGAGTATATAATTGCTCTATTATAGGTAACTAGTTGTGTATATATATTGTATAATTAAAACATGGACATAATTACAATAATTGGTGTTAGAGTAGGTTGAGGAGAACCAACTTAAATTCTTCCATCAATATCTACATATGCTATGGAGATAAGCAAAGAGTCGAGGGCAAGTTTGAGATACCAAGAGAACAAGGAAAAGAGCTTGAAAGCTACTAGTGGAGATGAGTGAATAACAATGTGAAATAAAGAAAATAGACTCCTTTATTTCTATCCAATCATGGAATCATGATGGGAGGATAAAATTATATTTTTGCATAATATTCATGTTAAATTTTGTTATCTTTTGATGCTTAATACTTAAATAAAAATAACCACAATATCTAAAATGAAGTTGTATGAAATATAAGCCAATAGCAATATTCTAAATATATAAAAATCATAAATAAATTTTGAAACAACTCATAAAAGTGCCATTAACAAATGCTTATGAAAATAGTATCTTGATATAATAAAGATCTCTAATACACTATACTTTCACACACTCTCACTCTACATTGTGTCTCACACACACACATATAGACACACATATAATGGAATGTGACTCACCATATGGAGTACTCTTGGCCTTCACTCTTCTTGAGATTCTTCACTTTACTATTCTATGGAATCATGTGCACATGGACTAATATGTACATTTACATTATTAAATACTTTGCACACTCTAATAATACTTGTGCATTTATTAAATTACATAAAGTAAATACTCACACTCTAATCTAGGGCACTCTCCTAACCTAAATATGTACCCAAGGTGGTACATTAGCATGTACCAAATAATTTAATATACGCTAACACCCCCTGTATTACATTATTTTTTTATTGAAGACTTTAGTCTTAAATATAGTCTTCATCCTTTATCTTCAATCTATCTCCAGTAAATTTATATTTGGAGTCTTGAAATAAGTATCTTCTTTTGGTTCAATCTTCATCTTGTCTTTTATGTGATTCTTTTTCATGCTTTACCTTTTATTCCATTTTTGTATTTTTATTGATGGTATGTCTTTGACACAATGGGTTAGTAAATCATCACAATAATATGATATTTTTTCAAATGATTCTTCTTTGAGATCATTTATTTCAACTTGTATATTTTCTTGACAAAGTTCAAAGATAATTAATGAAAGACACATCATTAGACATTATTCTAAAGTGAGTACAATGATATTTTGAGATTTATAATAAGATCTAAAAAAGCTTCTCATGAATATGCCACATAAAAGTAGTAAATTTTCCTTCTTTAGCTTCTTAAAAAAATAAAATAAAATTATATTTTAGAACATCAAATATTTGATCTCCATTAATGTTGGAATTAAGCTATGTGAATAAAACCTAAGTGCATGTAACATTTCTTCAATATCTTCATTAAATATTTTCTTCACTATTTCATTCATAGTCCTATAACTTTGTATCTTTTAAACCTTTGAAGTATAATTTCTTATAGCACCCTAGGATTTATATGAAAAACATAAAGATAAATTTTCAAATCTCTAAACCTTTGAGGTTGACTACATTATGCCTCCCTAGTTTTGAATATATTGTCTTTCTTGATAAAACCTTCTCAACTTCTAAATTTTAAGTTGGATTTGAGTATATGATCAAATACTAACTTTCAACTCTTTAAATATTGTAGTATACCTTGTATTTCCTAATGTTTGGATAACGATAAAACAATAGTTTTTTTTTTTTTTTATGGAAAACATCCCAAAAGGGATGCCACTTTCGGGTAAGACCTAAGGAGGCAGGGGTATCCATTCTACCAAAAATGCCCAGGACTCGGACCTGGCCTACCACCTTTGACATACTCAAGGAGCAAACAAACACACAAAACCAATTTAAAAATAAGTAAATAACAACAAAAATAATAAAATAAAATAAAAAACATGCTCCTTGAGTGTGTCAAAAACAAAAGCACAACCAAACACACACAATAAGATAAAAGAAACCACAACACAAACCACATAGAAAAACACAAGAACCACATAACAAAACACAAACAAGACAAAAACAATAGAACACTACAAAGACAACCCAAAAAAACATGAAAAATAAACACAACCAAAACCTAAAAAATTAAAAAAAATAAAATAAAAAATAAAAATAAAAAACAACCAATAATATACAATAAAAAAAACAAAATACATAGAAAACACTCACACATAAAAACATGAAATAACACAAACAAAGAGAAACCCAAGAACAAGAATGAAAAAAACACAAGAACAATAACAAAAAACATATAAAAAAAACAAAACAACAAAAACACAAGAACAACAAAAAACAAGACAAAGAACACAAAAACAAAACAAAACAAAAGAACCCACCCACCTTAAAAAACTAAACAAAAAAAACAAAAAAGAAAATATATAAAAAAAAAGAACAAAATAATGACCTATCTAGACCAGATGACTATTAAGGCAAGAATCAATAGAGGAAACAAAATAAAGAATAGAATGAGCTAGGGAACTAAAAAAACTGAATGAACCAAAGAGAAGAAAAAAAAAAAAAAACTAGGTACCTTCAGAACTGGAGCCATCCAAAGAAATGATAGAAAGAAGAGCTTCCCTAATTTGAGAAGCCCACCATATAGGATGGTGGCAATAACAAGTAATATCACCTTTTTCCAAAGCCCAATTACATAAAGCATCAACACTCTTGTTTTGATCTCTAACCACATGATTGTAATCAACTTTCAAAAATCCCATCTGGATTAACTGAATCTTCTCAATAATTCTTTTTATTCTCCAATCCACCTTATGATTCTTAGGAGTCTTCAAGATATTAATCATAAGTTGAGAGTCAGACTCAACTAACACCTTTTCCCATCCAACCTTAGTAGCCTCCTAAAGACCTCTAAGGATACCATACCCCTCAACAAGGTTATTGGAAAGAATGCCCAAATTCTCAAGCAAAAGTAAAAACTAGGGAGCCATCTGAAAGTCTACCAATTCCTCCCACTCTGGCTTTTCTAGGGTTCCCTCTAGAGGCTCCATCAGTATTGACTTTTCCAAAATCCTTAGGATGAGGTTTCCAATTTGTAGTCCTATCCATATTACTAATACTCACATTCCCTTTAATTTGGTTGCCCTTAGAAGTCTTCAATATTTGCATCACTTGATCCCATATTTGGTGGGATTTTTGGGGATGATTAAGGAGTTGATGGATTGATTCAACTAAGTTGGCTATGGTCTTTTGAAAAATATAGTGAATATCCTTCCTATCTTGATTAAAAAATTGACTGTTCCTTTCATTCCAAATATTCCAAAGAAGAATGATAGAACCCATCCAAACTAACTGCCTAATAAAATGATCAACACCCTCTTGATTAGGCCAATCCCTCCAAAGATGTTCAAAAGTAAAAAAATTGGACCATTGTAAGCCAAGTAAAGTGGCCATTCTCCTCTATATCTCAGAGGCTAAAGTACACTCAATAAAAATATGGTTGATATTTTCTACATTATCTTCACACATTTCACATCTAAAAGGGCCATGAAAACCACACTTCATAAGTTGCTCACTAGTAAGCACCCTATGATGCAATAAAAGCCAATTAAAGAACCTCACCTTAGGCCAAAGATTTTGAGCCCACAATCGAGAAAATATGTCAGAAGAATGGTTGGGATTATTATGGCATAAGGTCAAATAACCTTGAGCAACTGAATACTCACCCTTAGTAGTGTTGTTCCATCCAAAACAATCTTTTTCATGGGACCAAGAGAGGGATATCATATGAAGGATGCCTTGGATATCTTGTCTTTGCCTTTATAGGATTTGAATAGGCCAGTCCTCAATAGGGATCCAATATCTATCAACATTTGAATTACCAGTATGGTACCAATAATAATTATCCACATTTATCCAATTAGCTCAGTGAAGTTCCTCCATCCAAGGCCTCCAATCAAGAAACTAAGTTATCAAAGGCTTGTGACCACCCAAGAATCTATACAAAAATTTACATGTTGACCATTATGAATGATCCAAAATAATTTTTTATTTATCAAATCCTCACCAGTATTAATAACTGCTAAAATGGGAGAACCTTTGGCAGGAAGTTGATAGCGAACAAGGTCTTCAGGACTTTTGTTCTCAGCATAATTAGCACGAAGATTATTGGCCCAAAGAGCCTTGGGGTTATGCAACATACTCCAATATAATTCAGCAGCTAAAGCTTTATTGTTATTAATTGAGGAACAAAATCCTAACCCCCCTTCACTCTTAGGAAGACATAAAGTATCCCATTTCACCAAGGTGATTCTACCCTAAGAAAGCCACTTGTTGGTCCACTTTCCAATTTTCTTCTTGACTTTGTCCAATAACCAGTTCCAATATTTATTTTTCTGCCTTTGAATATTTATGGGAATACCTAAATAAGTGATTGGAAGAAAGGTATTCTTATATCTTAATTTATCCAAGACCATGGATTCCTGTCTAGTAGAGCAGTTAAAGAAAATAACTTTAGATTTGTCTTCATTGATCAACTGCCCAGTAGCCTTAGAAAAATAGATAATGATTTGCTTAATATTAGAAGCTTCCTTAACTGTAGCTTTACCTAAAATAGTAGAGTCATCCACAAATTGAAGATGAGAGATAGGTCTAGATCCATGAACAATGGTAACTTCCTCAAGGATTTTTTTTCCCTATTTTTGGTTATAGAACTACCCAAGCATTCAACAAGAATGATGAATAAATAAGGGGATAGCAGGTCACCTTGCCTAATAACTCTAGAAGATGGGAAAGACTGAGAAGGCATGCCATTGATAAGAATTAAGTAGGAAGCTGAAGAGATACATCCCATAATCCAATCCATCCAATCCTTAGATAAACCAAATTGCCTCAAAAATTTGATAAGGAAGTGCCAATCCACTCTGTCATAAGCTTTGGATAAGTCTAACCGAATGAACATGGAAGGAGAATTTTGCATATCCATGGAATGGATGTCTTCCTGAGCAAGAACTATCTCATTTACTATTTGACATCCTTCCACATAACTCGCTTGCTCTGGGGAAATAATCTTATGCAAAAGAGGCTTTAACCTTTTTGCCATGATTTTAGTAATGATTTTGAGAAGAACATTACATAAAGCAATTGGTCTAAAAGCTGAGATATGATCAACCTCTTGAGCTTTTGGAACAAGAGTAATATAAGTTTTATTGATAACCTTCAAAATTTCTTTGGATTTCCTGGCTTCTTCCACCACCACTAATAAATAAACATGAAGGATATCCCAGAACTCTTGGTAGAACGAAATAGGAAAACCATCAGAACCTGGGGTTTTCCATTTTTGCATTTTAAAAACTACTTGTTGAAGCTCATTGATAGTAATAGGAGTAGTCAAAATAGAGTTCTCAGAAGTGATAAGAGAATGTATTGCTTGAAGAACATTATGGTGAGAAGCTGAGTCAAGAGGAGTAGCAACAAAAAGACTAGAAAAGTAATCAACAAAAATAGAGTTCATGCCATCCCAAGTATAAACAACATATCTAGAATCTGATTTTAAGGAAGAAATAAAGTTGTGAGATCTTCGAGCTAGAAGAGATTTGTGGAAGAAATTTGTGTTTCTATCTCCTTATTTGAGCCATTGAATTCTAGATTTTTTCTTCCATAAGATTTCTTCTCTTTTTTTCCATTCCTCTAACTAAGTTGTGAGTTTAATTTCATCTACACTTCTCTTCTCTGTGAGGCCATCTAAATGGATTTTCTTATTCAATTTTTTCAAGATGAGCAATAACTTCATGTTTTTTTTATGAATATCCCCAAACTCTTTCCAGTTCCAAGTCTTGATTTTGGATTTAATGTATTGCAGTCTTTTGGCAAAATAGAACATCTTAGTCCCATGCCTAAAAAAACTAATTTATAGTGGAAAACACCCCTTTCGGGGTGCCACTTTCAACAGGTTGGGCATAGGAGGAATGTAGCCTTGTTGGCCTCTGCCAGCACATAGGACATTCCTAACTATACCATATATCTACAGGATGGAGACAAGGGGAATGAAACCTAGGTCGACCTCTACCAACACCTGGGACATTTACCACTGCACGACAACTAAACAATAGTTTTGACAAAGGTTTCAATTTTTTTAAATTTCTAGGTTGAATTCCTTTTATCTCCCAAATTTCAAAAATATGATTTCTCAATTCTAAATTTGAAAAATCTATGTTGGTGTTGAATTCCTTATAACTCCACAATTATAAATTTAGAAATTTTATAAAAGATATTTGCAAGTTTTTTTTGAAAATTTTGAGTAGTTTTGTTGTCATTGATGTCAAAAGAATATTGGTTTAATTTAACCATCATTAAGGACATCAAGTGTTTTTTCCAAAAGCAAGAAGGTCTTGGAAAGGAATAGGATATAATATTTATTTTTAATATTAGAAGCCTAAAAAGGGCCCAAAGGATGAAGACCCAAGGAAGGAGAAACAAATTTAAATTAAATAATAATATTATGTTATTATAATATTTCGGGCAGAATTGATTGATTGATTTGTTTAAACCTTGAGTTAAGGTTTGGGGTAGATATAGAAGAGTTGATTAGTGATTGGATCAAGCTTTGTGTTAAGGCTTGAGGATAGATTTAAGGATAGGCTTTTGTGTAGTTTTGAGGGTAGGTTTGTGCTAGACTAGAGATAGATATTGAGAAAATCTGTCCTAGATTGAAGGACTATGTTCAGTGCATATTTGAGATAGATATTGAGCAGATTTATGCTAGACCAAAGGACTATGTTTAGTGCATATCAAAGATAGATATTGAGCATATTTGTGCTAGACTGAAGTACTGTATTTAGTGCAAATTAGAGATAAATATTGAGTAGATTTGTGCTAGATCGAAGGACTATTTTCATTGTAGATTTGAGACATAGATTGAGTAGATTTGTGCTAGACCAAAGGACTATGTTTAGTGTAGATCGGAGATAGATATTGAGCAGATTTGTGCTAGATAGAAGGACTGTGTTTAGTGTAGATTTAAGATAGATATTGAGCAAATTTGTGCTAGACCGAAGGACTGTGTTTAGTGCAGATCAGAGATAGAGATTGAGCAAATTTGTGCTAGAGCGAAGGACTGTGTTTAGTATATATTTGAGACAAAGTTGAGAGAAAGCTTTGGAGGTGATAGAGTAGAGGATAGTAGTCTCCAGTGGATAGAGATCCATTAGCTAGGGTATTGAGTATAGGGATAGTCTAAGTGAGTATAGAGTCTTCTATGGATAGATATCCACAATCCAATGTAGTGGAGGTAGTAGTCTTCTATAGGATCACCAACCAGAATAGAGGAGAAGGATTTCTCCTATGGATAGATATCCATGAACCAACTAAGTGGATTCATGTCTCCTATGGATAGATATCCATGAACTTGATTAGGGGATTGATATATCCTTTGGATATAGGTCCATAAATATTGTAATAGGGAAAGATTCCCAAGAGATTTGTTGAGAAAATTTTAGTGAAATATTTTCTTCGTGGAGTAGCCTACATTGGGTGAACCACATTAAATTGGTGTCTCTATTATGTGTGGTGATTTGTGCATTGATTTAATTAATATTTTTGATATTTTCATTTGTATATTGCATAATATTATTTTGAAAAGAAAAGTTAAAAGTGGTCTTATACTGTTCACCCCCCCTCTCAATATAAGCTTGTGTTCTTCAATTGGTATTAGAGCGGGTTCCTTTGAAAATGTTTAACTTGAAGAAAAATCTTACAAGAACATAGATGAATTATCAGAATGGATCATTAGAGAATTCAACACCATTATTCGATGGTAACAATTATGCACTATGGAGCACAAGGATGAAGTTTCATCTAATGGCACTTGGAAATGAAATATGGGAAGCAGTTGAGAATGGATACATACCACTAGAAACTCCACCTACAAATAAATATGGTAAACTTCTACATCATTAAAATTCAAATGTAATGAATGAAATTTTGAGAGGTTTGCATGAAACATATTTTATAAAGGTTATGCATTGCACATAAACAAAGTAAATTTGGGATAAGTTGAAAGGTATCTATGAGGTAGACAAAAAGGTCAAAAGGGTAAAGTTGCAAAAATTCAAGAGAAAATTTGAAGACCTAAATATGAAGGAAGAGAAAAACATTGCTACATATCTACTTCATATGTATGAGGTTGTTAACTCCATGAAAGGAATTTGACTAAATTTGAGGAAACTGATTTTTGTGATAATATTTTAAGGTCACTTTCAAAAAGGTTTAGTGAAAATATTTCAGCTATGGAAGAGTAAAAAGATATTGACCTTTTGACAAGGGATGAATTACATGGAATTCTCACAGCCTTTGAGATGAGAATAAAAGAGGAACCAATTCCCTAGAAAGAAGTAACCTTCAAAGTTACTAAGAAGATAAAGGGTAAGAAGTCAGATTCAAGAAATGAGTCATCCAGTGATGAAGAAACAAATTATGGCAGAAGGAAAAAGGACTCAAGAAAGTATAAAGGTATGAAATCAATCAGATGTTTTAATTGTGGTAAATATGGTCACTATGCATCTGATTTTCTAGAGGCTAGAAATAGCAATAATGAGGAAAAACAGGATCATAAGAATAGGGAAGCAAGAAAGCACAGGTACCAAAAGAAAAAAAGGTATGGACAAGGTACATAAGGAAAGAAGTTTTTCCAAAGGTATAAGAAGAGTTTTTATGCAGAAAAGGAAAGTAAGAGTTCAAGTGATAATGATGGAAGCTCTTCAAGTAATGAAGAAGAAGAAACCCTATTTATGATAGTAGAAAAAGAAAATGTTAGAAATAAATTTCCAAATATTCTCAAGTGTTTTAGATGTGGTAACTTTGGTCATATTGAAGATAGTTGTACAAGGAATGGATTCTATTTCAGTGAAGATGAATATGAAGATGCAAGTGAAGGTCCAAGAGAATAAAATCTTCTTATGGCAATAAAATGAGTACTTCTAATGGAAATAAATCATAAACGAATGAAGATGATCCTAAAGGCAAATAAATAGAGAAAGAATAATATAAAGGATAATTTGACCTTGAGGGTGAGCTTATTCATGCCCTTGATACATTAAGAGAGGTAAGAAAGCAAAACTCAAAACTCAAGCTTAAATTTAAAGAATGTGATGAAGAGAAATGAAAGCTTATAGAGGATATAAATAAATTAATATATAAGAAAAGGAAATTCAAAGAGAAGTTAGAAGCTAAGGTTTTAGAATGTGGAAAATTAGAGCATGAGGTAGCTTCACTAAGGAATTAAAATAATCTAAGGACAAGTTACACAGGTTTAGGAGAAACTCAAAGAACTTGGATAAGATTATCAAGGTACAAATATCTTCGTCAAACAAAATAGGACTTGGTTTTGAATAGGTACAAAGCAAAGAAGAAAATGAGTCAATCTCAAGCACTAAAGAAGAATAAGCTTTAGAAGAAAAGATTGTAAGAGAGAGTGAGACTTTTGAGGATGAGTTGTACAACATAAATTTCAAAAATAAAAGGAACAATGCACAAATGAGGAACATATGGAACAGGAAACAACACATGGTAGAAGAGACTAAAATACCAATGAGGTCAAGGCAAGGTAGTTTCAATAGATGATGCTTATCATGTCATAGGTTTGGGTACACGGCTACATAGTGTATGTGACATGAAAGAAAATAATATGGAAGTTTCAAAAACATATAACTTTTTCAAGGGTATTGCTACTCTTGTAATCATTTTGGTCACAAGGCAATGAATTGCAGGGTTCATAACAAGAGTGGATATGGATTCATCAGGATAAATATTAAGACATTTGCACCTTCAAGGAATCGCAACATTAAGAACTATAAGTGCAATAATGTTGGGCACATAGCTAAGTGGTGTAGAGTAGAACTTCAAGAGACAAGTAGGAATAGGAATATTTATAGGAATCAAAAGGATTAGTTGAGGAAGAAGGTGGAAAAAGGTAAATATCAGTGTATGCTAGGAGTAGAGATACTCCCACCCTAGAATTAACCACATCAAGAGGAGGTGGGTGAGGGGCTAAGCTAAGAGTTTTATTCGTAGCCCCAAGACCCAAAGGTGACCCTTTGCCATTTATGACAAAGGGGGGGAGATTTGAGTTAGGGGGAGAGCATTCAGTCAGGGGGAGCAGCTTCTAAAGGAAAGCAACTTTTAAAAAAGAAAAAGAATGGTAAAAATAAAGGGGTTTCCATTAATGCCAAAGGGGGATATTGTTAGAAATTTTGAGTAGTTTTGTTGTCATTGATGTCAAAAGAATATTGGTTTAATTTCATCATCATTAAGTACATCAAGTGGTTTTTCCAAAAGCAAGAAGGTATTGGAAAGGAATAGGATATAATATTTATTTTTAATATTATATGCCTAAAAAGGGCCCAAATGATATTCTCACAATGACACTGAGAGGGGGGGGTGAATCAGTGTAACTACTTAAAAACTTAAATCTGCAACTTTTAAAACTAATGATGCAAGCTTGAAACTAGATAATGCAAGTATCACACAAGAGCATCACACAACACAAAATTTTACGAGGTTCACCGATGTGGCTACTCCTCAAAGAATGACTGTTTGGACTTCAATCCAAATCCAGCCTTTGCAAGGATTCAATATTTACAATTGTTTACCAAAGACCCACCTGGAAGGAGCACCAACCACTGATTTATCTGCTGCAATAGATAGGAGCACCAACCCCTTTATCCAAGCACCAACTTGGATTTCTATTTTGCAAGATAAATGGACATAAAAATGCCTTCTCTTTTGCAAGACCCTTACTGGTCTATAGCACATACAAAAATCTCATAGAAGCATAGAGAGAATTGTTAGAGACTCAATATCTTCTGATCTAATCTAAAACCTTTCTCTTGAATATTCAATAGAATTGCAGGTTTTGATCCAAGGCTGTTTTCTTACAAAGCACCCTTACTTACTGAGACCTTTTAAAATGCACAATAAAAACACAGTCACAGTAACCTTCTCACTATGCCAATTCGATCCTTATATACTTGATTTCTTCGAACGGCTCAATTTCAAACGGTTTAACTTTCCCTCCAACATTTTCATGCATTCTCGACTGTAATTGACGTGTCAAATCCTTCTCTGACCTGATCCGCCTTTTAGCCGCTTTCTATCTGACATTCTGACTTTTTGACAGCCTTTTTCTCTGCACATTCTGACATTCTACTCTGCTGGAACTGACACCCCTTTTTGTGTAGACTGACAGCCTTTCTATGCATTTCGATGCTCTCTGATTTCGCTCTCTCTTCTCTGTTAAAAACTATGTATCTTTTATCTCCTATGATCAACTATTCCTTATGATATACGTAGCTAACCAATGTCACTGCAATCAGTTCTCGATACAACGTAGCTTTCCTGTGAGTCTGCCACCTTTCCCAGTCATGCTTTGTTACGGCCCTGCAACAACCGTTTAACATTCAATGCATTGCTCAGTAGCTACTTTTTGTAACTGCTACCTTAGCTGGCCATGCTGCATCACGGCTCTGCAATAGCCGTTCACATCTTAAATGCAATGCTTCGTAACTTACATTTTAACTTCAGTTAACTGCAGCATGAATTTCTCCTCTGCAATCTCACCATCTGTCACTTGGAACTGCAGATCTGACTCTAGTTAACTTTTCGTAACTGGCGCCTTTTTGACACCTGTCACAATGCATGTATCTTTGACTTTTTCTCGCCAAAACATTACCTGTCGCGATATCGCGACGTTTTCCGCTTTGCTGACGTCATCCTCAACTTTGTCGCGATATCGCGACACTTTCGGCTTCCTGAGGCTTCTCTGGCAACTTGTCGCGATATCGCGACATTTTTAGTTTTGCTGACGTCATCCTCTAAGATGTCGCGAAATCGCGACGTTTCGGCTTCATGAGGCTTCTCTGGAAACATGTCGCGATATCGTGACATTTTCTGTCTTGCTGACGTCATCCGCTAAGGTGTCGCGAAATCGCGACGCTTTCGGCTTGCAACGGCTTTTCCAGCAACTTGTCGCGATATCGCGACATTTTTAGACTTGCTGACGTCATCTTCAAAGATGTCACGAAATCGTGACGTTTTCGGCTTGCAATGGCTCTTCGTTCACCCTGTCGCGAAATCGCGACACATTTTGGTTTTGCTGACGTCATCTTCATAGATGTCGCGAAATCGCGACGCTTCTGGCCTCCGTACAATTTTTACTCCATGCAGCCGCGAAAAACCTTACATGTAGCGAAATCGCTACACCATTGTTGCCTTAGCATTTTTCTTTTTCGCTTGCTAGTGAAACTCCGACGTGTAGCGATATCGCTACACCTTTCCAACATGTGTTTCTAACCCGTAGCAAAATCGCTACACACTTCGCATTCCTTTCACTTTCAACCTGTAGCGAAATCGCTACACCTCCGCACTATGCACTTTCAACCTGTAGCGAAATCGCTACACCTTTTTACCTTGCACTTTCAACTTGTAGCGAAATCGCTACATCTTTTTTCCTTGCACTTTGACCATGTAGCGAAATCGCTACTACTTTTCACCTTGCAACTTGAAGCTATATCTAAGTCGCTGCACTTTTGTCCTTAGTGTCTCAAGCTTGTAGCGAAATCGCTACGCTTTTCTTACTTGGTGCTTTTTCTTTGCTTATGTTGGCGAAACTCAGACATGTAGCGAAATCGCTACAACTTCTTCATCAACTTTCTCTCTCCTCCGATGTGTCGCGAAATCGTGACATTTTTCATCCTTGGTGCCTTTGCTTCAAACTTGTCGCGAAATCGTGACAGTTTCTCGATTTGGTTTCTTTCCTTCCAGCATGTCGCGAAATCGTGACATTTTTCAATGCACTTTCTCTCTCCTCCGATATGTCGCGAAATCGTGACAGGAAACATGTCGCGATATCGCGACACTTTTCTTCCTTGTCTTTTTCTGCAAATTTTTGGATCTGGGTCCCCTCTGTTTTTCTTGAGATTTTCTGCACTTGATCTGACTGACCTCTCGAACCGCTTCAATCGCATCACTCTGTCTCGTGTTGACAACAATTACAATCCTTTTGCAATTGCTTTTGCTGCACCTTGCTCAACAATCTCCCCCTTTGGAATTGTTGGCAACACTTTGTAGCCTTGCTCAAATTCTTCTCCCCCTTTGCCAATAATGCCAAAGGGCTGCTGCAGACTCCCCCTGAGTCTATGCACAACATTCTCAGGCATAAATAACTTGAATGCTCCCCCTGAGAATGTATTTCCCATAGCTAGTCAGTGCTTGGGAAGTGTGACTACTCCCAACTTCTTCCGAAGGTATTCAAATACTTCCTTTGGTAAAGGTTTGGTGAATATGTCTCGCTACTTGCTCTGTAGTGGGAACAAACTCCAATCTGACCTCTCCTTCGCAACCTTATCCTTCAAGAAGTGATACCGGATTGCAATATGCTTGGTGCGGGAATGCATTACCGGATTCTTTGAAATGTTGATTGCACTTGTGTTGTCACATTTGACTGAAATGGGCTCATTGAAGTGAATGCCTAGATCTTTCAATGTTTGTCTCATCCATAGTATTTGTGTACAGCATGTAGTAGCCGCAATGTATTCGGCCTCGACTGTGGATAAAGAGACCGATTCTTGCTTCTTACTGTGCCATGCAACCAATTTGTTTCCAAGAAAGAATGCTCCTCCACTTGTACTTTTTCTCGTCATCAATGCATCCTGCCCAATCAGCATCAGAGTATGCAAAGAGAGTGAAGTCTTTTCCTTTTGGATACCACAGCCCATACTCCATAGTACCTTTGAGATACCTAAAAATCCTTTTCACCGCTGTCACATGAGTCTCTTTTGGACTAGCCTGAAATCTTGCAACCATGCAAACAACTTGTAAGATATCCGGTCTAGTGGCTGTCAAATACAACAGGCTCCCAATCATTGATCTGTACATTGTTTGATCAACATCCGGAGATTTATCATCCTTGCTCAACTTGCAGCCTTGTTGTCATGGGGGTGCTCACCGGCTTACTATCTTCCATAGTGAACTTTTTCAGCATTTTTTTCACATATTTAATTTGAGAGATAAAAATTCCTTTTTCTGTTTGATTAACTTGTAATCCAAGGAAATATGAAAGTTCACCTATAATAGACATTTCAAACTCTTTCTCGCATTTTGTTTGCTATGTCTTTGCATGATTCATCATTGCTACTCCCAAAAATTATATCATCTACATAAACAACAAGAACAATGAAATTGCCATTTTCAGTTTTCACATATAAATTGCTATCCACCATACCTTTCTTGAATCCTTGCTTAGTGAGATAGCTGTCCAACCTTGCATACCAAGCTCTAGGTGCTTGTTTCAAGCCATACAATGCTTTCTTCAGCTTGCAAACAAAGTCAGGATTATCACAAAGTTGAAAACCATCAGGCTGTTCAATATATACTTCTTCTTCAAGATTTCCATTCAGAAATGCTGATTTTACATCCATCTGATAAACCTTGAAGTTCTTATGAACAGCTAAAGCCAAAAACAGTCTTATTGCTTCAAGTCTGGCCACGGGTGCAAAAGTTTCTTCAAAATCAATCCCCTCAACTTGGGCATATCCCTTACAGACTAATCTTGCTTTATTCCTTACCACCTGTCCATCTTCATTCAGTTTTGTTTCTAAATATCCATTTAGTACCAATTATGTTTTTATTTTCAGTGCCTTGGTACTAATTCCCGTGTTTTGTTTTTCTCAATTTGATCTAGTTCTTCATTTATCGCTTCCATCCAGCCTTTCATCCGTGCTTGCTTCAATAATATTCTTGGGCTCAATACTCGGATAACAGAGAATAGTTATTTACTACTCTTCTTCTTGTCTGAATGCCGACTGTAGGGTCCCCAATAATCTGTTCTTTGGGATGATTTTTCTCGCCAACTCCCTGTTCTGTATTTTCTATTTTCATCTCTTTCTAAGTCCTCTCGAATCTGATTTCGTCTCTCTTATTTTTCTTGATCTTCATCTTCTTCAATAAATTCTTCATAGGTTGGGTAGTTTTCATTATTGCTGATTTCTTGTTTCCCACCTTCATCAACCTTCACATCCGCACTCTCCACTATTTTCTTAAGTCTTTTGTTGTAGCATGTATAGGCTTTGCTTTTAGTTGAGTACCCAAGGAATATTCCTTCATCAGCTCCGTCTTCAAACTTGCCAAGATTGCTTTCAGCTTCTCTTAATGTAACACTTGCCGCCAAACACTTTGAAGTATTTTGTCGTAGCCTTTTTGCCAAACCACAGCTCATATGGTGTTTTGCTTTCATGCGGCCTCAACATACACCTATTCTCGAATATAGACTGCAAGTATGGACTGCCTCTTTCCGTAACTCGTCAGCAATTTTGCTCTCTCGTTAACATGGTCCTTGCCATTTCCCGTACGCTCTGTTCTTTCTTTCAACTACTCCATTCTCGCCGAGGTGTTCTTGCCGCCGAGAAACTGTCTTCTTATTCCATGTTTTTCACAGAATTCAGCAAACTCATTTGAAATAAACTCTCCTCCTCTATCAGATCTCAAACATTTAATTCTTTTTCCAGATTGATTTTCAACAAGATTTTTGAAGGTTTTAAACATCTCAAAGGCTTCTGACTTCTGTTTCAGAAAGAGTACCCATGTCATTCGGAAAAATCATCAATACACAGCATAAAATATTTGTATCCATTTATGCTTTCTGTCCTCATGGGACCACACAAATCAGTGTGAATCAGTTCTAGTGGCTTGCTTGTGAAGTACTCTTTTGCTTTGAAGGTAGATCTGGTTTGCTTCCCCTTTTGGCATGACTCACAAATGTTGTTTGATGGTTTGCCAATAGTGGGTATGTCTCTTACTGCTCTTTTCGAGCTGATTTTTACCAGATTATCAAAGCTTATGTGACCGAGTCTTTTATGCCACAGCCAGTTTTCTTCTTCCTGTCCAACCAAGCAAGCTCCCTCTGAAGTCTCCGAGAGAGTATACAAATTTCCAGAAGTTCTCAGTCCAGTGGCTATTAACTTTCCATTTGTTGTCTTTCTTACTTCACAGCCCTCCTTGAAAATTACTTCATGACCTCTGTCACAAATCTGACTTACACTCAGTAGGTTATGTTTCAGTCCTACCACAAAAAGAACTTCCTTAGAGTTGATTTTACCATCACTTAACTTAACTGATCCTTTACCCACTATCTTTGCTCCATCATTGTTTCCGAATTTCACAGAACCACCTTCGTATGTCTGTAGCTTATCAAACTTCTGTTTGTCTCCTGTCATGTGACTGGAGCATCCACTGTCCAGAATCCAAGGAGCAGATTTATTCTCGTGCTTTGAGAGCTGTTTGAACGATCGGGGATTCTTTGTCTTTCTTCGGTTGTCCCTTTTCTTTCCACTGAGTTTTGACAACAGATCTGGTTACTTTCTTCACCTTCTCCCTTTCATTTGCTTGTGACAGTTTATTGGGAAATTTTCTGTACTGTTTTGATCCAACTGAGTGATATTTTCTTTCCTGATATTTATTTCCTGCAAAAGAGCTACGACAATTTCTTGCAATATGGCCGAAGTTATGGCAGTTATAACATTCTACAAAGATAATCTATCAAAGGTGAAAAATTATTTATGCTAGTGAAATTTCTTTGTTCTATATTATATCTACAACTAGAAATTTTATGACCATATGCATTGCACTTAAAACAATAACCGTAAAAGGAACGAGTGTACCCGGGAAATGGATGTTGCCATGTGGAGGTAGGAGCCATGGGTCTTCTTCTTCTTTGATGAGAGACTTTGGTGAATCCATCATTTGCAACACTCCTTTCGAGCTTGGATTTGTTGTTTTCTTTTGCATGATACGGTTTATCTTGATCAACTCTAATCTTGTCTTTATTATTTACTGGATCTACTATTACAGCCTTTGAGTCCTTTGAGGTTTCTCCTTCATCAAAGCCCAAGCCAAATTTGATACCTGTGGGCCTTTGATTATTCAACATTTTGTTCAGTTTTCATAACTGTCTTCAAATTTTTGATGACAAATCTCGCTTTCGATTCATTTCTTCTAGTCGCAACTCTTAATCCAACTATTTCCTCTTCCAGCTTTATTGCTCTCATTTATTTTCACTGGTCACCTGAGCTTCAACATCTTCAGACCTTTTCTTGTATTCTTCAGTTTGTACTTTCAAACTTATTATTACATTGCTGGCCTCCTCAAATTTTCTTGTAATCTTTTTATTTCTTTTCCTTTCTGCACTTAACTCTTCAAGAGCAGCAACTAACTCACCTTCCAGATCTATCTCAGCCTCATCTTCTAATTTTTCTTCACACTCCTGTGTTTCCTCAGTTGTTTGTTCTTCAAAAGCCATGAATAGGGCTTCACCAGTTTCTTCTTCTGATTCCTCACTGGAACTGTCTTCATAAGAATCGATATTCTGGGAAATGAAACTCTTCTTCTTGAAGTTTCTTTTTCTAAACTGCGGTTTCTTTTTCCAGACATTTCTTTCTGGATGTGTTCCTTCATCATTTTTATTTTTCTCCTTCATTGGGCATTTTGCTGCAAAGTGCCCGATGCCTCCATAGTTAAAACATTTGAACGACAACTTACCTCTGTACTTTCCTTTTCCCTTTACTAATTTCCTAACAAAGTTTGCTTCATTTTCATCTCGCAGATTCTTCTTCCTCTGACTCTTGTTTAGATTTTACATTTTTCTGTGCTTGGAAGGTCGCTTCTCCGTCGTAGGGCTTAGTTTGTCCAATCCTCATTTCATAAGCCGTTAGAGAACCATGCATTTCATCCATACTGAAAAAATTTAAATCTTTTGCTTCTTCTATGGCGTAAACCTTTGCATCAAACCTTTTGTTGAGAGTTCTCAGTACCTTCTTCACAACAACTGCATCTTCCATTTCTTCCCCCAGTCCTCTTATTGCATTGATGATTCCGTTTACTCTCAGCATGTAAGCTTCTATGTTCTCATCATCGGTCATCTTTAATGCTTCGAACTGGGCACGATGTGTTTGCAGCTTAGCTTCCTTGATTTTGCTGTCTCCTTCATGAATGCTTTGCAGCTTGTCCCATATGTCTTTAGCAGATTTGCAGCTCATGATGCGTATCAACTCACTGTCGACCAATCCACACATAATCGCATTCTTGGCTTTCGAGTTGTTCTCAAACTTTTTCTTTTCAGAAGCATCCGTTGGAGGAACAGTGGGAGTGGTGTATCCATTTTCAACAGATTCCCAAATGTCATAACCCAATGCACAGAGATAGGTCTGCATTCTGAGCCTCCGTAAAGAATAGTTTGTTCCATCGAACAGAGGAGCTTTGTTAGAAGAAAAACCTTCACCACCGGCCATTGTATATCTCCCAAGAACACCTTAGCTGATTAAGCTTGTGCAGGTGCCTCGCTCTGATACCAATTGATATTCTCACAATGACACTGAGAGGGGGGGGTGAATCAGTGTAACTACTTAAAAACTTAAATCTGCAACTTTTAAAACTAATGATGCAAGCTTGAAACTAGATAATGCAAGTATCACACAAGAGCATCACACAACACAAAATTTTACGAGGTTCACCGATGTGGCTACTCCTCAAAGAATGACTGTTTGGACTTCAATCCAAATCCAGTCTTTGCAAGGATTCAATATTTACAATTGTTTACCAGCGACCCACTCGGAAGGAGCACCAACCCCTGATTTATCTCTTGCAACAGATAGGAGCACCAACCCCTTTATCCAAGCACCAACTTGGATTTCTATTTTGCAAGATAAATGGACATAAAAATGCCTTCTCTTTTGCAAGACCCTTACTGGTCTATAGCACATACAAAAATCTCACAGAAGCATAGAGAGAATTGTTAGAGACTCAATATCTTCTCGATCTAATCTAAAACCTTTCTCTTGAATATTCAATAGAATTGCAGGTTTTGATCCAAGGCTGTTTTCTTACAAAGACCCTTACTCACCGAGACCTTTTAAAATGCACAATAAAAACACAATACAAGTAACCTTCTCACTATGCCAATTCGATCCTTATATACTTGATTTCTTCGAACGGCTCAATTTCAAACGGTTTAACTTTCCCTCCAACATTTTATGTGCATTCTCGGCTGTAATTGACGTGTCAAATCCTTCTCTGACCTGATCCGCCTTTTAGCCGCTTTCTATCTGACATTCCGACGTTCTCGACAGCATTTTTCTTTGCACATTCTGACATTCTACTCTGCTGGAACTGACACCCTTTTTGTGTAGACTGACAACCCTTCTGCGCGTTTCGATGCTCTCTGATTTCGCTCTCTCTTCTCTGTTAAAAACTGTGTATCTTTTATCTCCTATGATCAACTATTCCTTATGATATACGCAGCTGACCAATGTCACTGCAATCAGTTCTCGATACAACGTAGCTTTCCTGTGAGTCTGCCACCTTTCCCAGTCATGCTTTGTTACGGCCCTGCAACAGCCGTTTAACATTCAATGCATTGCTCAGTAGCTACTTTTTGTAACTGCTACCTTAGCTGGCCATGCTGCATCACGGCTCTGCAACAGTCGTTCGTGTCTTAAATGCAATGCTTCGTAACTTACTTTTTAACTTCAGTTAACTGCAGCATGAATTTCTCCTCTACAATCTCACCATCTGTCACTTGGAACTGCAGATCTGACTCTAGTTAACTTTTCGTAACTGGCGCCTTTTTGACACCTGTCACAATGCATGTATCTTTGACTTTTTCTCGCCAAAACATTACCTGTCGAGATATCGCGACGTTTTCCGCTTTGCTGACGTCATCCTCAACTTTGTCGCGATATCGCGACACTTTCGGCTTCCTGAGGCTTCTCTGGCAACTTGTCGCGATATCGCGACATTTTTGGTTTTGCTGACGTCATCCTCTAAGATGTCACGAAATCGCGACATTTCTGGCTTCATGAGGCTTCTCTGGAAACATGTCGCGAAATCGCGACATTTTCTGTCTTGCTGACGTCATCCGCTAAGGTGTCGCGAAATCGCGACGCTTCCGGCTTGCAACGGCTTTTCCAGCAACTTGTCGCGATATCGTGACATTTTTAGACTTGCTGACGTCATCTTCAAAGATGTCACGAAATCGCGACGTTTTCGGCTTGCAATGGCTCTTTGTTCACCCTGTCGCGAAATCGCGACACATTTTGGTTTTGCTGACGTCATCTTCATAGATGTCACAAAAATCATGACGTTTTTGGCTTGCAATGGCTCTTCGTTCACCCGTCGTGAAATCGCGACGCTTCTGGCCTCCGTACAATTTTTACTCCATGCAACCGCGAAAAACCTTACATGTAGCGAAATCGCTACACCATTGTTGCCTTAGCATTTTTCTTTGCTGCTTGCTAGTGAAACTCCGACGTGTAGCGATATCGCTACACCTTTCCAACATGTGTTTCTAACCTGTAGCGAAATCGCTACACCTTCGCATTACTCACTTTTAACCTGTAGCAAATCGCTACACCTTTTATTTTAACCTGTAGCGAAATCGCTACACCTTTTTACCTTGCACTTTCAACCTGTAGCGAAATCGCTACACCTCCGCACTATGCACTTTCAACCTGTAGCGAAATCGCTACACCTTTTTACCTTGCACTTTCAACTTGTAGCGAAATCGCTACATCTTTCTTCCTTGCACTTTGACCATGTAGCGAAATCGCTACTACTTTTCACCTTGCAACTCGAAGCTGTATCTAAGTCGCCGCACTTTTGTCCTTAGTGTCTCAAGCTTGTAGCGAAATCGCTACGCTTTTCTTACTTGGTGCTTTTTCTTTGCTTATGCTGGCGAAACTCAGACATGTAGCGAAATCGCTACAACTTCTTCATCAACTTTCTCTCTCCTCCGATGTGTCGCGAAATCGTGACATTTTTCATCCTTGGTGCCTTTGCTTCAAGCTTGTCGCGAAATCGCGACAGTTTCTCGATTTGGTTTCTTTCCTTCCAGCATGTCGCGAAATCGTGACATTTTTCCTTGCACATTCTCTCTCCTCCGATATGTCACGAAATCGTGACATTTTTCAATGCACTTTCTCTCTCCTCCGATATGTCGCGAAATCGCGACAGGAAACATGTCGCGATATCGCGATAGTTTTCTTCCTTGTCTTTTTCTGCAAATTTCTGGATCTGGGTCCCCTCTCGTTTTTCTTGAGATTTTTTGCACTTGATCCGACCGACCTCCCGAATCGCTTCAATCGCATCACTCTGTCTGTGTTGACAACAATTACAATCCTTTTGCACTGCTTTTGCTGCACCTTGCTCAACACCAAATGATAAAAACCCAAGGAAGGAGAAACAATTTTAAATTAAATAATAATATTATATTATTATAATATTTCGGGCCAAATAACAAGGTGAAGAAAAATGAGGTTCAAGTTAAAAAGACCCATGAGTAGATTAAAAAATATTTAATTTAATTTAAAATATTTTATTCTGATTAAAATTTTAATTTAAATTAATAATGGAGGCAAAGGTTTTTAAATTTAATATTTAAAAACTAAATTTGAATTTTTAAATTCAAAATGGGCTGATGTGAGAATTAAAGAAAAATGTGCATATATATAGAAAATTAGTTCTATTTCCAAAAGTTGAATTTACACCTTTGAATGCAAGAAAGAGGAGAAAATCGAGCATTGCATCCTAGGAAGAAGCAAGATTCACATTTTGAAGAGATTGGAGGGAAACGAGGTAATAAAGGTAGCAAAGTGATTTAACATTCCACCGATGGTGGTAGTGCAGGAGGCAGTTGGCAGAGTGCTAAAGTCTTGCAATGAGGAGATCATGGTTTGATCCATGTGATCGATGTTTTTCTTGAGGAAGACGTTTTCGTCTGATTATGCTTGACTATTTTCATGAGGTAGTCTTTTAGGGCAGCATGCATTGTTTGTCTCATGTGCACACACAACCCACTTGGTGGCCTAGATTTGAGCTAGGGTATTGGGAGTGAAAAGTCACATGTTCAAATTCACCGAAGATAGTTTTTAGTGGGCAAAATGAATTAAAGGTATGCTATTCAATTTTTATCCTCCTATTGGCATTTTTGCCACATTGTTTTTGTTGTCGATGTTCAAGCAAAAGAATGCTCAAATTGTGAAGACACTTAACAAATTTTGTGAAAAAGCAAAGATGTCATGATTTCGCGACGTCCGTACCAAAAAACAAGCTAAGGCATGAAAATGTCGCATTTTTGCGACCTATCGTGTTTTTGCGACCTATCGCATTTTCGTGGTCAACGCAGTCAAAGGCAACAAGGAGGTCAAACTGTCGTGATATTGCGACATGTTTAAGTTTCATGACTTGTTGCGGAGAGAGAACATCAAAATGAAAAGTTGTCGTGATATCGCGACATGTCACATTTTCACGACTTACGGTGGCTACAGAGCAGAGTGATAGAAAATGTCGCGATATCACGACATAAAGTAGCAAAGGGCAATGTCAATGAAAAATGTCGCGATATCACGACAAAAAAGCAAGCAAGGAGAAAATGGTACGGAATGTCATGATATTGCAACATGTCACGTTATCGCAGGAAGGACTGACAGATAAACACAAGGCATGAAAGATGTCACGATTTCACGACATTTTTGGAGATGAAGTCCAACAAGAGGAAGACGTCGCGATATCGTGATAGGAAGCGACAATGAAGAGAAGCACAAGAAAGTGTCACGATTTTATGACATGTTAGGGCAGAAGGGCCAAGTGTGAAGAATTGTCATGATATCGCAACATATCGCGTTTTCACGAGGAGGAAGCAAGGAGGCAGCCAGATTGTACGAAATGTCACGATTTCGTGACATGTCAAATTTTTGCGGCCTACAAGCATCAAAGTGAACAAATACAAAAATGTCATGATTTCGTGACATATTGTGAAGATAAAACCAAATGGAGAAACATGTCACGATTTTGCAACTTGTTGAAGATAGAAAAACCAAACAGAGAAAACGTCGTGATATCGCGACATGTCACATTTTTGTGATGCAGGAGCCAAAAGGACAATGCCAAGTATGGAATGTCACGATTTCGTGACATGTCGAGGAGATGAAGCTCAAGGGAGAAAGATGTCATGATTTCATGACATTTTTGGAAACAAAGACAGGCAGGAGAAAAGTGTCGTGATTTTGCAACATGTCTTGTTTTTGTGATAGGAAGGTGTGAACGGAGCAAAATGGCATGGATGTCACGATTTCGTGACATGTCCCATCTTCACTACTTACAGTTAGATGGAGGCCAAGGAAGAGAAAGATGTCACGATTTCGTGACATGTTGCAGTTTCACGGGTATACAAAAGAAAAGGACACAGAAGAAAGAAGATGTCACGATTTCATGACATGGTGAGTTTTCGCGACTTGGAGACAAAAAAGAAGACAATAAGGGAAAAGTGTCACAATTTCGTGACGTGTTTTCGTGACCTGTCTCATTTTTGTGATAGAAGCAACAACAAAAGGCCCGATACAGTTCTGTTTGCATTTTCCTTCAAGATTGCATTGAAGAATGTGAAGAGAAGATAAGGATCAAGTAAAAGCTCTCCAATCGATTTTTAGATCATGGTCAAAGAGGCTCCAAGATTAAATGTTGCTGATTATCGATATGCATAAGATAGAAGAACATGAGGTAGTTTTTGATGCCACCAACATTAAAGATGCCTCCAGCATTGAAAGTTCTGTTCGTGGTCTCCTAACAACTTTCAGCTTGATCTAATAATGGTCATTTAATGTGTCATTTATCCAAGGAAGATTAAGGGGATTATTTCTCTTTTCTAGTGCACATTTTGTGGATCATCTCTTCGAAATATGTTGTATGTTTTAAATGTTGTGATGCAAAAGAGAGAGGGGAGACCTTTATAAATATTCATGTATATCTAAAGCAAAAAAGGTTAGAAATTTTTACAAGAAAACTCTCTAAGTTCTCTGCATCAATAGAAGAGACTCGGCTTCTAAAATTTGTAAGCATTCTTATGTATGTGATGTCCCTCTGTTTTACAAGTTATTTCTGTTCATGCTTATGATCTTGCTATTAGATTTTGAATTCTGCATGTTGAATTCAAGTGCTGTTGGTTAGTGAGTATATTCTGAAATGCGATCTGGAGGTTATTTCAACAAAGGTGTGAGTTCAATTCTGCTGCTTTTCCTTTATTAGATGCTGTCATAAAATTTGGTGAAATTCTTGCTGTTAGTCTGCCCAAAATTACACACTTCGGCCTGTGGCCATATTTCCATCTCTTTCCTGTTATTTCCATTCTTTTCAGTATTTTTCCCATTTCTTTCCTACATCCTTATCTTAAAAACTAGTTTAGAGTAGTTTGGGAGCCAGCCCTCTCTGGAGATTGGCCCGAGAGACTTCTCTTTCTCTCGGCATTTCAATGTTGGCCAAGTCTAGGGTGCATATATATACAAAATCCTTTCATGTGGCAGATTTGTGACCAACAGTTTTTGGCACACTCGGTGGGACAGACTATTTCTGTCTCCGTAAGATCCATAATCGATGGGATAAGCATTATTTCAACTTGATAAACCCACCTGTGCCAATAGTTTTTGGCACACCCAATGGGACCCTGAAAGTTTCACTTCCAATAGTATTAAGGTTTAATGTTCACCTTCATGCTGTATAATTAGAACATTTGGTGACTCAGCATTACCCAGAAGCCTTCGAATGTGGATACAGTGAAAGATGTACTTCATGATCACAAGATCGAAGGCCGAAAAATCTAAAAATCTTGTTGAGTTTTTTGAACTTGACAACCAAAAATTAAGCAAACATCCTAAGTTGGTCTCCCCACCACTTTTATCCTCTGCAACATCCTCACAAATAGTTGGTGTGTTTTTTGTTCCTTCAAATTCGTCTAGTACTGCTACTAGTTTTCCACCTCTACAGCCATACATACCATTCCAAATGGCCTAGCAGCCTCCACCAAGGAAGTTCTTAGCATGGAACGATTCAGGAGCCTTGAATTTACTAGCACAAAATCAAGTCCCTCAAGATGCTTTGAAAGCTTTTCCGACCTATGATGGTACTGGTAAAACTGCCTATGAGCATATTAATGATGTAGCCTCTTTGGCGACTATCCATGACATAACGGATGAGGATGTGATGGTAAAGTTGTTGGTGTTGTCACTAAGAGGCAAATTGTTGTATTGGTACCAAACGTTGCAACCAGGCACCATTGCATCATGGGATCAATTAGGAGAGCTACTAGTAAAAAAAAATCATGAACAAGCTGATCCATACTCCTTGTTGCATCAATTCAATGTGATACAAAGGCACCCCCAGGAGGAAATAGCTGATTTCAATGTCAGATTTACCAGAATCTGGCAAAGAATTCCTCATGGTCTTCAGCCTGCTCATGAACTAGCTACATTCTACTATCTTAGAGATTTCAACACAGACATCGGCTTGGCTTTCTGGCAATCCAATGTGACTACATTTCCAGAGCTATTCGAACAAGAACAAAATGTAGAAGCTGACTTAATTGCCATAGGTAGGCTTACCCCAAAGGTAACAATGCCTATGATGCCTGATCTTCCTAAGCATTTGTATTCTAGTTCATTTTTGTAGCCTATGCCTTCCATGTATCCCATTCCATCATGGAGCTCAAGTGCGCCTCAGATCGCACCCATTCCAATTCCCTAGCTCCTTGCTCCAACTATTCCATAGTTTTCTACCCTAATCATTCTGCAATTGCTAGCTCCCACTTCATTCCCCACATTACCTACACTGCCAACACCTCTACCTCTATCAGCACCTCCTGTGCCCTCAAATATTGATCCTTTCACAATCCTATTACAAGAAGTACAATCGACTAATTCTGCTATAAGAGCGATGGGAAATAAAATCATAGTTATCGAAAGGAAGCAGGCTGAGAGATATTTCCAACCCATGAGATTTCAACCTCCACCGATCACTAGAGAACAAGCAGCTTCAACAATTAGAGTGCCTGAAAAGAGCCTGACTGTATTGACAAATGAGGAAGCTGGCCCTGCAGAAAGAACATATTGGTGTTCCACATGTAATGATCCACACGGTGAAGAAACTTGTATAGTTCATCTGAACTATGTGCAAACATTGGCTGCAAGCTCTTTTGGAGGACAAGTTAATATGATTTCTGAGGTAGATCATAATTTTATGGTTCCATCTGAAGAACAAGTCTCAGTTCTCACGAGGATCGGGAAGAAACCAGTCTTTGTAGATCTAGCAGAGATGGAACCATTGAGGGTACCAACTAATCCTAAGATGCAGAATGAGAAGAAACAAGTACAAATGAAAGCTCCTATTTCAGTACCAAAGACATATTCACTTGTTCTATTGAAATATCTTTTGCCACCACGAGCAAAGGAAAGATTGCAAGAAAAAGCCTCGGCTTTGTAGGCAAGAGATGAAACAGAGGACCAAACCAGAGAAAAGCTCAAGTATCCATCATTGACTAAAAGACTGAGGGTAGAAGACACTCAGCAATATCAAATCAAATATGAAGACATTAATGAAAATAGGGAGTCTGGTGCATCTGCATACAATATTGTTGAAGAAGATTCCATCCAAGGTTAGTCTCTATGATGCATTGCACTTACCTGGTCAAGTTGATCTATTGCAAGAATCATTGAAGTCTATGAAAGATAGTGAGAAGAATCCTAATAAGACGATTTTTGCTCAAAAATTAACTACTTCAGCCACTAGAAAAAATAGACCACCCCCATTTTATTTGTCACTCAGGATGGAGGGTTGGATAGTGCACAACTGCATGATTGATTCTAGTGCTGCAACAATGGTCATGCCAAAGGCAGTTTGTGAAGTCATGGGTATGGAATATATAAGAAGTAACCCTGGTGTCTTGCAGTTAGACATGACTCCCATGAAAATAGTGGGTGTAATCAAGTATTTTCATATGGTTCTACATAGTATGCCTCAGATTACAGTAATTCAGGAGATAGTTGTGGTCGATCTAGAACCATATTTTAGTATGTGTTTGTTAAGAGAATTTACTGCCAAGCTGGGAGGCTACCTTTCTTTGGAATATTCTCACTTGGAAATTCCTTTCAAGGGGAGAAGAATTTGGATCTCCAATGAGAAGCCTTCTACTTTTCATATAGAGAAGATGGGGGAAGAAGAAAAGTCCACACTTTCTATTCACATGATATATGAAGAATTGGAAGATTCTGATTTGATAGATGAAATCCTGGATAAGCCTTACCTATAGGATGAATTTTCAATGCTCGATTTTAATGCCATGGTGGAAACTAAAATTGGTTGTTACTCTATTACAAAGCCTAAAGAGGTTGAAGTAAAACTGCCTCCTGATCAAGTTGGTCAAGATTCTATGCCCGATCAATTATGGAAGTTGTATTTTGATGGAGCATGATGCAAAAATGGTGCGGGAGTAGGGATTGTTCTTATTTCTCCCTCTGGAAAATAGAAAACATACTCATATCGACTGACCTGGAGTTGTACTAACAATGTTGCTGAGTATGAAGCATTGTGCCTAGGCTTGAGAAGGCAAAAAAAATGGGGATTGAATAATTGCAGATTTTTGGTGACTCTGAATTGATTGTGAATCAAGTAACAAACAAGTGCATCTCCAAACAACATTATCTGAAGGCATATCACAAAAAATTTTGGGACCTATTTGAGGCTTTCACAACATTGAATATTCAATCCATTTCATGAGAGATGAATAAGCATGCTGATGTTTTAGCATCTCTTGGAGCAAACTTCTCGCCAATTGAGCATGTAGTGAGGAAACCCAAGACTGTAAGGTTAGTTTATAGACCTTCAGTCCCGGACAAGAACATGTATTGGCAAGTATTTGAAAGTGATGAACAGATTGTAGATTTTTTGATAACAAAAACAAGCATTGTGGAAGAGAGAACACTTGATGAGGAAGAAGCCAAAGGGATTATTCAATTAAGGAAAAATCATATCCCCAAAGGATTGATTACACTTGAAAGCATTTTTGATCAGAATGATAGGGCAGAGAAGCACAGGATCAAGGTAGATGAGAAGTATACTGAACTACAGATAGGTCTCCAAAAATTGATAAAGGTTGGAACTGATTGCACTCCTGAGGATTTAGAAAAAATTAGAGATTTATGTCATGAATTTCCTGACATAGTTGCTTGGAGTTACCATGATTTGAAGGGATATAACAAAGATGTAATCTAGAATACTATTGAGTTGCATGATGGGGCGAAACCCTTCAAAAAAAAGCAAAGACCAGTCAATCCCAAGATTGAGGTACAGATAAAGGTAGAACTTCTTAAAATGTTGGATTCTAAAATCATTTATGCCATCAAGCATTCAACTTGGGTGGAAAATCTGGTCCTGGTATGGAAAAATAATGGAGACATTCGCCTGTGTTGATTTTTGAAATTTGAATCAAGCCTCGCTAAAAGATCGTTATCCTTTGCCTCAGATTGACCAGATTCTTCACGTGGTTGCGGGAGCTCAGAGATTCTCTTTGTTGGATGGATTCTCTGGGTATAACCAGATATGGGTCAGGGATGAGGACCAACACAAAACAACGTTCACCACAAAATGGGGAACCTTCGCTTACCAACGAATGTCGTTTGGACTCTCAAATGCTGGTGCAACTTTCCAAAGGGAAATAGATGTGGCTTTTGGTGAGTTGTTAAATCGTATTATTATGATTTATTTGGATGATATGACTATTTTTTCTCATAACAGGGAGGACCACGGATCTCATTTAAGACATATATTTGAAAAATATCGAGAATTTGGCATATCTATCAATCCAAAAAAGTCAAATTTTTCTGTAAAGGAGGGAAAGCTCCTAGGACATCTAATTTCAAAAAATGGCCTAGCTATTGATCCAGCTAGGGCCCAAGCTCTTTTAAAACTCCCATTGCTGACCAATAAGAAGGATTTGCAGTCTTTTTTTGGGCAAATTAATTTTGTTCGAAAGTTTGTTGCAGATTTTGCTCAAGTAATAAAGCCAATGACAGAGCTTTTAAAGAAAAATGCTGAATTCAAATGGACAAAGCAGAGGAAGAAATCATTTGAGGAGATCAAATAAAGGATCACTCAAGCTCCGGTCTTGGTGAATCCTGATTATTCCAAGGATTTTATCCTTTATGTTGTTGGTGAACAAGAAGCTTATGCCGTGGTGCTTACACAGAAGGGAGATGATGAAGATGAATGCCCAATTACTTTCTTAAGCCAAGTCATCCAACCGCATCAAGAGAAGTATAAATTTATTGAGAAACAAGTATATGCGGTAATGAAATCTCTAAAGAAGTTTCTGCACTAGGTTTCACAAAGTAAAACAATAGTTTATGTTGTTCATCCAGATGTCTAAAATTTTATTATACAAGGAGAACTTGGGGATAGGAGAGCTGGCTGGGTTTCTAAAATTTAGGAATTTGATGTTGAGATCCGATCGACCAAGCTTGTTCGAGGTCGAGCATTGTGCCAAGATCTTGCAAAGAATGCTTCCTCTGGATCCTCAATTCATGAATATGAGGATATAGTAGATAATTGTAATTTTGACAATCATTTTGCAGTGGATCGAGAATTGACAGAGGAGATAATGGAATATTTTTATTCTGGAAAATGTCCTTCACATCTGAATGTCTCACAGAGAAGAAGATTTAGACTGCAAGCTCTCAAGTATGTCTTGCTACCAAAAGGCTTATTTTATAAGAATATTGATGGAGTTCTTCGTAGATGTGTCAAAGAATCAGAGAAAGAGAAAGTTGTAGAAGAATTCCATTATGGATTATCAGGAGGTCATTATGCAGGTAGACCTATGGCATTAAAGATTATTCGAGCAGGTTATTTTTGGCCAACTCTTTTTGCAGATGCCTTCAAAGTTAGTCAAAAATGTGACAAGTGCCAAAGATACATAGGTAGAATCAGGAATGCATCATTACCTCTTCACCCGATTCAAGTAGAAGCACCATTTTAGCAATGAGGCCTAGACTTTATCGAGGTCATTGAGCCTAACTCATCTGTTGGTCACAAGTATATCTTGACTACAACTGACTATTTCACTAGATGGACTGAAGCAATTCCAACTAAACAGGTGGACCAAGCCACGGTTATCACTTTTCTAGAAGGGTTGATCACTCGCTTTGGTATCCTAGATGCGATTCTAACAGATAATGGAACTCCTTTCATAGGGGCCAAAATCAGTGAATTTGCGGGTAAGCATAGAATTTTTTTGAAAACTTCTTCTAATTATTATCCACAGGGGAATGGCTTGGCCGAATCCACAAACAAGAACTTGCTTCAAATTTTGAAGAGGACCCTTGGTGATAATAAGCAGAGCTGACACATACTTTTGAACCAAGCACTGTGGGCTGATTGCATCTCTGTGAAGAAATCCATCAAGACATCCCATTATTCATTGGTATACAGAAAAGAAACAGTTTTGCCCATTCATATTGAATTACCGGCCCTCCAGGTTTGGCATTTGATTGATGACCAGGATGAGGGATCTAATTCAATGAACATGAGATTAGCTCAACTCTTGTAGTTGGAGGAAGAACGGGAGAAATCCTACCAGGATTTTATAGAACATGCTAGGATGACAAAGAAGTGGTTCAGTAAAAAGGCCTCTGAATGGACTTTTAAGGTTGGCGATCTTGTATTGAAGTGGAATGAGAAGAAATCAAAGCCTGGTAAACATCACAAGTTTGAGGTAATATGGGAAGGTCCAGTTCAAATCACAAGGGCCAATCAGGTCAATTATTTTTAATTGCAAGATATGGATGGTCATGCAATGTCAATTCTAGTTAATGGTCTTCATTTGAAGGCCTACTATCGGTAAAAAAAAAAAAACAACAACAAAAAAAAAAACAAAAAAAACAAATTTTCGTCAACTTCGGTTCCTTTTGCACACGAGCCCGAAGGTATGTTTTTTTTCTTTTTCTTTTTTCCTTTTCCTTCCTAGTAGTTAGTGGCTTTCCTCTACTTCTTCTTCCCCTTTCTCATATGCATTCCCTTCCTCTCCTACTCCTTCTGCAATTCCTACTCCTTGTTCTTCTATACATAATCCAGCCACTGCTGTTGTTTCTACTTCCCTCTCTGATGTTCCCATTTTTGCTTTCCCTTTCTTCCAGTTCATTTTATTGTGAGGATTTCATCACAACCATAGTTCCTCCTACCATCTCCCTTCCATCCACTTCCATTTTATTATCTATTTCACAGCAGCTGGTAGCACAGTAGCACCCTATTTCTGTCTCTACCACTTTTGTTCTGCCATCTTCCACCATTCCATCATTCCCCATTCCCATTCCATGGCCTACGCATCCATTGGTCATCACTCCATTCATTTCCATTTTTGTAGTTAAGGTGCTTTTCTCTACTGCCATGAAGATCCTTTTGTAGCACCTGGTGATTACCTGGTACGGACGTCACGATTTCATGACATGTCCCATCTTCGCTACTTGCAGGTAGATGGAGGCCAAGGAAGAGAAAGATGTCACGATTTCACGACATGTTGCAGTTTCGCGGGTATACAAAAGAAAAGGACACATAAGCAAGAAGATGTCATGATTTCGTGACATGGTGAGTTTTCACGACTTGGAGACAAAAAAGAATACAGTAAGGGAAAAGTGTCACGATTTCGTGACATGTCACGTTTTCATGACCTGTCTCATTTTCATGACAGAAGCAATGACAAAAGGCCCAATACAGTTCTGTTTGCATTTTCCTTCAAGATTGCATAGGATAATGTGAAGAGAAGATAAGGATCAAGTAAAAGCTCTCCAAATGATTTTCAGATCATGGTCAAAGAGGCTCCAAGATTAAATGTTGCTGATTACCGATGTGCGCAAGATAGAAGAACATGAGGCAATTTTTGATGCCACCAACATTAAAGATGCCTCTAGCATTGAAATTTTTGTTCGTTGTCTCCTAACGAATTTCGGCTTGCTCTGATAATGGTCATTTAATGTGTCATTTCTTCGAGGCAGATTAAGGGGATTGTTTCTCCTTTCTAGTGCACATTTTGTGGATCATCTCTTCAAAATATGTTGTATGTTTTAAATGTTGTGATGCAAAAGAGAGAGGGGAGACCTCTATAAATATTCATGTATATCTAAAGCAAAAAAGGTTAGACATTTTTACAAGAAAACTCTCTAAGTTATCTGCATCAATAGAAGAGACTCGGCTTCTGAAATTTGCAAATATTATTATGTATGTGATGTCCCTCTATTTTGCAAGTTATTTCTGTTCATGCTTATGATCTTGCTATTAGATTTTGAATTCTGCATGTTGAATTCAAGCGCTGCTGGTTAGTGAGTATATTTTGAAATGCGATCTGGAGGTTATTTCAAAAAAGGTGTGAGTTCAATTCTACTGCTTTTCATTTATTAGATTCTTTCATAAAATTTGGTGAAATTCTTGCTGTTAGTCTGCCCAAAATTACACACTTCGGCTTGTGGCCATATTTCCATCTCTTTCCTATTATTTCCATTCTTTTCAGTATTTTTTCCATTTCTTTCCTGCATCCTTATCTTCAAAACCAGTTTAGAGTAGTTTGGGAGCCAACCCTCTCTGGAGATTGGCTCGGGAGACTTCTCCTTCTCTCGGCCTTTCAATGTTGGCCAAGTCTAGGGTGCATATATATACAAAATCCTTTCCTGTGGCAGATTTGTGACCAACACCTCCAAAGTGTTGAAAATTAAAATTGCCTAGATATTGTCATGAGTTCTCTTGTGGGAGTTATAAGGTAAAGGGAAAAAGTAAAATATTTTATTTTGATTTTTTGGTGATTGAAATTTATTTTATAAAGTGTGGAGATTATAAGGTGTATAAGGGAGATTGTTGTTGTTATAAGGGAATTATTGAGTTAGATTGTGTAAGTTTGGAAATTATAAGGTGTATAAGGGGAATTGTTGTGTGTTTTGTAATAATGAAATTATTGAGTTAGATATTGTGAGTTTGGAGATTATAAGGTGTGCAAAAGGATTTGATATTTTTTATGAAAAATAATATTTGAGAAAATATGTTGTGATAGGTTGTGGCTACCTAACCCTAGTGTTGGCAAAGAAAATTTGATTGTCGTTAAGACAGGTTTTGAAGACATATCTCCATGAAAATAAAATGTATGGGTACATCTTCCTATGAGTAAAATATTGTTGGATTAGATGTTGTGAATTCTAAGTTGGAGTGAAAAGGATTGTTTGATAAACATTGTTGGAAATATTGAGTGAGGCTTCACGTGCATGATTAGGGTTTGTGAAATATCATGAGTATCATTGTTATGTGAGGTTTTTTTGATAAGCATTGTTGAATAAGTTTTCATTGAGTGATTGGTTGAGTGGAGTTTATTGAGCTTAGTTGATTGGAAGTGTTGGAGTGATAGTTCAAGTTCTATGAAACAAATTGTTCTTTATTTCTAAATTGAATTGAAGGAAATATTGAAAGTGATTAAGCATTGTTATGAGTGAAACATATTGAGTCTCTAACCATTCTCTATATGTTTTTATAGTAAAACAAGAGAGATTGAAAGTGATTGAGTATTTTTGTAAGTGTGAAGCATATTAAGTCTCTAACCATTCTCTATATGTTTCTATGAGGTTAACAAAGATCCTGAGTGAAACTTATTTGAGTGATTGAAGAAGTATTCTGAAAGAGATTGATTTGAGTTTTATATGCAAGTTTTGCAATTGATTTGAATAAGATTTTGTGAAAGCTAGTGGGAAAATTTGAGTAAGTCCTAGAGGGGACTTAATGATAGAGTTGGGTAAGCTTTTGTGAAAGCTTAAGGACAAATCTATGTGAGCTTTTGTGGAAGCTTACAATCAAATTGGACAATTTCTAGAGAGAACTTGTTGAGTAGATTTGAGACAAGTCTTGGAGAAGACTTGTTGTGCAGATTTGAGGTAAATCTGGGTGAAGACTTGAGAGCTATGTTTAGTTTAGTTTAGATAAGAGATATATATTGATTAGATTTGTGCTAGAATGAAGGACTATGCTTAGTATATATTTGAGACAGAGCTGAGAGAAATATTTGAAGGTAATAGAGCAGAGGAAAGTAGTCTCCAATGGATGGAGATCCATTAACCAGGACAGCGAGGATAGATATATTTTGAGTGAGTACAAAGTCTTTTGTGGATAGAGATCCACAAGCTAGTGTAGTGGAGGTAGTAGTATTCTAGAGGATCACCAGCCAAATTAGAGGAGAAGGAGTTCTCCTATGGATAGATATCCATGAACCAGTTGAGGGGATTGGTGTCTCTTGTGGATAGATATCCAAAAACTTGATTAGGGGGTTGGTATCTCCTTTGGACAGAGGTACATAAATATTGTAATAGGGAAGGATTCCTAAGAGATTTGTTGAGAAAATTTTAGGGAAATATTTTCTCTATGGAGTAGCCCACATTGGGTGAACCATGTTAAATTGGTGTCTCTATTATGTGTGGTGATTTGTGCATTGATTTGATTACTTTTGTTGATATTGCCATTGATATATTGCATAATATTATTTGGGAAAGAAAAATAAAAAGTGGTCTTATACTATTCACCCCCTTCTCAGTATAAGCTTGTGTTCTTTACTTTTGTATTCCTAATTTGATGTAGGAAACCTTATTTCTCCAAAATTATCAATTTGCAAATATTTCAATTTTTTTTACAAGCTCAAATAATCCAATTACAAAAATTTAAATTTATTTCTCAAAATTTCAAATCAACTTTCAAATTCTCTTAAAAATTTCCAAATAGCAATAATGTTTCTAAGGTTCCAAATTTCACTTCTATATCTTATCTCTCCAATAATAAAGCAAATACATTAATTTTCCTTCAACCTTAGAAAATAATAATATTACCCAACCTTATAACTCCTAACTTGGGTGAATAATTGTTGGAATATAATACATTATTTGCTACATGTCAATGTACCACCATGGGTACATGTTTAGATTAGGATTTAAGTATTTACTTTATGCAAATGCATAAGTATGTGCAATGATGTAATTGTGCATGTTTTCCACATGTACATGAGTCCTTTAGAATAGGAAGAACAAGTACCTTTAGTTAGGTGTGCATGTGCTCAAGTGTCTATAATGTAGAAAGCACATTTGTCCTTAGGATAGGACGATGAAGAGTCATAGGAATTTGGAAGGTCAAGAGTCATATCCATACAAGAGTCATTGTAGGATGACTATTTATATATTTTATAGTCTTGAGTTATGTGACACTTATTTGATACTTATAAAGCATTGTACAATTTTTGTGAGCCTTCATTAATATCTATTTCTTGAGTATTTTTAGAAATTTGTTATGCTATTTACATGCTTATTAGATTTTAATTATCATATTTGTAACATTGCATGCTTATTTCATTACTTGTGGTTGCATTTCCTTTAATTTTATAGCTTTAAAAGCTAAAAGTGGTATCAGAGCACATGGTAGATCAATAGGAAATAGAGGAGAGTTAGAGAGATTGAGAGGAGATAGAAAATTTCATTTTTAAAATTTTTAAAATTGCATTTGGCTAGATTATTTTTATAGACTTGTAGATTTCAGAGATAGAAGATAGATGAGACTCAAGAAGGAGGTCCCATTGAAGATATTCTATATTTGGAATATTGAAGATAGATAAGGACTAGGAAAGGTCCTATTGTAGATTTTAAAAGAAACAAAAATAGGATATCTAAGAAAAGAGATCCCATTACAAAAATTCCATAATTAAATATCGAAAAGATAAAGGAAGGTCTCATTTATGTTTAGAGAAGACTAGACAAGCTACAATATTTGAAGGCCCAAGGATAAGGCCTCAATCTACTTGAAAAGAGAAATAAGGGGAAGGCTAGAAAAGCCTCATTGGAGGAGATTTTAGGAGAACTAAAGGGAGAAAATTTATAGCAAGGAGAAGTTTTGGAAAGAAGAATTTGGGACAATTATCACCATCCGAAAACAAGCCCAAAAGGAAAAAATATTTGGCAAGAAGTTTGCCAAAACTTGGAGGAGTTTCTAGGAAAATTTTAGATATTTGTGGATAGCAAGAGGGAAACATTTAGATAGTATTAATAGTTGAAAATTTTTAGAGTTCGAGAAGGCTACTTAGAGGAGATTTGAAGGTACCAAACCATATTTTTAGGCAACATAGTAATATATTTTAAAGTTGCAAAGTGGGAGATATACAGAGCTGATTAAAATAGAAAGAAAAACTACAAAATAGACAAGGGTTAGGGAAGCAAAGTATATCAAATCAAAGCTATAAATTAGAAGATTCTACGAGCTATTTTGAATAGCAATGAAAAGCTACAAATTCGTCAAAATAGGGTAGCAATATAGGTGATCCAAATCACAAAGAAATCCATCATCAAATTGGGTCAAAAAGGTATGCAACTTTGGTGTAAAAATATTTATTATTTTAACATTGATATTTATTTTATTATTAAGAAAAAAATTCTAATTTTATAACTACAAGAAAAATTTTCAATTTTTGCATAATCTTCATGTTAAATTTTGTTATCTTTTGATGCTTAATACTTAAATAAAAATAACTACAATATCTAAAATGAAGTTGTATGAAACATAAGCTAATAGCAATATTCTAAATATATAAAAATCATAAATAACTTTTGAAACAACTCATAAAAGTGCCATTAACAAATGCTTATGAAAATAGTATCTTGATATAATAAATATTTCTAATACACTATACTTTCACACACTCTCACTCTACATTGTGTCTCACACACACACATATAGACACACATATAATTGAATGTGACTAACCATATGGAGTACTCTTGGCCTTCACTCTTCTTGAGACTCTTCACTTTCCTATTCTATGGAATCATGTGTACATGGACTAATATGTACATTTACATTATTAAATACTTTGCACACTCTAATAATACTTGTGCATTTATTACATTACATAAATTAAATACTCACACTCTAATCTAGGACACTCTCCTAATCTAAAGATGTACCCAAGGTGGTACATTAGCATGTACCAAATAATTTAATATACGCTAACACCCCCTGTATTACATTATTTTTTTATTGAAGACTTTAGTCTTAAATATAGTCTTCATCCTTTATCTTCAATCTATCTCCAGTAAATTTATATTTGGAGTCTTGAAATAAGTATCTTCTTTTGGTTCAATCTTCATCTTGTCTTTTATGTGATTCTTTTTCATGCTTTACCTTTTATTCCATTTTTGTATTTTTATTGATGGTATGTCTTTGAAACAATGGGTTAGTAAATCATCACAATAATATGATATTTTTTCAAATGATTCTTCTTTGAGATCATTTATTTCAACTTGTATATTTTCTTGACAAAGTTCAAAGATAATTAATGAAAGACACATCATTAGACATTATTCTAAAGTGAGTACAATGATATTTTGAGATTTATAATAAGATCTAGAAAAGCTTCTCATGAAGATGCCACATAAAAGTAGTAAATTTTCCTTCTTTAGCTTCTTTAAAAAAATAAAATAAAATTATATTTTAGAACATCAAAGATTTGATCTCCATTAATGTTGGAATTAAGCTATGTGAATAAAACCTAAGTGCATGTAACATTTCTTCAATATCTTCATTAAATATTTTCTTCACTATTTCATCCATAGTCCTATAACTTTGTATCTTTTAAACCTTTGAAGTAGAATTCCTTATAGCTCCCTAGGATTTATATGAACAACTTAAAGATAATTTTTCAAATCTCTAAACCTTTGAGGTTGACTACCTTATGTCTCCCTAGTTTTGAATATATTGTCTTTCTTGATAAAACCTTTTCAACTTCTAAATTTTAAGTTGAATTTGAGTATATGATCAAATACTAACTTTCAATTCTTCAAATATTGTAGTATACCTTGTATTTCTTAATGTTTGGATAATGATAAAACAATAGTTTTTTTTTTTTTTTTTGTGGAAAACATCCCAAAAGGGATGCCACTTTCGGGTAAGACCCAAGGAGGCAGGGGTATCCATTCTACCAAAAATACCCAGGACTCGGACCTGGCCTACCACCTTTGACATACTCAAGGAGCAAACAAACACACAAAACCAATTTAAAAATAAGTAAATAACAACAAAAATAATAAAATAAAATAAAAAACATGCTCCTTGAGTGTGTCAAAAACAAAAGCACAACCAAACACACACAATAAGATAAAAGAAACCACAACACAAACCACATAGAAAAACACAAGAACCACATAACAAAACACAAACAAGACAAAAACAATAGAACACTACAAAGACATAACCCAAAAAAACATGAAAAATAAACACAACCAAAACCTAAAAAATTAAAAAAAATAAAATAAAAATAAAAATAAAAAACAACCAACAATAGACAATAAACAAAAACAAAATACATAGAAAACACTCACACATAAAAACATGAAATAACACAAACAAAGAGAAACCCAAGAACAAGAATGAAAAAAACACAAGAACAATAACAAAAAAAATATAAAAAAAAAACAAAACAAAAAAAACACAAGAACAACAAAAAACAACACAAAGAACACAAAAACAAAACAAAACAAAAGAACCCACCCACCTTAAAAAACTAAACAAAAAAAAAAAAAAAAAAAAAAAAAAAAGAACAAAACAATGACCTATCTAGACCAGAAGACTATTAAGGCAAGAATCAATAGAGGAAACAAAATAAAGAATAGAATGAGCTAGGGAACTAAAAAAAACTGAATGAACCAAAGAGAAGCAAAAAAAAAACAAGAAGAAACTAGGTACCTTCATAACTGGAGCCATCCAAAGAAATGATAGAAAGAAGAGCTTCCCTAATTTGAGAAGCCCACCATATAGGAGGGTGGCCATAACAAGTAAGATCACCTTTGTCCAAAGCCCAATTAGCTAAAGCATCAACACTCTTGTTTTGATCTCTAACCACATGATTGTAATCAACTTTCAAAAATCCCATCTGGATTAACTGAATCTTCTCAATAATTCTTTTTATTCTCCAATCCACCTTATGATTCTTAGAAGGAGTCTTCAAGATATTAATCATAAGTTGAGAGTCAGACTCAACTAACACCTTTTCCCATCCAACCTTAGTAGCCTCCTAAAGACCTCTGAGGATACCATACCCCTCAACAAGGTTATTGGAAAGAATACCCAAATTCTCAAGCAAAAGTAAAAACTAGGGAGCCATCTAAAAGTCTACCAATTCCTCCCACACTAGCTTTTCTAGGGTTCCCTCTAGAGGCTCCATCAGTATTGACTTTTCCAAAATCCTTAGGAGGAGGTTGCCAATTTCTAGTCCTATCCATATTACTAATACTCACATTCCCTTTAAGTTGGTTGCCCTTAGAAGGTTTAATATTCAATATTTGCATCACTTGATCCCATATTTGGTGGGAGTTTTGGGGGTGATTAAGGAGTTGATGGATTGATTCAACTAAGTTGGCTATGGTCTTTTGCCAAATATAGTGAATATCCTTCCTATCTTGATTAAAAATTTGGTTGTTCCTTTCATTCCAAATATTCCAAAGAAGAATGGTAGAACCCATCCAAACTAATTGCCTAATAAAATGATCAACACCCTCTTGATTAGGCCAATCCCTCCAAAGATGTTCAAAAGTAAAAAATTGGACCATTGTAAGCCAAGTAAAGTGGCCATTCTCCTCCATAGCTCAGAGGCTAAAGTACACTCAATAAAAATATGGTTGATATTTTCTACATTCTCTTCACACATTTCACATCTAAAAGGGCCATGAAAACCACACTTCATAAGTTGCTCACTAGTAAGCACCCTACGATGCAATAAAAGCCAATTAAAGAACCTCACCTTAGGCCAAATATTTTGAGCCCACAATCGAGAAAATATGTCAGAAGAATGGTTGGGATTATTATGGCATAAGGTCAAATAACCTTGAGCAACTGAATACTCACCCTTAGTAGTGTTGTTCCATCCAAAACAATCTTTTTCATGGGACCAAGAGAGGGATCTCATATGAAGGATGCCTTGGATATCTTGTCTTTGCATTTCTAGGATTTGAATAGGCCAGTCCTCAATAGGGATCCAATATCTACCAACATTTGAATTACCAGTATGGTACCAACAATAATTAGCCACCTTTATCCAATTAGCTCGGTGAAGCTCCTCCATCCAAGGCCTCCAATCGAGAAACTGAGTTATCAAAGGCTTGTGACCATCCCAAGAATATGTCCAAAAATTTACATGTTGACCATTATGAATGATCCAAAATAATTTTTTCTTTATCAAATCCTCACCAGTCTTAAGAACTGCTAAAATGGGAGAACCTTTGGTAGGAAGTTGATAGCAAACAAGGTCTTTAGGACTTTTGTTCTCAACATATTTAGCATGGAGATTATTGGCCCAAAGAGCATTGGGGTTATGCAACATCCTCCAATATAATTTAGTAGCTAAAGCTTTGTTGTTATTAATTGAAGACCAGAATCCTAACCCCCCTTCACTCTTAGGAAGACATAAAGTATCCCATTTCACCAAGGCCCATTTTATTTTCTCCTTAGTACCACTCCAAAGGAAACGATGACTCATTTGATCCAATTCTCGAAGAAAAGCCTTTGGGATATTCAAAATGGAAGAAACATAAATAGGAATAGCTTGAAGGACTGATTTTACCAAGGTGATTCTACCCCAAAAGAAAGCCACTTGTTGGTCCACTTTCCAATTTTCTTCTTGACTTTGTCCAACAACCAATTCCAATCTTTATTTTTCTGCCTTTGAATATTTATGGGAATACCTAAATAAGTGATTGGAAGAGAGGTCTTCTTATATCTTAATTTATCCAAGACCATGGATTCCTCGTCTAGGAGAGCAGTGAAAGAAAATAACTTTAGATTTGTCTTCATTGATCAACCGCCCAATAGCCTTAGAAAAATAGCTAATGATTTGCTTAATATTAGAAGCTTCCTTAACTGTAGCTTTACCTAAAAGAGTAGAGTCATCCACAAATTGAAGATGAGAGATAGGTCTAGCTCCATGAGCAATGGTAAATCCCTCAAGGGTTTTTTTTTCCCTCTTTTTGGTTATAGTCCTACCCAAGCATTCAGCAAGAATGATGAATAAATAAGGGGATAGCGGGTCACCTTGCCTAATACCTCGGAATATGGGAAAGACTGAGAAGGCCTGCCATTGATAAGAACTAAGTAGGAAACTCGAAGAGATACATCCCATAATCCAATCCATCCAATCCTTAGAGAAACCAAATTGCCTCAAAAATTTGATAAGGAAGTGCCAATCCACTGTGTCATAAGCTTTGGATAAGTCTAACCGAATGAACATGAAAGGAGAATTTTGCATATCCATGGAATGGATGGCTTCCTGAGCAAGAACTATCTCATATACTATTTGACATCCTTCCACATAACCCACTTGCTCTGGGGAAATAATCTTATGCAAAAGAGGCTTCAATCTTTCTTCCATGATTTTAGTAATGATTTTGAGAAGAACATTACATAAAGCAATTGGTCTAAAAGCTGAGATATGATCAACCTCTTGAGCTTTTGGAACAAGAGTAATATAAGTTTTATTGATAACCTTCAAAATTTCTTTGGATTTCCTGGCTTCTTCCACCAATTCTAACAAATCAACATGAAGGATATCCTAGAACTCTTGGTAGAACGCAATAGGAAAACCATCAGAACCTGGGGTTTTCCATTTTTGCATTTTAAAAACTACTTGTTGAAGCTCATTGATAGTAATAGGAGCAGTAAAAATAGAGTTCTCCTCAGAAGTGATAAGAGAATGTATTGCTTGAAGAAAATTATGTTGAGAAGCTGATTCAAGAGGAGTAGCAACAAAAAGATTGGAAAAGTAATCAACAACAATAGAGTTCATGCCATCCCAAGTATAAACAACATATCTAGAATCTAATTTTAAGGAAGAAATAAAGTTGTGAGATCTTCGAGCTAGAAGAGATTTGTGGAAGAAATTTGTGTTTCGATCTCCTTATTTGAGCCATTGAATTCTAGATTTTTGCTTCCATAAGACTTCTTATCTTTTTTTCCATTCCTCTAACTGAGTTGTGAGTTTAATTTCATCTGCACTTCTCTTCTCTGTGAGGCCATCTAAACGGATTTTCTTATTTAAATTTTCAAGATGAGCAATAACTTCATGTTTTTTTTTTATGAATATCCCCAAACTCTTTCCAGTTCCAAGTCTTTATTTTGGATTTAATGTATTGCAATCTTTTGGCAAAATAGAACATCTTAGTCCCATGCCTAAAAAAACTAATTTATAGTGGAAAACACCCCTTTTGGGGTGCCACTTTCAACAGGTTTGGCATAGGAGGAATGTAGCCTTGTTGGCCTCTGCCAGCACATAGGACATTCCTAACTATACCATATATCTATAGGATGGAGACAAGGGGAATGAAACCTGGGTCGGCCTCTACCAGCACCTGGGGCATTTACCACTGCACCACAACTAAACAATAGTTTTGACAAAGGTTTCAATTTTTTTAATTTCTAGGTTGAATTCCTTTTATCTCCCAAATTTCAAAAATATGATTTCTCAATTCTAAATTTGAAAAATCTATGTTGGTGTTGAATTCCTTATAACTCCACAATTATAAATTTAGAAATTTTATAAAAGATATTTGCAAGTTTTTTTTGGAAATTTTGAGTAGTTTTGTCATCATTGATGTCAAAAGAATATTGGTTTAATTTCACCATCATTAAGGACATCAAATATTTTTTCCAAAAGCAAGAAGGTCTTGGAAAGGAATAGGATATAATATTTGTTTTTAATATTATAAGCCTAAAAAGGGCCCAAAGGATGAAGACCCAAGGAAGGAGAAGCAAGTTTAAATTAAATAATAATATTATGTTATTATAATATTTCGGGCCAAATATCAAGGTGAAGAAAAACAAATTTCAAGTTAAAAATATCCCATGACCATATTACAAAAGATTTAATTTAAATTAAAAAATTTTAATCTTTGATTAAAATTTTAATTTAAATTAATAATGGAGGAAAAGGTTTTTAAATTTAATATTTAAAAACTAAATTTAAATTTTTAAATTCAAAATGGGCTGACGTGAGAAGGATAATGTGCATATATATAGGAAATTAATTCCATTTCCAAAATTTGAACTTACACCTTCGAATGCAAGAAAGAGGAGAAAATCGAGCATTGCATCCTAGGAATAAGAAAGATTCATATTTTGAAGAGATTGGAGGGAAAAAAGGTAATAAAGACAGCAAAGTTATTTGACGTTCTATCAACGATAGTAGCACAGGTGACAGTTGGTAGAGTGCTAAGGCTTGCAAGGAGGAGATCATAGTTTGATCCACGTAATCAATTTTTTGGTTGAGGAAGAAGTTTTCGTTTGATTATGCTCAGCGGTTTTCGTGAGGTTGTCTTTTAGGGCAGCATTCATTGTTTGTCTCATGTGGGCACACAACCCACTTGGCCTAGCTTTGAGCTAGGGTGTTGGGAGTGCAAGGTCACATGTTCAAATTTTCCGAAGACAATTTTTAGTGGGTAGAATGAATTAAAGGTATGCTATTAAATTTTTATCCTCTAAAGTGTTGAAAAATAAGATTGCCTAGAGATTGTCGTGAGTTCTAAGTGTTTGGGGGAGTTATAAGGAAAAGGGAAAAATTAAAATATTTTATTTTGATTTTCTGGTGATTGAAATTTATTTTATAAAGTGTGGAGATTAGAAGGTGTATGAGGGAGATTGTTTTGCATTTTGTTATAAGGGAATTATTGAGTTAGATTGTGTAAGTTTGGATATTATAAGGTGTATAAGGGAAATTGTTGTGTGTTTTGTAATAATGAAATTATTGAGTTAGATATTTTGAGTTTGGAGGTTATAAGGTATACAAAAGGATTTGATATTTTTTATTGAAAAATAATTTTTGAGAAAAATATGTTGTGATAGGTTGTGGCTACCTAACCCTAGTGTTGGCAAAGAAAATTTGATTGTGGTTAAAACAGGTTTCGAAGAAATATCTCCATTAAAATAAAAAGGTATGGGTACATCTTCCTTGTGAGTAAAATATTTTTGGATTGGATGTTGTGAATGCTAAGTTGGAGTGAAAAGGATTATTTGATAAACATTGTTGAATAATTTTTCATTGAGTGATTGGTTGAGTGGAGTTGATTGAGCTTAGTTGATTGGAAGTGTTGGAGTGATAGTTCAAGTTCTGTGAAACAAATTGTTCTTTATTTTTGGATTGAGTTGAAGGAAATATTGAAAGTGATTAAGCATTGTTGTGAGTGAAACATATTGAGTCTCTAACCATTATCTATATGTTTTTGTGGTAAAACAAGAGAGATTGAAAGTGATTGAGCATTGTTGTAAGTGTGAAGCATATTGAGTCTCTAACCATTCTCTATATATTTTTGTGAGGTTAAAAAAGATCCTGAGTGAAACTTGTTTGAGTGATTGAAGAAATTTTTTGAAAGAGATTGAGTTGAGTTTTGTATGCAAGTTTTGCAATTGAATTGAATAAGATTTTGTAAAAGCTAGTGGGCAGATTTGAGTAAGTCCTAGAGAAGACTTAAGGACAGATTTGAGTAAGTTTTTGTGAAAGCTTAAGGACAAATTTGTGTGAGCTTTTGTGGAAGCTTACAATTATATTGGACAAGTTCTAGAGAGAACTTGTTGAGCATATTTGACAAAAGTCTTGGTGAAGACTTGTTGAGTAGATTTGAGGTAAGTCTTGGTGAAGATTTGAGAGTAGTTTGAGCATGTTCTAGAGAATACTTGTGGACAAATTTGAGACAAGTCATAGAGAAGACTTGAGAGCAGAATTGATTGATTGATTTGTTTAAATCTTGAGTTAAGGTTTGGGGTAGATATAGAAGAGTTGATTAGTGATTGGATCAAGCTTTGTGTTAAGGCTTGAGGATAGATTTAAGGATAGGCTTTTGTGTAGATTTGAGGGCAGGTTTGTGCTAGACTAGAGATAGATATTGAGAAAATATGTGCTAGATTGAAGGACTATGTTTAGTGCATATTTGAGATAGATATTGAGAAGATTTATGCTATACCAAAGGACTATGTTTAGTGCATATCAAAGATAGATATTGAGCATATTTGTGCTATACTGAAGGACTGTATTTAGTGCAAATTAGAGATAAATATTGAGTAGATTTGTGCTAGATCGAAGGACTATTTTCATTGTAGATTTGAGACATAGATTGAGTAGATTTGTGCTAGACCAAAGGACTATGTTTAGTGTAGATCATAGATAGATATTGAGCAGATTTGTGCTAGATAGAAGGACTATGTTTAGTGTAGATTTAAGATAGATATTGAGCAAATTTGTGCTAGACCGAAGGACTGTGTTTAGTGCATATCAGAGATAGAGATTGAGCAGATTTGTGCTAGAGCGAAGGACTATGTTTAGTATATATTTGATACAAAGTTGAGAGCAAGCTTTGGAGGTGATAGAGCAGAGGATAGTAGTCTCCAGTGGATAGAGATCCATTAGCCAGGGTATTGAGTATAGGGATAGTCTAAGTGAGTATAGAGTCTTCTATGGATAGATATCCACAATCCAATGTAGTGGAGGTAGTTGTCTTCTAGAGGATCACCAACCAGAGTAGAGGAGAAGGATTTCTCCTATGGATAGATATCCACAAACCAACTAAGGGGATTCGTGTCTCCTATGGATAGATATCCATGAACTTGATTAGGGGATTGATATATCATTTGGATATAGGTCCATAAATATTGTAATAGGGAAAGATTCCCAAGAGATTTGTTGAGAAAATTTTAGTGAAATATTTTCTTTGTGGAGTAGCCTACATTGGGTGAACTACATTAAATTGGTGTCTCTATTATGTGTGGTGATTTGTGCATTGATTTAATTAATATTTTTGATATTGTAATTTTTATATTGCATAATATTATTTGGGAAAGACAAGTTAAAAGTGGTCTTATACTATTCACCCCCCCTCTCAGTATAAGCTTGTGTTCTTCAATTGGTATCAGAGCGAGTTCCTTCGAAAGAGTTTAACAACTTGAAGAAAAAGCTTACAAGAACATAGATGAATTATCAGAATGGATCATTAGGGGATTCAACACCATTATTCGATGGTAACAATTATGCACTATGGAGCACAAGGATGAAGTTTCATCTAATGGCACTTGGAAATGAAATATGGGAAGCAGTTGAGAATGGATACATACCACCCACAACTCCACCTACAGATAAATATGGTAAGCTTCTACATCATTACAATTCAAATATAATGAATGAAATTTTGATAGGTTTGCATGAAACATATTTTATAAAGGTTATACATTGCACATCAACAAAGTAAATTTGGGATAAGTTGAAAGGTATCTATGAGGTAGAAAAAAAGTTCAAAAGGGTAAAGTTGCAAAAATTCAAGAGAAAATTTGAAGACCTAAATATGAAGGAAGAGAAAAGCATTGCTACATATCTACTTCATATGTATGAGGTTGTTAACTCCATGAAAGGAATTTGACATAAATTTGAGGAAACTGATTTTTGTGATAAGATTTTAAGGTCACTTTCAAAAAGGTTTAGTGAAAATATTTCAGCTATGGAAGAGTCAAAAGATATTGACATTTTGACAAGGGATGAATTACATGGAATTCTCACAGCCTTTGAGATGAGAATAAAAGAGGAACCAATTCCCTAGAAAGAAGCAACCTTCAAAGTTACTAAGAAGATAAATGGTAAGAAGTCATATTCAAGAAATGAGTCATCCAGTGATGAAGAAACAAATTATGGCAGAAGGAACAAGGACTCAAGAAAGTATAAAGGTATGAAATCAATCAGATGTTTTAATTGTGGTAAATATGGTCACTATGCATCTAATTTTCTAGAGGCTAGAAATAGCAATAATGAGGAAAAATAGGATCATAAGAATAGGGAAGCAAGAAAGCACAGGTACCAAAAGAAAAATAGGTATGGACAAGGTACACAAGGAAAGAAGTTTTTCCAAAGGTATAAGAAGGGTTTTTATGCAAAAAAGGAAAGTAAGAGTTCAAGTGATAATGATGGAAGCTCTTCAAGTAATGAAGAAGAAGAAACCCTATTTATGATAGTAGAAAAAAAAATGTTAGAAATAAATGTCCAAATATTCTCAAGTGTTTTAGATGTGGTAACTTTGGTCATATTGAAGATAGTTGTACAAGGAATGGATTCTATTTCAGTGAAGATGAATATGAAGATGCAAGTGAAGGTCCAAGAGAATAAAATATTCTTATGGCAATGAAATGAGTACTTCTAATGGAAATAAATCATAAAGGAATGAAGATGATCCAAAAGGCAAACAAATAGAGAAAGAATAATATAAAGGATAATTTGATCTTGAGGGTGAGCTTATTCATGCCCTTGATGCATTAAGAGAGGTAAGAAAGCAAAACTCAAAACTCAAGCTTAAATTTCAAGAATGTGATGAAGAGAAATGAAAGCTTATAGAGGATATAAATAAATTAATATATAAGAAAAGGAAATTCAAAGAGAAGTTAGAAGCTAAGGTTTTGGAATGTGGAATATTAGAGCATGAGGTAGCTTCACTAAGGAAGTAAAATAATCTAAGGACAAGTTACACAGGTTTGGGAGAAACTCAAAGAACTTGGATAAGATTATCAAGGTACAAATATCTTCGTCAAACAAAATAGGACTTGGTTTTGAACAGGTACAAAGCAAACAAGAAGATGAGTCAATCTCAAGCACTAAATAAGAATAAGCTTTAGAAGAAGAGATTGTAAGAGAGAGTGAGACTTCTGAGGATGAGTTGTACAACATAAAGTTCAAAAATAAAAGGAACAATGCACAAATGAGGAACATATGGAACAAGAAACAACACATGGTAGAAGAGACTAAAATACCAATGAGGTCAAGGCAAGGTAGTTTCAATAGATGATGCTTATCATGTCATAGGTTTGGGTACATGGCTACATAGTGTATGACACATGAAAGACAAGAATATGGAAGTTTCAAAAACATATAACTTTTTCAAGGGTATTGCTACTCTTATAATCATTTTGGTCACAAGGCAATGAATTGCAGGGTTCATAACAAGAGTGGATATGGATTCATCAGGAGAAATCTTAAGACATTTGCACCTTCAAGGAATCACAACATTAAGAACTATAAGTGCAATAATGTTGTGCACATAGCTAAGTGGTGTAGAGTAGAACTTCAAGAGACAAGTAGGAATAGGAATATTTATAGGAATCAAAAGGATTAGTTGAGGAAGAAGGTGGAAAAAGGTAAATATTAGTGTATGATGGGAGTAGAGATACTCCCACCCTAGAATTAACCACCTCAAGAGGAGGTGGGTGAGGGGCTAAGCTAAGAGTTTTATTCTTAGCCCCAAGACCCAAAGGTGACCCTTTGCCATTTATGACAAAGGGGGGGATATTTGAGTTAGGGTGAGAGCATTCAGTCAGGGGGATCAGATTCTAAAGGAAAGAAACTTTTAAAAAAGAAAAAGAATGGTAAAAATTAAGGGGTTTCCATCAATGCCAAAGGGGGATATTGTTAGAAATTTTGAGTAGTTTTGTTGTCATTGATGTCAAAAGAATATTGGTTTAATTTCATCATCATTAAGTACATCAAGTGGTTTTTCCAAAAGCAAGGAGGTCTTGGAAAGGAATAGGATATAATATTTATTTTTAATATTATATGCCTAAAAAGGGCCCAAAGGATGAAAACCCAAGGAAGGAGAAGCAATTTTAAATTAAATAATAATATTATATTATTATAATATTTCGGGCCAAATAACAAGGTGAAGAAAAACGAGGTTCAAGTTAAAAAGACCCATGAGTAGATTAAAAAAGATTTAATTTAATTTAAAATATTTTAATCTGATTAAAATTTTAATTTAAACTAATAATGGAGGCAAAGGTTTTTAAATTTAATATTTAAAAACTAAATTTGAATTTTTAAATTCGCAATGGGCTGATGTGAGAATTAAAGAAAAATGTGCATATATATAGAAAATTAGTTCCATTTCCAAAATTTGAACTTACACCTTTGAATGCAAGAAAGAGGAGAAAATCGAGCATTGCATCCTAGGAAGAAGCAAGATTCACATTTCGAAGAGATTGGAGGGAAACGAGGCAATAAAGGTAGCAAAGTGATTTGACATTCCACCAACAGTGGTAGTGCAAGAGGCGGTTGGCAGAGTGCTAAATGCTTGCAATGAGGAGATCACTGTTTGATCCATGTGATCGATGTTTTTCTTGAGGAAGACGTTTTCGTCTGATTATGCTTGACTATTTTTGTGAGGTAGTCTTTTAGGGCAGCATGCATTGTTTGTCTCATTTGGGCACACAACCCACTTGGTGGCCTAGCTTTGAGCTAGGGTATTGGGAGTGCAAGGTCACATGTTCAAATTCACCGAAGATAGTTTTTAGTGGGCAAAATGAATTAAAGGTATGCTATTCAATTTTTATCCTCCTATTGGCATTTTTGCCACATTGTTTTTGTTGTCGATGTTCAAGCAAAAGAATGCTCAAATTGTGAAGACACTTAACAAATTTTGTGAAAAAGCAAAGATGTGATTTCGCGACGTCCCCAAAAAAAAATCGCATTTCGACCTGTCACATTTTTGCGGTCAACGCAGTCAAAGGCAGCAAGGAGGTCAAACTATCACGATATCGCGACATGTTGAAGTTTCGCGACTTGTTGCGGTGAGAGAACATCAAAATGAAAAGTTGTCGCGATATCGTGACATGTCGCATTTTCATGACTTGCGGTGGCTACGGAGCAGAGTGATAGAAAATGTCACGATATCATGACATAAAGCAGCAAAGGGCAATGTCAATGAAAAATGTCACGATATCACGACAGAAAAGCAAGCAAGGAGAAAATGGTACGGAATGTCGCGATATTGCGACATGTCGCATTATCGTAGGAAGGACTGAAGATAAACACAAGGCATGAAAGATGTCATGATTTCATGACATTTTTGGAGATGAAGTCAAGCAAGAGGAAGACGTCGCGATATCACGATAGGAAGCGGCAATGAAGAGAAGTGCAAGAAAGTGTCACGATTTCATGACATGTCGCATTTTCACGAGGAGGAAGCGAGGAGGCAGCCAGATTGTACGGAATGTCATGATTTCGTGACATGTCAAATTTTTGTGGCCTACAAGCATCAAAGTGAACGAAGACAGAAAATGTCACGATTTCATGACATATTGTGGAGATAAAGCCAAATGGAGAAACATGTCACGATTTTGCGACTTGTTGAAGAAAAAAAAAAACTCCGATATCGCGACATGTCACATTTTAAGAAAAAAGCAAAGAAAGCAAAAAAAAAATGTCGATTTGACATTTACAAAGAAGAGGAGAAAAGTGTCACGATTTCATGACATGTCTTGTTTCGCGGATACGAAGAACGAAAATGTACGGACGTCATAATTTATGACATGTCCCATTTTCGCTCACTTAGGAAGATGGAGGCCAAGGAAGAGAAAGATGTATGATTTGTACATGTTGTGTTTGGGGACAAAAGAAAAGGACACAGAAGCAAGAAGATGTCACGATTTCATGACATGGTGAGTTTTCATGACTTGGAGACAAAAAAGAAGACAGTAAGGGAAAAGTGTCATGATTTCGCGACATGTCGCATTTTCATGACCTGTCTCATTTTTGCGATAGAAGCAACGACAAAAGGCCCGATACAATTCTGTTTGCATTTTCCTTCAAGATTGCATAGGAGAATGTGAAGAGAAGATAAGGATCAAGTAAAAGCTCTCCAACTGATTTTTAGATCATGGTCAAAGAGGCTCCAAGATTAAATGTTGCTGATTACCGATGTGCGCAAGATAGAAGAACATGAGGCAGTTTTCGATGCCACCAACATTAAAGACGCCTCCAGCATTGAAAGTTCTGTTCGTGGTCTCCTAACAACTTTTGGCTTGCTCTGATAATGGTCATTTAATGTGTCATTTCTCCGAGGCAGATTAAGGGGATTGTTTCTCTTTTCTAGTGCACATTTTGCGGATCATCTCTTCGAAATCTGTTGTATGTTTTAAATGTTGTGATGCAAAAGAGAGAGGGAAGACCTCTATAAATATTCATGTATATCTAAAGCAAAAAAGGTTAGACATTTTTACAAGAAAACTCTCTAAGTTCTCTGCATCAATAGAAGAGACTCGGCTTCTAAAATTTGCAAGCATTCTTATGTATGTGATGTCCCTCTATTTTACAAGTTATTTCTGTTCATGCTTATGATCTTGCTGTTAGATTTTGAATTCTGCATGTTGAATTCAAGCGCTGCTGGTTAGTGAGTATATTCTGAAATGCGATCTAGAGGTTATCTCAACAAAGGTGTGAGTTCAATTCTGTTGCTTTTCCTTTATTAGATGTTGTCATAAAATTTGGTGAAATTCTTGTTGTTAGTCTGCCCAAAATTACACACTTCGGCCTGTGGCCATATTTCCATCTCTTTCCTATTATTTCCATTCCTTTCAGTATTTTTCCCATTTCTTTCCTGCATCTTTATCTTCAAAACCAGTTTAGAGTAGTTTGGGAGCCAGCCCTCTCTGGAGATTGGCCCGGGAGACTTCTCCTTCTCTCGGCCTTTCAATGTTGGCCAAGTCTAGGGCGCATATATATACAAAATCCTTTCCTGTGGCAGATTTGTGACCAACAAGTTTTTGGCACGCCCGGTGGGACACTGAAAGTTTCACTTCCAATAGTATTAAGGTTTAATGTTCGCCTTCATGCTGTATAATTAGAACATTTGGTGACTCAACATTACCCAGAAGCCTCCGAACGTGGATACAGTGAAAGTTGTACTTCATGATCACAAGATCGAAGGCCAAAAAATCTGAAAATCCTATTGAGTTTTTTGAACTTGACAACCAAAAATTAAGCGAACATCCTAAGTTGGTCTCCCCACCACTTTTATCCTCTGCAACATCCTCACAAATAGCTGGTGTGTTTTCTGTTCCTTCAAATTCATCTAGTACTGCTACTAGTTTTCCACCTCTACAGCCATACGTACCATTCCAAATGGCCCAACAGCCTCCACCAAGGAAGTTCTCAGCATGGAACGATTCGGGAGCCTTGAATTTACCAGCACAGAATCAAGTCCCTCAAGCTGCTTTGAAAGCTTTGCCGACCTATGATGGTACTGGTAAAACTGCCTATGAGCATATTAATGATGTAGCCTCTTTGGCGGCTATCCATGACATAACGGATGAGGATGTGATGGTAAAGTTGTTGGTGTTGTCACTAAGAGGCAAATTGTTGTATTGGTACCGAACGTTGCAACCAGGCACCATTGCATCATGGGATCAATTAGGAGAGCTACTAGTAAAAAAATTTCATGAACAAGCTGATCCATACTCCTTGTTGCATCAATTCAATGCGATCCAAAGGCACCCCCAGGAGGAAATAGCTGATTTCAATGTCAGATTTACCAGAAGCTGGCAGAGAATTCCTGATGGTCTTCGGCCTGCTCATGAACTAGCTGCATTCTACTATCTTAGAGCTTTCAACACAGACATCGGCTTGGCTGTCCGGCAATCCAATGTGACTACATTTCTAGAGCTGTTCGAACAAGCACAAAAGGTAGAAGCTGACTTAATTGCCATAGGTAGGCTTCCCCCAAAGGTAACAATGCCTATCATACCTGATCTTCCTAAGCATTTGTATTCTGGTTCATTTTCGTAGCCTATGCCTTCCATGTATCCCATTCCATCATGGAGCTCAAGTGCGCCTCAGATCGCACCCATTCCAGTTCCCCAGCTCCCTGCTCCAACTATTCCACAGTTGTCTGCACCAATCATTCCGCAATTGCCAGCTCCCACTTCATTCCTCGCATTACCTGCACCGCCAGCACCTCTACCTCTATCGGCACCTCCTGTGCCCTCAAATCCTGATCCTTTCACAATCCTATTACAAGAGGTACAATCGGCTAATTCTGCTATAAGAGCGATGGGAAACAAAATCACAGTTCTCGAAAGGAAGCAGGCTGAGAGAGATTTCCAACCCAGGAGATTTCAACCTCCACCGATCACTAGAGAACAAGCAGCTTCAACAAGTAGAGTGCCTGAAAAGAGCCCGACTGTATTGACAAATGAGGAAGCTGGCCCTGCAGAAAGAACATATTGGTGTTCCACATGTAATGATCCACACGGCGAAGACACTTGTATGGTTCATCTGAACTATGTGCAAACATTGGCTGCAAGCTCTTCTGGAGGACAAGTTAATATGATTTTTGAGGTAGATCATAATTTTATGGTTCCATCTGAAGAACAAGTCTCAGTTCTCACGAGGACCGGGAAGAAGCCAGTCTCTGTAGATCCAGCAGAGATGGAACCATTGAGGGTACCAGCTGATCCTAAGATGCAGAATGAGAAGAAACAAGTACAAATGAAAGCTCCTATTTTAGTACCAAAGCCAGATTCACCTGTTCTGTTGAAAGATCTTTTGCCACCACGAGCAAAGGAAAGATTGCAAGAAAAAGCCTCGACTTCGCAGGCAAGAGCTGAAATAGAGGACCGAGCCAGAGAAAAGCTCAAGTATCCATCATTGACTAAAATACTGAGGGTAGAAGCCACTCAGCAATATCGGAGCAAATATGAAGACATTAATGAAAAGAGGGAGTCTGGTGCATCTGCATACAATATTGTTGAAGAATTGAAGAAGATTCCAGCCAAGGTTAGTCTCTATGATGCATTGCACTTACCTGGTCAAGTTGATCTATTGCAAGAATCATTGAAGTCTATGAAAGATAGTGAGAAGAATCCTACTCAGACGATTTTTGCTCAAAAATTAACTACTTCAGCCACTGGAAAAAATAGACCACCCCCATTTTATTTGTCACTCAGGATGGAGGGTTGGATAGTGCACAACTGCATGATTGATTCTGGTGCTGCGACAACTGTCATGCCAAAGGCAGTTTGTGAAGTCATGGGTATGGAATATACAAGAAGTAGCCCTGGTGTCTTGCAGTTGGATGGGACTCCCATGAAAATAGTGGGTGTAATCAAGGATGTTCCTATGGTTCTACATAGTATGCCTCAGATTACAGTAATTCAGGAGATAGTTGTGGTCGATCTAGAACCATATTTCAGTATGTGTTTGTCAAGAGAATTTACTGCCAAGCTGGGAGGCTACCTTTCTCTGGATTATTCTCACTTGGAAATTCCTTTCAAGGGGAGAAGAATTCGGATCTCCAATGAGAAGCCTTCTACTTTTCATATAGAGAAGATGGGGGAAGAAGAAAAGTCCACACCTTCTGTTCACATGATATCTGAAGAATTGGAAGATTCTGATTTGATAGATGAAGTCCTGGATAAGCCTCACCTAGAGGATGAATTTTCAATGCTCGATTTTAATGCCATGGTGGAAACTGAAATTGGTTGTTACTCTATTACAAAGCCTGAAGAGGTTGAAGTAAAACTGCCTCCTGATCAAGTTGGTCAAGACTTTGTGCCCGATCAATTATGGAAGTTGTATTTTGATGGAGCACGATGCAAAAATGGTGCGGGAGCAGGGATTGTTCTTATTTCTCCCTCTGGCCTATAGAAAACATACTCATATCGACTGACCTGGAGTTGTACTAACAATGCTCGCTGAGTATGAAGCGTTGTGCCTAGGCTTGAAGAAGGCAAAAAAATTGGGGATTGAACAATTGCAGATTTTTGGTGACTCTGAATTGATTGTGAATCAAGTAACAAACAAGTGCATCTCCAAGCAACATTATCTAAAGGCGTATCGCAACAAAGTTTGGGACCTGTTTGAGGCTTTCACGACATTGAATATTCAATCCATTTCACGAGAGATGAATAAGCATGCTGATGTTTTAGCATCTCTTGGAGCAAACTTCTCTCCAATTGAGCATGTAGTGAGGAAACCCAAGACTGTAAGGTTAGTTTACAGACCTTCAGTCCCGGACAAGAACATGTATTGGCAAGTATTCGAAAGTGATGAACAGATTGTAGATTTTTTGATAAGAGAAGCAAGCACTGTGGAAGAGAGAACGCTTGATGAGGAAGAAGCCAAAGGGCTTATTCAATTAAGGAATAATCATATCCCCAAAGGATTGATTACACTTGAAAGCCTTTTTGATCAGAATGATAGGGCAGAGAAGCACAGGATCAAGGTAGATGAGAAGGAGTATACTGAACTAGAGATAGGTCCCCAAAAATTGATAAAGGTTGGAACCGATTGCACTCCCGAGGAGTTAGAACAAATCAGAGATTTATGTCATGAATTTCCTGACATAGTTGCTTGGAGTTACCATGATTTGAAGGGATATAACAAAGATGTAATCCAGCATACTATTGAGTTGCATGATGGGGTGAAACCCTTCAGACAAAAGTAGAGACCAGTCAATCCCAAGATTGAGGTATTGATGAAGGTAGAGCTTCTTAAAATGTTGGATTCTAAAATCATTTACCCCATCAAGCATTCAACTTGGGTGGCAAATCTGGTCCCGGTATGGAAAAAGAATGGAGATATTCGCCTATGTGTTGATTTTTGAAATTTGAATCAAGCCTCGCTAAAAGATCATTATCCTCTGCCTCAGATTGACCAGATTCTTCACGTGGTTGCGGGAGCTCAGAGATTCTCTTTGTTGGATGGATTCTCTGGGTATAACCAGATATGGGTCAGGGATGAGGACCAACACAAAACAACGTTCACCACAAAATGGGGAACCTTCGCTTACCAACGAATGTCGTTTGGACTCTCAAATGCTGGCGCAACTTTCCAAAGGGCAATGGATGTGGCTTTTGGTGAGTTGTTAAATCACATTATTGTGATTTATTTGGATGATATGACTATTTTTTCTCATAACAGGGAGGACCACGGATCTCATTTAAGACAGATATTTGAAAAATGTCGAGAATTTGGCATATCTATCAATCCAAAAAAGTCAATTTTTTTTGTAAAGGAGGGAAAGCTCCTAGGACATCTAATTTTAGAAAATGGCCTAGCTATTGATCCAGCTAGGGCCCAAGCTCTTTTAAAGCTCCCATTGCCGGCCAATAAGAAGGATTTGCAGTCTTTTTTTGGGCAAATTAATTTTGTTCGAAAGTTTGTTGCAGATTTCGCTCAAGTAATAAAGCCAATGACAGAGCTTTTAAAGAAAAATGCTGAATTCAAATGGACCAAGCAGAGGAAGCAATCATTTGAGGAGATCAAAGAAAGGATCACTCAAGCTCCGGTCCTGGTGAATCCTGATTATTCCAAGGATTTTATCCTTTATGCCATTGGTGAACAAGAAGCTTATGCCGTGGTGCTTACACAGAAGGGAGATGATGAAGATGAACGTCCAATTGCTTTCTTAAGCCAAGTCATCCAACCGCATCAAGAGAAGTATAACTTTATTGAGAAACAAGTATATGCGGTAATGAAATCTCTGAAGAAGTTTCAGCACTTTGTTTCACAGAGTAAAACAATAGTTTATGTTGTTCATCCAGATGTCCAAAATTTTATTATACAAGGAGAACTTGGGGATAGGAGAGCTGGCTGGGTTTCTAAAATTCAGGAATTTGATGTTGAGATCCGACCGACCAAGCTTGTTCGAGGTCGAGCATTGTGCCAAGAGCTTGCAAAGAATGCTTCCTCTGGATCCTCAATTCATGAATATGAGGATATAGTAGATAATTGTAATTTTGACAATCATTTTGTAGTGGATCGAGAATGGACAGAGGAGCTGATGGAATATTTTTATTCTGGAAAATGTCCTTCACATCTGAATGCCTCACAGAGAAGAAGATTTAGACTGCAAGCTCTCAAGTATGTCTTGCTACCAAAAGGCTTGTTTTATAAGAATATTGATGGAGTTCTTCTTAGATGTGTCAAAGAATCAGAGAAGGAGAAAGTTTTAGAAGAATTCCATTATGGATTATCAGGAGGTCATTATGCAGGTAGACCCATGGCATTAAATATTATTCGAGCAGGTTATTTTTGGCCAACTCTTTTTGCAGATGCCTTCAAAGTTAGTCAAAAATGTGACAAGTGCCAAAGATACATAGGTAGAATCAGGAATGCATCATTACCTCTTCACCCGATTCAAGTAGAAGCACCATTTCAGCAATGGGGCCTAGACTTTATCGGGGTCATTGATCCTAACTCATCTGCTGGTCACAAGTATATCTTGACTGCAACTGACTATTTCACTAGATGGACTGAAGCAATTCCAACTAAACAGGTGGATCAAGCCACGGTCATCACTTTTCTGGAAGGGTTGATCACTCGCTTTGGTATCCCAGATGCGATTCTAACAGATAATGGAACTCCTTTCATAGGGGCCAAAATCAGTGAATTTGTGGGTAAGCATAGAATTTATTTGAAAACTTCATCTAATTATTATCCGCAGGGGAATGGCTTGGCCGAATCCACAAACAAGAACTTGCTTCGAATTTTGAAGAGGACCCTTGGTGACAATAAGCGGAGCTGGCACATACTTTTGAATCAAGCATTGTGGGCTGATCGCATCTCTGTGAAGAAATCCATCAAGACATCCCCTTATTCATTGGTATACGGAAAAGAAGCGGTTTTGCCCATTCATATTGAATTACCGGCCCTCCAGGCTTGGCATTTGATTGATGATCAGGATGAGGGATCTGATTCAATGAACATGAGATTAGCTCAACTCTTGCAGTTGGAGGAAGAACGGGAGAAATCCTACCAAGATTTTATAGAACATGCTGGGATGACAAAGAAGTGGTTCAGTAAAAAGACCTCTGAAAGGACTTTTAAGGTTGGCGATCTTGTATTGAAGTGGAATGAGAAGAAATCAAAGCCCGGTAAACATCACAAGTTTGAGGCAATATGGGAAGGTCCATTTCAAATCACAGGGGCCAATCAGGTCAATTCTTTTTACTTGCAAGATATGGATGGTCATGCAATGTCAATTCCAGTTAATGGTCTTCATTTGAAGGCCTACTATCGGTAAAAAAAAAAAAAAAAAAAAATTTTTGTCAACTTCGGCTCCTTTTGCACACGAGCCCGAAGGTATGTTTCTTTTCTTTCTCTTTTTTCCTTTTCCTTCCCAGCAGTTAGTGGCTTTCCTCTACTTCTTCTTCCCCTTTCTCATATGCATTCCCTTCCTCTCCTACTCCTTCTGCAATTCCTACTCCTTGTTCTTCTGTACATAATCCAGCCACTGCTGTTGTTTCTACTTCCCTCTCTGATGTTCCCATTTCTACTTTCCCTTTCTTCCAGTCCTTTGTCTTGTGAGTATTTCATCACAGCCATAGTTCCTCCTACCATCTCCATTCCATCCACTTCCATTTCATTATCTATTTCATAGCAGCTGGTAGCACAGTAGCACCCTGTTTCTGTCTCTACCACTTCTGTTCCGCCATCTTCCACCATTCCATCATTCCCCATTCCCATTCCATGGCCTGCGCATCCGCTGGTCATCGCTCCATTCATTTCCATTTTTGTAGTTAAGGTGCTTTTCTCTACTGCCATGAAGATCCTTTCACAACACCTGGTGATTACCTGGCTCAACTGAGCTAGGCAAAGTGCAGTAGTTCTAAATAAATAAAGGGAGTTCTGTTCTTCCATAAATTTTTGTTGTAGGTCCTATTTTTAAGAGCCGAGTACCAGCAAGAGTTTGTTGCAGCAGCCTGCAGAGACGTCCAACATCACTCAGCATTTACTTCTTCTGTCCCTCCTGTTTCTTGACTCTGTTGCCCAATGGATAAAGGCCTGAGGTTCATGCATACAGCGGAACTGTATACCCCGTGAGCCGCCAAGAATGTTGGCATTTTTGCCACATTGTTTTTGTTGTTGATGTTCAAGCAAAAGAATGCTCAAATTGTGAAGACACTTAACAAATTTTGTGAAAAAGCAAAGATGTCACGATTTCGCGACATGTTCCGTACCAAAAAATAAGCTAAGGCATGAAAATGTCGCGTTTTCATGACATGTCACATTTTCATGACCTATCGCGTTTTCATGGTCAACACAGTCAAAGGCAGCAAGGAGGTCAAACTGTCGCGATATCGTGACATGTTGAAGTTTCGTGACTTGTTGCGGTGAGAGAACATCAAAATGAAAAGTTGTCGCGATATCGCGACATGTCACGTTTTCATGACTTGCGGTGGCTACGGAGCAGAGTGATAGAAAATGTCGTGATATCGTGACATAAAGTAGCAAAGGGCAATGTCAATGAAAAATGTCGTGATATCATGACAGAAAAGCAAGCAAGGAGAAAATGGTACGGAATGTCGTGATATCGCGACATGTCGCGTTATCGCGGGAAGGACTGAAGGATAAACACAAGGCATGAAAGATGTCATGATTTCATGACATTTTTGGAGATGAAGTCAAGCAAGAGGAAGACGTCGCGATATCGTGACAGGAAGCGGCAATGAAGAGAAGCACAAGAAAGTGTCACGATTTCATGACATGTCAGGGCAGAAGGGCCAAGTGTGAAGAATTGTCACGATATCGCGACATGTCACGTTTTTGCGAGGAGGAAGCGAGGAGGCAGCCAGATTGTACGGAATGTCACGATTTCATGACATGTCGAATTTTCATGGCCTAAAAGCATCAAAGTGAAAGAAGACAAAAAATGTCACGATTTCATGACATATTGTGGAGATAAAGCCAAATGGAGAAACATGTCGCGATTTCACGACTTGTTGAAGACAGAAGAGCCAAAGAGAAAACATCGCGATATCGCGACATGTCACATTTTTGCGATGCAGGAGCCAAAAGGACAATGCCAAGTACGAAATGTCATGATTTCACGACATGTCGAGGAGACGAAGCTCAAGGGAGAAAGATGTCACGATTTCGCAACATTTTTTGGAAACAAAGATAGGCAGGAGAAAAGTGTCATGATTTCGTGACATGTCTTGTTTTCATGATACGAAGGCACGAACGGAGCAAAATGGTACGGACGTCATGATTTCATGACATGTCCCATTTTCGCTACTTGTAGGAAGATGGAGGCCAAGGAAGAGAAAGATGTCACGATTTCACGACATGTTGCAGTTTCGCGGGTATACAAAAGAAAAGGACACAGAAGCAAGAAGATGTCGCGATTTCGTGACATGGTGAGTTTTCGCGACTTGGAGACAAAAAAGAAGACAGTAAGGGAAAAGTGTCACGATTTCGCGACATGTCGCATTTTCGTGACCTGTCTCATTTTTGCGATAGAAGCAACGACAAAAGGCCCGATATAGTTCTGTTTGCATTTTCCTTCAAGATTGCATAGGAGAATGTGAAGAGAAGATAAGGATCAAGTAAAAGCTCTCCAACTGATTTTGAGATCATGGTCAAAGAGGCTCCAAGATTAAATGTTGCTGATTACCGATGTGCGCAAGATAGAAGAACATGAGGCAGTTTTCGATGCCACCAACATTAAAGATGCCTCCAACATTGAAAGTTCTTGTTCGTGGTCTCCTAACAACTTTCGGCTTGCCTTGATAATGGTCATTTAATGTGTCATTTCTCCGAGGCAGATTAAGGGGGATTGTTTCTCCTTTCAAGTGCACATTTTGTGGATCATCTCTTCGAAATCTGTTGTATGTTTTAAATGTTGTGATGCAAAAGAGAGAGGGAAGACCTCTATAAATATTCATGTATATCTAAAGCAAAAAAGGTTAGACATTTTTACAAGAAAACTCTCTAAGTTCTCTGCATCAATAGAAGAGACTCGACTTCTAAAATTTGCAAGCATTCTTATGTATGTGATGTCCCTCTGTTTTACAAGTCATTTTTGTTCATGCTTATGATCTTGCTGTTAGATTTTGAATTCTGCATGTTGAATTCAAGCGCTGCTGGTTAGTGAGTATATTCTGAAATGCGATCTGGAGGTTATCTCAACAAAGGTGTGAGTTCAATTCTGTTGCTTTTCCTTTATTAGATGTTGTCATAAAATTTGGTGAAATTCTTGCTGTTAGTCTGCCCAAAATTACACACTTCGGCCTGTGGCCATATTTCCATCTCTTTCCTGTTATTTCCATTCCTTTCAGTATTTTTCCCATTTCTTTCCTGCATCCTTATCTTCAAAACCAGTTTAGAGTAGTTTGGGAGCCAGCCCTCTCTGGAGATTGGCCCGGGAGACTTCTCCTTCTCTCGGCCTTTCAATGTTGGCCAAGTCTAGGGCGCATATATATACAAAATCCTTTCCTGTGGCAGATTTGTGACCAACACCTCCAAAGTGTTGAAAATTAAAATTGCCTAGATATTGTCATGAGTTCTATGTGCTTGGGGTAGTTATAAGGTAAAGGGAAAAATTAAAATATTTTATTTTGATTTTTTGGTGATTGAAATTTATTTTATAAAGTGTGGAGATTATAAGGTGTATAAGGGATATTGTTGTGCATTTTTTTATAAGGGAATTATTGAGTTAGATTGTGTAAGTTTGGAGATTATAAGGTGTATAAGGGAAATTGTTGTGTGTTTTGTAATAATGAAATTATTGAGTTAGATATTGTGAGTTTGGAGATTATAAGGTGTACAAAAGGATTTGATATTTTGTATGAAAAAATAATATTTGAGAAAATATGTTGTGATAGGTTGTGGCTACCTAACCCTAGTTTTGGCAAAGAAAATTTGATTGTGGTTAAGAAAAGATTTGAAGACATATCTCCATGAAAATAAAAGGTATGGGTACATCTTCCTTGTGAGTAAAATATTGTTGGATTAGATGTTGTGAATTCTAAGTTGGAGTGAAAAGGATTGTTTGATAAACATTGTTGGAAATATTGAGTGAGGCTTCACGTGCATGATTAGGGTTTGCAAAATATCATGAGTATCATTGTTATGTGAGGTTTTTTTGATAAGCATTGTTGAATAATTTTTTATTGAGTGATTGGTTGAGTGGAGTTTATTGAGCTTAGTTGATTGGAAGTGTTGGAGTGATAGTTCAAGTTCTATGAAACAAATTGTTCTTTATTTCTAAATTGAATTGAAGGAAATATTGAAAGTGATTAAGCATTGTTATGAGTGAAACATATTGAGTCTCTAACCATTCTCTATATGTTTTTATAGTAAAACAAGAGAGATTGAAAGTGATTGAGTATTTTTGTAAGTGTGAAGCATATTAAGTCTCTAACCATTATCTATATGTTTCTATGAGGTTAAAAAATATCCTGAGTGAAACTTATTTGAGTGATTGAAGAAGTATTCTGAAAGAGATTGATTTGAGTTTTATATGGAAGTTTTGCAATTGATTTGAATAAGATTTTGTGAAAGCTAGTGGGCAAATTTGAGTAAGTCCTAGAGGGGATTTAATGACAGAGTTGAGTAAGATTTTGTGAAAGCTTAAGGACAAATTTATGTGAGCTTTTGTGGAAGCTTACAATAAAATTGGACAAGTTCTAGAGAGAACTTGTTGAGTAGATTTGAGACAAGTCTTGGAGAAGACTTGTTGTGCAGATTTGAGGTAAATCTTGGTGAAGACTTGAGAGCAGTTTTAGAATTTTCTAGAGAGGACTTGTGGACATATTTAAGACAAGTCTTAGAGAATACTTGAGAGCAAAGTTGATTGATTGATTTGTTCAAACCTTGAGATAAGGTTTGGGGTAGATATAGAAAAGTTTATTAGTGATTGGATCAAGATTTGTGTTAAGGCTTGAGGATAGATTTGAAACTAGAGTTTTGTGCAAATTTGAGGATAGGTTTGTGCTAGACTAGATATAGATATTGAGAATATCTATGCTAGACCGAATGACTATGTTTAGTTTAGATTTGAGACAAAGATTGAGCAAATTTGTGCTAGATCAAAGGACTGTGTTTAGTGCAGATCAGAGGTAGATATTGAGAAAATATATGCTAGATTGAAGGACTGCGTTTAGTGTAGATTTAAGATAGATATTGAGAAAATTTGTGCTAGATCAAAGGACCATGTTCAATGTAGATTTGAGATAGATATTGAGCAGATTTGTGCTAGACCAAAGGACTGTGTTTAGTGCAAATTAGAGATAGATATTGAGCAAATTTGTGGTAGATCGAAGGACAATGTTTAGTGTAGATTTGAGATAGATATTGAGCAAATTTGTGCTAGACCAAAGAACTATGTTTAGTTTAGATCAGAGACAGATATTGATTATATTTGTGCTAGAATGAAGGACTATGTTTAGTATATATTTGAGACAAAGCTGAGAGAAATATTTGGAGGTAATAGAGCAGAAGGAAGTAGTCTCCAGTGGATAGAGATCCATTAACCAGGGTAGCGAGGATAGAGATATTTTGAGTGAGTACAAAGTATTCTGTGGATAGATATCCACAAGCTAGTGTAGTGGAGGTAGTAGTCTTCTAGAGGATCACCAGCCAAAGTAGAGGAGAAGGAGTTCTCCTATGGATAGAGATCCACGAACCAGTTGAGGGTATTGGTGTCTCTTGTGGATAGATATCCAAAAACTTGATTAGGGGGTTGGTATCTCCTTTGGAAAGAGGTACATAAATATTTTAATAGGGAAGGATTCCTAAGAGATTTGTTGACAAAATTTTAGGGAAATATTTTCTCTATGGAGTAGCCCACATTGGGTGAACCATTTTAAATCTGGTGTCTCTATTATGTGCGGTGATTTGTGCATTGATTTGATTATTGTTGTTGATATTGCCATTGATATATTGCATAATATTATTTGGGAAAGAAAAATAAAAAGTGGTCTTATACTATTCAACCCCCTTCTCAGTATAAGCTTGTGTTCTTTAGTTTTGTATTCCTAATTTGATGTAGGAAACCTTATTTCTCCAAAATTATCAATTTGTAAATATTTTAAATTGTTTTACAAACTCAAATAATCCAATTACAAAAATTTAAATTAATTTCTCAAATTTTCAAATCAACTTTCAAATTCTCATAAAAATTTCCAAATAGCAATAATGTTTCTAAGGTTTCAAATTTCACTTCTATATCTTATCTCTCCAATAATAAAGCAAATACATTAATTTTCCTTCAACCTTAGAAAATAATAATATTACCCAACCTTATAACTCCTAACTTGGATGAATAATTGTTGGAATATATTACATTATTTTGTACATGTCAATGTACCACCATGGGTACATGTTTAGATTAGGATTTAAGTATTTACTTTATGCAAATGAATAAATGCATAAGTATGTGCAATGATGTAAATGTGCATGTTTTCCACATGTACATGAGTCCTTTAGAATAGGAAGAACAAGTATCTTTAGTTAGGTGTGCATGTGCACAAGTGTCTATCATGTAGAATGCACATTTGTCCTTAGGATAGGAAGATGAAGAGTCATAGGAATTTGGAAGGTCAAGAGTCATATCCATACAAGAGTCATTATAGGATGACTATTTATATATTTTATAGCCTTGAGTTATGTGACACTTATTTGATACTTATAAAGCATTGTACAATTTTTGTGAGCCTTCATTAATATCTATTTCTTGAGTATTTTTAGAACTTTGTTATGCTATTTACATGCTTATTAGATTTTAATTATCATAGTTGTAACATTGCATGCTTATTTCATTACTTGTGGTTGCATTTCCTTTAATTTTATAGCTTTAAAAGCTAAAAGTGGTATCAGAGCACATGGTAGATCAATAGGAAATAGAGGAGAGCCATAAGAGAGATTGAGAGGAGATAGAAAATTTCATTTTTAGAATTTTTAAAATTACATTTGGCTAGATTATTTTTATAGACTTGTAGATTTCAGAGATAGAAGATAGAGGAGACTCAAAAAGGATGTCCCATTGAAGATCTTCTATATTTTGAATATTTAAGATAGATAAGTACTAGGAAAGGTCCTATTGCAGATTTTAAAAGAAACAAAAATAGGATATATAAGAAAAGAGATCCCATTACAAAAATTCCATAATTAAATATTGACGAGATAAAGGAAGGTCTCATTTATTTTTAGAGAAGACTAGACAAGCTACAATATTTGAAGGCCCAAGGATAAGGCCTCAATCTACTTGAAAGGAGAAATAAGGGGAAGGCTAGAAAAACCTCAATGGAGGAGATTTTAGGAGAACTAAAGGGAGAAAATTTATAGCAAGGAGAAGTTTTAGAAACAAAGAATTTGGGACAATTATCACCATCTGAAAATAAGCCCAAAAGGAAAAAATATTTGGCAAGAAGTTTGCCAAAACTTGGAGGAGTTTCTAGGAAAATTTTAGATATTTGTGGATAGCAAAAGGGAAACATTTAGATAGTATTAATAGTTGAAAATTTTTAGAGTTCGAGAAGGCTACTTAGAGGAGATTTGAAGGTACCAAACCATATTTTTAGGCAACATAGTAATATATTTTAAAGTTGCAAAATGGGAGATATACAGAGCTGATTAAAATAGAAATAAAACCTACAAAATAGACAAGGGTTAGGGAAGCAAAGTATATCAAATTGAAGCTATAAATTATAAGAGTCTAAGAGCTATTTTGGATAGCAATGAAAAGCTACAAATTCATCAAAATAGGGTTGCAGTATAGGTGATCCAAATCACAAAGAAATCCATCATCAAATTGGGTCAAAAAGGTATGCAACTTTGGTGTAAAAAGATTTATTATTTTAACATTCATATTTATTTTATTATTAAGAAAAAAATTCTAATTTTAAAACAACAAGAAAAAGTTTCAATTTTTAAGTCTTCAAGGAAGTGCAAACGATAGTTTCTACAAGGTTTAAAACTTGCACAAAAGAATAGAAGTTAGATATATTTCAAGAAATAGAAAAATATCAACCTCTTATTATATTATAAAAGTAAAGAAGACATTATTCTAAAGCATATATTGCATAGTACAAAGAATTTTCATCCAAAAGGTATTCTAGTTGCATGGTTAAAAGGCTTGGAATCACCATTATCACTACTTGCACGAAGGGAAGATAGATAATTATAGTTAAATATTGAGTGTTGGAGGAAGAGAAGAGAGTGAGTGAAAGAAGTCAAAGAACCATTTTATATTACAACATACGATTTTCCAAGCAGCTGATGAAGAGGACAATAACCAACGCAATTTTTAGATAATAAATATAAGAATCATTGAAGTCAAGCATCATCAAGAAGAGCATAAAAACTACATTCAGAATAATGAGCATCAAGTAACTAGATCATCTCAAGGAGTGCAAGAAGGATAATAAGCTAATCAAATATAGGTTTTTATACAACATTAACATACTTTAGATTATAATAATGCACACAAGATGAAGAGGTAACAAGTATTATAGCAGTCTTTAGATGTCTATTCCAAGATGAGAAAATTGTTTTGACATCTCATTTAGGTAGTCATTCATGGCTAATAGGAGAAATTTTATTTTTGGAATTTTCCAGAGACAAGTGTTAATCACAAGGGTTTAATTAGATGAGATAGTGAAGGTTCTAATATTCATGAGAAATAACACTAATGGATAGTAGTATAACAATCATCTTGGTAGGTAGATATTCCACTTGGCACACCATAGAAGGAGGGATGCAAAATGTGTTTGGACTGAGAGAAAACCACTTGAAAGAATATCTAAAATAAGCAAGGTTGAATGTGTGACTAGAATACACATTGAATACATGATCAACATACACATTGACAACAATCACCTAGTTGAATCATTAATTAGAGGAAACTAAGTTGAATGCATGACTAGCATGCACGTTGGGATTTTAAAACACTAATATATGCATGTGGTCGCCACGGTGTACTAAGGCATGATCGATAGAACATAAGAAATATTGAATGAGAAAGAAGGATCCACATATTAGTCACCATGAAATAGTACAAGCTTTTAAACTAAATTTTTAAAGCTGATGATGAAGAAAAAATTAAATCATAAGCTAGTGTTTGATAGCCATTATAAAAGCAAGAGAAATTTGTTTCTCAAAAGTTCATCTACATAGTGGATAACAAATGCATGACTTTGGATTATTAGAGAATGTGTACATTGAAAGAAAGCAGTGCCATAGGATAAAATAGTTTGTTGTTGACATATTAATTGTGCCCAATCATAATCAATATACAAAGCGCCATAGTGTAGTACATTGAATGCTACTATAGAATTTTAAGAGGAAGAATACTATTGAGGTTAGTGCCTAAAGGAGTACATACATTGGAGGTAAAGCACCTTGACTAAGTTAGTTGACTAGCCAAAGTGGAGCAAGAGCGACCGTTTTACAAAGCAAGTCCAAATATAGCATCAAGGAGTGACTCAACTATTGAAGGTAATTTATTACTTTTGTAATTAATTTTATATTGAGTAGGAGTTATAAGTATTAAATGATATTATCATCTAAGGTTAAGTTTGAAAGTACTTTATTAGAGAGATAATATTTTTTGAATTATTATTTAAATCTCAGTGGATTAGAAAGCAATTAAAATAAGGAGTTTATATCATTTAGAGCTATTTCAAATTGTATTAGTGAGATTCAAATATTAAAATAGTTGCAAATAATTAATCTACAAAATATAAGGTTTTCTACCTTAGAAATGGATGTATTATTTTGCAAATATTATCATTTTATAAAATTCCAAATAGGAAGATATAAGGAATACTACACCAAACTTTAGATTATTGAAATTTGAAGGAAGCTTTTATAACAATTGCATTTTGCATTAGTCTCTTGTATTAATTTATGAGACATTAGAAATTCAACTAAAAGGTCTTAAAGGTAAGAGACCTTATTAAAACTTGAAGAATTAAAAGAACTTATCTAACTTGAAATTTTACTAAAATACTTGGGAGTTAAAAGGTATTCTACCTAGAGTATTGGAAAATTAATTACAAGTTTTGTAATTAATCAATTAAGTTTTGTAAATCAGATTTAATATTTGCAAATTGATAATATTGGAGAGATAAGGTCTACTACATCAAATTAGGATATTGAATTTTGTAAATATAGTTTACAAAACTCTAAATATATTATCTAGGGATCCATAAGGTAGTCAATATTAAAGGAACATGGCAAATAAAAACCAAATGAAAAAGAAAAAATGATCCAAAAATAGAAACACAAAAACCAGAACTTCATATGTTATCAAAATTAGTTGAAGAAGAAAACCTATGTCTACAAGAAGAACCAATATACATTGAAGAAGACTTGTGTTTTCAAGAAGAAGAACAAATTTACATTCAAGATGACTCACTAGAAAAGACTAAGAAATTTTTGCAATTATTAAAATGTTGCACACAAAATATGATAGAAAAAATTGAAAGTCAAGAGAATACATCAATAAAGAAAAATAAGGTTTTGCAATCAATCATGAGAGAGGCCAAAAATAAAAGTTTTTCAACACTAGAATATTATTTAAATTCAGAAATTGGTGAAGCAGAAATAAACTCAAAAGATGTTTTCACATTACCTAATGATATAGGAAAAGTAATGTATATGTCATTACTTTCTAATGAAGTTCTAAAATACAAGAATAGAAGACAAGAGGACATGATTAAATATTTGAATAAAAATTCTATTGATGAAACAAAATCTTTGAATAATAGGCTTGTTGATATTACTAGTGAAGCAAAAAAAGGGAAATATTCTACACTTCAAAAATGCATGCAAAGTGTTCTTAATGATGCTAATGATTGTTATAAAGATTTTGTTAATGTACCTATAAATCTATGGAGAATAATCTACAAATTAAATATCACTCTTAATATTTCTAATATGAGAAAATAAGATAAGGTTGAATAAGTAGAGAAAAAATTAGTGATTAAAGATGGATCTTGTGATACAAATGACTTAAGGCATATGATGGTAGATGCATGTTGTAATACTATGAAATAAAAACCATTTATGATTGATGCATGTTGTGACACTAGTGATTTAGATTCCATGATGAAGATAGAAGAACCTGTTGCAAATATTGATGCTATATGTGATACAAGTGATTTGAATACAATTTATGATTGTGCAGAAAAAATCTATGCTATTAGAATTGATGAAGGCATAGATGATAGAGATAGTGATGCATAAAATCATATTGATATTGACAAAGATCATTCTAATGATTGTATTGGTCATACTAATGGTTTTTATTCAAAGTTGATGAGATATGAAGATACAAGTTTGGAAAAACATGAATAGGGAATGAAAGAACCAATTGTACCAAAAATGAGACCTAAATATGAAGGTCTTGGATATATAGGTCAGATTAGCAGCAATGAGCAAGGAACTAAGTTTGTAATAGGAAATAGTGACATCAATCCAGTGACAGAGATTGATAGGAACAGTTGTAATAAAGGACAGAATGGTCAAAGGGATTTGGTAATAGAAAATAGATGTAGTCATTGTAGTAGATATGAGCACAAGATAGAGAGATGTTGGAATCTCCATAGTTGTAAAATTTGTGGAGGAACCAATCATTCTCAAAGACATTGTTGGTACAAAGAAAATAATTTTTTTGAATGGATATACACAATGAAAAGAAACTTCATTAATGAATTTTATCAAATATATTTCTCAAGATATAGAGATGGGCACAAGAAAGGTATGAAATTATTTGACAATAGAATTATAATGAATACAATAATAGTGCCAAAGTTAGAATACAAATTCAAGTAAAAATATGAATCTCAAGTAGAAGATCAAACAAGGTCACTTATATAAAGATCCATATCGAAGAATAAATTCTTCAATAACCAAATACTGTAATACAGGGGGTTTTTGGAATATATTATATTATTTGGTACATATCAATATACCACCATGAGTAGGGTTGTTATCATTCATGGTGTGGAGTTTCAGGTCAACGTCCACATCCTTGCTGAAATAATAGGACAATTTTTGGTGGGAAGAATTATTTGCAGAGATAAATATAACTAGGACACAGATCTCAAGGATTTTGAGCTGAGATCAACCCTGCACAAGCTGATAAAATTGAGAATGGTCAGAGTAGATTTAACCAACCCCTAGAAGGAGGTAATTAAAATGGTGATGGAATATATTACATTTGATGACCCAGATTTCCAACTCAGGATTTTTCACATTGTCTTTGTGAATCACTTCAAGGAAGTGAAACCTCTTAACATCCTTAAATTTCTATTTCTATCTATGGATTATTCCATCAAGGAAACTTGCTCGAAGAAGGATGAGGATTGGACCTCATATTAGGGTCTTTTGAAGGTAATATACTACCATTTATTGGATAAGTTTCCCAAAGAAAACATGGTTTCATAGGAGCAACAAGCTGATTCCAAGAAGACTACGAAGGAGGATATGTCCTTCACCCCATCCTCAAGTGTTCGTGGGTCCAAGAAGAGGAAAATAGTAGGAATCTCTATGGATGTTGAGAAATAAATAAGAAATAAGGTCAAGGTGGAGGATAGACCCACCCTGATGAGAAGCTCCCAACATTTAAAGGACAAATTTATTCAGAATCAAGGAAAATTTCATGGTTCCACTGAGGATGAGTTTGAGGATCATGTGGTTAGGATTCTTTAGAAATACGTTATAAAGACTACTATTGCTACCATAGACCAAATGGAAAGTGCTATAACTATGAGCATGGTGGCCATTGTCTAGATGAAGGAGCACATAAATGCTCTAAACTTGCTATTTTTCTATGATAATTTCTCTGAGGATCACCTAAAAAAGAAAACTGAAGGATCCAAAATTGGTATTAAGGAGGACGACATGGTGGAAATTTCCAAGGAAGTGTTCAAGGAAACTCCTAAGGATGTCGAAAAGGATGACACCAAGGATTTTTATAATGTGTAAATATATGCAGTATGTATGATATTTTTAGGTTTTGTTTTGTTGGGATGTTTTATTTCCTGTTTCATCCTTTTGGTTTGTTTCTGGTTTATCTAAAAGTCTTAGGCTTTATGTGGATGCCTTGAGGTTTTTGTGGATGATGCATCCTTTATTTCTGCTACTATAAGACATTAGGGCACCTTTCAAATGCCTTCATCAATGAAATTTTTTTAACTTACAAAAAAATGTACCACCATGGGTACATGTTTAGATTAGGATTTAAATATTTACTTTATGCAAAGGAATAAATGCACAAGTATGTGCAATTATGTAAATGTGCATGTTGTCCACATGTACATGAGTCCTTTAGAATAGGAAGAACAAATGCCTTTAGTTAGGTGTGTATGTGCACAAGTGTCTATCATATAGAAAACATATTTGTCCTTAGGATAGGTAGATGAAGAGTCATAGGAAGTTGGAAATTCAAGAGTCATAGCCATCCAAGAGTCATTGTAGAATGGATATATATACATTTTATAGCCTTGAGTTATGTGACACTTATTTGATACTTACAAAGCATTGTACCATTTTCGTGAGCCTTCATTAATGTCTATTTCGTGAGTATTTTCAAAAGTTTCTTATGCTATTTACATGCTTATTAGATTGCCATTATCATAGTTATACTACTGCATGCTTATTTAATTACTTGTAGTTGCATTTTATTTAATTTTATAGCTTCAAAAGCTAACAATAATAAAATTATAAATAAATTGCTTTACCTCCAAACTTGAGGCACAAAATATTTGGTCAAAAATGTTTGACCTTCCCTTGAATGGAGCTCTTCCATGAAATCTCACTCCTCTACCACACGTATGGTGCTTCTCTCCACTCTATCATACTCAGACCTAATGCTCCATGAATATGGACCAATATACCATGCTCAACTTGATGCTAGATGGTTGTGCTTCAAAAATTGGTTATTCCTTAATGACTTATCCACCATGCATTTAAGGTGGTATGGAGACATTTTAATAGCCCTGTGGTGGTTATAACTCCCTCCTATGAAGTGACACTTGTCACTTTGGCTCTTCACTTCCTCATAACATGGTTACCAAGTGGTACTGATCATTTTAGATTCTTCTTTGCCCTATCATTTCAAATTTCCAATGCAACCTTTAATTTTACTAAACGTAACACACTCTAGAAACTTGTATCTTCTATCAAAGTAAAAGGACACATAATTATCCTTCCTTCGGTTCTAGAAATGGATATTTGGTTTTCCACCTCCTAAATTAATTTCTATAATAGATGGTGCTTCAAATAACCTTCTAACGCTCATTTTATGTTTGACTTCCTCATTGCTATGTGTTCTATTGCTATTAAAAAAACTCAGATGACTGGATTTCTACCTCCCTTATGGCTTTTAGTCTTTGCTCTAAAAATATGATTTCATTCTACCTTCCAATATCATTAAATATTGGTGACTTACCTTGGTTGTTTTGTGTTCTTGCTTCTTCTCAATGGCTCTTATTTCTCACTCTAGGTGGTGCTCCTATTCAACTTTATTCTTAGCCGAATGATGGCATTTTTTAAATGCTCTTCATTGGCTCTACGGTAATGGTGGCTACTTCCTCCAATATGGTGGCTCCTCCACTTTTTCCTAGTGGTGCTACCACTTCTTTGGTGGCTTATTCTCACCACTATCTCCTATAAATTTTACTGTGCCTTTTTAGTGTCTTTACACACCTTTAATATTATCGTATATTGAACTCTATTTGACCTCCAAATGCTTCAATAATATTGCACTATTTTATCTTTAAAAAATAGCATTAACTATGTAACATATCCTTCTTCTTATTAATCCTTTCAAACAATTTTAACTTTACTTTATGATGTTGTATTTTGCAGGTTCAAAGATGACAAGAATGTCTCCTTCTTTAGCTTGGAGACACTCAAATTCGAATTTCTTTCTGAAGGTTTTAAAACTTGAATATGTAGCTAATAAAACACTTTCTTTAATTCTTTAATAAAACACTTTTATAGCTACCTTTTTGCTCACCAAGATTTCTTCCCAAAATGGTGAAATCATAGCACCTTTGCTTCTTGAAATTGCTGCCCAATATCCTATAATACTGCTATCCAAAAATATTTTAATTTGTAGCTATTTTCTTCTTAGATTGCTTCCCTCAAACTTCTAAAAATTTTTAGCTAATTTCCTTCTCCAAATGCTGTCCAATATTTATGGAATTTGCAGCTTTCAATGCTACCCAAAATGCTATCTTCTCACTATCCAAAATTCTATAATTTTGCAGCTATAAATGCAGTCCAAAATGCTGTCTCTAACTCCAATTTTTTACCTTTTGCTATCCACAAACTCTGCTTCAAATTTTTGTTAGTCCCTCCTTCAAACAACTATCCAAAATCTACCCAAAACTTCTCCAATTTGCAACTCTCCTATATCCTTCTATTGCTACTCATATTAGCAGTCCAAAAATTTTCAAATGCTACTCTAAAATTTTGACTTCTTCTCCTCTATCTTTCTGTATTGAAACTCTTTAAATTCTACATCAAAAATCTACAATCTCCTCCTTCAAAAATCAGCCCTCAAAATCTTAATGGTTATCTTCAAACTTCTCAATTTGGTAGTATATTCTATCCTCTTTCTCCTCCTTAGATCTTGCTGAATTATGTCTTTGAATTTGGCCTCTTTGCTAGCCTCTTCTTCAAGAATATAAATGTCTTGAAGTATTAAAAAAATGCTTTCTCAATTTTGGCAAACTTCTTGTCAAAAATATTCTCCTTGAATCAATTTCACAAATCCTTTTTGGCTTGTTGTTGAAAGTGTCATGACCCTCCATGGCAAAATTTTTGGTACAAAGGAACAATGTATTAATTTATGATACTTTAATACCTAACTTGGGTAATTAAACCAACTATGTGATATTTAGTTGATTTGAAAGAGCATGGTATTGCTGACATATTGCCAAGATGTGTAGGATCAAGTATACTTGTAGATGGAAGTAGCAGAACCATCCACCAGACATGAGGGTAATTTAGGTTGGAGAAATAATGATTAAGGCAACTAGGGGTTGATATTGATGGATACCTTCATATAGGCATGCATTTAGTTAGGGATAATAATCAATAGCTAACCACCTTGAAACCCAAATTGATAGCCTAATAGCTATCATAAATTATAGAGGCTGAGATAGGTGATTGGGTTGATGGAATGATTCCCTCTTTATCTGTTGTATTTGTTTTACTATCTTTTACTTCATAACTATCTACATCGGTGGTTTAAGAAATAAAAGCATGCATGAGTAGATTATTTTGAAAAATCCTTGTTCGTTTAAAAATATCGTACTCTCTACTTTTATAAATAAAAGAAGTTTATTTTCAAAGTGATAATAGAATTTCATTTGATAAATAAAAGAAGTTTTTTTTAAAGTGATAATAGAATTTAATTTGATAAATAAAAGAAGTTTATTTTCAAAGTGATAATAGAATTTTCCTTTGATAAATAAAAGAAGTTTATTTTCAAAGTGATAATAGAATTTCAACTGATAAAAAAAAAAAAGTTTATTTTCAAAGTGATAATAGAATTTCATTTGATAAATAAAAGAAATTTATAATAGAGTTTCATTTTATAGGTAAAATAAGTTCTATTTTAAACTAATTATTAAACCTCCTTTATAAATGATATTTTGATATTTATTCTTAGAAATAAAAGAGCTTCATTCATAAATGATAGTTGTATTTTTGAACAATAATAAGTACGATTTGCAAGAACCTCTTTAAAATAGAAATTATGATGCTAAGAGGTAAATCTATTTTAGAATCCAAGAAGATATATCTTATCGTCCATGGGAGAGATCATAATTAAGGTGAAGCTCCTCTTCATGTATGAGTATTTAAAAAAAATATTTAAAAATTTCCCATCAATTGAGATGATAAGGCATTTTGGAAAGCGGATGGATGGGAAAAGTTATGAGACAAGATAGCAGAAGATGAGGGGGAGGATGTCACCCCTCATTAGGAGAACGGATGGCAACACTTTGGAGGATGGGAGAGAAAGGATAATAAGAATAAAAACATAACAGAGAGAAGTGTTTTTAACAAGTGAGTGGAAGAGGAGGAAGAGCGATGCCAAGAAGTAAAATCTTGGAGGGGAAACACAACGTGAAACATTGCGTAACTCAGCTAGAAGGAAAAGTGGATACAGCCAATTTCCAAAATCATCAGGTTGGATATTTAAGCTTCTATCTTCTATGTTAATTTATTTTTGTTTCACTTCAGGCTAGTCATTGTATTATGCCTTGTTACCTTACGGTTGAACGTATACTTTACTCCTTTAGGTTGGTTCTGACCTTTGCTAAAACTATGAGCTTGGCTTTTGTTTTTGACCACACATTTGCTCAAGTAGCCTATATCACAAGGTTCATCTATAGAGTTGATGTCCTACCATTTTTAACCTCTAATTTTGAAGTAAACCATAGAGTAGCTAGTGTTGTGACATCCCTGTTGGGCTAACATCTAGTTTTTGAGAGCTTTCCTAGATAGCAAATATTGATATGGACATCATGTTAAACCTTGGGTGCCTTATTGTTTCCCTTTTTGTCTTTCACATTGGTCATCGATATTGTTGGAATGTTATGGTGAACTGGGTTATGTTTTCTATGTTGGGAATGTTGCTTTACCAACCTGTAAAGAAGCATTGGTTCTTCTAAGTGATGGTGCAAAGGGGGGAATCGTCCGTTTGGTTTGTTTTCTCCATTCATTGATGATGCTCCAAATAGGGCTATCTACTCAACCAATTTTTTGACCACCCTAGATTCAATAGAATTCTAGGTTTTGAAATCATAGACCTCATCTAAGTCAATCCTCTTATCATTTAGGGATGGGTTTGGGTCTTGAATCCTTGTTGAATCAGCACGTTGGTGCTTGTGGCCATAACGTAATTTTACATTTATTTCATTTTAGTTATATTAAATAAAAGATGCAAGAGTTATATGATTTATTAAAGAAAATAGTCTTTAGTTAAATTAAATAAAAGGTTCATGAGTTATTTGAATTATTAAAGGAAATAGTCTTTAGTTAAATTAAATAAAAGGTTCATGAGTTATTTTATTTATTAAAGGGAATAGTCTTTAGTTAAATTAAATAAAAGGTTCACGAGTTATTTGATTTATTAAAGTAAATAGTCTTTAGTTAATTTAAATAAAAGGTTCACGAGTTATTTGATTTATTAAAGGAAATAGTCTTTAGTTAAATTAAATAAAATGTTCACGAGTTATTTGATTTATTAAAGGAAATAATATTTAGTTAAATTAAAGGAAAATAATTTATTTACAAACTAAAGTATGTGATTTTGGTTTATTAAATAAATGAAAATGGATTGTTTTGTAAATTAAGGGTATGGGACTTTAATTTATGAAATGAAGGAAAGAATTTATTTATAGATTGAAGTAGATGAATTTGGTTTATTAAATAAATGAAAATAATTTGTTTTGTAAATTAAGGGTATGGGAATTTAATTTATGGAATGAAGGAAATACATTATTTATAGATTGAAATAGACAACTTTGGTTTATTAAATAAATGAAAATAATTTATTTTGTAAATTAAGTGTATGAGACTTTAATTTATGGAATGAAGGAAAGAATTTATTTATAGATTTAAGTAGATGGCTTTGTTTTATTAAATAAATGAAAATAGTTTGTTTTGTAAATTAAGGGTATGGGACTTTAATTTATGGAATGAAGGAAATATTTTATTTATAGATTGAAGTAGACGACTTTGGTTTATTAAATAAATAAAAATAGTTTGTTTTGTAAATTAAGGGTATGGGACTTTAATTTATGGAATGAAGGAAATAATTTATTTATAGATTGAAGTAGATGACTTTGGTTTATTACATAAATAAAAATAGTTTATTTTGTAAATTAAGGGTATGGGACTTTAATTTATATAACAAAGGAGAAATGGTTATTTCTTGATTTGAAGGAACCTAAATTGTTTTGCAATTAAGGGTATGGGACTTTAATTATTGAATAAGGGTTGAGTAAATCATTTAAAGTAAAACCTGTGATCTAGTTGTATTGTTGAAAGACTCTCACGAGATAATGAGAAAGAAAATGAAAAACAGTAGTTTTTATGATATGAGTTATGCAATAGATGGTTATATTACTTGATTGATTGTATAGTTGCAATTTGGAAATGAAATGAGTAAATGCATTTAGAATCATGTCTATAATTGAACCATGAGTATCTTGATTCCTTGCTATCCTCGATGATCGAGGGAAGCTAAAAAAGAAATAAGGAGGTAGTTGGAATCAATGCATCAGTTTGATTCTACTCATATTATTTTACTTATGCTTTAATGGACTAACCATGTGGGGATATTTCCCTGATGGAATTGATGTAATATATTCTTTGAGAGTATGGAAAATTTACCGTACCAACTTAAATGTGATAAATATTAACTAATGGAAGATGCATATTTAAATTACTATTTGAATTATTATATGTATTGTATTTATATATTTTCCATTAATGTTGCTATATCTTGAATATTGATCTCTTTTTATTTGTTTGTATGTTATGAATTTATTTTGTTAGATTTAGTATCTGGCATATTCTTGTTTTCTTACTAAAAAAAAAAAAAAAAAACTTAATTAACAAGTTCTAGGGTGAACTTAGAGGTGACATAAGGGATTGAAACCCCCTTAGGGTGAACATAGTGGACCTAAGGGATTAGGACCCCCTTAGGGACAATGATAACCAAGTTTTAGAAAGGCTACATTTGAGTTAAGATAGCTCATCGTGGAGACAGGATGGATAGCTTAACTCATAGTATGCATAACATACCTACACAAACTGTCTTGTGTATGGTATGGTGATGAGCATATACCTTTGATAGGTTGAAAGTGATAAGTTTAATTCATCAAGGATTATGATAAGGATGAATGTATTTGCATTAAAACATGATATGCATACACAAATGGAGTTGTATTTAGAGCATCTAGTGAGATGTAGCTCTTTAGGTAAAGTTAGGGGATTTAAACAGTAGAATTTTGTTAGGGGTCTATGAATCCCTTGCATTAGTAAAAAAATATTCTTTCTGTGTGTTTTATCATAGTTGAATTTTGGGTCATTACATTTGGTATCAGAGCTCTAGGTACAAGGGTATAGATATTTTTATGTGCTAAAGGGATTTGGATGTCTCCAATGGAGGCTTGCTTAAAGTATAAGCTCAAGCTGGGATGATCTATAATGCCCTATTTGTTATAATATAATGGGATCTAATACCAAGGGTGAATGAATGTTAGGGTACCTTAGTATGAGATTTGGTATTAATGATAAATCATAACCTTGGAACACTACCCTAGTTAGATTATTGATGTTTTTAGCAAGATAAATATGTATTATGGCTTGAATTAGCGATAAAGTTTAAGGTGAAACTATAGCCTAATATTTTATTGGTTGTAATCAGGTTAAAATTCCACCTAAACAGAGAAGGCTACACCTAAACAGAAGAGAGAATGCTACACCTAAACAGACTCAAAAAAGTAATGTCAAGGAAGAAACCCAAGATGAGGGTCCAATAAACCTCAATAGTGAGGTAGAAGACCTCACTACTACAATTTTTGTTATGAAGGATCAGATTATATAAGTGTTGGTAGCAATTGCAAATAAGAACTCACAAGCTAGAGGCTCAAAGGTTGACCAAGTTGATGGGCTAACTGTAGAGTAGTTTCAAGCTAGAGCCCTTCTAGAAAAGGAAATGGCTAGGGATCTGAAAAACATTTGTATATCCAAATTTGATGGAGAAGGTGAAGGGTATGCAGATGAAGCATGATTGAGATAATTAAAGGTTTACTTCATGATAAAGGGCTATTACCCATGGACCCAAATGGTTTGGGCCATAATCAACTTAGAAGGGGTTGCTCTAGATTGGTGGGAAACCCATTATGATAAGACTAATACTGAACCTATTGACATCACATGGAAATAATTCATAGTGATCTTCAAGAAAAAGTTCCTAACAGAGCATTTTAATGTGCTATAATTTGAAGAATTTTCCAACCTATGACAAGGAACCAAGACTATTGAAATATACTATAGAAAATTGGTATGATTACTTTAGTATGTGCCTACCTATGATGAGAAAATGAGGGTTCACAAGTTTATCCTTGGGTTAGAATCTAGAGTAAAACATGGTGTAAACATGCACAAGCCTAAATCATTGTAAAATGTGTATGACTTGGTAAAGAAAGTAGAATTGCACTTCCAGTTTAACTATGTCACCCTATCCAAGCAAGATCACTAAGCATTGAAGAAGATGAATTGTCAAGGATTATTGAAATGGGAAGAGGAAGAAGATTGAAAGACCAAGAACCCTTAGAATTTTGAGAAGAGAAATGATGGGAGAAAGGGAAAGTTCAAGAAAAATTTCCAAAATAAAACCAACAATAATCCCAACAATGCAAAACCTCACCCTTGAAAACCATAAACTTTAGCTACAATAATTAAACCATGGGAGAATAAATCAAAAAAGAGGCACGGATCCAAGGATGGGTGTTACCATTGTAGAGGTCCACATTATGCTAATAAGTTTCTACACCAACCAGTACCGAGTTCATCCAACACTAAAGGGAAGGAACGTGAGCATCAGATCTACGCTACAACTAGGAAACAAAAGTTAGAGGGGGAATCTACCCCATTGCTTGTAAAAGGTAAGATTTTTAATAATAAAGTAAACCTTCTAATAGATAGTGAAGCCACTGATAGCTTTATTTATTCTAGTATAATAAGGAATATGTTAGAAATGCCCAGATATTTAGCCCATGGATGGAAGGTTGAGTATGGTTCTGGGTAAACCTACTTGATAAACTGGTATTACCCAATGATGAAGATTGCTTTAACTAGTGGAACCATGGAATATTTCCTATACATATTTCTATTTCATGCCTTTTATATAATCCTAGGGATGAATTAGTTATAGGCCCATTAAACCTTGATCAATTTCCAATATCAATGGATCAAGTGTTCGAAGAAAGGTGGGGAAAATGCTAATAATTCATAGCGAACAAGGGGTGTTCAAGCCCCAGATATTGTCAGCTATGCAATTGAATAAATACCTTAATAGAGGAGGGATAATGTATGTTGTAAAGATTAATAAAGTGTGTGATAATAAAAAAAAATAAGTGTTAGGAAAGCACCCAATTTTGCAGGATTTTAATGATGTATTTCTAGAGGATTACCTGGACTACCCTATGCGGGAATTTGACTTCACAATTGATCTAATGCCATCCATAGATCACTGTATAGGATAAATCCTATCAAGATTCAGGAAATAAAAGTTTAATTGCAAGGTTTATTGGAAAAGGGATTGATAAAACCAAGTGTGTCATTGTGGGGTGCATCGATTTTATTTGTCAAAAATAAATACGGTTCTTTAAGATTATGTATTGATTACAAAATGCTAAATAAGGCTACAATAAAGAACTAGTATCCTTTACATAGAATCAAAGATTTATTTGATCAACTGAGAGATGTCATGGTATTTACTAAAATTGATCTAAGATCAGGGTATCACCAGTTAAGAATATGTGAGGATGACACTCATAAAACAACATTTAGGACTAGATATGGGCATTACGAGTTTACAATTCTACCCTGTGGACTGACTAACACACCATATGTATTCATGAATTTAATGAAAAATGTGTTCATAAGACACCTAGACTAGTTTGTCCTTGTATTTCTAGATGATATATTAATATACTCTCGGAATAAAGAAGAGTATGATAAACATCTCAATATCGTGTTAGAGTTGTTAAGGGAAAATCAACTCTATGAAAACCTAGCTAAAAGTGATTTCTATATTTTAGAGGTACAATATCTTGGACATATAATATCAACAGAAGGAATCACTATGGATCCAAATAAAATAGAGGCCATCCTGAATTGTCCACCCCTAATCATGTGATTGAAGTACAAAATTTCATGGGGTTAACGGGCTACTATAGACGTTACATAAAGGATTACTCCAAGATTTTTGTGGCAATAACCAACATTCAGAATAAATGAAAGGAATTCAAGTGTGTCACTATGGGGTGTGCCAATTTTATTTGTCAAAAAGAAATACAATTCTTTAATATTATGTATTGATAACAAAATGCTAAATAAGGCTACAATCAAGAACTAGTATCCTTTAGATAGAATCAAAGATTTATTTGATCAACTGAGATATGTCATGGTATTTACTAAAATTGATCTAAGATTAGGGTATCACCAGTTAATAATATGTGAGGATGACACTCATAAAACAACATTTAGGACTAGATATGGGCATTACGAGTTTAAAATTCTACCCTTTGGACTGACTAATGCCCCATTTGTATTCATGAATCTAATGAAAAATATGTTCAGAAGACACCTAGACCAGTTTTTCCTTGTATTTCTAGATGATATATTAATATACTCTCAGAATAAATAAGAGCATGATAAACATCTCAATATCATGTTAGAGTTGTTAAGGGAAAATCAACTCTATGAAAACCTAGCTAAAAGTGATTTCTATGTTTTAGAGGTACGATATCTTGGACATATAATATCAACAGAAGGAATCATCGTGGATCCTACTAAAATAGAGGCCATCCTAAATTGGCCACCCCTACTCATGTGATTGAAGTACAAAATTTCATGGGGTTAACGGGCTACTATAGACGTTACATAAAGGATTACTCCAAGATTTTTGTGGCAATAAGCAACATTCAAAATAAAGGAAAGTAATTCAAGTGGTCAAATAAGTGTAAAGCTACCTTTACAATGTTGAATCATAAGCTCACCATGACATCGATATTGAAGATTCCAGATCCTCAGGGGGACTTCTCAGTATACACGGATTCATCATTAGAAGGGTTAGAAGGAGTACTCTCTCAAGAGGAGTTAGTGGTGGCATATAATTCAAGGAAGCTCAAGAAGCATGAAGTTAATTATTCTACACATGATTTAGAGATAGCTACAATGGTACATAATCTAAAGGTTTGATGACATTACTTGGTGGGAAAGCCATTAAAATTAAGAACTAACCATCAAAGTATGAGGTATATATTCACCCAACCTATACTCAATGTGAGGTAGAGGATATGGGTTGAATTCCTCACTGAGTATAACTTTGAGATTGAGTACATTAAAGGGAAAGATAATAAGGTTGTTGATGCCTTGAGTAGAAGGGAACATGTAGCAGCCACAACCAAAAGTCACATGGGTCTAATGGATCATGTGAGATAGGAGCAATCTCAATATGAGTATTGCCAAGAAATTCAAGCTAGAATGAATAGAGATTCAAAAAATAACAAGGGATTTGACATGATAGATGACCTTTTATGCTACAAAGGTAGGATTATCATACCAAAGACTGATGATCTAAGAAAGCTAGTAATGCAAGAGACCCATAGATATCCTTATTTTGCTCACCCTGGAGGAGCCAAAATATGGGAAAACATGAAAATAACTTTCTTATAGGTAGGAATGAAGAAGGATATCACCAATTTTATCACTCAATACCTTGAATTTCAGAAATTTAATGCAAAATACAAGCATCCTATAGGAAATTTGTATTCGCATGATATAGCTACACAAAATTGGAAAGTTATATCTATGGATTTTATAGTAGGATTACCCAAGACCAAGTATCAACATGATGCAATCTTGGTGATAGTTGATATATTGACTAAAGTTGCACATTTTATACTAGAAAACATCAAGGATGATTCTCACATAGTGGCTAGTAGATTTTCCAGAGAGGTATTTCGATTGCATGGATTTCATGAGGTGATCATTTCAGATAAAATATTCCAAGTTCACTTCAAAATTTTGGAAGTCCCTACATCATGCAGTAGAGACAAAACTAAATATGAGCTCAGCATACCACTCTAAAATAGATGGTCAAACTGAATTAGTAAACCAAGTACTAGAGGACATGCTCTGCATATACTACATGGATCATAAGTCTCATTAGGAATACTACTTGCATCTTGTGGAATTTTCCTATAATAATGTACATAACTCCTCTCTATGAATGGCTCCTTTTGATGCTTTATATGGGTGAAATTTTAGGACACCATTGTATTGGAACAACCTAGAATATCGAGTTGTGATCGAGCCAGATATGGTCCAAGAAATGGAATATCAGTTGAAGATAATTAGGTAGACTTAAAGAAGTTGTTGATAGATAGAAGATTTTTTGTTGATCTAAGGAGGACTCCTAGAGAGTACTCAGTTGGAGATAAAATATTTCTAATGTTTAAGCCAATGAAGAGTATTATTAAATCCATAAATTTGGATCCACAGTTTATGGAACCCTTCGAAATCATTAAAAATATTAGTCTGGTTGCATACCGACTTGCCTTACCACCTAACCTATAAAAAATCCATGACACCTTCCACATATCTTTCCTTAGGAAATATGTTGCTGACCCTAAACATGTGTGGAATGTTTCTAAATTGTAGATGGCAAATCTAGAGGCTATTGAAGTAATTTTGGTAACGATCCTTGAGTTCCATTCCAAGTATATGAGAAATCAAACTCTTGAGCAATGGTGGGACTGATTTTCTAAAAGAAATACCACTTAGAAAAAAGTGGATGATATGCAAAAATATTTTCCTTTTTTGTTTGAAAATTTATAATGTAACAATTTTATTTTTTTGGTAAACTTGGGAAACACCTAGGATGGTGTTTAGTCCAATGGGGGTAGGATGTCATGAACCTCCCTGTCAGAATTTTTGGCACAAAGGAACAATGTATTAATTTAAGATACTCTAATGCCTAACTTGGGAAATTAAACCAACTATGCGATGTTTAGTTGATTTGAAAGAGCATGGTATTACTGACATATTGCCAAGATGTACAATAGAACCGTCCACCAGATGCAAGGGTACTTGAGATTGGGGAAATGATGATTAAGGAAACTTGGGGGTAAAATTGATGGATACCCTTATATAGGCATGCATTTGGTTAGGGATAATCATCAATAGCTAACCACCTTGAGCCCCAGATTGATAGCCTAGTAGCTATCATAAATTATAGAAGATGAGATAGGTGATTGGGTTTATGGAAAGATTCCCTCTTTGTCTGTTGCATATGTTTGATTGTCTTTTACTTCATCACTATCTGCATTGGTGGTTTAAGGAATAAAAGCATGCATGAGTAGATTTTTTTGAAAACTCCTTGTTTTGTTTAAAAATATCTTACTCTCTACTTTTATAAATAAAAGAATTTTATTTTCAAAGTGATAATAGAATTTCATTTGATAAATAAAAGAAGTTTATTTTCAAAGTGATAATAGAATTTCATTTGATAAATAAAAGAAGTTTATTTTCAAAGTGATAATAGAATTTCATTTGATAAATAAAAGAATTTTATAATAGAGTTTCATTTTATAAGTAAAATAAGTTCTATTTTAAACTAATAATTAAACCTCATTTATAAATGATATTTTAAGATTTATTCTCAGAAATAAAAGAGCTTCATTCATAAATGATAGTTGTATTTTAGAACAATAATATCACTATTTTAAACTAATAATTAAACATCATTTATAAATGATATTTTAATATTTATTCTCAGAAATAAAAGAGCTTCATTCATAAATGATGTATTTTCGAACAATAATAATGTACGATTTAAAAGAACCTCTTTAAAAGAGAGATTATGATGCTGAGAGGTAGATATTTTTTAGAATCCAAGAATATATCTCTTGTCATCCATGGGAAATATTGTCATTAAGACGAAGCTCCTCTTCATAAATTAGGATTAAATAAAAATATCTAAAAACCATCCATTGGTTGATACAATAAGATAGATTGGAAAGTAGATGGATGGGAAAAGTTATGAGACAAGATAGCAGTAGACGAGGGGGAGGACGTCGCCCCTAATTAGAAGAAGGGATGGCAAGGATTTGGAGGATAGGATAGAAAGGATAAGAAGAAGAAAAACATAACAAAGATAAAGTTTTTTTAACAAGCAACGAAATAGGAGGAAGAGCAGTGCCAAGATGCAAAACCTTGGAAGGAAAACACTGCATGAAACATTGTGTAACTCAGCTAGAAGGAAAATTGGACACAATCAATCACTGAACTCATTAGGTTGGATATTTAATATTCTATATAGTATGTTAATCTATGTTTATTTTGCTTCAGGTTGGTCATTGTAATATGTCTTGTTACCTTACGGTTGAATGTATACTTTGCTCCTTTGGGTTAGCTATGACCTTATTTCCTAAAACTATGAGCTTGGCTCTTGTTTTTGACCACACCTCTGGTCAAGTAGCCTATAGCATGAGGTTCATCCATAGAGATGGTATCCTACCATTTTGAATCTCTCATTTTGAAGCAAACCATAGAGTAACCAGTGCTACGACATCCTTGTTGGGTTGACATCTGGTTTTTGAGAGCTTTCCTAGAGAGTAGTTTCCACTATGGGTGTCATGTTAAACCTTGGGTGCCTTGTTGTTTTCCTTTTTGTCTTTCGCATTGGTCTTCGGTCTTGTTGGAATGCTATGGCAGACTGGGTTATGTTTTTCTATGTTGGGAATGTTGCTTTACCAACTTGTCTAGAAGTGTTAGTTCTTCCAAGTTATACTGTGAAGGGGAGAACTATCCATTTGGCATATTTCATCCACTCATTGGCGATGCCCAAAATAGGGTTGTCTGCTCAACATATTCTTTGACCACCCTAAGTTCAATAGGATTCCAGGTTCTGGAATCATAAAACTTGCCTAAGTCAATCCTCTTGTTGTTTAGGGATGGGATTTGGGTCTTGAATCCTTGTTAACTCAGCATGTTGGTGATTGCACCCATGATGTCATTCTCCATTTATTTTATTTTAGTTAAACTAAATAAAATATGCAGGAATTATTTGATTTATTAAAGAAAATAGTCTTTAGTTAAATTAAATAAAAGTTTCAGTATTTATTTGATTTATTAAAGAAAACAATCTCTAGTTAAATTAAATAAAAGGTTCATGAGTTATTTGATTTATTAAAGAAAGTAGTCTTTAGTTATATTAAATAAAATATTCATGAGTTATTTGATTTATTAAAGAAAATAGTCTTTAGTTAAATTAAATAAAAGGTTCATGAGTTATTTTATTTATTAAAGGAAATAGTCTTTAGTTAAATTAAATAAAATGTTCATGAGTTATTTGGTTTGTTAAAGGAAAATAATTTATTTATAGATTGAAGTGATGACTTTGGTTTATTAAATAAATGAAAATAGTTTATTTTTTAAATTAAGGGTATGGGACTTTAATTTATGGAATGAAGGAAAGAATTTATTTATAGATTGAAGTAGATGAATTTGGTTTATTAAATAAATGAAAATAGTTTGTTTTATAAATTAAGGGTATGTGACTTTAATTTATGGAATGAAGGAAAAAAATTATCTATAGATTGAAGTAGACGAATTTGGTTTATTAAATAAATGAAAATAGTTTGTTTTGTAAAAAAATGGTATAGGACTTTAATTTATGGAATGAAGGAAAGAATTTATTTACAGATTGAAGTAGATGACTTTGGTCTATTAAATAAATGAAAGTAGTCTATTTTGTAAATTAAGGGTATGGGACTTTAAATTATATAACAAAGGAGAAATGGCTATTTCTTAATTGAAGGAACCTAGATTGTTTCACAATTAAGGGTATGGGACTTTAATTGTTGAATAAGGGTTGAGCAAATCATTTTAAATAAAACCTGTGATCTAGTTGCATTGTTGAAAGACTCAGCGGATAATGAGAGGGGAAATGAAAAAGAGTTTTTTTTTATGATATCAACTATGCAATAGATGGTTAAATTACTTGATTGATTGTATAGTTGCAATTTGCCAATGAAATGAGTAAATGCATTTTGAAGCATGTCTATAATGGAACCATGAGTGCCCTGATCCTCTACTATCCTCGATGATCGAGGGAAACTAAAAAGGGAACAAGGAGGCAATTGGAACCAATGCATCGGTTTGATTCTACTCACATTATTTTACTTATGCTTTAATGGACTAATCATGTGGGAATATTTCCCTAATAAAATTAATGTAATATATATTCTTTGAGAGTATGGAAGATTTACCATATTGGCTTAAATGTAATAAATATTAATTTATGGAAGATGCACCTTTAAATTACTATTTGGATTATTCTATGTATTGTATTAATATATTTTCCATTAATGTTGATATCTCTTGAATATTGATATCTTTTTATTTTTTGTACATTATGAATTTATGTTGTTAGATTTAGTATCTGGCCTATGAAACCTCTTCTCTTAGGTTTCCAATTTCTTCAATATTCTATCTCCTTTCTCAAATCTACAATGGGGACCTCTTCTCTTGGGTCTCCTCTTTATTCAATCTTCAATATCACTTCTCTATCCTCTTTCTCTCTTCTCAATATTCAATCTACTATGGGGACCTCTTTCTTGGGTCTCCTCAATCTTTAATTTGCAGTATTCAATCTTCAATGAGGACCTCTTTCTTAGGTCTCCTCAATATTATATATTCAATCTCCAATGAGACCTCTTTCTTGGACCTCCTTAATCTTCAATGTCTACTATTTTGCTACAACTCAAAACTAATCCCTACATGAGGAAAACACATAGAATTTTAGGCAACCAAAGGTGAAATTCTTCTCTATCTATTGTAGGAAGCTTATCAAATTTTGAGAACTAATTTTCTAAAACACAAACTTAGACAAAAATAATCAAATACATCCAAATTTTTGGAATTCTAAAATCAATAAACTTTACTAGTTATTCTCAAAACTAGTGGAAAGAAAACTATGTTGAGTCCTAGTCTTCACAAGTTTTCCTTCAACCTCGTGAAAATACTCTAGCTAAAAAAACAATTTGTAATCTTCTTCTACCTTCAAATATATAAAATTTTTAAAGAGGACCTCCTTATTGGGTCTCTTAATCTTATCAATGTCAAGTTCCATCTTCAAAACTTGTAAATTTCCTTCTATTCCGATTTTTCTCTTAGAATAGGTAAATTAAATCTCTAATTTCATTGGTTTTTCTTGAACATAGTGGAAAATACTATCTTCTCTGGTTTTCCTTTTCTAGAGGAAATTTCCTCAACTTCACTGGTTTCTCCTTAACCAGTGAAAATCTCCTTTGCAAATTTTTAAAACATGCACAAGACAAAACCTTATTTTAGCTCTCATACCACTATTAGAGTTTGATGCTTAATACTTAAAGCAAAATAACTTAAGATCTGAAATAAAGTTGTTGTATGAAATATAAGTCAAGTGAAATATTCTAAACATATAAAACTCATAAATAAATTCTGCAACAACTCATCAAAGTTCCATTAACAAATGCTCATAAAAAAATTATCTTGATAGAATAAAGATCTCCAATACACCATATTTTCACACTCTCACTCTACATTGTCTCTCTTTCACACACACATAAACACATATATAATGGAATGTGACTCTTCATACACAGTACTCTTGGCCTTCAATCTTCTTGAGACTCTTCAATTTCCTAATCTATGGACTCATGTGGACATGGACTATTATGCACATTTACATTATTAAATACTTTACACATTCTAATAATACTTGTGCATTTATTACATTACATAAAGTAAATACTCACACTCTAATCTAGGACACTCTCCTAATCTAAATATTTACCCAAGGTGGTACATTAGCATGTACCAAATAATGTAATATATGCTAAAAAATTTCTCTATCAATGGGTGATGCTCTAGTTTGGAGAAAACTATCAGATAAAGCTATAGAAAATGGTAGAGGTATTCATGAAGTTATTAGATAACTTGAGTTTATAATGAGTATGAATAATTTAAAACATGAACATATTCTCATTATTAACAACTTCTAAGGCCTTCCTACAAAATAACGCACAGTGGCAAGCCAATAACCAACCAAGAAAACTTAATTATATCAAGTTTCACTAGAATCTTGATGGCATTCCATTTATTGAGAGTAGGAGAAATTTATTTTATAATAACATCAAAAAGTAGAGGAACTGCACCAACATCATTAATTTCCTTGGTACTCTTGCCATTACTAGAAATTTCAAGGGTAAGAATCATCAATGATCCATCCCTCATGTCCACCTCCTCATCTATATTATCATTGTGATTGTTATTGATGGTCATGAAATCCACTTTGACCAACACACAACCTAAAAAGTTTTGTCATCACCATATCTAATGAACTATATTTACCCCCTCCACCTTGAAACATTTATTGTCACTAGAGTCCAAATTTAAATCACCCAAAAAAACCACTCCCATATTTGTAAACTTACAAACAACTCTGAACCCTTTTGGCATCATTTATTGAATTTTAGGTCCATGGTTCAAATTTGTAATGTTTATGTTTTTTAAATTGATCATTGTATTTAGGTTGATATAAGTACAATGTATATGTAAGTGGTATGTCTAAGGTATTATAAGAGGTATTTAGGTTAAATTATATTGATATAAGTAGTATTTAGGTTTATGTTAGGTCTAAGGTATTATGTTGGTATTGTACTTAAATTAAGCACCATAATATTCTAAGAGTTATGTTAATTTTATAGAGAAGAAAAGTTATTATTTTAATTGTGTTATTGAGTAGAATTATTCTTGAGTTATGAGGGTGCATTATCAGTGGTATCTTACACCTATATATAGATTTTTTATTAGGGGAAGAAAACCTTGTTTAGTCCTCATGGACAATACCATGTTTATTGAGAAATTAAATAGATGAGACTTTTACACATGGCAAGAAAAACTCTACTTGCTTATTTTTGAGAAGGATATTTGGGATGTCATGAATGAAATTGTACCAACATCATAAAATCCTAAAGAAGAAATAAAAATAGATTCAAAGAATCAAAAAGTAATAGCAATGATTGGTCTTGGAATCTCAGATGCTTATCTTCTTCACATAGATTTGTCAAAGATTGTAAAAGAAGTTTGGGAGTATCTCAATGCTTTATTTTTTTCATAATAATCAAGTGCAAAGATAACACTCAAATAGAAACTATTCATATTAAAGATGAATAAAGGTGGAAATATCATCCAACACATTAGTAAGTTCTACTCCTTGATGAATCAACTAGCTAGAATCAATGTCAAGATAGAAAGTGATGATGCAAAATCTATTTTTTAAAATAGCATGACTTCAATTTATGACAATATTGTGTTCACATTAATAAAAAAATCCCACCTTGGAAGATGTAGTCTTGACTTTTATTGAAAAAATAAATCAAGTTAAGAAAATTGACTCAATGAATGAAGAGAAGTTATTTCCTGTAAAGAAGAGATAATTCAGTAAGGGTTATTCATACATAGAACAATTTATGTTCTTCTACTACAAATAAAAGGGTAATATAATGATGAGTTGCATCCAAAAATCCAAGGACATCAATGGAAATATTAAACCAAATAAGGTAATATTTGTAAAAAAATAAATTGATAAAGAGTATAAACTTGTAGCATGTGGTAAAGAATCTTACCTTGAGGAAAGAGAGGAGAATTATATCTTCTCAATAATATCTAGTTGTTAGTAATTGGTTGTGTATGTTCTTTATCATAGGTGTTGTGAATGGTTGTGTGTATCATTATTCACAACTTTGATGTAAGAATAGAGTGTATATCCCTATCCATGTATTTGTGATTGGTTGTGTATGTACCCAATCATAGATTTTGTAAATGGTCATGTGTGTCCCTGTTCACAACATTAATGTAAGGATAGCATGTATGTTCCTATATATTTATTCTTGATTGTTTGTGTATGTCCTCAATAATAAGTGTTATAAATGGTTGTGTGTATCCTTGTTCACAACCTTGATAATTTAGATAGTGTGTATATCCTTATCTAGTTGTATGTTTAAAATGATTGATAGATGAGTATATTGTATCCATGGTTAAGTGTTTAGTTAGTTTTCCTACCCATGTTTGAAATATGATGTAATAAGTGGGGAATGTTGGAGAATTATTACATCAACATCCAATTAGGTCAAAGTGGCTAGAACCACTTACACACAAACCATGTGAGATCTAGTTGTAACTATAAAATACGAGTGTGTAGTTGCTCTATTCTAGAAATCAACTATGTATATGTGCAATTGTAAAATGAAATCATTGACAAAAGTACAATACAAATTCTCATGATTCACTCAACAAAATGAGTGACTCACTCAATTTTGAGAAAATTAGAATTTTACAAAAAGCAAATGATTTTATTGATGTAGTAAGCAAACCATTAATTTTTTCTACACTTGTAGAAAATTGAAATTAGAGAAATTCACTTGATGTTTTATGTCTAAACCATGTTTTGCTTAAAATTTTATTGGTTTTTAATTTATTTTTATGCTTGGATTTTGTAGGTACCTTGTAGATGGTTAATTTGGATTGAAATATAGAATAATTAATTTTTACAAAGGTGACTTTGAAAACATCCAAGAAATACAAAAAAACTTGAATTTAATTTCATATGTGTGTCTACCACAAGTGGAAGCACTTAAGAAAAATTGTAAGTTAGTTTCGCACAAGTATGAGATAGTAAGTGATTCACTTGATAAAGTGAGTAATCCACTTGATAGAGGATGCAATATAACCATCATGAATCTAGAAAGTTATCCACTCAAAGTAACCTACTAGGACAACTTTTTGCCCTTGCAAAAAATTTCTTAGTCAACCAAATGAGCTAATTACTTAACTTTTTGAGTGAATCAGTTAGTTTTTTTAGTTTACTAAAAACTACACAACATGCAAATCTCCTAAAATATTAAAAATTGATTTGATTTATAATCAAATCACTCAACTTGATAGTTTACTAAGAAACTACATTCTATAAGCGAATCAGTCAAATAGATAAATTAAAAAAAAAAAAAAAAATTTAAAGTATTTTTTTGTAGATTTAATCTTGAAACTTTATCTATGCAAGTACATGTATTGGAGGATATAGAATTATTCTTTGTATTATGAACTTGATGCCATAATAATGATATAAGTGAGTGATTTACTTCATAAAAATGACCCAAATATTTTTTCAACCATAAGGAATCATCACATAATATAAAATGTGTCATGTCCTTAAATACCTCAATACCTACAAATTCCCCAAGGTCAAAAACATTTTTTTTTGAATTCACAATAAAATATTTAGCCAACTATAAACCAACATCGGGTTTACTAGAATCTACCACTTTATTATCCTCCATACCCTCTATATCCATCTCATAGCTATTCAATGTACCTCCCTCCTCAACAATAGTATGGCCAACCTCCCCCTTAAAAAAATAATTGGAGCACCTCCTAGACCATAAAATAAATTCCTTGATTGGTCCTACCAAGACCACTAAATTTTTTGGTCTATTACCTATTCCCTCAATAGATATGAAATCACTACCCACTTTCAAAGGTAATGGGGACAATATAGCACTGAAGAACCTAAATGAATTATGTAAGCTCAAGCCAATTCATTGTGTTTAAGAAGAGGAAATAATGATATGCTTGTTGATATAGTATCATGATCAAGTTGCCTTATGGTATAGGGGGTTATCATATAATTTTATTACTAGTTGGATGTCAATAGTGGAACCATTCATTCATAGATTTGGTAACATGGGAAATGGTTAATCAATTTTGTTTCAATTAAGTGCAATCCAAAAACAAGCTCAAGAATATATACATGATTTAAAAACTAAATTCTTGAGGACCTTGAACTTAATCCATTTAAACATTAGGCCAAGTGGAGAAGATGCATTACCATATTACATCAAAGGCTTACAATCTAACCTTATATTTAATGGTTTATAATTCTAATAATCATACACTAGCTATAGCATTCAAATATGTATCTAGAGTGGAGGTGGTTCTCGTTCGAGTAGGAAAATATTAGGACTCAATGCTTAGATGCTTTACATTATGAAATTATAGGTATTTAATCAAATAGAATGCCTATTTTAGGTATAACAAACTCTTAACCAAACTTACATGTATGTGCCTTGTGATGGGTGGTTATACCACTTACCACTTCACATGGGATATGATTTAATAACTTCCAACACACCACCCTTATTACATCATAGTCAAAGCTCTATTTTTTATCTTATAAATAGAAATAATTTATAGGGGGATGTTGGTGAAGAACATGAGATTATATTGAGAGGGAGGTGAACAGTATAAGATAAATATTTTTTTCTTTTCAATCCATTAGATAACATTAGCAATATTAAAGTAGTAAAAATTACATAAAGCATCACACACATGAGAGACATGATTTAACGTGGTTCACCCAATGTGGGATACTCCACGGAGAAAATATTTCACTAAAATTTTCTCAACCAATTTCTTGGGAATCCTTACCTATTACAATGTTTATGGACCTCTGTCCAAAGGAGACACCAATCCCCCAATCAATTTCATGGACTCCAATACACAAGAGAACTCCTCCTCTACTCTAGATGGTGATATTCTATAAGACTACTACCTCTGCTACACTGGCTTGTGGATCTCTCTCCACTGAAGACCTCTATCATCACTTAGAATATCTTTGTCCTTAATACCTTGGCTAATGTATATCTATCCACTAGAGACTACTATTCTCTTCTCTATCACCTCCAAAGCTTACTCTAAAATTTGTTCAATATTTGTCTTAAATTTATACTGAACATTTTCCTATGGTCTGTCAAATCTGCTCATAAATTTATCTCTGCTCTAGCACAAATATGCTCTCAAATCTTCACCAAAATCTATCCCCAAATATATTTTTGCTTTGGCACAAACCTGATCACAAATATGTACCAAAATATATCCTCAAATTTATCCTCAAGCCTTAGCACAAAGCTTGATCAAATCACAAACCAAATCTACTTAGATTTTCCCAAAGCCTTAACACAAGGCTTGAACAAATGAATCAATTCTACTCTGAAGTCTTCACAAAGACTTACCTCTAATATGTCCTTAAAATTTCATAAAAATATCATTAATAATTTTAGAAAACTCATCTTAATCTCTTACAGAAAACCTCTTCAATACCACAAACAAGTTTCACTTAGAATCTTGTTTAACCACAAAAACATATAGAGAATGATTAGAGACTCAATATGTTTCACACTCACAAAAAACTCAAACGCTTCCAAATTCTCTTTAAAATTAATCTAGAATAAAGAAAAAAATATTTCATAGAACTTTAACTATCACTCCAATCCATTCAATCAATAATGCTCATCCAACTTCACTCAACCATACACTTCAATGAAACACAACTTGCTTTCAAACCCTAACCAAGTTTTTCACTATACTTCCAATAAATCACACAATTTAACTCAAACCTTGACTCAAGATTATTACAAATTCACATAATAATGATACTCATGTTCTTTTACAAACCCTAGCTCAAAATAGTTCTCAATTTCACATTCAAATGATCTCACAAACATTCACCAATCATGCACATGGAAACTCACTCAACTATTTCCAACAATTATTATCAAACAAACCTTTTCACTCCAACTTTGCATTTCACAAACTTCAAACAAACAATATTTCACTCCTAATAAATATGTGCCCATACCTTTTGTTTTTATGGAGATATGTCTTCAAAACCTAAATCACAATTAAAACCTCTTTGCCAATTTCAAGGTTAGGGAACAATAATCTATCTTAAAATCTCCACTCAAAATTCTCCTCAATATTTATTTCACCATACAAAAATAACAAGTCTCAAGTACACCTTATAATCTCCAAAATTTTCAAAATATAACTAGCAAAGGTTCAATTAATTCACTTTCATAATAATTCACTTCAGAATTTTAATGGATAAAATAATCAAAATAACTCCCTTATATCTCCCTACTCAAAAATGCATTAACAAATAATCAAAACACCTTTCCAGAAATAATCCAATTCACTTTTAAGCCAAAATTAAATCTTACTCAATATTCAAATAAAATATATCTTAATCACCTTATATCTCCCAACTTAAAAATTGCATTTCAAAATAATTAACACTTCTTATCCAAAAATAATGCAATTCACTTTTAACCACAATTAAATCCTTCACAAACTTTAACTAAAATAAAATTTTCTTTAATCACATTATATCAACCAAGGTGTTCACAATACAACCTTAGACCACATGCACATTGCAACAAAAAAATTAAAGTACCTTTGCACACTCCTCGATGGGATTTGATCCCAGGTCAAGCTGTCGCCTGCGCCCTAGCTGTGACCTAGATATCATGTGAACTAGGTGTCCACGTGGGAGGTAAAAGTTCTTTGAGTGCTTTTTTTCTTTGACCAATACCAAAGCCAAAACAAAAAGGCTTTATCACTTCATAGCCATCAAGACTCGAACGCGAAACCTCCGCTTACTCTGTGCCTTACACACCAACAACTTGCCACTAGCCCAACCGATTGGTTGGTGACAAGGCTTTATGCCTTGGTCAATTTGTCCTTCATGTTTTTTGGCTGCATTAAAAAAATAATATCCTCTTGTCTTATGTGCTCATGAACTTTCGCATTCCACTCTCAATAATAGCATATGCATTAATATTCGGAGACTTGCTTTTGTGAGGCAAGTCTTATGGTATTTATACCATATGCCACTTTCCTTCGAATGTCGATGGGGGAAGAAAAAATTAAATCGAATTTGCACCCAACCCTACTTTGGGTTTAATAATTTTATTTTATAAATTAATTTATAATATAAATATTATAAATAATTTATTGACAACCTTAGGCTTTATCTTTAAACCTTTAATATTATAATATTATTTCCTTTGAGCCTAGGTATTTTTCTTTTTCAATCTGACCACCTTTAATATTATAATAAAAAATATTATAATATTATTTCCTTTAGGTCTGCTTTATTTTTAAACCTTTAATATTATAATAATAAATATTATAATATTATTTCCTTTGGGCCTAGGTATTTTCCTTCTTTGAGGGAATTTAGCCATCCTTTTGACCAATCATGTGAGGCTTTTAAACCAAATCTCTTGGGATTAAAATATAAATATTTTAACCCTTCTATTGCCAAATGATTGCACTGATCATTGACACTGACTCTTGACATCAATGACAATACTACTCAAAATTTCCAAAAGTTGGAATCTAAAAGATAAATCCTTCCCCTTAATGTAAAATTTCTACTTTAACATTTAGGAGTGTCGGGTTCCATCAATCATGCACTCCTAAAAAAAATTATTATAAAATAATCATTCAATTCTTATATAATTCAATGTATGAATTATTTGTTTTCTCGAGTGTCTTCAACTGAATTATGTACTACCATGCATCAAAAAAGAAGAGGAAGAATATCAAATTCTGAGCATCAAAAATTAAAACTGATAATGACATTGCTAATGGAAAACAAAGAACCTTGTTTCAACAGGTTATTTCGGGTTCTAAAGACAACAAATTAGGAAAACCCCATCAAGGAAGGGGGAGAGGAAGAAATACCAAACAATATAAATGAAGTTCCTCTCATGGAACATGATAGGTCGCAATGGCCTGACCAAACATAGGGAAGTCAGTGCAATAATAAATCAAGTGAATCCAACTATTATCATGTTGCAAGAAACAAAAACTGATGAGATTCAGTCAAAAAAAGTAGCAAAACAAATATGGAATCAAGGGGAGATGGTTTGCAAATTATCCAGAGGAGCGTTTGGAGGTCTTATGACTTTGTGGGATCCCCGGATAGTAGAAGGCACCATTATTCAGAAAGATGATAGGGTTATTAGTGTTTTATTTAAGGAAATAAACAACAACAGGTTGTGGATCCTTTCAAATATTTATGCCCCAAATTCAATTCAAGGGAGACCTCTACTATGGGAGTACTTAGAAAATCTGAGTGACATCTTCCATAATGTCCCCTAGATTTTGGTTGGGGATTTTAACACTCCTCTTTACCCTTCAGACAAAATGGGTGGAAATGGACCACCTATCAGGAGCATGGATGAGTTCAATGAATTTGTGAACTCCAACATGTTGATGGATTTAAAAATTAGAGGAGCAAAGTATACCTGGAGCAATCAACGGATAGGATGTCATCTCATTCAAGAAAGGCTTGATAGGTTTTTTCTATCAAAGAAGGCTACAACTCTGTTCGATGATTATACCCTGCAAGCCCTTCCTAAAATTGCCTCTGATTATAATCCCATTTTGTTGGATATCCCTAACTCTCTATCCTTCAAGAAACATTTTAGATTTCAATCTATGTGGATCAACATTCCAGTTTCAGAGCTAAATTAATTCAGTGGTGGCAACAACCTATCAGGGGTAGTGCAACTTTTAAATTTGTTGGCAAATTAAAGTTTGTTAAGGAAAAGCTTCGAACTTGGAAAAAATAGGTCTTTGGGAACCTCTTTGAAAATAAAAATAGGTTGTTGAAAGTTTGAAGATAATTTATTAGAGGATTCAACATGGTGATGCTGATGAAACTACTAGGCAGGAGGAACGAACAAAACTAGCAGAGTTTCATAACATTTTGGCCTGTGAGGAAATCTATTGGAGGAAAAAATAAAGGGCTCTTTGGTTGAAATATGGAGATTCAAATTCCAAGTTTTTTCATGTCACCACACTTAGAAACAGAAGCAATAACAAGATAATTTAAAAAAAAAAAGTAAATGGTTCTATGACTCAGGACTTAACAGAAATAAAAAGGATACAGTAACTTATTTCAATTCTATCCTTGGTTAGGAATCGCAGTGCAATGAGGAGGCCAAAGATATTCTCTTGCAATCCATTCCTAGCATAAGAAATGAGAATATAAACCTTAATATTCTAGCTCACTTTTCTGATGAGAAAACTAAGGAAGCCTTGTTTAGCATGGATCCAGACAAAGCCCGGGGACCTGATGGCTTACCCCCTCATTTCTATCAAGATTTTTGGGACATCGTAAGTTGAGGATGTAATTTTTGCTATCATAGAATTCCAAGCAAGCAATCATATCCCAAAAGGTATCAACTCTACTTTTATTTATCTAATTCCTAAGAAGCAAACCCCTAAATCTATGGTTTACTTCAGGACAATCAGTCTATGCAATGTTTCTTACAAGATTTTAACTAAAGCCATTGTAAATAGAATGAAAGATGTTCTATCCCACATCATAGATCCGTTCCAGGGAATATTTGTCAAGGGTAGGTCAATATTGGATGGAGTTATCACAGTTCATGAAGCTCTGCACTCTGCTCATAAGACTAACATGTATGTTTTTGCCCTCAAGCTTGATATGAATAAAGCATTTAACAGGCTAAATTGGTAATTTCTAATTGTTGTCCTCTTTAAGTTTGGTTTTCACCACCAATGGGTTAATTTTATCAAATAATGCATTTATAAAGCATGGTTCTCAATTCTGGTTAATGGAAAAACTGCTGGTTACTTTCAAATTCATAGAGGAATTTGGTAGGGGGACCCTATCAGCCCCATGTTATTCATCATTGTGGCATAATCTTTAGGTAGAACCATAAAAAATGCTTGCAGCTCAAGGCTAATATTAGGAATCAAGGCAACATATCTCACTAGGGTTGTTTCTCACCAACAATTCATTGATGATACCCTTCTATTGACTAAGGCATTGGTGGTTGAGGCCAAAAGAATTAAATACATCCTACAACTCTACGAGGACACTGCTGGTCAAAAAGTTAATTTCAGTAAAAGCAAGTTATATTTCTTGAACACCCCCATTTAGAGGCAAGGAAGGATTGGAAAAATTTTAGGGTGTGATATAGCAAACCTTCCCACTTCGTATCTTGGTCTCCCTCTTTTCATTGGTTCTCCAAGAGAGGCAATGCGGGACAAGGTTATTGAAAGAATTTAAAAAAAATTGGTTGGATGGAAATGTCATATTCTATCTCAAGCAGGAAAGCTGACCCTCACTAAGGCCTCTATTCAGATTATTCCAGTCTATTTCCTCTCCATTTTCAAAGCCCCTATGAAGGTTTTCCAAAAAATTGAGAAACTACAAAAAGAATTTTTATGGACTGGATCAGAGGAGAAAAAAGGATACACCTTATAGGATGGACCAAAGTGTGCGGACCCAGGGAAAATGGGGGCTTAGGTCTGAGGAGAATTGCTCATATGAATTTAGCTTTACTAGCTAAGCAAGCATGGTACCTCATTTCTGGTGAAGAAAATGAATGGACATCTATCATCAAATGAAAGTATCTTCAAAATATGGAATTTCTAAGTGACTCAGTTCAAATCAGAGGTTCTACTTTTTGGAAAGCAATTCTCAATTGTAAGGATATCATCAAAAAAGGTTTAATATGGGTTTTAGGTAATGGTGAGAGGATAAATTACTAGAATGATAGGTGGTCTAAGGACAAACCACTGACACAATATCCTAACTTATCCCAAATCAGAGATATCATGGAAGAACTCATTGGCAGAAAAGTCTCTGATTATATGGTTGAGGATAGATGCAGAATGAAGTGGAAACAAATAAGGATTCAGGGATTTCAAGTGGAATCAAATGATCTTTGTAACATTCTTGGGCAACAATTTATCCCAATGATACCCAAGGAAGATCAAGTGACTGGGCTCCTATGAAAAATAGGCAGTTCACTATTAAATCGGCTTACAAGCTTCTGCTTGATGACGAGGATTTTTTCCTCCAAAAGGACTTAGTTTGGATAAAAAAATTCATTCCAAAAATTGTAGTCTTTTCATGGCTGGTTATCCACAAAATAATTCTAACCATTGATAATATGACGCGTAAAGGTATTTGTATCACCAATCACTATTATCTATGCAAGGCTAATTGGGAGACCATTTATCACATTTTACTTGAGTGTCCTTTTTCCTTGACTGTCCTAAGTGGGGTTTTTTAGGCTTTCAATATTTCTTGGGTTATACCAGCCATCATACTTGATTTGTTCATCCAGTGGCCTTGCCAATTTTCAAGCCAAAGACTTAGATACATGTGGAAAATTTGTTTCAATCACTATCTTTGGCATGTGTGGTTAGAAAGGAACCATGAACACCAAACTATCATTTCCAGGATCCTATCCTTTCCCAACAAGAATGTGAACCTTATCCCTTTTGATAGTTGTAAAACTCATCTACAGGAGACCACTATTGCTCAATATTTAAGCTTAACCTTGTTAGATGAGTCTGTGCCTAGGGTAGTCAACCCTAGAGCCAATGTTAAGTGGTCCCCACATCCTATGGGTTGGTTTAAGATTAATTTTGATGGAGTGGCTAAGGAAAATTTTGGTAGAGTAGGCACTGGTGGCATTGTGTGAGATCATAATAGGAATATGATGCTTGCATTTTTTGAATATTTGGGAACAAGGACGAACAACGAAGCTAAAGCTAGAGATATGTGGAGAGGCCTTCAAATGATTGAAGACTTAGAAGGCAATTTGATCATAGAAGGAGACTCTATGCATGTTATAAATCTCCTAAATAATTGGAAAACACCTCCTTGGAGGATTAAAATAATTTTTGAAGAGGCTAGGATCCTTTTCCAGGGAAGACAAGATAGAAAAGCCCAACATGTCTTTCGAGAAGCTAACAAAATTGCTAATAAGCTTGCCAATTTGGGTGTTGATGGTAATTTTAAAATGGGAATGTGATGTCCCAAGTGAAGTAGAGGATATTATTCAACAATAATGCCAAGAATGATAGTCAAATTTACCAATAGGGAAGGCACTGTAAGTTCGAAGGCTAGGAGTATTCCTGTCTCTTTTTTGAAATGGACTCACAATAAAAATTATCCGAGTTGTCAGTCTTTGTGGATGCTACTTGGAAATACCACAAAGACTAATGGGGATAGTCACATATCAGATAACATGGCTCCTAGTCATCTTAGTAATTTGAGGTTGGTTGATAATCATAGGGAAGGAAAGAAACGATAATATAAGACTTCGAACCAGAGCCACGTGGACCACCAGATAGCTACTGCCATAAATCTAGCCAGTAGGTTCACTTCTCCAAGGCTGATTTTCCAAGATAGGATGTGGTCCCAAAGCATGTCATATATGGAAGAAAGCAATTACCAAATAATTATTAAGATGATCTATCAATACAGAGCTTGTGGGAGTTTTTTTTCAGTACTCTGCTATGTGTGTCTACAACTTTTTGTTTCTCCACTGTTTCAAGGAAGGGATCCGTGTCTATTTATTTTTTTGTAATTATGATGAATGTGTGTTTTATCAAGGTATATCCAAAATGTTATATGGGAAGTTTCTTTTTGATAATAGGCTATGTGCCTTACCGGATGTAATGGCTTTGGTGGCATGTAGATTTTAAATATATAGGATCCTTAGTAAGGACATGTTCATCAACAGCCCTAGGCTGATTTTTGTAAAAGGTTTTGGGTCAACCTGTAAAACCTAGTATTAATGCTATAGTATCTTATATACCAAAAAAAATGTACTACCATGCATCCATTATTAGCCATTGAATTGACTGGTCACTGATGTTTAGTCTTGTATGTGATGGGAAGAATGTTGGGAAAGGATTCTTTTGCTTATTTCTTTATTTTACATTTCTTTCATTGTGATTAAATATTGGGTTCCTTGTATAAATGGGATGTATATTTTGAGTGCAATATTTAGTAATTCTACATACTTTTTTCATCTGTTTGAATGTTCCCATAATTGCAACAATTTTCCTTGAACAAGAATGTAAAAACCTATCAAGAGCTCTATAATTTTTAGAGTTAAACCATTGGGGCCTAACAAAAAATAATGCTATCTAACAAATCTTCCTTTATATAATATTATATTTCTGATCTTGATGATATCATAATGCATCTTATCATTTAGTATCTTGATTGCTTGTAGTGTTGGTACACTTCTTGATAAGAGATTTATGAGTTCCTAGGCTTTGATAATGATGTAGGGATCTCTTGTTCAAGTAAAAATAGATAATATTATCTAAAAAAGATCAATTTTTCAATCTATGTCATGCTTATTCAAATATTTCTTTATAATAGACCATTCATTCTACAAATATTTTTCTCTTTACTTGGTAAAATGAGTAGAAAAATAATTAACTTTGAACATACCATATTTGTTCCAAAATATAATGAATTTCTCGGCCTTATAGGTATCCCATGGTTTTTTCTTGTTCTTATATCTAATATTAATTCATTATATGATATTTTATACCATAATGTTCACACATATTTTGGGTGTGAAAGTATTTATTTAAGAATAATTTCTTTGATTGTGATATCCTTGATAGTTGTTTCTTTGTTGGAAGAGTTGTGGAGATTTGATGCCTATCTAAATGGTTGCTTCCTCATTTTATTTGTAAGAAGTAACTATTCTTCTTCATATATTATATGTGAGGCCTCTACTTTTTAAATTAGGTTCACCAACTTTTCAAAGATTGGTATTTTTTTAGAGATATATAATGTTGTCACAAAAAGTTGTATTTTTATGGGAGATATCTAAGAATATTGTGAACTAATGTTTCAAAAGATACTTAATTTTCTAATTTTTGTAATGATGCTCACAACTTGACTATTATCCTCATGAAGGATTCCACTCTTTATCTTCAAACAATGGAGTTGGCTTTAGAGGAATATAATTTAATTTTGATTCTTTACTTCAAAGATTGTTTTAACTTCTCCCATGCATCTTTGGCTATGGTTAAATCCTAAATGTATGCTTGAAATTTATTTGCTAATTTGAACATGATGATTACTCTCCTTTTTTTTTACCCTGTTAAACTTTATTTGGTCTTCATTTACTTCTTTAGGATGAGTATTGGTCTTGTCTACTACTTGCCATACAAAATCATATTCAACTTGTGTTCTAAGTTTGGTTTTCCAGAAAACATAATTAATCCCTCTTAGTATTTGAGAATGATAACTTCAGTGCCCCACTATCTATAGTAAACTTTAATAAAATTTAAATATTTTCCTTTAACTAATTTGGACTCAAAAAATATTTTTCATCGAGCATATATAAGCCTATATTTCTTACGTCAAAAATACATAAATTATTGTTTTTTGGATAGATAGATGAGTTGTCCTTTTATTTGAGAATATTATTTGAAATAATCTTATTTAAAATTATATTTACATTTTATTTTCTCTCGCAAATATTACAAAAATGATGTGTAATTTATGTAACACTTTTTTAACTCATTTATCGATGTGGGGATTCTTGTATTTTGCAAAAATTTAATTTCTAATTGTCGATGAGATGTGCCAATACATTTTAAATTTTTATCTCAGTTTTCATGCTTAAGGAAATTTATAATTCATTTTGAGAATTAATTTATCTTGAATATATTCAGACATTAATGATCTGATCATTTGGGCATCTAAAATTGCTTAGATAATTTTTGCTACACATCAAAATCTAGGAACTTGATTTTGCACCTTGGAAAAAGTTCTTATAAATATTCAATAATGTGTTTCTTATTTCTCGATATGCTTTAGATATCCTATATGATATTATCTGGAATTTTCATGTTTCGAGGAACCAAGTTCCTCTTTCTTTTATCACTAATTCATCACATTTCATCCAAGGTCGTGACACATAGGTTGCTTTGTTGTATGTCATATTTCATGGTTCTTTTTAAATTTTGATTTGTAATGTTTTATCTAAAGTTACATTTATGATTTAGGCTACATCTAAGAAGTCTTAGTGTTGACTACGACCACACATTTATTGATTGGTGCTTTATATATCTTGATGCCATGAGTAATGTTGATAATATTTGAGCTTCAACAAACAATATCTAACTTCTAAAAATCATGTCATTCAACTTTGATTTTTATTTGGATGTTCTCGGAGATGCACTTCTACAGGGATTTCTCTTAACTTGCTCCTTCTTCGATTATATAATTTTAATTTTCATGTTTCCCACATGGGATTTTTCAATCTTGGTTTCTTGTTAAAATTTGCAAATGCTACAATTATTTTAGAACAATAGTTAACTTCATATTCTTATTCTTCTTGAACTAATTTTTTCCAATACACATTTCATTTTTTCCTTGTTTGTTTTATCATGGGATTTTTGCATTGTCCATTACAATTAGAACATTTATATGAGGTTGTTACTAGTTTGTTTGATGGCTTATGTGCAAATTATCTTTGCACCTGTAGTATCCTTTTGTAAATCCTCATTCTTTCTTGATGTTATTCAATAGGTATATCCTTGAGACCTATATACATATAATAATATTTGTCACCTTTTAGTGATAGCTTCAATGGTGTATCTCTTTCTTGTTTATAGTGTGTTTCTTTGAATTTTAATGGTTTCCTTGTTGCTAGTTATCTTCCTGAAATCTTCTAAGAAGCTTCAATGGCTTCTTTATATTATCTATAATTTTTAAGAAGCTTCTTGTGTCTTCCTTAATTCCTTTTAAAATGATAATTATTTAGGAAAACTTATGACTCATTTTCTTTCTTGATAAACTAGCCTTGTTGCTTACAAGCTTATAATCTTATTGATATTAGATGGGATTGAAACCCTCTTTTTATTGAAGTATTTTGAATTTTTGGTCTTTTGTAGAGGTATTTAAACCTTATACCTTTGAATATATCATGGAATTTTTCTTCACAAAGATGATTACCTCTCGTTTAAGTTTTTTTTTTAATCAATTTTTAATAGGGTTGTTTTACGCTTGAAACTAATTTTCTCAAACAAAGTGCTCTTTTGGATTATTTGTGTTGAAGCTAGAGGAGGGTTATAAGGAGAGCCTTTATTCCTTCTAATTTATTTAATACCACATGTTAGAACTCAATGATAGGTATTTAAGTGCATATAATTCTTATTTCAGGTATAACAAATTCTTAATCAAAATTATAACTACCTCTATCATATACTACATGCATGTGCCTTACAAGGGGCGGTTATACCTCTTACCACTTCACATGGGCTATGATGTAATAAATCATAATAAAAAATACTCCCCACTCCACCAATGGGCTATGTATATTTTTTTTTCCAAAATATGCCTATACCTAGCTCCACACCAAATATTTCACGTATTTTTTATCCCTAACAAAACACTTCTACTTATCCTTCTACATCACCATGCATTATTACTCATCCTGGAAAAAAATGATCATATATTACATCCTTTCAGTCACAAATCCTAACCCTCCCTATCCATCCAACTCAAGTAATGAGTCCGAAAATATTTTTATAATAAGAAAAATGATGAATGTGATCATAACTTTGGTAAATTATAATAATGCTAAAAATAAATAGTGGACATAATAACAAAAATGAAATCCCCAAAAGACTTCATATTCAACAAAATATCAGGTTCCTTAGCAAGGATTTATTCAAAGAGAAAATTAGACTCAATAATATGGTTGAAACCAATAAATATATGTATTCAACATGGTATCTTGATTGTAATGATAGGCATGATCCCAGAAAGTGCATAGGATAAATCAATCCTTATTAGATTATTCAATATAATTAGAAATTTCAATCTCAACAAGATACCATCATAGGTCAAACTATTCCTATAGTTAATCCAACTATGTACCAACAATAATTTTGTAATAAGCAAAATGATGGATGTGATCATAAATTTGGTAAATCAGAATAATGCTACAAATAAATAGTGGCTACAATAACAAAATTGAAATCTCCAAAAGACTTCATATTCAACAAAATATTAGGTTCCTTAGAAAGGATTTATTCAAGGAGAAAATTAGATTTGTAATCATATGGTTAAATCCAATATGTAGATGGATTCAACATGGTATCTTCATTGTAATGATATACATGATCCCACAAAGTGCATAGGACAAATCAAGCCTTCTCAAATTATTCAATATATTTAGCAATGTCAAGCTCAACAAGCTACCATCGTAGGTCAAACTATCCTATATTTAATCCAACTATGTACCAAAATTGTAGGCTCCACCATTAATGCCAACCCTACCCAATATCAATGATGTAATCTTAGAAAGTCTTAGTGCTATATACATTGAGGATTCAATGTTCAGATATGATTCCATATGTACTAATCAACAAAGGGTTGAAAGTAGAGGTAAGAGGAATGCTTTTGAAGAGCAATTAGCTAATAAGCAAGCCAAAATTGGAAAGGTTACAACAAACCTTATAAGTGGAAGGATGCATTTACACTTAAATGATGAAGGGTCTATTGCATTACAATAAAATAAATATAAAGAGAAGGAAAATATGGATAAGGAATAAAATAATGAAGAAGAATGTGAATAAATTGTTCATTACTTGATATAGAATCAAAGTTTGTAAAAGAATGTGAAGTGTTTAATTTTTTTAAGAGGATAAGAGTTTTCAATGGAAGTAGAAATTAAACCAAGATATAAGTAGTTTGATTTTTATTTTTAGGATGTACTACCTATGGGGATAACAAGGACAAATATACAACCAAATCACCAAGCACTAGTTCCTCCCTCAAATGATAAATACGAGCATATGAGAATGATGAATAGAGAAATTGATAGAATATGAAGAAGAAGGTGACATTATAAAGTCCAAAAAATCAACATGTGAATCAAATTTCATAAATTTATTTTACTTTCTTAATGAGGAATTTTTAAAAGGCCATTGGGTTTTTGAGATCCCATGTGAGATTGAATTCATTGTGTCACATAAGGCAACCGAGGCTATTGAAATTCATTATCCTATCCATGATATCATCATTCATGATCCTTATAAATCACTAAAGGATGGTGAAACACTTGCTCTCATAGGATATGAAAATTTTGATTTCTCTTTAGGAGAGGATATTATAGCAGAAGTGGAGGAAATCATATAGCCAGAATATGAGATATTTTTATTAGAGTAGGAATTTATGTTGTAGGGTGAGGATGAAATAGATGAAGAAGCTAAGATAAAATAAAAGACATTATTTTTTCTTGGAGAAAGCTAAGCTCGTAGTGTGTGGAGTAACTTTATGGGACATCTTTTATGAAGTATGCCTCTTTGGGGATGAAAGCTTGGAAATAGAATCTATTGAACAAATAGAGAATAATTCATATACAACTCCTATAATTTCATATAATCGGGCTATGATGAGTGATAGAGAATCCATAGTCATAGAAATAGGAAATTTTCCTCCAATCCTAGGAAATACAACTAAGTTGGTTATCCAAACTAAATATCACCATCAACTTTGATGATGGAATTAGATAAAAGGTAGAGGTACTATCATAGTTGTAGAAATATCAATACCAACCCATACTTCCCACCACTTTAAAAGTAAATCAAGTTACCAATTCCAAAATGGTTTGCATCAAAAGGTAGATCACGAGGGAATTATAAAAGAAAAAGGTTGTTCTAACTTCCTAGATCATGGTATCCACTCAACATTTTAATTTTTTTAGTGGAGAAACATACTATCTTCCAAAATTTCCCCATGAATCTCTGCACTAGGGAGGCCCATTTAGCAAGGGCCCTACATATGCACCATTAACACTATCCAACTGACTATGTTTACATAGGTGTTGGAAAAATCTAAGCTAGAATATTGACATTAGAAGGGCCAACAACTACTTTCTTGAGATGGTGAATGAGACTATATTTTACTTAAAGAGATTTTTATTTATTTCTATAAATTCCCTCCATAAAAAATAAAAATAATTAGATAGAAACTCCATCTCACTTGGGTAAAAATCTCACAAAGAGGCACTTGAGTCCTTGTTTCTTTACATCCCTTTCTTCCAATATTGGTTGAAGATATTTCTAAGATGAGTGGTTTCTTCCATAATGCATATAAGATAAGATGCCAACAAATAAATATAATAATAGCAGGACAAATTCTGATATCTAGAGTATTTTAGGGCAAGTAGGAGTTTTCTTCCTTTTGACCCTACAACCTAATGGATAGGACAAAGTCTAAGACAAACATTGTTAAGTCTTTATTAAGAAATAATTGTCGACATAAGGGTTGGAAAAAAATTCTCAATACATTATACCTTTGATGACTCAAGGAAAATAATGATAAAAGGATATAGAGAAATGGTAGATAACCCTAGATAAAAGGGTTTTAAAAAATAAGGGTTACAAATGAATAAAGAAAAAGAGTGGCAAGAATAGAAATCGTCAATCTAGAAGTATAAATTTATTCTAACATTTTTTCCAAAACCATCTGCATTTCACTTCTAGACCCATTTCTTCTACTAATTCTATATTTTTTTTCTTTGACCTCTTATTTCTTCTACTCCTACTTCTCTAATCCCTCTAACATCTTTTATTACACCCATTCCATACTCAAATAAGCATATACCTAGTCTTAAGTCACTAATAGGTATACCCATTTGAAGTGTAGGGTCATTTTATACATCATCTCCACTCTACTTTTTCTTATCATCATTCATGTTATCAGCTGATAGTACATCCACATTGCACCCATTCTTTGATCCCCACATCATAAGTGTTATTGTGTCACCCTAGATGTCATAATTTTAATCCTTCTTATCATTCATCATGACTCAATCCATACCATTATCCATGTCATTATGTCAAACTAGTATCCTTACCTTCATTGGTTCGTTGGTCTACATAGTTGCAATGATACTCTATAACATCAAGTCTTTTCAAGGTAATTTGCACTATGAAATAACATCTCAAAATTGACATCCATTAGTCATTCCCTTACCTAGTGAAAATGAATCCTTTGAGAGAAAATATAGAGATTAATCATCAAGCATTATACAAAGGATAAGAAAGAAATTTGATTAAGACAATGCCAATGAAAATATTTTTAATATCTACTACACCCACGATCCACCAATTCTAGCTAATGAAATAAAAAGCGGATATATTATTCATTAAGGTATTTTTAATATAAACTATGAAAATTAAGATCTTAGTGGTGGAACAACCTTAGTCCCTTGGGTACTATGTGTGGTAAGACACACCTGACATTTCTCAAATCAAGTCCCTTCATGTCTAGGTGCATCCCAGATGTATTAATAAGTACAATACCTTGATTTTCAATGACAATTAGGCTAGTGGAAGAGGAGCTAACAACTAAGGTAAAGTATATTGAAGAACTCCTCATCCAATGAAAAAAATGAAGTAGTTGGGTAGGTTGGTTAAGAAGATTCTAATCACACAATTGAAGACATTTCCCATGTGCAAGGGAGACCACGACAATGCAAATTTTCTTGATTCAATAAAACATTATAGTTGAAAATTTGATAAAAGAGATGCAAAAACTACTAAATAAGGTATTGAAAAGAAAACAAAATGAGAGGTGTCCATATATAGTATCACCTAGTATTTCAAAGAAGATCATTGAGCTAAAAATCCAAGTGTAGGATTCAATAAAATTAAGAATCAATGGAAGAGACCCTCATAGGATTAGAATAATTTGATGTTGAATTCTAAAATATAGATGATCAAGGTGCATCTTCATGCACTAATTGGAAGGCTATTTTGAACATATTACCCCAGATTTAAATAAGAGTGACTCACTATTATGTAATTGTGTAATAGAGACTCCAATTTTGAAGACTCCATACCCAAGGGTAAAGTCAATATGTAGGATTTCCTACCAATCAAGCTTGGCACCCCAAAATGTCATAATTAATATAGTATCTTAGTTACTACCTTCTAATTATAATAAATTAGTCAAAGAATGGATTTTCCAATACTTGAAACAACATTGTAAAACAAAATAATGTGTAAAATTGATAAATTTTGGTTATCTCCGAAATGGACCAGTTGGCTCAAAGGATCAATTTGCTTGTAAAATACAACAATTCACTCACAAAATTGAATGACTCTCTCACAAAATAGATCAATTGGCTAAAAAGAGAGTTTCTATAAAAAAATAGAGTGATTGTATCAAAGGGGGGATTCAATCACAAAATGGAGTGATTCACTCCATAAAGGGTGCTATTTTACTTAGCAAAAGGTGCCATTTCACTCAACAAAGGTCTTCAATTTTCTTGATAAAAGGTATTGAGTTAATTTACCAAAAGCTGCTCATTCGCTCAACAAAGGGTGTCAATTCACCCAATTAAGGGTGTTTATATACTTAAAAAATATGAGTAAATCACTTAAAAATATGGGAGAATCACTCAAACAAACACAAAAGTAAAAACCAATGCAAATCATGAGGAAAATATTTCAAAAATTCACTTTTTTTTAAATTTTATGATACACTAGGTATTTTGGAGCCTTCTAAAGTTTGTTAGGGGTATAATTGGAGTCATGTAATATTTGGAAGTGTAAGGTTTTGATAAATTACTCTCAAATATTAAATTTTACTGGGAGTAATTTTATTTACACCCCAAGTAATTCAAGGTAAAATATTACTATAAATAATAGCCTACGACCCACATTGTATCCATATTTTTGACCATAAGAATTCATATATCCACTCTGTAAAACCCATATTATTATTTGTACTCATGAGGTTGTAAGAAATTTGCAAGTTCGTGTGCATCCTACTATCCTCATAATTTTTCAATTGTGTGATAGTTGAGTATAGCTCTTCTAGCCCACCTTGTCATTTGTTTATCAATTTCATAATTAAACAAATGGGTGGACATTGATGTTATTTGGATTCTCATGTGTTGAATTATTGCATTCTATCCTTGATAAAGAGTAATAGTTATATTTTATTTCATATCTTGTACTCTAGAATTCATGCATTTAGTTTCTATACTTTTATGCATTTTAATTTTTGCATTTACTTTCATGTGTGCATTTAAATTCTTGAAATTTAATTAGTTAGAAGTATAAATGAGGATAGTAAGGATCCAATATTAATATAAAAGTTGGGGGAATCCTATGGAAAATGTATCTAACCTTGTTAAAACTCATATTCATCGATGAAATAATTAAAAAAGTTAGTCCACTTCCTTGAATCAACAGGAACTAAACTAGGAATGACCAAGTCAATCAAGATAATGAACCAAATGATCCTAACAATATGAAATAGAATTATCCAAAGGTTTAACTAAAATTAAGGCTAAAAAAGGCCATAATCCAATCCAATAGCACCTCTCACATAAAGAATTAACCAAAGGTGCAAGAAAAGAAGAAATCGAATTCCAAAGATCTTGAAAAAAAAATTATAATATTACAATTGGGCGATTACCTAAAGAAAGACAACAATTTTTTTCTAGAATCACAAGGTCAAAATTACAATAAAAAAAATATGGAATAATAGAATGGCAATAATCATACCAACGCCACTAAAAAATGCTTATGTTAACAACATACCAATAACAAAAGGTGAATCAAAAAATACTATCAAATAAAATGTGACTTACTAATATGATCAAGTGAATATTGTTAAACAGATCAAATGAACACATAACTAATAGCTTTTTAGCCATATTTAATCATATATCCAAATATCTAGGATCTTAAAGAATCTTAGTATTAGAGTATACAATATATTTCACAATGTCAATGAATATAAAATTCATAAAACAATAATAATATGCATAAACAAATTTACAATATTATTACTCAAAATAGTGTACAAGATTTAATATTCTTAAATTATTTTCTCGTGCAATACATGGATATTTGTCTTCATAATATAACCTTAGAAGATGAATCTTCAATACTTTACTATTGCTCTCCTCACATATTTTGGAGATGCATCCTTTCATATTCCACACATATGGCAAACCTCTCATGTCTCTTGACTTTACATCTTACCATATACATGTGACTCTTCACTTATGTACTTGACGTGTACATACTTGAATATTGACTAAATTATATGACATATTGTACACTCTTGCATATTACACACTTGCACACCTTATTACATGACACTTGCACTTATCCTACACATTGACACATACTTTAGGGGAAATATAAATCACACACCCTAATCTAATAACTCACACACTAATCTAATATTTACAATATGTACAATGGTACCATGGGGTACTTTAGCATCTACTAAATAATGTAATATCTTTCAACACTCCCTATATTACATTATTTGGTTTTTGAAGATTTTAGTCATCAATATATAGCTTTCAGTCATTTGCATATTATTCTTTATCTTCAAATTTGTCTTCATGTCTTCTATTCTTCTTTCTTTGGTTCTTTATTTTACTCTTATTCTTTGATATTCTTATCTTCATCTTCAACTATGGTATGGCTGTTGATGTGACTTATAGATAATAATGTAGAAAATCATCATAATAATACATGTTATGAATATTGGAATTTAAATATTCCATATTGAAGTCAACATATGTTAAATTTAAATCTATCGTATCACAATTGACATATTTCATTTCAAAATTTCCTTGTTTTTTTCTTGATAAATCTCAAAAGTGAGTAATGCCATGTACATAACTATCCCTTATTCAATGATAAATATAATAGCATTTTGGAAATTACACCATGCTCCAGAAAGAATTTCATGAATATAATTGATAAATGTTTTAAATTTTTAATCTTTGGAATTTTTTATAATTGAAGATAATTTTTTCTTCAAGTTGTCTAGTATATCCTTTTTTACATCAAAATTATCCATTATATTTTATGTATAGAATTTTAGATTTTTCAACATTTCTTCACTATCTTCTAAAAATGCATTTCTAATAATTTCTTCCATAATGAATTCCTTTGATGTTGAAATCCTTATTTCTCCAAAAAATTATTCAAGCAATCATGCAATCAATTCATCAATTTCAATTTCAATATTCTTATAACTCCCACAAATTATTTTCCAATTTTTTAATTTCAATTTTTAAAATTAATCAATCAATTTTGCATTCAAAAACAAATTCTTCAATAATCAAATCAATTTTCCAATGAATTATAAAATTCAATTAATCAATCCTTATCTCTCCAAATTAATTTTTCATTCAATATTAATTTTCCTTATCTCTACAAAATTAAAAAATGCATTCAATAATTAAGTTCAATATTTCCTTATTTCTCCTAATTCATAAGTCAAATGACTATTTAGTCTTTCACCTTGTTACTCCTAAATTAATGTGCTCAATAAAAACTCTTTCCACCCAAAAATCAAATTATAAACCTTACCTCCTTTTTATAGCAACATACTTGAAATTTTTCATCATATATGCTAGACACTTTAGATGTATCAAGGTGCTTAACACATGTTAGGGTGCTTCAATGTATCAAGGTGCTTCAACATGTCAGGGCTATCAATTAATTTAGGTGAAATTTACACATGCAACCTTTTATCCTTTGTTGTATAACTTGAGGAAACTTCTCCTCATTTGGGGTGCTCTCACTTCAATCCTTAGGTGGATTCCACTATGTACTCTTCCTTCTCAGTGCTTTTATGTCCTCTAACTTTAACTCATATTTAATTGTACTTTGGCTTACACAAACATTCTATCCTTTCACCTTCTATTCTACTGGTTTATAGGTGCTCACTTTGCAAATCTAGAACTTGCTCTTGGTTGCTTCATGGTCTTCCATACTTTGAGATAACTTTAGGCTCTCCATTTTTCTTCATGAATATTGCAGTACTTTTTTCTATACCAACCAAGCTTCACACAAGCTATCACCTTCAATTTCTTTGGTCTCTACTTTATCTTTAAAGAATTCTTTCAAGCAATTTACCAACCAACTTTTATATCTTAATCTCTTTCACCTATGGCGTGCTCCACACATCCATTTTTTTCTTCACAATAACTATGACTTAAGTGGTATCTTATCTTAATTCTTAGATGCTATTATCAACCTATTTTTTCTCTTTACTATGCACTCTTAGGTGGCTAATATTCACCTTTTCCTACATCCAGTAAGCAAGCAATTTTCCTCAGTGTAATCAACTCATAAAAATATTTCCTTATATATATTTTAAAATTTCTTAGAGTGAAATCAACCCTTCCCTCCCACTGCTTTCTCATTCAATATCAAGTGATTCAAATGTGGGTGACTTCATCCCTATCCTTCACAAAATCTAAATAATATTTAAAAAACTTCTCACACAAAGTGAGGATATGTGGAATACAACTCTTCATTTTTTAATACATTATGATTATTAGAATTGTTGCAAAGATCCACAGATGGATTTTTAGGACTTATTTTTTATGGCAGATCAAGTGAAATCCATAAAGGACATAGTGAAAGGAAGGAGTGAAATAATTTTTGCGGTGGCTCAGGTGACGGTGGGAGTGAAAGAATTACAGTGTTGCAGAGATCCAAAGACAAATTTTAGGGTTTATTTTTTTGCAGCGGCTTAAGTGGCGAAGGGAGTGAAAGAATTGTAGAGATCCACATATGGGTTTTTTTAAAAAAGTGATGGCTTAAGTGAAATCTATAGAGGAAATAGTGAAATTAGGGAGTGAAATAATTTTTCATGGTGGTTCATGTGGCGGTGGGAGTGAAAGAATTATAGTATTGCAAAGATCCACAGATGGATTTTTAGAGTTTATTTTCACTATAGCTCAAGAAAAATCCGTAGAGGACATGGTGAAAGGATGGAGTGAATTTTTTTTTTGTGGTGGATTAGGTGATAATGGGAGTGAAGGAATTACAATGTTGCAAAGATCCATAGACAAATTTTTAGGTTTATTTTTTTGTAATGGCTCAAGTGGGAGAGGGAGTGAAAGAATTATAGATATCAACATATGGATTTTTAGGGTTTAAATTTTATTATGGGAATTTCTCAGGATGGTAGGTGTTTCTCCTCAAACAAGATAGTCAAATAAACAAAGCTGAGAAATAATTCCTACGATGAGAGTCAGAATTTTAATTGAGTAATGGTAGGAGGGAGCAAGTAGGGCTTGGCAATAGGAATAAGGGTGAGGTTAATAGTGTTATATAGGGAGTGGTAGGTCAAGGAGTGAATGTTGGTTCATAGGATTTAGGTAGTCAGGTAGCTGCTAGCAGGTAGAAGAATGGTGAGTAGGTGGTCATTCCTAGGGAGGTAAGTATACTTGGTAAGTTAGGCTCTAAGGGTCCAGTTATTGAGGTAACTATTTCCAGTGGTGAGTCTCCTAGCTCAATGGTTCATGATACTTCATTCGTTAGAAATACAGGTGGGTACCCATGTTTTGGTACCTTCCTCAAGCCAGGTAAGATATATTTTGCAAATATTATAGCTAAGGGTTTTTGATCTCAAAAAATTTGTTCTATTTTTGAACTCTCTTCTACTAGAGATAAGTTTTTCATTCCAGATGATATTATGGTGGTACCCATGGAGGAGGGCTCATGTAAAATTATCAAAAAATTCCATGGTTATAGATCTAATATTGATACCATAAGGATATGGGCGATAGTCAAATATAAATTGAAAGGTTCTCTGGAAATTGTTGTGGTTTATAATGCATTTTTCTTGATTAAAATAAATTACAAGGACTCAAATTGGATCCTTATAGGGGGTCCCTGGTTCTTTGGAAGAAAAGGGTTGTTTTTATGCAAGTGAAGGTCAAATTTTAATCCACAAAACCAGAATATCAATCTAGATCCTTTATGGGTACATCTTCCTGATTTTCCCTTCCATATTTGGCATGAAGACATCCTAAGGATTATATCTAAGGTGATTGGTGAGTTAGTATTAATAGACTTAGCCACCAGAGAAAAATATAGAATGATATTTTCTCAGATGTTTATAATGGTAATTCGAAGGTGGATTTGCTAAGCCATATATATTTTATTTCCAAACATGGTGTATGGAATCAAATTATTGTCTATGAAAATTGAAGAACAAAAGCTTATACTGAGATGGGGGGTGAACAGTATAAGAGAAATTTTTACTTTTCTTTCCAAATCTATATTATGCAATGTATATATAGGAGTATCAATATCAGTAATCAAATAAATGCATAAAAACACCATACACAATACAAACACCAATTTAACGTAGTTCACCCAAAGATGGCTACTTCCATGGAGAAAATATTTCACTAAAATTTTCTTAATCAATCTCTTGGGAATCCTTCCCAATTACAATATTTATGGACCTCTGTGCAAAGGAGATGCTGATCTCGTAAATCTAGTTTGTGGATATTTATCCATAGGAGAACTTCTTCTCCTTTGCTTTGGTTGGTGATCCTCTAGAAGACTACTGCCTTCACTACACTGGATTGTGGATATCTCTCCACTGAAGATTCTTGTCCCCACTTAGAATACCTATCCTCACTGCCCTGGATAATGGATCTCTATCCACTGGAGACTACTGTCCTCTCTACTTTGTCACCTCCAAATATCTATCTCAATTCTATAATAAACATAGTCTAGTCGGTCTAGCATAGTTTTGCTCAACTCTTGCACTAAACACAGTCCAGTTGGTCTAGCAAAAGTATGCTCAACAAGTCCACTCAAATATGCACTAAACATAGTCTATTCGATCTAGCGCAAATCTTATCAATATTTATCTCTGTTCTAGAACAAACCTATCCTTAAATATGCACCAAAATATGCTCTCAAATCTACACTAAACATAGTCCAGTCGGTCTAGCACCAATCTATCCTCGATCTCTATCATCAATCCTTAACTCAACTTTGCTAGATCTGACCCAAACCTTAACTCAAGGTTTGAACATATCAATCAACTTTGCTCTCAAGTCTTATCAAATACTTGTCTCAAATATTCCTTGTAATCTTCCACAAAAGCTCACACAAAATTAGTCCACAAGTCCTCTCTATAAATTGCTTAACTCTGCTCTACAAGTCCTCTTTAGAACTTGCTTAAATCTTCTCTATAGGTCCACTCTGAACCTATCCAAATCTGATCAATAATTCCTCTCTAGGACATAACCAAATATGTATTGTAAGTTTCCACAAAATCTCATACAAAATAAGTCCACAAGTCTTCTCAAAGACTTACCTCAAATCTGCTTAACAAGTCCACATAGAACTTTTCCAATCTCATAGAAATATAAAGAGAATTTTTAGACTCAATATGTTATATATTCAATCACTCTCTCAAATCACACCAATATCATAGAAGCATAAAGAGAATTGTTAGAGACTCAATATGTTTTATACTCAGCTCAATTACTTTCTCAACTCAAATCAATCTCATAGAATCATAAAGAGAATTGTTAGAGACTCAATATGTTCTATACTCAAAGCTCAATCACTTTCTCAACTCAAATCAGAATATAGGATAGTTTGTTTTATGGAACTTGAACAATCACTTCATACATCCACTTGACTAGGCTTCAATCAATTATACTCAACCAATCACTCAAAGAAAAAACCCTTTCTCACAAACCCTAGTCCAAGCATGTAATCACCAACTCAAAATGTTTCCAACAATGGTCAACAACAAATCTCACATAACAATGATACTCATGTTCTTTTCAAACCCTAGTTCAAGTTCTTTTCACAACTCACTTCAACAACAATGCTCTTAAAACAATCTTCACATAACAATGATACTCATGTTCTTTTCTAACTCAAGTTCTTCACACACCTAATGGCTTCAACAAAAATGCTTATCAAAAATGTTTTAACCATAGTTCTGGTCAACTATTGCACTAAACACAGTCTAGAAAGTCTAGCACAAGTCTGCTCAACAAGTCCACTCAAATATGCACTAAACACAGTCCATTCGGTCTAGCACAAATCTTCTCAATCTCTATCTCTAGTCTGGCACAAACATGTCCTCAAATCTATACCAAAATTTGCTCTCAAATCTACACTAAACATAGTACAGTTGATCTAGCACAAATCTATCCTTGATCTTTGTCCTCAAGCGTTAACTCAATACTTGACTCAACTTTGCTAGATCTACCCCAAACCTTAACTCAAGGTTTTAACAATTCAATCAACTCTACTCTCAAGTCTTCTCAAATACTTGTCTCAAATATTCCTTGTAAGCTTCCACAAAATCTCACACAAAATCAGTCCATAAGTCCTCTCTAGAACTTGCTCAAATTTGCTCTACAAGTCCTCTCTAGAACTTGCTTAAATCTGCCCTACAGGTCCACTCCAAACCTATCCAAATCTTCTCAATAAGTCCTCTCTAGGAATTAACCAAATATGTATTGTAAGCTTCCAAAAAAGCTCACACAAAATCAGTCCACAAGTCTTCTCAAAGACTTACCTCAAATCTGCTTAACAAGTCCATGCCGAACTTGTCCAATATTATAGAAACATAGAGAGAATTGTTAGAGACTCAATATGTTCTATACTCAATCACTCTCTCAACTCAAATAAATCTCATATAAGCATAAAGAGAATTGTTAGAGACTCAATATGTTCTATACTCAAATCTCAATCACTTTCTCAACTCAAATCAATCTCATAGAATCATAAATAGAATTGTTAGAGACTCAATATGTTCTATACTCAAAGCTCAATTACTTTCTCAACTCAAATCAAAATATAGGAGAGTTTAGTTTATGGAACTTGAAAAATCACTTCATACATCCACTTGAATAGATTTCAATAAACACTACTCAACCAATCACTCAAATAAACAACCCTTTCTCACAAACCCTAGTCCAAGCATGTAATCACCAACTTAAAATATTTTGAACAATGCTCAAAAACAAATCTCACATAACAATGATACTCATGTTCTTTTCAAACCTTGGTTCAAGTTCTTTGCACAACAAATCACTTCAACAAAAATTCTTATAAAACAATCTTCACATAACAATGATACTCATGTTCTTTTCTAACTCAAGTTCTTCACACATCCATTGGCTTTAACAAAAATGCTTATCAAAAAATGTTTTAACCACAAATCTTAATTTTAGAAAACCTTGAAGCAATAACTCAAATTTTTTTGAAAAGGAAACCCTAATCAAATCTTTTTCACTCCAAACTTTATTTTCAAACAACCAACTCAACCAAAGAAGATTTTTCCCATACCTTTTTGCTTGACAAGGCGTTGATATCACAAATCTGCCACACTCACAATTACTTCTTTGCCAATATCAATAAGGTTTAGAAGATAATTTTCTCAACACAACATAACACAAAAATAATACCAAAATTACACCTTATCACTCCAACTTAATTAATAATAAACACCCTCACAATAATCATAAAAGTCCTTAATTCAAATTAACACAATGTCCACAAAGTCTTAATCCACCAAAAATCAATATAGCAATTTAAGAATTTATTAAAAATTAAAACCAAAAATCAATATAGCAATTTAAGAATTTGTTAAAAATTAAAACCAAAAATCCTCTTATAGCTCCAAATGATAATTCTCAACAACCATAACTTTTCTACAAAGCAACCTTACCAAACAATTCTATTAATCAGACCTTATACCTACCAAATTAGGCAAATAACAAACTTTAATGCAAAAATATTTACCTCATTTTTGGAGGGAATTAAACCCTCAACCTTACCCACAACATGCACCCTAGCCATGATAAAATTTGCCGCATGAGCTACGTGCTCATTTTTTATTAATGAAGCACCACATGCTTCTTAATCTGCTAACACCTTCTGCGTTGGGCAAAATAATGTGTGCCATGGATGCCTTAACCAACACAACTCACGATGCACCCTTAAACGAAAACCCTCTCACAAACTAGCGCTTTCGTAATTTCCAAAATAGCAGTAGGTCACGCTGTCCTATGCAATTTTGAGGATTAAAGCTTCCTCATTTAAATGCTTCATTGTCACGACTTTTGCAAAAACTCACGAGCTCTTATATTCACATGCCAATTTTTTAATTTTGAGCAAGGATGATTAATTTGGACTTTGGGCATTGTATTTATATGTTTCCTCCATTAATTTGAAGATGTTAGTGCTCTCCATTCTATATTCCATGACGTCGACATAAATTATAAAGGCTTCGAATGCCTTTTGTCTTTAACACAACCTTTGGATTTATAAAATATATTTAAACTTTATAAAACCCACTTTGCTTTATTAAATATTATAATGAGAATTATAAATATTTTATTTGGGTTTTCACCATATCACTTTAATATAATAATAATCATTATTATAATATTATATCTTTTTGATGCCTTGGATTAATTGCTTCCTTCTCACTGTATTCCATGTCGTAAATAATATTTATTTGTAAAATAAATATTATATCTCCTTTTTAACTTATATTTTTTGCATCGATTCTCTTGATATTTTGGCTTGCTTCCTGGATATCAAATAACCATTTTTGACCCCTTTGTTTCCTGCTGAATTCCTTAATATTAATGATGACTTTATTTGGTGACATCAATGTCAATTTTGACTTAGGGACTCAAAATGTCCAACAAAAATAGGCTTCTTAAGTGTTCAATTTGTAGGAGGTTGGACCACTTGGATGGTTTGTGTCCATCCAAAAAGGATATTCCCAAGGGGAATTGGGTTAGAAAGTAAGGAAATTTTAAGACTTAGGGCCATCCTCAATTGGGGTCATCTCAGGCCTCAAGCCCCAACTAGTTTGCCTTAGAGAACTCGAGACCCAACCAAATTAAGAATGATTCTAGGGTGATGGAATTTAGTAACCCATAGTTGACTGTTATCAATCAGTCCAATGCTTATTCTAGCCTTCTGTAGGTGGACAAAGCAGAGCTGATGACTAAAATAGGTATCTTGTCAAATTTTCTTCACAATTCCTTTAAATGCTTAAATCCTTGATGCTAACCCTAAGGATGAGAAAGGAAATCAAGATGAGCCAGAGGTTCTTATCTCACCTTAGAATATGGTAAAAAACTCTAGCTCTTCTACCAAGATGAATATGTCCAAGTCGTTAGAGTGGGGAGAAGGTTTATGAGGGGTAAAACATTCTCGTCCAAAATAAGAAATTCCTAAAATGGATTGGCTGATGTTGGAGTACCCAATAAGGTGGGTAAGCCCTCTAAAAAAAATATAAGAAATAGAGAGGCAGAAGCAGATATTGTAGATGGCTTGCAAAGCCAATTGAAATTTGAGAAAGATTCTAAAGTAACGCAACTTAAATTAGATTTATTTTATCACTCACCCAATTATATTAAAGGGGAAATCACTCCAAATATCATAAATGGGACACATCACATGGAATATTCGAGGTCTAAACAAGGTTGTTAAACAAACAGAATCAGCCTCTCTAAGGAAAAAGTTTAAGCCATATATTATTATTATATTGGAAACAAAAATGGATAGTTACAATGCTGAATTAGTTAAAAATATAATTTGGAGAGAATAAAATTTTATTTCTAGCTTGAAAAATGGAGCTTCAGGATGTCTACTATGTATGTGGAACCCAAAATCTATTGAAGGATCAGCTTTACTAGTTTCTAATAGAGTTATAAATATTTTTTTTCTTACAAAGTCTCAAGGATCAAGTGGGTTACTTCGAATATTTATGCCCCTAACTCTCCTCAGAATAGGTTGGTATTCTAGGACTCCTTGTGAGTTATGAGAGATATTTTTAACAAATAAGCATGTATTTTGGTGGGATACTTTAATACCCATTTAAACCCATTTGATAAGAAAGGAGGGACTCCAATCTGTAAAAGCAAGGAAGATTTTACCTCTTTTGTGAATTCCCAAGAGCTTATGGATTTGGAGCTGAAGGGGTCCAAGTATACGTGGAGCAATCAATTATTGGGGTGCCAAAATATTTAGATCAGGCTATATAGAATTCTCATATCAAAGGAAGGGTTGCCTTTCTTTGGAGATGGATCTTTACAGTCTCTTCCAAAAGTGGCCTCTGATCATAATTATTTGGTGCTGGAGCAAGTTCAAAATTATCTATTTTTCCTAGGCCCTATATATTCAAGGCCATGTGGCTCCCTCATCCAAACATAGAAGGTAAGATCAAGGAATGATGGGCTAAGGGATTTTTGAGCTACCCTATTACTCAAGTTGCATCGAAGTTGAGGTATATTAAAGTAAAGCTGAAGAAATGGAATAAATTTATGTTTGGTAATATTTTGTTGAGGAAAAATGAAGTCATTAAGCAGCTCAAAGAAGTGGAATCCATTTTAGCCAAGTCAAAGGTAGTGGAGGTGGTTATATCCAAAGAAAGAAGTCTGCTTTTAAATTTTCACCATGTCTTGGTTGAAGAAGATATTATATGGCATGAAAAATAAGGGAATTTATGGCTCAAAGAAGGAGATCAAAACACAAAAAAATTTCATACGTTTGCATTGAGGCATAGGAGTCACAACATGATCAAGGAAATTAGAAATGTTAATGGTGAGGTTAGTAAGGAATTAACAAAATTAGGGAAAGTGCTATGGAGTTATTCAAAGACTTATTATGGTCCTCAGTTCCTAGAAAATTGCAAGCTTAAAATCATTCTTTGTAACATTCCAAATCCAGTATTTGAAGATATGAACAAGATCTTGTATGATCCCTTCAATAATGATGACATCAAAAAGGTGATATTCTCAATGGGAGGTCTTAAGTCTTCAAGTCCATATGGTCTCTTCCTATATTATTTTAGAGGTTTTGGCATATTCTAGGTCTTAATATTTGTAATGCAATTAGAGAGGTCCAAAGATCTAATTTTATCCTAACCCATGTAAATTCCATATTTTTGGTTTTACTTCCTAAATCATTGGGTGCCAAAGGATTTATAAATTTTATGTTGATTAGCCTGTGTAATATGACTTTAAAAATTCTAACGAAATCCATGGCCAATAGACTTAAAATTTTGCTCCCTTCGATAATTGATGCTCCATAGAGTGGTTTCATGCCATGCCCCAATGGTATATTTTGGATGGTGTTATTATTGTTCGTGATATCATCCAATCTGCTAATAAAAGTGGAAGGCTTGGGACTCTTCTCAAGTTGGACATGAACAAGGCGTATGATAGAGTGACTTGGGATTTTCTTCTTAGGATCCTTGATATGTTTGGCTTTGCCCAATTTTGGGTAAGATTGATTAAATCCTATATATTTTTAGCCATTTTTTTAGTAAATATTAATTGATCTTAGATGGGCTACTTTCATAGCAATAGAGGTTTGCATCAGGGAGACCCTTTATTACCCTACCTTTTATTCTTATGGCTGAGGCATTGGGCTAGTCCATCAAAGCTAATCAGCTTATTAAAGGCTTGAATCCAACCCAATCGTTAGATCTCATATCCCATAACTAATTCATTGATGACACTCTTTTTTCCTTCATGGCATCAATCCCTCTTACTAAAGCTGTTAAATAAAATTTGGTGGATTTTGAGAATGCAATAGGTCAAAAGGTGAATTTTATAAAAAATAATTTTTTCTTTCACACCTCGGTTGATAGGCAGAGGAAGATATCATATATTTTAGGGTGTAGCATTGATTCCCTTCCCTCATTTTACCTTGATATACCATTTTTCAAAAATGCATTGAAACCATCATTGTGGGATTCAGTAGTTGAAAGAGTTCAAAAGAAGTTAGTGGGGTGGAAAGGTGTCCTTTTAAGTCAAGTGAGGAATATTTTATTGGTCAAATCCACTTTAGAAAGAATCTCAGTGTACTTCCTCTCCTTGTTCAATATTTTGAGGAAATCTATCAATAAGTTAGAGAAAATATAGCGACCCTTCTTGTGGCCAGGGGCTGAAGAGAAGAAGAGATTCCATCTGGTGGAATGGAATCAAGTCTATAGTTGGAGAGAAGAACAAGGCTTAGGTTTGAGAAGGCTGAGAACATTGAACATAGCCTTTATTTCAAAGAAACCTTAGAAATTAGTTTAGGTCCCAAGATGATAATATAAACTGGGTTAATATTGTGAAGGCTAAGTATCTTGGTGGTGGCAACAATTTCTTGAAATTCCAAGCTCTCCCAATGTGGTCTACATTTTGGTCTAGGATAGTTGGTAGTAAATAAAATGTGCATAAAGACCTTCGTTTGGTGGTGGAGGATTGTTATTCCATTGATTTTTGGAGATATTCATGGGCCTCACCATCCCCTCTTGAAGATTACCTGACCTTCACCTATTTGAAGCCAATCACAGATAGGTTATTTGGTCTAAAAGTTTCTAATTTTTTAGAATTATTCAATGGTCATCCTTGGTGGAAGTCCTTTTACTTCCCAAATATTTCTCAAGAGGAGAAACTTGCTTTTATAAATTTAAAAAACTTCGTAAAATTATTCTTAACCCCGGGTATTGGTCTTCATGATAGGCTAGTTTGGGGTCTTGAGAAAGATGGCTAGTTTTTAGTTAAGTCTGCTTATGGTTGCTTGGACTATGATTTGGATCCCTAGTTTCTGATGAATCAAGTATGGATTAAATGACTGACATCTAAAGTCAATATTTTCTTCTGGTTGGCAGTTCAGGGAAAGTGCCTTACTCTTGATAATCTTAAAAAATGAGGAATGATTTTTCGTAGTAGGTGCTTCCCATGTGACAAGTATTTTGAATCACATTTCTGCTTATTTTCCCATTATGTCTATACCATTGAAGACTTTCATCAGTTATATTTGGAGTTGGATGTTACTTGAGTTATTCCCAACTTGCTAGAGGACCTAGTTGTTCAATACATCTCCCCCTTATTATCTCCCCACCTACATCAGTTTTAGAAATTTGGGCTACCCCATATTTTGTGGTGGGTGTGGAAGGAAAGGAATGCATATTCCTTTAAAAATATTTTCCATCCTAGGTCATTGGTATCCTCGAGGTCCATTGTAGATATAGTGGAAAATGTTAAAGATTTAAAACTAGATTTGATAACGTGTGAAGGGGAGATCAGTTTAGAGAGATCATTGGGTTTTTTAAATCAGCCTTAAAATATAGTAACTAGGGTGAATCTGGATAAGGCTAGCATAATTTGGGAACCCCTCCATTAGGTTTGCTCAAATTCAACTTTCACAAAGATTCTAAAGGGAACCTAGGTCTGGTGGGTGTACGGGGTTTGTTTAGAAACTTGAAGGATGAAATCCATCTTGCCTTTGTTGAAAAATTGGGTCACCAAACTAGCCATTTTATTGAAGCCCGATTATTATTTTAGGACGTTTCCCAACTGAACTTGGTGAATTGCAGGAAACTAATCATAGAAGGATATTCACTCAATGTTATCAACATGATTAATGACAACTAAAATCCATCCTGTACTATTACAAATTTTATAATTCAATCCAGGAGAATGATTAAAAATTTAGAAGTTCAATTTAAGAATCGATCTAGGGAAGGTAACAAAGCTTCAGACTTCCTAGCTAATCAGGGTCTTATGTAGCAAAACCTTCACATTTGTAGATGTAATTTCCCATATGGCTTTAGATTGTTGGGCAATTAATTCATGCAAAGGTTAAACTCAAGTTAAAATACTTAGGGTGGGTGGTTGGAACCCTCCCCATTGGATGTTGCTTTTTTAATATTTCGGTTGGGGTTGTGTACCCAATTTTTATCTTTGTTTATCCATGTGAGTCTACATGTCCAACTTTTATCTCTATTTGGCTTATGTTTCTGGGTCTGTTTGGCTAGTATATGTTGGTTTGGGTGTAGGTAGTTGTGTCCAAGGGTTGGTTGGATTTAATATTTGAAGTGTCCTTAGTCTCCTAGTGGTTGGAGATTAGCTTATTTTTGTTATAAGGTTTGAAGGTCCTTTCAAAACTCCTTTCATCCAAATAATAAAAAAAATTGAGGATATGTGGCTTTGAAACCACTAATGGATTTTTAGCCAAATTTAATCATAGGTCTTAAATATCCAAGATCTTAAACAATGTCAATATTAGAGTATAAAATATATTTCACAATATCAATTAATATAACATTCATTAAAATAAAAATAATATGCATAAAAAAACTTATCATATTATTGCTCAAAAGTCTATACAAGCTTTGATATTATCATATTTGTTTTTCATACAATAAATGAAGCCTTGTCTAGAGTGCATAATAGGATTTATACATTTCTCTTCAAGGTTTCTATAATGTGTACCAAGGTTTCTACAGTGCAGTGAAAAGGGTCAATGGCCCCATACCCTAGGAATAATTTTTTTCCTTAAGAGTGTGTACAAGGAATTATCATTTAGAGGTAAACCCATGGCTAGTTTCTTAGCAATATACCTTAGTGGGATAGTTTTGGAAATCAAAGAGCGGTACTCACTAAGAAAACCCTTGTGACCAGTGATATTCTCCTTAAGCCTCTAGGAAGCCACATTCTAGAGCCTAGTTATTCTTATTTCTTCTCTACAGGTCTTTGGAAGAATGGAGAAAACTTCTAAGGAGACTAGCAATAAGGACATAGATCAAGGAGGAACATCTTCTCTAGATAGGGTTATGCGTAAGGGGTCAGCCCCAAAATGTATCTATAAAAATTTGTTGAATTAGTTTTAAAATCCAAGAAAATAATGTCTAAATGCATGTAGAAGGTTCACTATTAATAGGGGTAATGTTACCCAAGTTTTGTAGGTGATTTGGAGAGGAGATGACAATCCTCCAAGGGAGGTCCCAGGTTCAAATCTCCACCCTACCAAAAAGTTGAATTGGGTATCTAAAATCCAATTTATAATGTTGGTGCGGGCAGGGTCGGGTGTGACCTCCGGGTGACTTTGATGGTGTAGAACCCCCTGTTCGTGGTCTTTCAGACCAAGGCGACTCCACAAGGGGTTTTTCGCTTTAAAAAAAATAGGGGTAATTTTGGAAATTTAAAATTAAAATGGTCAAATTATTATAAAATTGGGGTGAATCAACCCAAAAAAATTGCACCCAATAATTTATGGCTAATGGGCCCTGGTCAAGGGTCCCAAATATTAGTCAATTCCAAATTTCAAAAATCCTAATTTTAGCAAATTTGGTGATAAATGGCCACTATGCATAACCCTACCTCTTGAAGTATGAGAGTATCATTCATGGGTAAAAGTATTTATGGGAGTTAATAACTCATAGAGGGAGAGCTTTGAATTACATCCAATAGAAGAGGAGGAAATCCCAATGTTGAGGATCCCACAACCTATCCTTCAAATAATATCAAAAGAAATACAAAACACTCTAGTTGGTAAATTTATAGGCATATGACAAAATTTGGATACACTCAAGAGTTGGGCGGATCAAAAATGAAAAGTGAAAGTAAGAATAGAACTTCATCCATATATACCTAGTCCAACAAAAGAATCAGAGTAGGATTGATTCAATCTAGAATAGATAGAGCCCTAGCTTTAGTAAGTTGGATATTAAATTCTCATGGTTATAGCTTGAAGACTTTGTCGAGAGTAATATCGGATCATAACTCTTTTTTGCTAGAATTTATGGAGGAAAAAAATAAAGAGGAATTCCTTTTAGATTTGAGTAGGGTTATGCATAACGGGTTGGACTCAAAATGTACTTGTAATTTTTTTTTGAATCCTAATACAAATTAAGGTGAATCATGGAGAATCCTAAGCAAATCAAATCGAGCATCTTCATACCAAAATTTGGGGTATTTGAAGCCCTAAAATATAAGGTCATATTTGGGGCCACTTTTGACCTATTAAATCATCTTATAACTTCATAAAAACACCACCATTAGATCAAGCTTGAAAAGAGCTTTCCAATGAGTACAAATATACCTATGTTTGGATATATATTATGGTGAATTGATCCTAAGAAAAAATTGGTCCTAAAAATTTTAGGCGAATGGGCCAACATCGAGGGTTCTCATATTCACCAATTTCTAATTTTTGAAATCCTAATATTCACCCAATTTATGAATATTCGCCATTGTGCATAACCCTGGATTTTAGGCTATGTGGTTTAGTCATCAGGATCTAGTAGGTTTGATTAATGAATGGTGTGCATCAAATGTGTATGGCACAAAGATGTTTCAAGAATCAAAGGAACTCAAAATCATAAAACGAAAATTGAAGAAATGGAATAGAGAAGAATTTTGTGATATATTTTAAATAAAGTGCTCCATTATGAAAGAGTTACATGAAATTGAAGAGAAAGAACAAAATGAGGGAATATCAAAGGAATTAAAAAATATGGAGAAAGATAGTTTGGTTGAATTTCATATTCTACTTGCTAGGGAAGAGACCTTTTGGCGACAAAAATAAATAACTTTATGGTTGAAGGATGGAGATAGAAATATAAAGTTTTTTCATGTCCACGTTGAAACATAGGAGTGCAAATCAGATCAAGGACATAAGATTGGAGATGGGTGAAGTTTTAAAGGACAAAATCTCTTTTTTCCAAAATTTATTTTCCAAATATAGATAGGAAGATACAAAAGATCTATTATTGAATATCCCTATCTTGATTTTTGAAGAAATGAAGGCTAGGATATTGATCCCTTTTTCATATGAAGAGATCAAGAATACAATATTTGGTATGGAGAAGGATAAGGCACCAGGAACAAATGGATTTTTGATAGACTTATTTTAGAAATATTGGTGTATAACAAGGAAATATATTTTAGATGCATTAAAGGAATTTCAATCTTCTGATTCTTTGCTCCAAGAATGGAATACAAATTTTATAGTTGTAATACAAAAGAAATATGATGCATGATATCTGAAGGATTTTAGAACCATAAGATTATCAACACTCTCTACAAAATGCTCACAAAAACTTTGGTTTATGGAATCAAAAGTTTCCTACCTTTTCTAATCTCTCTGCTTTAGGGTGGGTTTGGTTAGGGAAGAAAAATATTAGATGGAATAATCACTTTTCATGATATAATTCATTTAATATAGAAGAGAGGAGACCCATAAATATTTCTTAAATTAGATATGCATAAAGCCTATTATAGAGTATCATGGAATTTCCTTGATAAGGTTATGCATAAGTTTGGTTTTAGTGGCCAATGGAGACAATGGGTTAATATCTGTATTTCTTCAACAAAATTTTCAATCATTATAAATGGAAAATCTTGTGGTTTCTTTGGAATCCAAAGAGGTATAAGAAAAGGATACCCTCTATCCCCTTATAATTTTATTTTAATATCTGAATTATTAGGAATATCAATGAAAGCAACCACAACTATAGGTAGAATCAAAGGTATCAAACTAGTAAGGAGTTTAGAACTAGTTTCATGTTAGTAGTTTGTGGATGGCACTTCCATTACAGGAAAAAATACATGTAGAGAGGCAAGGTAAATCAAATATTTTCCATAAATATGAAATGGTATCAAAACAATTTATAAAATTTATTAAAAGCACTATCTATTTTGTGAACACAGAGAGATAGTTACTATTGAGGATTGCAAAAAATTTGGTTGTACTATTGCTAATATCCTATCCATTTACTTTGGCATACCACTTTTTTAGGATGCATGGAGGAAATATGGTCTCCGATGTTGTATAGGATTCAAAGGAAGTTTAATTGGTGGAAAGACAACCTCCTTAGCCAAGCAGGAAAAAAACAACTACTTCAAGCAACCTGACTAGAAAAATGCCAATTTATTATATCTCTATTTAAAATGCCCTCCAAGGTTATAAAGGGGATGGAGAAGTTATTTAAAATATTCCTATGTACTGGGGCTAAACACAAGCAAATATTTACTTTAGTGGCTTGGTATATATTTTACACTCCAAAGAAACTTGGTGGGTTAGTCCTAAAAAATTTACAGATCTTTAACAAAGCCTTAATATCAAAAACTGCATGGCAACTTTGCACAGAAGGAAGTTTGTTGTGGAAAAATATTATGAAAGTGAAGTACTTATAAAATCATATTCTTTTTTTTAGAAGTGAAATTTCTCCTAAATGATTAGACATATGGAATGCAAGGCTAAAAATGAGAATTTTTCTAAGGAGTAATATAAGATGCTAGGTAGGAGAAGAAAAGGAAGTTTTCTTTTGGGAAGATTCTTGGATCCTTCAAGAACCTATAATAAATAATCATGATTTTAGGAGTTTTAGGTTCCACTGGCAGCTAAATATGGGAAAAAAGTTAAGGATTATATATAATTTCTTCATGGTAGAAAGAAATGGAAATAACTTTCTTTATATTCAGATGAAGTTCATATTCAATAGGGTCTCCTAAATTTAAACAAGTTGAATAGGAGCTTCCAAATATACCAAATCAACAAGAAGGATTATTTGCTATGGAATCATTCTTCGAAAGAAATATTCTCAGTCAAATCAGTCTATGAAGCTCATATTCCCCCTAAAGAAGGAGCTTATCCAGTGAAGAAGGTTTGGTCCCATGATTTTGTGTCGAATATTGCTTGCTTTCTTTGGTTATGCCTTCAGAATAATACTTTAACAATAGATAATTTATTCAAAAGAGGGTTCCAAATGAAAAGTATATTTTCTTTGTATTATAAGGATGTTGAGTCATTAGACCACTTATTCAACCATTTTGAGGGTTCAAATAATTTTTTCTATGCTATAATGAACTCTCTTTAAATCAAGTGGAGCATGCCACAAACATTTAGAGATTTTTTAATCAATGGAGATCTCCCTTTGTAAGTGAGAGCCTGACAAGATTATGAAGCCTAATTCTCCTTCACTATATATGGGGTATATGGTGGAAAAGGAATAAATACATATTTAGGAATGGTATGAAGGATGAAGTATATATCTTTATATATATATATATATATATATTTAGGAATGGTATGAAGGATGAAGTATATATCTTTATATATATATATATATATATATTCAAAATAATCAAAGCTACTATTGAAGAAAATTTGCCCATTCTCCCAAAGGTTAAAGGGTATGAAAAAATAGAATAAGTAATTATTGTTGAAGGATGGATTATAAAACAATCCAAACCATGCATAATGGACTCAGTCCAAAAAAGAATGAATACAATATGGATGAAACCAAGACAAGGTTGAATAAAGCTTAACTTTGATGGGGTAGCCAAAGGAAATCCAGAAATAATAGGAGGAGGAGGAGCGATTAGAAATGATAAAGGATAAATTTTATGGGCTTATGCTGAGGATATGGAATTTAGACCAACCATATGGTAGAAGCCAAAGCTCTTTTTTTAGGATTTCAATAGTTATATGATAGATGTTATAGAAAATATATGGTCTAAGGGGACTCTCTAACCATTATTAGAGAATTGAAATTATAAAAAACAAAGAATAGGTTTATACTTAACATTATAAAGGAAACTTCAAGGATCCTAAAAGAGATGAGTGATGTTGTAATTGATCATATCTATATGGAAGGTAATCATATTTTTGATGTTATGGCCAATATGGGTGTGGATAGTGGTCAAAATAGAATTTGGGATGACAACATTCTATTGCCTTTACAAAGAATAGTTGCATTGGAGGCTGAAGTTCAACATGCTAGAATGAATAATATCAAAAATTTAATGAAGTGGGTTGTTAATTTTTATCAAGGTCATTGAGCTGAAAGATAATGCTTAATCTAAGTCTAGTCTATCTAGGTAGTATATTTGTAATTCATTTCTTTTTTTAGTGCATCTTTAGCATTCATTCCTAGGAGGAAATGTGTGTGATTTTTTCTAATATCTCTTTTGTTGGCCTAAGGTTTTTATTTTCCAATATAAAAAAGCCTATCTTGTAAAAGGGTTAGGGCCCATTTCAAAACCATATTTTTTCACCCAATAAAAAAAAAATACATGGAGCCTCATATCCATAATATAACCTTATAAGATATTTCTTCAATACTTGACTATTGCAATACTCATATATCTGATAGATTCATCCTTTCATATTCTATACATATGATAAAACTCTCATGTCTCTTGATGTTACATCTTGCCACATACATGTGACTCTTCACTTGTATAATTGGTACATACTCACTTGACTCTTGACTAACGTATATGACATAGTTGCACACCTTATTACATGACACTTGGACTCATCCTACACATTGACACATACTTTAGAAAAATTATAAATCATACACCCTAATCTAATAACTCACATACTAATATAATATTTACAATATGTACAATGGTACCATGGGAGTACTTTAGCATCTACCAAATATTGTAATACTCTCCAACAAATGAGAGGCTTAAGAAAATGGAAGAGTACTTAAACAAACAAGTACAATAATTATGACTTCATACTTCACAAGTACAACAAACAATTTCTTAATTACCTAAGTCCACAATTCTACTTACAACAACTTCCAATGGTCTTGTATTCACCATGAATAATAAGACAACAAGGTTTTTTATATAAACATAAAATTCCAATCTTAACAAGCTCCTCAATAGACCTTTAGTACCACAAATATATGCTTATATATTATCTCCAACACCTCCACTTTCTTATAATGGAATAATTTCTTAATTGGTTCTCTAAAACTTACAAATATGGAATAGCCAAAAATCCTAATGCTACCAAAAAACTACTTGCAAGATAATTTAAAATACCCATGTTGGAGTGCTACACAAACTTACTAAGAGTTTCTATCTATATATTTGAATACTTAGTTGAATTTCTTAAATATAAATTTAGATCTAGAACAATAACAAATTATGTCATTCACCAATATATTATGGTCAAATAAGAACCAATTAAATAATAGATTCCTTTATTAGAATATGGAAAGATATTATATACCAATGTAAGCACAACATTAATGATGGTAATCTTAAGGAAATATTCACTAAAGTCATATTACCTCCAATTAGAAAGTGCATAGATGGGAAATTGAACTTTGAAATTTTACATGATTCTATGCAATATGCTTAGGCCATATAAACGCTAAAAGAAAAAGAAGAATTATATAGACACCTAAAACATGTCATGTTGAAGGCGACTACTCATATGGAACATGCTACAAGACCATATGGAAGATCTTGGATAGACTCCAAGATAGAGCAGTGGTTCTAACCACTAAATTTGGGCTCCTTGGCCTAAACAGTTTGAATTGCAGTTGAGTCCTACGGTCGACATTCTAAACTATGGCTGAGACCTACGGTTTACAGTCTAGGCAGCAATTGTGACGTATGTGTTGTGGGCCAAACAAGGTGAATGGTTTCCTATTTTTGTCACATGCCCGTGCATTTAATTATCAACCCAGGGAGCTTCATAAACTTGTGAAGAGTCGGAATTAGGTTACTACAATACCACTGGAGGTGAATCTGCTAATCCTACATTTTGGGGGTGTTCTTGAAATGGTTTTTCAATCATTCCCGCACTCCTCAATGATTTACGTAAGAAGAACATAATTAAACCTATAGGAAATAAATCATGTATGCGTTCTTGAAAATAAATCTACTGCAAATGCTGGAACTAATAAACTAACAAACGTTCTTATGAAAGCAATAAACTAATTAAAATTAATAAATGAAAAGGAAATGGGGAAGAAATACTGGCTTGGAGTGGGCCTAGGCTCCAGCAGCTTCTTCCCGATCGAACACATGCTTAGAACTTCTAGAACTTTAATATATTCGTCAACACACTACAATTTATCTTTGTATGTCTAAATGGATCTTTATTTTATTTCTATATATTTCTCAGAACGATCTGCGTGTGTTTATATAACACACCCATAGAACTTTTGTTATAGAAGTAGTTACAACAGTCGATCTATCCTAGACTAAATCAAGACAGTCTGGTAAATGCAATCGACATCTGGCGTTCTGTTCTAATGGCGGTGTGTTCGTTGTTCGGTTCGTGCTTTGCCTGGCATCAGTAAGATGTTTCGATATGTTGGTGCAATCTCCAATTTAGCTCTGCATGACGCAGAGCTAGAACTGCACCAGCCACTACCATCCACGTCGTTCAAATCTGGTCAACGGGAAAAGAATCAGTGGCGCCTTCTGGTTGTGGGGAGGCGCTTGCCTTTTGCTAGCACCTTCCGACTGTGGGGAGGCGCTTGTATTTTGTTGGCACCTTCCGGTTGCAGGGAGGCACTCATCTTCGGTTGGCGCCTTTCGACTACAGGGAGGCACTCGTATTTAGTTGGCGCCTTCCAACTGCAGGGAGGTGCTCGTATTCAGTTGGTGCCTTTCGACTGCAGGGAGGCGCTCGTATTCTCTTCATTAACCCTCGATGAAATAAAGTGCCAGGTCCATCAAAAGGACCTCGACCATTCCAAATCTAACTAAATCAACTGCAATTCCACAAAACATACTAAAAACACACAAATTAGATAACACGCATAATTATATCAAATATCTATATAATCATTCATAAAAGTACGCAATCCTTATTATAAATCCGCATATTGATCAAAGAAATATGTACAAAATATGAGCATTTTTGGTGCTCATCATCCCCCCATGCCTAACATATGCCATGCCCTCATGGCATCCAAGTTGCAGGTAGCCCTCTGAATTTTCATCGTCGCCATCTCTTGGAGGATTTTGCTGCCCCTACGGCCCGAGTCTATATTTTCATGTTGGCATTTGAAGGTGTGGTTCACCTTTGCCTATGGGAAACTATGGCTGTCAATTGTCCTCTTCTTGTTCTGGCCGCTACTGGTGGTGGTCTAGCCAGCATTGTTCCTGTCGATTGAAATGCAGCTTCGGTAGCTTGCCAGAGGTCGACGTCTGGAGGTCTGACCACTGCCAGAGGGATATCCGAGTTATCCCCTCTGGAAGGCACTACTTGGGCCTTGTATAATCCGACCACTTTAGGGGTAAGCCCTGCATTCTCCTTTGCAATCGCAGCGGCCTCCAATTGTGGGCCATATACTCCCCACCATTCCAAGTACTTCCTCATCATGGAAGGCCGCCCTCGGGATGAACCATAGATGTCCCAAAATTGGTTGTCTTCTGTCGGATTGACGTAGATGCCAGAATCTCCTTTTACCCTCGAGGATGCCTTCCTGGCCTCCTTGGCTGCTTTCATTTCATTGTGCCACTGCTCAAAATATTTTTGCCTTTTGACGAATGGTTGCATGTCCCATTCATCCTCTTAAGAGTCGGTGAAGGTCACTTTTGCCTTCTGTCGAGCCGTCCTGGGCCTCTTTGCCTTGGCTTCTGTAGAAAATGTGGCGGCTTGGATAGGGGTCTCTCCTTTCTCCTTTGGGGACTTCTCCTTGCTCTGAAGGATCGGTTGTGCTGCTATCTCCGGGGGTGATCCTTCATTCGCCTGTCTACCTGGTGTCGACCCCTCAGGATCTTCTCCTTCTTCAGGCCTGGGGAGGTCCTCCTTATCCTCTAGTCTTATCTATTGTTGGAGACCTTCGTCCTACTCTGTGTCACTCAGGACAATGACAGGGGGCATGGTAGGACTTCTTTTATTTTCACCCCTAAAAATAGAGGAATCCTCCCCTACCTTCGGGCTGCTCTGTCGGGCGTCCGATCGAATCTCCCCGGAAGAGAATACTCGTTCGACGGATGTGGGAGAGTTCGTCGAAACTTCTTCTGCCCAATCAGTCTGAGTGGATGCCTCCTGTCTTGTTGTTCCTCTATCCTGGAGCATTTGATTTTCCTCCTGCAACTGCCAAACCAGCTGCTTGAGCTGAGCAATTCGCCTATCTCTTTCCTCCAATTCCCTTTTATGCTGGTTCTAGAAATCTTCCAGAATCTGCTGTGCCATCCAGCAATCGGTTTGCCATTCGAGCGCCTCCTCCAAGGCCGCATCGATCTGGTCGTTACTCCCAGAAGTTCCTTCATTCCGTGGGCTCCGGTTCATTAATTCTCGGAGGGTTTGGGCGGCAACGTCTATCTCCGGGTCACTCTGTCCTTCCTCTATCGAGAGGAATCATCACAGATGTTTCCTCCTGGGGATTGGTTCGTCCTCACCACCATCGAGTGGTGCTCCTTCCTCCTCATACTCGAGCACTGGGGAATGCTCTCTGTCCTCTATGTCTTCGAGCACCGGTGACTGCTCTGCTCCTCCTAGAAAATAGGGCAATGCCAATTGCTCGATGTTTGTTATCTCCTCTATAGGGGATGCTTCATCTTGCCCTAATTAGGCAACCGCATTGTGTTGCTCTATTTGGCCGCCATCTCCCTCTGCGTCGCGGTTCTATCCTTGTGCTTCTGCATGGTGGACCAATGTCGATATCAGCCCATGGTGGGCTAAGGCAGACGGTGCCCCCTTCTGGTACCGAGCCGCTTCATCTTTCAGAGCATTCGCCAGGTAGAAAGGTATGTTTAATTTCCTCCCATGCACTAGGTGATTGATGAAGTGCACATGATTAATGTGCGAGATGGGTATACTTTCCTGTGCATGTGAAAAATCGAGCAATCTGCTCGAACATCTTTCGCATATTCATGGGGAGACTATTTTTGAGTAACCCCTCCCTGTCTATCTGCACATTTCCTCATGGCAGTAGTATTTCGGCGTATAGTTTTAACACTCCGCCCTTGTATGTACATTCCCCCGTGAGAGGCAATCCAATCGCTTGTGAGATGAACTCAGGGGTGACTAGAATTTCCACCCCTCGTACTTGGGCCGCATCGCCCCTCAAAGAGGCGGTGAATTCTCTAGCTGCCTCCACGTCCTGGCCCTGACTGACCAGGGTGCAGTATTCGAGCCACCCCTCGGCTTCGAATTGGGTCTTCACTGCCCCTCTGATCCCATCAGTATCACTGGGTTCATTCTTCTTGATCGCGTGGTTCTTGGACCTTCCTCCCATGGTGCCTTCTGTTGCTATATATTTTTTTTGTCCTTCCTTCTTTAGGAAGGTGCCTTCTTATAGAAAAGATGCCTAACCCTAGCAGTTATGGAAGATGCCCTATCATTGGCACGCGATTTCGGCTATGGGGGGATACGATCTCTATGACGGCGATATCTTTTTTGGTACTGCGTATTTATAAATAATTATATAAACGATTTGATTTAGTATGCACGTACCTGATTCATCATTCCAGTCATCGTGGTAGCCGCTGATTTGCTGACTTGTGACATGAGGGAGGGGTATGGTCCTTTGATGCCACTCATTCATGCGATGCTTCGTTCCGCTCGAGGCATCCGGTAGATGTAAATGTTGCACGCGGGAGGCATTCTTTGGTACCTTTCCCATGTGGATGGTGTCCTTGTAGCACCTTTTCGACATTGTCGGTGCTCTTCTTCGAACGAATGCGCCTTTCGGTGCTACGAGGTGCCTCTGATTGGTGGGAGGCGCTTTTGCTTGCATGCATCTTCCCAATGTGGGAGGCGCCTCCTTCTGGTTCGTGCCTTCCCGATGTTGGAAGGCATTCATCTTGATGAATGTGCCTTCCTGATGTTGGAAGGCGTATTCGACTGGATGAATGCGCCTTCCTGATGTTGGAAGGCATCTCGGCTGGATGAATGCGCCTTCTTGATGTTGGAAGGCATATTCGACTGGATTTTTTTTTTTTTTAAAGACTTGGTGCCTTCCTACCATGGAAGGTGCCTACATATATATATATATATTTTTATTTTTAATAGAACTTTTGAATGGATGGAAGGCACTGTCTTCCGATTTGGCGCCTTCCGGATGCAGTAAGGTGCCTTCTTCTGGATGGGCACCTTTCGGGTGTAGTAAGGCGCCTTCTTGTGGACTTGGTGCCTTCTTTTGGATGTAGTAAGGTGCCTTCTTCTAGATGGGCACCTTTCGGGTGTAGTAAGGCGCCTTCTTGTGGACTTGGCGCCTTCTTCTGGATGTCGTAAGGCGCCTTCTTCTGGACTTGGCGCCTTCTGGGTGTAGTAAGGCGCCTTCTTCTGGACTTGGCGCCTTCTGGATGCAGTAAGGCGCCTTCTTCTGGATGGCGATTTGACTGGAAAAAGGGTGATCAAGCCTTCCTAGTTTTTCACGCTGCCCAGATTCTACCTACGAGCCGGTGTCGGAATGCTGAGCCGAATCAGGCCTGGTTTCCCAGATACCTATCCCTCGTGCTGTCAGGTCCTCCACCTACAAAAAGCAACCAAAAAATAAAGGAAAATAAAGGTAGTTAGACACGTTCCATGCCTGTTAGGCCCTGGATTAGGATGCCTATAGCTTGCATGCGGGCGTCGTCCCTACAAAAACACACATTACAAAAAAAAACTATATTAACTAAAAAATTTTGGGTGAGCACTTTCGTGCCCACCATTTCACCTGTGAGAGTTCGGTCCAGATCTAGCAAGATGGGGTCTCCCCCATGCCTACTCTGGATTCCACCTGTAACGTTTTAGACGTATTATAGGGGCGTAGTCGGTGGCCATTGACTGTGAACATGGTGTTGCTATCGTCAATTGTCTTAACACGCATCGCCCCATTCCTAATGAGCTCTGCCACCTCATACGGCCCCATCCACCTCTGCATAAGTTTGCCCTTCCTTTCTTGGAACCGGGAATCATACAACAGTACCCATTCCCCTACCTGGAACTTCTTCAGCTTGATGTGGTTATCATGCCACTTCTTTCTCTGCTTCTGTATAATCTCTGTCCTCTGCAAAGCATCCAGTCGGATTTTGTCCAGCTGATCTAGTTGGCGAATCCTCTATTTTTGAGCTTCGTCCAAGCTCAAATTTAATTCTGAAGCCATCCTCAGAGTTTTGATTTCGAACTCGATGGGCATCATCGCATTTTTTCCATAGACCAGTTGGAAAGGTGTGCATCCTGTGGTGGATTTCCACGTGGTGTTGTATGCCCAAACTGCCTCTGGCAACCGTGTGGCCCAATATTTCTTGTGTTGTTGCACGGTTTTGGTCAGGATGTTTTCTATCTCCTTGTTTGTCACTTCTACTTGCCCGTTCGCCTGCGGATGGTAGGGCATGGTTTTATTGTGCCAAACTCTATACTGCTCCATCAGCTCCTCAATCAATTTGGAGGTGAATTGGGGCCCTTGGTCTATTGTTATCTCCCGAGGAACCCCAAATCATGTGAAAATATGGGCAAATAAGAAATCGGTGACCGTTCTTTCCTTTGAGTCCCTTAATGCCTGCACTTCCACCCATTTGGTGACGTAATCCATGCAGACCAGAATAAACCTCCTTCCCATCGAAGGTGGATTAAATGGTCCCACGAAGTCCATGCCCCATTTATCGAAAGGTTCTAGGTGTACCTGGGGCTGCAGGGGCATTTCATCTCGGTGGGTTGGTCTACCCATCCTCTGGCACTCGTCACACTTGCTGGTATACGCTGTCGCGTCCTTGAACAGAGTGGGCCAAAAATACCCAACCTACAGGATTTTGTAGGCAGTTCGTTTCCCTACAAAGTGTCCTCCGCATGGCTCATCGTGACATGCCTTGAGCACTTCTGAAAACTCCTATTCTGCTATGCATCTTCTTATAATTTGGTCCCATCCTATTTTAAATAGGAGACCATCCATCCAAAGGAATGATGCGCTCTTCTCTATGACCGCCTACTTTTCTCGGTAGGAGAGAGCAGGTGAGGTCCTTCCGATGGCCAAGTAATTGGCTATGTCTGCATACCACGGAGTTTGTTCACTAATAGCGAACAGATGTTCATCCAAAAACTGATCTTCCACTGCTTGATGATCTGCTGGTATCAATCTGGACAGAAAATCTACCATGACATTGTCCTTGCCCGGTTTATCGACTATAGTGATGTCGAATTCCTGCAATAGCAATAGCCATCTGATAATTCTGCCACCAATGGTCGGCTTGCTCATCAGATACCTGATAGCCGCGTGGTCCGTATGGATGAAGACCTTGTATCCCGTTATATAGTGGTGGAATTTGTTTATTGCATGGACAACTACGAGGAATTATTTTTTTGTCACTGTATAGTTGAGCTCTGCTCCCGCCAAGTTTTTACTGACATAATAGATGGCATAAAATTCTTCATCATCTTTCTACCCGAGGACTGCTCCGATCGCACCGTTAGATGCATCGCAGTAAATATGGAACGGTATGGCCCAATTCGGTCCTCTCAAGACCGGTGTAGATATCAATTTTTCTTTCAACAATTGGAATGCTTCTTCGCAATCTCTCGTCCAATTGAACTCTACGTCCTTAGAAAGTAGGGTGTGCAGTGGTTTGGCAATCTTACTAAATTTGGCGATAAATCGTCGGTAGTACCCGGCTGATCCAAGGAAACTTCTTACCTCCTTCTGCATTTTGGGGCTAGGTAGGTCTCTGATGACCTCGATCTTCCTCTTGTCTACTTTTATTCCTTCCGCAGAGAGGTGGTGTCCCAACACGATGCCTTCCTGCATCATCATAAAACATTTTTCATTACTTAGGGACAAATGATTTTCCTTGCTCCTATCGAGCACTCTTTCCAGATTTGTCATTGCCTCCTCGAAGGTTTCTCCATAGGCGGTGAAGTCGTCCATGTATACTTCCACCCCGTCTCCTATCATATCAGAGAATATGCTAAGCACCGCCCTTTGAAAGGTGGTCGATGCGTTGCACAGTCCAAAAGGCAATACCTTATAGGCAAACGTTCCCCATGGACAGGTGAACGTTGTTTTATCTTGATCTTCTTCCCCTATCTGGATCTGGTTGTAACCACTGAAACCGTCCAGAAAGGAGAAGTATTTTCTTCCTGAGAGTGTGTCCAAGACCTGATCGATGAACGGGAGCGGGAAGTGGTCTTTCTTAGTCACCTTGTTCAACGCCCGGTAGTCCACACAGATCCGCCATTTCCCATTCTTTTTGGGGACCACCACTAATGGTGATACCCATTCACTTTCAAAAATCGGATATATGAATTCGGCAGCCAGAAGTTTGTGCAGTTCTTCTCTGACAATGTCTTTCATTGTTGGGTTCATCCTTCTCTGTGGCTGCCGACTAGGAGTTGCCTGGTCATCTAAATAAATCCGATGGGTACATATTTTCGGGCTGATGCCATGCATATCTACGTAGTCCCATGCAAATGCTTGCTGGTGTTTTACCAGAAGCTCTTCCAATTTTTCTAGCTGTGTGGGCGTCAACCTATTGTTGACGTTTAATATCCTCCCTGGCCCAACGTGTATTTGTCGGATGTGCTGATCTTGGGCGCCAATCAACGGTGATCCAGGTGTGGGGGTGGACGATTCTCCATGGAGAAACTCCATGATAGCACCATCCTCGTCCTCTTCTGCCACCTCCTCCAAGGTCATCATCGGCTGGATTATGGACAACTCCGTAGTTCCATGCTCGGTGATCCTGGGTTCTTCTATCGAGTCCATAGACTGAGCTGGCGGTGAAATGGTCAGCCTTTTGATATTTTGCCCATTGGAGATGGTCATTAGCCCATCCCGGCAGCTGATGTAAGCGTCAGCTGTTGCCAGCCATGGCCTCCCCAAAATGAGTGGGTAACCGCCCAGCCTGGTCTTGGTTTGCAAAACTAAAAAATTGGTTGGATATTCCCATGCACTGACTGTTACGATCACATCTTCCAACATCCCTTTCGGTGACACGGTTGATCGATCGGCTAACTGCAGCACTGTCATGGTTGGCTTCAGGTTCGTGAGCTGCAGCCTCTGCATGGTCTCTTGAGGCATCACGTTGATGGCTGCCCCGAGGTCAACCAATGTGTTGGACAGGGAATGTCCTCCAATTTTTATGGTCAGCACTGGGCTGCCTGGATCTGCATACTTCGGATGACGTGTTCCACCCATCATTAGATCTACCAGTTTACCCATGACGTTGATAGTTTGGGTAGCTTTTCATCTCGGTATCCTTAGACACATTTCTCTAATTGCCTTGGTGTAAATGGGGACATCTCGAATTGCTTGAAATAATGGGATTGTCACCGTGAGATTCTTCAAGCTCGACAAGATGTCAAATTTTGGCTGTGTTGTTTTTCTTTGTTCCTACAGCCGGCTAGGAAATGGAGCCTCCGCTCTCTCAAGTGCTTTTCCCTCTTCTACCAGAGGTGTCTCCTCTATTTCTTCCTCCTCTTCTACCAGTGGAGGTGTCTCTACTATTTCTTCCTCCTCTTCTACCAGAGGCGGTGTCTCTACTCCTAGTTGCCTACCTGATCTAAGCTGAATATTGTACATATGATACATCTCACCTTCTACGTTGTATGCCGGCTGATTTACTCTGTTGTTCGGGTTTGTTGTCGGTTGTGCTGGTAGCTGCATAGGTCTCGCTGCTGGCAATGTTGGTAAGTTCTGTTGGATGTGAGCAGGCGCTGCACTCTATGGAGTTTGATTCCATGCATTGTGGCCTCTCCACTGCTGCCTAGGATATGGATATGGCATCCATGGCTGCTGATTCGAAAATGCTACTGGGGGTGCGTTAGTCCAGGGTGATGGTCCCCACCACCCCATATTAGGTGGTTGAGGGGGTCCTTGGTGCATGTATGGCCCTCCCCCATATGATGGCATTCCGGTTGGTATATTCCCCATGGGGGCTGTGGCCAACTCTTCCTATTGCCTATGAAGTAGGCCTCCGTGCTCTCAGCCGCTTCCTGGTTACTGGGCAGTTGTGGGCACAATCGAGTTTTATGATTCAGCCTACAAACTACGCATACTATGACCTTGTTTTCTGGACATGCATTCTTTGCATGCCTTCCTCTACATTTTGGGCAGAAATAGGCTAATGCTACGTCATTTTCTTGTTTCTTCTTTTCTAACAGTAGCGTATCCATCTACAGTGCTAGAGATGAGAGCATTTCGCTCTTCAAATCCTCTAGCATGTTGCCTATTTCTATTTTGGTGACTGAAGCAGTCACCTTCATGGTCCTGGCGATGATTTTGCCTCGCCTTCTCGAGTAGTTTCGGCATAATTTTCGGATGTCATCCATAGCATGCTGATAGACATCACCTCCAGAGATCATGTTGAGAGCCTCCAGTGACTCATTGGTAAGTCCCCTCAAGAAGATGCTTTTGAGGGACTTATCAGATAGCTTCGAGTGAGGGGACCATTGAAGATTAAAGCTGAATCTCTCCCAATACTCCTCGAGAGACTCATCTTCTCTTTGTGTCATGCTCAGGACCTCCTCCCTGGAGTCTCTTGCTCTCCCAAAATCTTGATATTGCTCTAGAAAGAGCTTCTTCATCTGGTCCCAGGTGGTGATGTGTTTGTCTCCCAGACCGATGAACCATCGCAGAGCTGCATCGTCTAATGTAGAAGGAAATAATTTCAACTTCTGCGTGTTTGATTTGTAATCCACAGACCTGCACAAAACATCAAACTTGAATAAAAATAGGTCAGGGTCCTCAGTCGGGTGTCCTCTGAAGGACGGAAGGTGAGCAGGGGATATGTTTTTCATTTTGGTATCTCCTACTCCCTCCTCTATTGGGAAACTAAATCCAGATGAGACTTCATCGTTATCTACCATTTTTTCGAGAAATGTGGTTTCTAATGCAGCGTTTATGGCCTTTCGGTCATTTAAAACTTTTTGAGTCAATGCTCTAAGGTTGTCTGGCGAGATCGTCTGATCCTCCATAGCCTTCCACAATAGGGCTTCCTCTAGAGGAGTCCTATTAAACAGGGGATTTATGATGATTCGTTCGTCCCCTTGTTGATGGGATGAGGCGGCACTTTGCACAAAGTGTGGTTCCTCACTCCAATGGACTACTGGTAGGTCGGGCGAGTCTAACTCAAATCCAAAATGCTCGGCTGACTCAGGTCCTGATGGATTAGTTCTTATAAAGCGACCGTCAGGTCCTCTTCTTCTCGAAGAACTCATACAAGGTCAGATGGAAGGTTTTAGGGTATTGTAAGTAATCTAATTAAGACGCTTCCCCGACAACGGTGCCAAAATGTTGCGGGCCAAACAAGGTGAATGGTTTCCTATTTTTGTCACATGCCCGTGCATTTAATTATCAACCCAGGGAGCTTCGTAAACTTGCGAAGAGTCGAAATTAGGTTACTACAATACCACTGGAGGTGAATCTGCTAATCCTACATTTTGGGGGGTGTTCTTGAAATGGTTTGTCAATCATTCCCGCACTCCTCAATGATTTACGTAAGAAGAACATGAATTAAACCTACAAGAAATAAATCATGTACGCATTCCTAAAAATAAATCTACTGCAAATGCTGGAACTAATAAACTAACAAACGTTCTTATGAAAGCAATAAACTAATTAAAATTAATAAACAAAAAGGAAATGGGGAAGAAATACTGGCTTGGAGTGGGCCCAGGCTCCAGCAGCTTCTTCCCGATCGAACACGCGCTTAGAACTTCTGGAACTTTAATATATTCGTCAACACACTACAATTTATCTCTGTACGTCTAAATGGATCTTTATTTTATTTCTATATATTTCTCAGAACGATCTGCATGTGTTTATATAACACACCCACAGAACTTCTGTTATAGAAGTAGTTACAACAGTCGATCTGTCCCAGACTAAATCAAGACAGTCTGGTAAATGCAATCGACATCTGGCATTCTATTCTAATGGTGGCGTGTTCGTTGTTCGGTTCATGCTTTTCCTGGCATCAGTAAGACATTTTGATACGTTGGTGCAATCTCCAATTTAGCTCTGCATGATGCAGAGCTGGAACTGCACCAGTCGCTGTCGTCCACGTCGTTCAAATCTGGTCAACGGGCAAAGAATCAGTGGCGCCTTCTGGTTGTGGGGAGGCGCTTGCCTTTTGCTAGCGCCTTTCGACTATGGGGAGGCGCTTGTCTTTGGTTGGCGCCTTCCGGTTGCAGGGAGGCGCTCGTCTTCGGTTGGCGCCTTTCGACTGCAGGGAGGTGCTCGTATTCAGTTGGCGCCTTCCGACTGTAGGGAGGCACTCGTATTCAGTTGGCGCCTTCCGACTGCAGGGAGGCGCTCGTATTCTCTTCATTAACCCCCGATGAAATAAAGTGCCGGGTCCATCAAAAGGACCTCGACCGTTCCAAATCTAACTAAATCAACTGCAATTCCACAAAACATACTAAAAACACACAAATTAGATAACACGCATAATTATATCAAATATCTATATAATCATTCATAAAAGTACGCAATCCTTATTATACAGCCGCATATTGATCAAAGAAATATGTACAAAATATGAGCATTTCTGGTGCTCATCACTATGGTCTAAAATAAATTTTAGTTGGCCTTCATCTGAGCCAAATCGATTTGAATGGCCATTAGTTCTAGAAGAAGGTGGTTGAAGGACGAAATATTCTAGAGGCTTCCAATCCAACTATCCCAACCACCTCTTATTGTTCTTGGCTTCTCCATGAAGCCACCCCTAGCCCTTGGGTAGTCTTATAAGTACCCCTTAGAAATAGGGCAAAAGTATGAAGCAAGCATTGGATATTGAAGCAACGAAGCCTTGTCGAATTGTGGACTCACTTGAGTGCATTGAGAGGGAGTGTTGTTAATAAATTTTCAATCAATTGAGCATAATGATGAATTGTGCCATGGATGCCCTAAGGATCTATAATGCCAATAAATGCTAATTCAAGAAAACAGAGGCCCAATTGAGAAATTCAACCACCAAATTTGTCAGAGGACACTGAGGTGACCCTTGATCATCAATTTGACAAGGAGGATCAAGTCCATAGCCCTATAATTGGAGGGCAAAACTACTGAGTTGCTCACTGTGGCTGTCAGCTGTGGTTTATAGTGCATACCGCTCATCTGAGTTGTGGTTTGCAATAGGTATAATATCCCCTTACTATTCCTTTTACAGTGTTCTTATTTAGGTTATATTAGTCATTTTAATGGTTTATTTGGTAGTTTAGAGACTCTCATTGACCGTATTAGATATTTGAGTATATTTACTTCATTATAGCATTTAGAACATTAATGTCTTATTTCTATGCTTTCATGCTTTATTTCACATAAGTAGACCATTAGATAGTGAGTTGTATTATTCCTTTATATATATCTAAGAATATTTATCAATTTAACATAGGTTTAACACATTTTGTATGCTTTCTTGATTCTATATGTTCATAGCATCTTTATGTTCAATTTACTCAAAGGACCTCATCATGAGAGGTTACCAATGATTTTAATGCTTCTCTTTTGTTTCTTGACCATAGGGAATCAGGTCTAAAGGAGATTCAAGCATTAAATACCTTCCTCAATGCAAATAAGAGGGTCAACTCCACCCTAGGCAGTTCGTGTCACCTCGAATGGACTGAAACTCACATTTTCCCTTGAGAGAGATTTCACATGATTTCCTACTGTAATAAGAGTATCAAATTGGTATCCCTAAGAGGGATGTATTTGTAATCGGGATTGGCTCATTTAATGGAATAAAGTGTTCTTATTATTTCTCATTTTGTTTTCAATTTTGTATGTATTTCTTTTGTATCTCTTGTTTATATCACACAATAGGAAGCATAGGTGTGAGGCCGTTTTGGTGGTCACAAAAGGCGATCATGGTGGAAATCCACATTTCAAGTGATCTAACTGATTGTTCTTGTGTTTTTGTAATTATAGGTGCAAACCGCAGCTAACAAATATGGTCTCATTGTTGACCCGTAGCTGCAAGGCATAACCTATAGTCTAAATCATAGAACAGACCTGTGGTTTATAGCAGACAAATCAGACAGTAGAGGATAAAACATAGATCAGATGTGGACCTAAGGTAGGTCCCACTTTTCACCCTCTATAATTTTTTCTATCTCTGTGTTTTTCTAGAATACAAAATTTGCAATACAACTAGGAAAACAAAAAAAGGAAATGAACTAGGTCCTAGATTTGTATTCATTTTTACATCATTAAGGTGTTGCTATGAATAACGGACCTCTGAGTGTAGTATGCCCTAGAACACAACATTCTTGATAGTTTTTGTGTGTTAGTTTGGATGTTTGATGCCCAAGTAGTGGAAATTTGCATCATAGCTTGCATTGTCAAAAATCATGTAGGATATATCATGCATTTCTTAATATAAAACGTTTCTTTTTACATTACATGTAGGAAAAAATCATTCATGCTATATTATGCATTTTCATTTTATGCAAATTAAAACGAACCACACACACCACATTGCAATTAAATGCTAGTGAGTTGGGAGTGACATCCAACCACTAGTAGGGTCCAATGACGGTGGTAGTTATTTCCATCCGTTGGCCCAACTCCCACATACCTATTATTCTAGACCAAGGCCGGGCCTAAGAACCTTTCATACCCTAGAAAATTTGCATGTATTTTCTTCGAAGGGTATAATGCTGACTGGGGAAAATGGGTGAGGGACTGGTAGGACTAGTGCTCCTTGTTCGAGTGTGGAGTTTCATTGCCACACACAGGGGATTTACGCGACCTGGATTCACACCCAGGTTGTCGAGCTATGAGGATACCAGTGAAAGCCAATTTAAAATAAGAATATCATCCAACAAATTTTTACAAAACATGATAAGGATTTTCTTTACTAATAAAACAAATTTAAAACAACATCAAACAATTTAGGGCTCTCTTTTAAAAATTTAATACAAGATAATCACCATTGTATACCTTGTTTGCTTAACAAAGAATAAATCTAGACACTAGGTGCACCATGGTGGAGACACAGGGTGGTCAGAAAAGGCATAAGCCTTATGCCATCGACCAAATTCTAATAGATTCACAACAACACATGTCGAATCCTCACCCACATGCACTTCCTAAATGTCATTCGACGAGCATTAGAGGAGATAATTCGACACAAGGGGAACATTTTGAGCATACCCCTGATAGAGGAGCTTCTATGCATTCCTATAGACACATAATAGAGCATGGAACCTCTTAGCATGAGGGTGTTCCACTCGAAAGCCATTACTAGGATCACATTGCATGTGTGTCCACAGGATCGACCGAAGAGTATGTTATACAGGGGTCCAAGTTGGTACCCCTACATCATAGGTCTACAAGTGGATCCATGGCTCCACCTTTGGAGTACATACATTATTGAAACCCGCCCACTCATGGGCATGCAAATAGGGCTACCACTGAGCATAGGCCTGTGTAGAATCCTGCATATAGTGAACCTTAAAATATTACTATTGATATGGATAAGGTGGAAGCCAATGGAACACCACCACACGAGCGATGGAGATATAGATAGTTGGATGGCTTAGGTAGCATCCTTGAGTAGCTATAATATAGGCCTTCGACTCCACCCACATGTGCTCTGAGTGATCCTAGTGGGGGTTCTATTAGGACTACTAGAGAGCATGGGGAGGCTTCTAAGCACCCTCATGTGACACCCCCACTATCCATGCATGGTGGCACAGAGCAAAAAGCATAGAGCTCAGCAGGATGCCAATGTTATCTTTACAGACAAAGGCAAAAGCATCGTAAATAAGTCATATGGGTACAGAATCCATAAGGTCACTCACATAGAGCATGCATACTAGAGGCTTGTTATGTTCGATCAACTTAATATATAAAATAGACTGGTATCTGAGTAGTGAAGATAGCTCCTCCAAGATCAATTGGAGGATACTCACCTAGAGATGCAACACATCGAAGATGATAATATTCAGGCATAGAGGCTCATCAGACAAAGGCTATATAAGTAATGCATGCATGAGGAATACATCCTTACTCAAAAGGAGCACATAGAGAAGGAAGATAGGCTATCCAGGGCTGGTCTATACACTCATGTGGAGAATAGAGAGCACATTCAGAGAAAGGTTTTTTCACAATCTGATGTGCAGTAGGAGTGCATATACGCTCACACTCATATTAGTGCCCAACAAAGAGAATGGCCACCATCATTCGTACATGAGACGTAACAACAATATGAGGAAGGATAGGGAGAAGGAAACAATCAAGAGTATCCTAAAGACTTCCAAGTTGAGGAGGAGGAAGAACAATGACCTCCACCTTGACAGAGGAAGAATGTACCTCCAATACTGCCCTCGCATCAACTCAGGGAGGAGGACTTATTATCCTCGCAGTCCTATAAGGCCTCAGCTGAGAAGGTAAAAGCAATTTAGAGGTAAGGTGCAGATCTTCAAAAGCTAAAATTAAGAAAGATTCATAATGACCCTTTGGACCCCTCGATACCTACTCCAGCATACCCTGAGCATTTTTTTATGCCCGGGTTAGACAAATTTAAAGGTGACGAATATTCACAGGAGCATGCCATAAGATTTTTGGATGTCTATTTCCAAATTGTAAGCAATAATACCTTTATTTTGCACACATTCATCACAACCCTCTCAGGCCCAACCCGAGAGTGGTTCAATCAAAAAAAGAAGCACAAAATTAATAGTTTTGAGCAACTAGCTAATGCTTTCCTTGAATGCTTTTCTTTTAGCATCAAGAAACATGCTAACCTTTTCAATTTGGCTACGCTAGCTCAGAACAATGACAAGCCAATTGAAAAATACAGAAATAGGTGGAGAATATTTATGGAAAAGCTACCATTCCCTATTCCTGCTATGGAACTGACCCGAATATTCACCAATAGTTGTGCCAAGAACATCTCATTGCTATTGCAACTATAGCAGTATCCAACATTCAAGGAAGATTTGGCGCAATCCAAAGTAATTGAGGACATCAAGTTGCAAGAGGGCAACTTGAAGCTTAAGAATAGGAAATAGGGGCCTAATAAGAGCTCCAAAAAATAGAAGGGCAAGTAGGCCCATGTAAATCAGGTGGTGCTAAACCTCCAAAGAGAGGATAAAGGGCATCAAAAGCAGAATTATCAAGCCCATACTCCTCCTACGTAGTACAAAAAGCTTAATAATGACTATAAGAGAAAAAAAGAACAATGCCCACCTCACCAATTGACACCTCTAACAAAATAATTGAAATCAATATTCCATCAGTTATGCAAGGCTAAGGTGATCAGATTTCCCAAGGTTAAGTTGGTCAATCCGAATCAACCCAAGTCGAAGGGGTATCAAGATGACTTATTTTGCATCTTCCATCATGCAAAGGGCCATGACATCGAAGTATGTTGGTCCTTAAAACATATTATGCAAAAAATGATTGAAAAGGGTGAACTTTTAATACCAAATAATACACTGGTTCCAAAAAACTATAACATGGGGATTTACAAAAATTCGTTACCAAACCATGAGGCACCGCACAACAACATTGGCCAGGTCAACCAAGTGCATGTTGAACCACCTACCCAGGGGTTTGTAGGCATGGTGAATGTTGTCACTAGACATAGGATATATGAGCAGTCGAATCAACCTAATGCTCCCATTAGGATACAATCTATTTTGAATCAATGGCCAACACAAAATATTCCAGGTCCACCAACGAGACCGGTGGTGACCATACAGAGCAGGTTGGTTCAAAACCTGTAGATAGCTCCTGCAAAGATATCTATATATGAATTTATATAGCAGTACCCCAGGAACAGGGAGACTCATGGAAATTCTAAGGTTCATAGAATTACAGTCTCAAGATGCTCAAGAATTTACCAATTTTGTGGGACATGTACAACAGTGCTGAGAGCCCATGATCCAATTTTATGATCATGAAATTAAGATGGTTCCCACAGATATAGTTGAACCACCATTGCATATCATTGTGTGCATCAATCATGTTCCATTCAAGAGGGTCTTGATCGATACTATTTCATCGATAAATATAATAACGACCAAGGCATTGAATCATCTAAAGCTACCAAAGTCACATATTGTGCCCACCACCTTCATGTTGAGAGTGTTTAATGATACCCTATTCTTGATAGTTGGCACCATAATCCTACCTATTTAGGTAGGCCTAAAGACCATATTTGTGTTGTGTCATGTGATCGAGAGCACTACGCAATATAACTTCCTACTCGAGAGGCCTTGGATTCATGAAGTGTGTTGCATTCCCTTTATATTACACCAATGTGTAAAATATCTGCATGAGGGACGAGTTCACATAGTGTCATCAGACAAAGAACCTTTCAAGGTTGTGAACCTAGAATATTTTCCTAGGGGTTTTATCCTCCCATCAATGCACCTGGATGTTTAGCCTGCATCATCGATTAAAAATCCAGGAGGTAAACCAACAATATGTGCTCAACCATCGATATTTGTATCACATAGATCTGAGTGCACTACTGCTACTTCACTAAAATTGACTACATCAGTGATGCTTTGGGATGATAGGAAGTTAAGGGTAAAAATGGGAAAAAAATAGAAGAGACGTGTGCCCAAACCAGTCATCGATGGGGATCCTATCTCCATGGAAGTGGAGGAAGCCAAAGACATAGTCAAGGAGGTACCTCAACCTGCCTCACCTGCATCATTAGTAGGGTCATCCACATCGTGGGTGACTATACATGTCACCAACACAAGTTTAGGTGAGTATATTGTGTAGAATGTAACCTTCAGACCGATTCTAGAGACTACATAAGAGATGGGCTGACTGCACATTCATCATTTTCTTGTTGGATCGGTGGTGCCATTGGGAGAGCCACCCAATCAGACTAACTTCATCTACACTAGGCTGGATCAAATTCCAACATGAATGTCCATGGATGAAGATGGTGATGAATCTTTCATAGTAAATGTTTGTTATTTATCCAACCTAGAGTACTCCATGCATATTTTTAAGTTATATCACTAGCATGGGTACGGACTTGGCCTGTTTGAACAAGGATGTACGATTTCACTTGAGCTACGTTATCAGCTAGCAACTGATAAGTTTAGGCTAAGGTTGTAGATAAAAGGATAATATGACTTGCTTGTAGCATCCTTAGATTTCTTATACCTTAGTCTAGGGGACGATGTGGACTTCAACCCATATCATCCTAATCCTTCCAACTTCTGGAGGACTAACACGATGGCATCTATCATCATTTCTAAGCCATTTTAAGAGCATCATAAAGGAATATTAGAGTAGAATGACATAGAACAGAACCCAAGAGGTCACCTAGGTCATCAAATCCATGATGCAACCAACAAAATAGGTGTGGAGGGGCATAACCCCATAGTTTTAGGTGATATCAAGTGAGGAGACCTCTACAACGATGATGGAGAGAAGTCCACCTCTGAGATAAGTGGATCATGTTATGATATCAACAACAAATACTCAAACGATCAATCTAAGGATGAAGTTGAGGAGGGCTATTTAAAGGCTTTTTATGCACGTCACCTATTGCCTATAGATTCGATACATGTTACTGAAAATATTCTTCCTAGCCTTGATCATTTAGGGGAAGAAGTAGAGCCAGTTTTCTTGTCATTGTCATACATACGGACTAATTATCTTATTTTTTTGGACATTGATGATAGCGACGAGGAAGTAAGATTCATGGGACCACACTTACTAGAATTTTCCCCACTTGTAGGGGAAAATGAAGGATTGTATTATGGTAGTGATGAAGAGGATGAAATGAAGAGAGCCTATGTAGGAATTCTTACCTACGTCATCGCAATGCACCGTATACGATCGAGGATATGTGAAGAGAAATCAATATTGACCCTCACCTTAGGGGAATACCACCAAACTTTAATGTGATTTACCACATGTTGTTTCCCCATCCGTCCACCTACATGGATCTCCATGAGATGAATGATCCCATATTGCAACCAGTGCATAGAGAGGATCTAGTATTTCACAATTCTCATAGAGAGGACCCATTTGTTCCTGTGCCATTAGAGCCAGATCTCGAGTATGAGAGCTACATTGGCAATGTAGAGGTTTTTCCATATGGTATTGGAGATCAATTCTATTGCATCAATATGGTATTTATTGATTTGACCACCTGACTCTGTAATCTAGGAGATTCGTCCAAACTATTGTATCTCAATGTAGATGCTATCGATTGGAATTGCACTAACTCACCTATTGAGCCTAAATATTTCTTCCCTAATTAAGAAATGTTGGAACCATTTCATTTTGTGCTAGGCTATGCATATGATTTCTATCATGCCAAAAATTCTTCCAACATGGAACCTATCAACCCGACTGATGACATCCATTTGATTCCTACGCCTCATCATCTTGAGAAGGGATCACACATGTCAGTAGAGGAAACATTTGATGTGGATATTAGTAATGATCCCACTAATCCAAGGAAGGTTAAATTTAGAGAGAGTCTCACTCCCGATGAGTGCACCACACTCATCCCTCTACTGGAAGAGATACCTAATATTTTCTCTTGGAAATACAAGGATATGCCAGGTCTAGACCTAAAATTGGCTACGCATAACCTTTCTCTAGATCTAACGAAGAAGCTGATCAAGCAGAAGCTTAGAAATATACATCCATTAGTAGCCTTAATGGTGAAATATGAGCTACAAAAGCTTTTGGATGTAGAATTTGTAATCTCCATCGACTATCCGAAATGAGTATCCAATATGGTACCCGTAGGAAAACTTGATGGAAGAATCCATATTTGTATGGATTTTATAGACCTAAATAAGGCAACACCCAAAGATTCATTTCCATTGACCAATATTGATGCTCTTGTAGATGTAACTACAGGTCACAAAATGATCTCCTTAATGGAAAGTTTTGTTGGTTACAATAAAATTCGGATTAAACCCAAAGACCAGAATAAAATTACGTTTATAACACCATGGGGAACATTTTGCTATAAATTTATGCCATTTGGCCTCAAAAATGCTGGTTCCACATATCAGCGGGCCATGACATACATTTTTCATGACTACATGCATAAGATTTTAGAATATTATATTGATGACTTGTTGGCTAAGTCATTATTGTGGGAAGAGCATGCTGAGGTATTAAGAAAAGTCTTTGATCTCTTGATAGAGCACAATGTCAGGTTTAATCCTAAGAAGTGTGTATTTGGCGTAACTTCTAGAAAACTCTTAGGATTCATCATTTATAAATGAGGCATCGAATTCGACCCAGCTAATGTCAAGGCTATCTTAGAGATGCATCCTCTCTCCAATATTAAAGAGTTAAGAAAACTTTAGGGAAAAGTAGCATCGATAAAGCGATTCATCACTCAGTTATCAGATAAATATTGACCCATGAATCGAATGGTATATAATGGGGTCCCATTCAACTGGGATGAGGACTGTTGAGCAACTTTCACTGAAATAAAGCAATACCTGGTGACACTGCCAATGCTATCTCCACTAAGGCTAGAGGTACATTTTCTATTATATATCAACAATTGAATTTGCATTGAGAACTATGTTAGCCCAAAAGAATGTGCAAGGTAAAGAACAGACCATATGTTATATTAGTCGAACCTTGGTGAGCTATGAGCTCGGGTATGCATATGTGGAGAAACTATGTTTAGTAGTAGTGTTCACTACCAAGAAATTGTGACACTATATGCTAAGGAAAATGGCATATGTTATATCCAAATAAAATCCTTTGCAATACATGATGAGTAAGACGTATCACAATACATGTACTACAAAGTGGATCATGCTACTGACATAATTCAATTTGGAATTCATAAGCCAAAAGTCCATTAAGGGACAAGTCATACCTAATCAACTAGATGAGGCACAACTATCAAACAGTAGGCCTCTAACCATTGAGCTTCCAAAAAATGTAGTCTTTATCATATTCGAAGCTCCCAAACTTGAAGAACCAAAGAATAATGATAATATGAATCTGTTATTTGATGTTTTGAAGTGCGAGCAGGAGGTTGTGGGGGAATAGTGTTTTTCACATCACAACGAGCTCCAATGCTATTGTCATTTAAATTAGAATTTATGTGCACCAACAAAAATGTTGAGTATGAACCCCTACTTTTGGGTCTCCACACAGCCATTGCCATAAATATTAAAATATTAAACATCTTTGGAAACTCCTTGCTCATAGTAAACCAAGTTAAAGGGCTCTTTTAGTGTCGATGTCCCATATTGAAAGCTTATAAGGATCTTGTTGCTACATATCTGGCTAAATTGGAATGGTATGACATCAAGGTAATCCCTCGTTCGTCGAATAGGTTCACAGACACCATGGCCTCTTTAGGATATTTGATCCCTCATAATATATATGCGGACTTAACTACCATCCATGTCAAGATGCCCTTGCATCCTATAGCAGAGTGTGAATCCTTTGATAATAAAATGTCAATCAACATGATTAGCATGGAACCAAAAGATGAATGGTTTTGCAGAGCTGAATACTTTCTAAAGAAGGCACCCTGGGGGGCATTAACCTGTCATATTCTAATGGGGAGTGGTACTACCATTCACCACAAGGTTGTTTTCTAGTCTGCATTTACAAAAGTAAATATGCAGGGGGAGCAAGTCGTCTTGGCAGTCAAAGCTGAGGCTTGTCAGAGCTAGATGTCACAAATCTAAGACTTCTTAAAATTGGTATAATCCTAGAGATATTATCGTGTGCTGCAAAATGCACTATCAATCAGAAAGTGACTAAATATGTCTTTATAGGAGATGTTAATATCCTACTATAAAATATACTAAACAACACACTCTCAACTTAAATAAACACACTCACACATTTGCTTGGAAATAAACTCACAAAAACATTATAACAATATTCAGAATTAAATGCATATGATAACAAAAATTACTTAAAAGGAACAATATCACAATAGATAGAATCGCAGGCCTCTTCGATGGGGTAACCTCCTTCAACACTTCATTAATTTGCAAAAAATATGATTACATTGGTGCCTTTTCGGGTATTTAAAGAGTTTCCTTCCAAGGTTGGCTTACATGCAAAATGCCACCTGGATTACATGTATAATGCCACCCGAATTACATGCATAGTGCCAATTTGAATTACATGAAAAATGCCACTCGAATTACATGCATAATGCCACATGAATTACATGCACAATGCCACCTTACCTAACCTATCTACCATGTGTTACATAGAAAAGGGTGCCATTTGTCATAGGCACTACCTAAGCTAAAATTTAGAACATTACAAAATATTAATCATGGGTAATACCCACGTTCACTAGGAATTATTACATCAAGGAAGTTATTACATTAAGGGTTAGGATGAGATCCTAACTTGCCCTTCTCCTTGAAGAAGATTTGTACTCAAGGCTGAAAATGAGGAAACTATTGCTAGAGTTGATGGAGAGACTCCCATGTAGCATCCTTAGGTTGAAGCCCACGCCACTGAACAAGGACCTCTATAATGGTATGGTTGTGCAGAGTCTGAGTTCGACGATCTAGCATCTTCTCAGGTGCAAGTAATATGGAGCCTTCTTCATCCAATTTGGGAAGTATTGATTGAACTTGTACCTTTGTGCCCACAAATTTCTTGAGAAGGGAAACATGAAAAACAGGGTGGAGCTTGGAAGTGGGGGGAAGAGCCAATTTGTAAGCTGGAGGGCCAATCCATTGTAGAACTTGATAAGGACCATAGAATTTTGGAGCGAGCTTCTGACACCTACAAAGTTGTAGGGATGATTGTTTGTATGGCTGTAAGTGAAGGAAGACCATATCACCCACATCAAAACTATGATCAGAATGATGCTGATCAACTTGTTGGCACATCCAATTTTGGGCCATGTTCAAATTTTGCTTGAGTTTGTGGAGGACCTCGGTGTGTTGACTCAGAGCATTGTCAATGGCTTGGACCTTGGAGCTGCCCGAAGGAGAAATGCATGAGTGGAGGGCACCCGTAAACTACCTCAAACGGTGTGAGTTTGGTGGTGGTATGATAAGAAGTGTTGTACCACCATTCGGCCAAGGAAAGCAATTTTTCCCAATGAGTAGGATGATCGGAGGCAAAGCAATGAAGGTAGGTTTCCAAGCATTTATTAACAACCTATGTTTGACCATCCATTTGTGGATGGTAGGCTAAACTCATTTTGAGTTGAGTCCCCTGCAACTTAAACAACTCTTGCCAAAAATTGCTAGTAAAGGTGGGATCACGATCAGATACAATAGAGGTTGGCATGCCATGAAGGTGAAATATGGAGTCAAGAAAAATTTGTGCAATAGTGGATATTGTATAAGGATGGGCTAGTGTACAAAAGTGAGCATACTTTGAAAGGTGGTCCATTACTACAAAAATAACTGACTTGCCTCTAGATTTAGGTAGCCCTTTTATGAAGTCCATGGAGATGTTAGTCCACACCTGCTCTGGGATGGAAAATGGTTGAAGAGTGCCCAAAGAGTGTACTATTTCCCCTTTCATCCTTTGACATGTGTTGCAGTCATCTACAAAAGAGCCAATGTCATGTTTCATGCTTTTCCAAAAGAAGGTGCGCTTGAGTCACTCATAAGTTTTTAGGAACCCTGAATGGCCAGCAGATGGATTAGCATGTGATTCCTTAATGAAAAGCTCTCGAAGTGGGGACTTAGGAGGAAGAACCAGGCATTGATGGTAACGTAGATCCTGGCCATCCCAACTATATCCTGGTGTAGACTCTAGATCATCCATAAGTGAAGTAACCAAGTCTTTCAAATCTACATCCTAAAGTATTTCTTGATGTAAGGGCTCAATCCATTGGGGAAATGGTGCAAAAATGGCACACAACATACTAAGGGTCTCAAATTAGCAAGAGAGAGCATCCACCACAAGATTCTCCTTTCCTTTTTTGTACGTGATGTCATAATCATAGCCCATGAGTTTTGATACCCACTTTTGTTGCTCGGGGGTGGCAACCCATTGTTCTAGAAAGTATTTCAGACACTGGTGGTCAATTTTTATGGAGAAATGGTGCCCAATAAGGTAAGGTCACCAATGCAGGACTACATGTATATTGCCAACATTTCCTTGGCATATGTGGATTTCCCTAAATTATGATCATATAGGGATTTTTTGGTAAAATCCAAAGGGTTTCCTTCTTGCATCAATACCACCCCAATACCATGACCAGAAGCGTCACTTTCAATGACAAATTTTTTAGAGAAGTTTGGCATGGCTAAAATTGGAGTGGTGGTCATGGCATGCTTGAGTTCCAGGAATGCTTGCTCAGTCAGCCTTGTCCAAGTAAAATAATCCTTCTTCAACATGGAGGTGATGGGGGTGGCTATCTTTCCATAATTACAGACAAATTTATGGTAATATCCTATAAGCCCTAAAAATCCTTGAAGTCCCTTGAGAGTGCAAGGTTTCGGCCATTCTAGGACTGCTTAGATCTTCTTAGGGTCAACCTTGACACCATCCTTTGAGACAATGTGTCCCAGATACTCCACTTCAGTCAAACCAAAGGAACACTTGGATCTTTTTGTGAATAGTTGATGGTCAGCCAATAGTTGTAGGGTTTGATCTACATGCTTGAGATGCTCTTCCCATGTGTGACTATAAATCAAGATGTCATCGAAGAACACAAGGATGAACTTTCACAAAAAATGGCAAAAGATGTTGTTCATCAGGCTTTGAAATGTGGAAGGAGCATTTGTGAGACCAAATGGCATTACCAAGAATTCATAATGACCTTCATGAGTGCGAAAAGTAGTTTTAGGAATATCTTCATCCTTGAGTCGGATCTGATGGTACCTAGAGCAAAGGTCTAGCTTGGTGAAGTACATGGTCCCATGTAATTCATCTAGTAATTCATCAACCACAAGGATAGAAAATTTATCCTTGATAGTTATCTTGTTGAGTTCTCGATAGTCAATACACAGTCGCCAGGAGCCATCCTTCTTGAGGACCAGTAAGACTGGTGCAGAGTAGGGACTAGTACTAGGCCGAATGATACTTGCCTTGAGTAATTCTCGTATCATTTTCTCAATATCCAACTTCATGGCATGAGGGTACCTGTATGGTCTAATATTGGGAGGTGCACTATCCAGCAATAATGGAATGGCATGGTCGTGAGAGCGATGCGGTGGTAGTGTAGTTGGTTCCAAAAATATGGCCTCATGTTTGTGGAGAATCTATTGCAGGTCTGATGGGGTTTCACTCATTTTAGATGTGGATGGTTGGATGGATAATAGTTGTGCAATGACCCCACATGATGATTTCTTTAGCAATTTATACATGCCATTTGAACTAATAATTTGAGGTGTTCATGCTAGGGAGCCCTTGATGATGTGTGTTTGTCCATTTTAGGAGAACTGCATCCAAATTTTGGCAAAGTTCCAACTGATAGTGCCAAATGTACTCAACCATTGAGATCCCAAAACAATATCACATCTGCCCAACTGGAGGGTAAACATGTCCTGCTTGAGTTCATAGTCCCCTATCTTGATTTTAACATTGCAACATTTTTCTTTACAAGTTAAGGTTCCCCCACTGGCTACTATGACCTCAAAGGAATTACAAGTGTGGATATAGCAATTTTTTTGCTGAGCAACTCTAGGGTCAATGAAGTTGTGCATGCTTCCTGAATCCATAAGGATGGAAAGACGTTGGCCCTTGAAAAATCTCGCAACCTTCATGGTTTGTGGAGTAGTAATGCCTACAAGATCATGGACTGTAATTGCTTTCTCAGGTTCCTATTTCACTTCTTCTTGTGAAGAAGGTGTTTTTAGAGGGTCCTCATCCTCATCACTCGCAGTCAGAGTTATCAGGTTCTTCAACATCTATAAAGAACATTTTTTTGTGTGCACACTTATGCCATTTAAAAAACTTTTCATCACAATTGTAGCATAATCCTTGGGCACGACATGCATCCATCTCTTCTGTGGTTAGGCACTTTGGTGCAATAGGTTTTTTATCAACTGGATTTTGGTATCGAGGAGTACATGAAGGTCTATTTTGAGGAAACTTTGATGGGTGCCTTTGGGCAGAGAGTTTAGATTTGGCCAAATGGGCCAAACTGATAGCTTCCATCATAGTTTATGGTTTCAACATTCTTACTTTCGCTTGGAGTTCCACCTTCAACCCACTGATATAACAACTTTGGAAGAACCCTTCATTCAATCCTCTTGTCTTATTGGCCAATTTTTCAAATTGAGCTTGGTATTCACGGACTGACCCTATTTGTTGTAGTTTGGTCAAGGCCCTTGTAAAGTCCTCATACTCACTAGGACCAAATCGAGTGAGTAGTTGGGATTCAAAATTCTCCCAAGAGAGATTTGGGTTGGCAATACGTAACCATTGAAACCAGTGTAGAGCCTCATATTCCAAGTTAAAGGAAGCCATCTAGACTCGATGAAATATGGGGACATTATGAAGTCTAAATAATTGATCAACCCTACATAGCCACCCATCAACATCCTTCCCACTAAATTTGGGAAAGTCCAATTTGGGCATTTTAAAGGATGGATCATGGTCATGATTCCTTGCAGAACCCTCAACTTGGTGTTCTATTTTGGGTGGTCCTCTTTTTAGTTTGCTATCTACTTCTATTAGTGCTTCTTCTAAGCAGTTACTGGTGGCCTCATCCTCTAGGTGAAGACTGTGGACTTCTTCCCTTATGGAGTGAAAAGCCGAGTGCAAGTTATCAATGGATTTTTTTAAGGATTCCAAGTGGTCTAGTTATTTTTTATGTCCACGGGTACCCTGGGCCATTTTGAAACCTTTTGTGACCAGTTACTAAAAATAGAATTTTTTAGGACTTACTATTTTTAGTAAGTGCCAAAAAAAGTGCTTGGGTGCTATATATCAAAACGATCAGCTCAAAGAGGTGGTCACAATGAGCTATATCTCTCAACACTACTTTTTTTTGTATCTCCTATTTTGCTGAGTCTAACGGTGTTTACATTTTTTGATTTTGAGCTATAGAGCAAAAGTTGGGTACTTGAGCACTATCTATAACTGGCCTCGTGTCATGCTCTCATTGGTTGGCCCAGTCCTAAAAATTTCTTGAACACTACTGACCTCATTAGCCCCAATATTCTCTGTATTTTGTAGGTGACTATTATGACAGTTCTGTTCTGACCCTAAAAACTATAAATTCTGCCCTGACTGTGCTGACCTCTTTGACCTGACTGACCTGACTATCACTGCCACTATAAATTTGATTGTTATTATCCAGACTGTCAACTTAAGTGTCACCCTCGTGGTCTATCCTAAATGCATGTCCTTTATGTTATTTTTTTAGTAGAGGACTCCTTTCTCATATGCTCACTTTTGGGGATTTGAAATGCAGGTTTACAAATATGGAGGTTTGGTTTTCTTTTTTTTTATTTGCATTTTTTATAGGTTGAAGTTTTAACAGAACCATGGAATTCTAGGTAAAGGAGTATGTACCACCCATAGGTCCTCTAATATACTGACAGTGACAAACAATAGTGCTCGAACCAACATTTTAGGCCACTACTAAAGGAGGATTCCACACATACCCTTGAGCACACTACTCGCCTCTCTGACAATATGGGAGGGTAATCATCCAGGATGATGTGTCCCATAGACTATGAGTAATACAAGGCTGAAAAGCTTCCTAATGGCTAAAAGTTTGTTTAAACCTAGATGGTCTCCCGATATACCCGAAGATACGTGGGAGCTCAAGTCCGTGCGCGAGTTACTCGTCCCGAGGCCTGGGTATTGGAGCCTGATCACCCCTCACTTCACTAGATGCTTTATGGGCTATCTAGCTTAGCCAATAATGACAGATCCTTCATGATATTTTAAAACCCCCGACACAGGGTTTCTACCTACTCAACTAAAAAGTTTTTTTTTTTTTTTTTGGTCTGGGAAAAAAATGCACTGTATTTTTTGGATTTTTTTAATAAAGAAAAATAGGAACAAAAAAAACACACAAAATTTATACCTAACATGCAGATTGGATGGCAAGAATCATTGTAGTTACAACAGAACTTGGACCTATAAAGTGCTCTGATACCACTTGTTAAGATCCTACTATAAAATATACTAAACAACACACTCTCAACTCAAATAAACACACTCTCACATATTTTCTTGGAAATAAACTCATAGAAACATTATAACAGTATTCAAAATTAAATGCATATGATAACAAAAATTACTTAAAAGGAACAATCTCACAATAGATAGAATCCCAGGCCTCTTCGAGGGGGCAACCTCCTTCAACACTTCATTAATTTGCAAGAATGATGATTACATTGGTGCCTTTTTGGGTATTTAAAGAGTTCCCTTCCAAGGTTGGCTTACATGCAAAATGCCACATGGATTACATGCATAATGCCACCCGAATTACATGTATAGTCCCACTTTGAATTACATGCACAATCCCACTCGAATTACGTGCATAATGCCACATGAATTACATGCACAATGCCACCTTACCTAACCTATCTACCATGTGTTACATAGAAAATGGTGCCATTTGTCATAGGCACTACCTAAGCTAAAACTTAGAACATTACAAAATATTAATCATGGGTACTACCCACGTTCACCAGGAATTATTACATCAAGGAATTTATTACATTAAGGGTTAGGATGAGATCCTAACAAGAGACATCTTGTACCGACAAGGCTATGATGGAGTTCTCCTTCATTTCTTAGAGTCCCAAGAGGTATCATGGATGATTTCACAAGCTCATGATGGTACGTTTGGTGGCCATTTCAGTGGCATGGCCATCGTCAAGTGCATCCTTTGAATGGGTTACTATTGGCCCACTATGGAGAAGGAGTGCAATGTGTATGTCAAGAAATATGTCAAATATCAACATCATGTTAATCTTACACACTTGCCATCACAGGCATTACAACCCATCTAAGTGACTTGGCCATTTTATCAGTGGGGATTAAATCTTATAGGCAAGATCTCTCCTTCGTCATTGGGTCGACATACATTTATAATCATGGTTACTGAGTATTTCAAAAAGTAGGTGGAAGCAATACCCTTAACAATGACAACTGGATCTCGTATAGCAGAGTTTATACTAGAGCATATCATAAGTAATTTTGGTATTCCATCCAAAATAATATCAGATAATGGAACATCATTTAAGAATAAAATTGTGAGGGCTTTGACATCTAAATATAGAATCAAGTACAGTTTTGCAAATCCTTGTTATCCACAAGTAAACAAGCAAGCTGAGGCCTCAAAAAAATAATGGTGGCTATATTGAAAAATACGGTCCAAGAAAACCACAAAGTTTGGCATATCCAGCTACCCCTTGCATTATGGGCTTACAAGACTAGTATTCGGATGACCACTTGGGCAACGCTGTTTTCACTAGTATATGATGCTAAGGCCATTATGCCCTTAGAATTGGAAATTCTAACACTATGCATCACATTGAAAGAGTTCATTGATGATGACACTGTGCGGCAAGCTCGACTAGATAAATTGACGCTGCTTGATGAACGTTGTGTGAATGCCCTAGAGCATCTTCGTATTTATCATGAGTGACTAAAACGAGCTTATAATATCAAAGTCCATCAGAGAGACTTTGAATTTGGGGATCTTGTCTTGAAAGATAACCAAAAGAACTCTAATTTTCTGCCAGATATGCGAGACAAATTCATGGCTAATTGGCTAGGACCCTATATCATATATGAAAATATTGGTTTAGGTACCTATAGCCTAACGTCGCTAGGATATGTTGAAGAGTATGAACCTCTCAAAATCATCCATATTAATGTATTTTATTCTTGAGAGTATAGTAAAAGGCTCTGAGGGTTTGCTTATAACCACTTGATCATCCCAAAAATGCTCCAAGGGTTCCTAAAACCGCTTGGTCATGTTAGTCAAAGGCCCGAGGGTTTTCTTATAACCGATCGATCATCCCAAAAAGGCTCCAAGGGTTCCTAAAATTGCTTGGTCATGTTAGTCAAAGGCCCCAAGGGTTTTATTATAATCGCTCGATCATCCCAAAAGGCTTTGAGGGTTTGCTTAAAACTGCTCGATCATCCTAAAAAGCTCCAAGCTCTCTTGTGAGTAGTTTGGTCAATCAAAAGGCTCCAACAACATTTCCTCACCATTTGGTCACTCCTAAAGGCTCCAAAGGCATGTACTCATCGTTTGGTCAGATATAAAGGCTCAAAATCCATAAAAATTATAAAATCAATAAAATTCAAAAAAAATGGTAAAGCATAAAATTCCAAAAACATTTACATTTGCATTATGCATGTTCATTTACACATGCATTCATTGAATTATTGCATTTCATATAGACATTCGTCATTCGTTGCATTCCGTAGTAGGATGGATTGTGTTTGTTAGTCTTAAAAATGATGCCACGTTTATGTTTTAATCATGCAAATTTGAATTTATCATAATCCACTACATTGATACACAACACCTGTTTCTATGAGATATGTGTATATACCAAAGTTTTTCAGTCACTCAACCATACCTAATGGGTTTCTTATATGTCATAGCAAGTTGTTTTTGCTTTTGTAGATGAGGTCATTAGTTGTGATAGTGCTTGGCATATCAGGATCCCATCACTAATTGACACATTTAAAATCCTGCTAAGATAAGGGAGGATGAAAGCTACGAAAGTGGTCCTAGGTATTTAGAGAGATGGATTTTATTACCTGCTTATCTTGCAAATAGTTCGGTCTAGAGTGGTGAACCTTAGCAAAAGGATAAGAATTTCCTCTACTCGTACATAGATACATAGTATAAATTTTAAACCTAAAGTTCAAATTTCAAATATAAAATGATATAGTGAATTAAAAGCACTATACAAATCCCTTGCTCAAGAAAAATGGGAATAAACAATGATTTTTATCACTTAGAGTAAAACATGAAAAATAGTGATTTTTATCACTACATATGAGCAAACATAAAAATGGGGTGAGAACTTGAATCCTTCGATTGTTCACCATTTCAAATCCATAGAATTAACCTTGAGTGTAGCAATGGGTTAAAAGAGTCCCACCTACTTTTGGAGTAGTAGTTTTATTGTGTGATCCCCAAATGCAGTAATGAGTTGAAAGAGTCCTGACTATTTTTTGAGGGGTAGTCCTGATCAATTTGTGAGATGAGCTAGCTCTAGGTGCCAGGGGTTGTCTAGTAGTATAGTCCAATAAAGTTTGAAACAAGGATGATACGAACATGGGAGGAACCTGATCTCACATATGGGTTGGAAGAGTCCCGACGGACATCTAGGGTATGCCTATGGTTTATCTAAAAATACTCACATGCACACATTGGGGTAATGAATAGTTGGTTCATTCGTGACGAAATCCTTATCCAAAAAATCCTTGTACAGTTAGTATGTGATGTTTGAGAGGTCTAATAGGGTGTTTGAGTCTCATGGAAAACCTCAAAAGTTTCTCTAATAGCAACATAATACCAAGTCATGCAAATTATAAAATTGAAAAGTATCAAATCTATGATACATCATTATATAAAGTACAATCAAGATATAGGATAGATACCAGATGGATATCAAAAATTATATCTAGAAGGTTGTGCATATTTTTCAACTTGCAAAAGAAAATAGAATGACACATCATATCATTCACATCATACCACTTCATATCATTGCATCTCATATATGGGTGGTTAATTGATTAAATTATTGAAATGAGGATCTTTCAATTACATTCATTATTTTTATACATTTTGTGGTGTCTTCCATTAGATTGTTAAACACATATTGCATTTATTCCTTATGATTTAAGTGATTAAAGTATACAGGTTCATTTACATTAGATTACCATCATATAAATAATGCATTACATACATTGCATCAACATATCACGATATCATCATAAATTAAATGCATGCAATAAAGCAAAATTAAATATGCATTTAAAAATTAAAGCATCGCATCCATATGCATCCATAAAATTGCACATATAAGCATCTAGATCACTCTTTGTATCATTCCAAATTTTCTGCACCCTTACCTTCAGGCTAAAGGATCCGCGCCCGAAAGGAGGATGTGAGAAGGATGGGACACTACCTCGGACGGAGAGGCCCTTTGAAGGTCCCGCATCTCAGGGGAGAGGTATTAAGGTGATTTTTCGACGGATGGTGGGGTTCACTAGGAAAATTTTGAATGGCAGTCTCCACGCCTAGGTTGGAAATGTGTTTGATGTGTTCAATTTTATCTTTAATCATTCAAATCCTAGGTTTGGCCAAATGAATCTATACTTTTCTATATGAAATGCAGATTTAAATGAATATAGAAAACATCAATGAATATCAAGTACAAAGAATATACTAAATAAAAATAAGTTAAACCTAATTCTAGATGTTTGATGGAGGTTCTAATTTTTGAAGCAGTCAAGATCGCCTCTGATCTGACAGGATCATCTGAAATTAGATAGGATCATCTAAAATTTGACGAATTCGTCAGATGAATTCATTAGAGACCTGCAATTAGAGAAATAGACATAGAACACAGAAAATGTAGCAATACTAACAGAGGGAAATGGTGTAAAATGGCGATAAAGATGTTAAAATGATAATTACAAATAGAAATTCAAGTAAATTATAGTATTCTAATGACAAATTATGATCTTATCATGCACTTAAGCTATATGGGTGAACTCCAAAATGTAGAATAGCAGAAAATAACAATAAACTAATCTAAATGTAGAATGAAACAGTAGACGAGAAGAGAAAAGTGCAAACTCTGGGCACTAATTGCCCCCAATGTTGACTGCAGTCGAAATCATCTATAGAGTGTGAAATCGTCTCGAATTGGGGCGTGATCGTCCGAGATCGTACAGGATCATCTACGACGATTTGAGCTTGCTTCAGCTAAAAAATGACAAAGTTCCTGCAAGAAAATTTGAAAAGGAACAAAGGCAAACAATAGTCTAAGACATCCTAAGGCAAATAAAACTCGAAGTACAAAAAAATTCAGCCAAGGGAATGTCAAGGGGAGGGCCTAAGATTAAATAGGCATAGGAAGGAGGTTGGGAAGTTGGAGATCATCCCAATTTGGGAGATCTCTAATGGGGTAAGTCTCTAACTGTGCAGGCATGCTTTTGCCCAGGTTAGAGACGCCATTGAAATAGAAGCTAATTATGAAAAATTAGTTTTGGGATGAAATCGTCTGGACATTCTGCTCCAGACGAATTTGTCCGATCTGAGGTGATATCATCTGATCGATGATGATATCGTCCAACAGTCACAACAAATCCTAAAAATGGCATGGAAAATGAGGAAAGCGGTTTAACAGGCGGTTCGGGGTTAAAATTCAAATTTTGAATTATTACTAAGGTAATTTTAATTATTTGATAAGGTTTACTGTACCAATTTTAGGGTGCTACAACTGCATACCATCATCATAAATTAAAAATATATCTAGTGCATGTTATCCATACATCACATCATATAACATCAAATAAACATAACATATAAGCATTGCATCCATGTGCATTACATAAACATAAAATTAAAAATATACAAGTACACATAATGAGCCATAAATGATCAAATAATATATATATATATATATATATATATATATATATATATATATATATATATATGTGTGTGTGTGTGTCTCAAGAGTACATCAAGAATATCCAAAATACCCGTAGGCTACAACTATGTAGGTCCTCGACCTTACACTCAAAATTGGTACAATAAATATCTCAACAGATAGGTACTACGGAGGGCCTGCACCCCCAGCCTGAGAGTCACTGCCATCACCCCCACCATCCCTATGGCTCCTGTGTGAGCTGGCTCCATGTGTACTAGAGGACCTATGTGTCCTCTCGATCCTGTGGGTCTAGTGGCTCGAACTAGTAGAAGACTATTCAATCTCTCTTTTCCTGGTTTGAGAGCTTCTCCTCTGAGTATCTATGGTATGGGTATCCTTTGGTGCCTCTCCACCTGTCAGTCGAATGTGATCCTCTAGCATGAAGATACGAGCTACCCTCATAGACGATCGTGCATTTCCCTTCTCCAAATGGGAAGTGAGCCGCTTAACCTCTACCATGGGGTCCCGATCTAAGGGAAATATATGAGATGGAGCTACAGGTGGTGCCATAACTACCTATGAGGATGAGGGAATAGTCCTCAAGTCCCACAACAAATCCCTCTATCTATTCATCAGGTATAGCTGATTATGTGCTAAATCACACTCTATAGTAAGCTGCTGAATCTCTATATCTACTATAGATCTTGAGGAGAGGCCTCTCCTCATACTCCCACCACTATCTCTACCCATCAGTGATCTTTGCCTCTATTATGGCAAGGCTAGTATCCCTATGTCGTAGTTGAGTTTGAAGAGTATCCACTTGACTATACAAAGTAGAAATATAAGCTAGGAGTTGTCCTACATCACTTTCAGGAGGCACCTCACCCTCGTATGATACCTCCTTCTTTGCCTTGACCTATGGATCCTCCTCTACTGGGAACTCTATGCCTCATCCATACTCAATCTGTTGGCACACTCTATGCCCATCTAGGTCAACCTTGGTCTCTGCCTGGTCATTTGTCCTACTGAGGGATCCTGATACCTACTGTTGTAGTAGGGACCACCATGTATCATACGCTAGGGTGTTCCTAGCCCTATCAACTTTGGTATCCTAGAAATCATCAACCGCATCCCCTAGTGTTGTCAGCTGAATCCATGTCAAGTTAGTCACTTGTAGATGATAGGTAATTTTAGGATATATTGTACTAATCCAAACTATCATGGGACACAAGAGTAAAACTTATTCTCCATGATCTTGTCCTTGTGGCCGAGTAGACACCTATATCGATGATCCTGGCATAGCTGCTCACTAACCTCTTTCCATGTAGGGTAGTCCATGTATGAGCACCACTCAATATAATCTAGACAAAGCACTAAAAATATAGAAATATAGTGGTCTACATCTCATACATGGGACCTAATCTAGAACCCCTACTCCTCATGAGGCCAAAAAGCTGTGTAGAACTGTTGCACATCATCAATAAAAGTGATAGTAAGGGGTATCTCCATAGGATGCTCAATCCTGATGTGCTACCAACCCCAAACCTGGAGAAGCAAACTATAGTTAATACCAACCTAGATTCTACTAGTGATCTGGTATAGCTCCCAGTATATCTAGCATAATAAGGTACTCCCCCAAGCTAGGAGCAGTGGCTAATCTCTGGAGCTCTGAACAACCCTCTGAACATTGGATAGAAGGTTCTAGGGAATCCTTGTGCTTGAGGATTCTGGAAGCATAATCTACACCAAAAGATGCATAAATACTACCTCTCTAATAGATAATATGTTCTCCTTTTGCTAGTACCCAATTTGAATGCCTCCATGATTGATCTTACACTAGGCCTCCTGGCTTCGATCACCGAAGATAGAATAAAAAACACACTCCTTACTTTGGAAGGAGGAGGTGATGGCCTTGCCATAAATAGGGATCCTAAATATCTTATATAAATCCTCTAAATTAATGGTCATTTCACCTATTGAAAGGTGAAATGTATTGGTATGCACATTCCAGCATCGAGCCAATGCAGTCAGGTAAGCTTGATCTACCCTAATAGTGGGTAGATCCAAGATGTAGCCAAAGTAGATGACTCCAAACAACTCCTTCTCTCCTCCAGTAAGCTATATGTGGGGGTGCAAAGTATATCTGAATCCCTATATCTAGAGGTCAAACTTTGAAAACAAACAAGTCATAAGGAAAAAGCTAACTAAAAACAACCAAAAATAGCTAAAAAAGACCTTAAAAAAGTCAAAAAAATCTAAAAATTACTAAAAATTACAAAAACGTGTCAAAAGTGATCAATAAAAACCAAAAACATCTAAAAAATACTTCAAAAGTACAATATATAGCATTAATTGCCATAAAACCTCAAAAAAATAAAAAAATTGATAAATTTTTCTAAAGTCGTCGAACTGCGGGTCAACCTTGCGGTCCGCATGCGATCAAAAATTGACCGTTGGAATTTAAATTCCAATTGTAGCTGATTTTTGTGGTCCCTAATATAAAAATTGGGAACCACCACTACCAGCTACAGTCTAGGAATGAGACCCATTCATGATCACTTCCTAGCCTAGCTAGCCAAAAAATTAAATCTAAACTAACCTAGTCTAAGGTGAGGTTCATTACCAATAGTTTAGTGAAGTTGATTAGCCCATTAATTAATGTGGTTTATTTTAATTGGTAAATGAGTGCAAGGACTCAATTTTTAGTTACCTTTCCTACACCGTGGCCTCTACTACTGGAGGGCTATCCAAGGTCCACCATCAGGGTGTGAGTGCAATATCGGGTAGAGGTCTAACAACATTCTAGATCAGGAAATGCTTCTCACCTCTCAAAGCTCTCTGGAAATGCAGTTGCTTGCAAGAAAATAATAAAATTTTGAAAATGGGAAAACTATTTATAATTTCTCCTAATTTTGACGAACTATAGCTGACACTCGCGATCCCAAGATTAGGGTTTGTTGCCCGCAACGCTGACCTGCAGTTCCCAAATTTTGAAAGTTTCAACCATAGATTGTACCTACAGTTTACAACTACCATTAAATGCACTAAAATACCACTGTGGGAAGGTTTTAAATGATAAATAAATGATTCCTAATGGATCAAATCTCAATAAAAGCAATCAATTTTGCAAATTTGGTGATGTTCAAGCACTAGGATACATTAAAAAATACAAAATTAACAAAAAAATTTAAAAAATTAAAACCCAAATGCACCTTGTATTCAATTATTTACCCTATACACTTGATAGTTGCAGTGACTTGCGATCCATGCAATCTGACAAGATGAGTAAATAACCATAAGGAAATTTGGGGTAAAATTGTCATCGTTGATTTGACATGCTTCTTTTTAATATTGAATAGGGTCTTCGAGGATAGATTGTTCCATGAGAACGAGGTATTTCATGGCATATTTCCTATGACATCCTTCAGCAAATCATTGATAAAATTGATTCAACACAAAACTAATTGGATTTGTATCCTTTTGATTCCCTAAGATGACTATTGTAGCCCGACTGCTCCATGAAATAGAAATGTGCAATTATTTTTAATATTTGGAATCATAAGTTGAACTAGGCTTATCCAAGTAATTAAAATGCTCAATTTTAAATATTTTTTAGATCATCCATGGTGGTCAAGTGATCTTGTCACTTCATTCATTGTCATTACCCTCATCGACTCATCGTTTGAGGGGGTAGTCATAATATCATATGATAATCAAAATTAGTAGAAGGTCCCTAAAATTATAGATATCTTGATCTTGTCAAAATTGTGTTCATCTTATGAATCATTGTCAATAGCTATCATAAGCTTACCCCTTTTCTTGGGGAAAATAGCAAATATGAAGTTTTCTTGTTGTTCTCTGCCTTTCGAATCTATGGGTCAGAAGATACCTATGGAATGCAAAGCCGCACTAAATGAGATGAGATGGGCACAAGATTTTCAAATGTAAGCCTTTCACCCAGTTGGAAGCAATGATTCTAGGATGCACGTCCTTTTGTAGGACCTGGGGCAACTAATGTTGATCGAGACTAATTATCATCATGCAACCTTTGACATTATTTTAGAAGGTCTATTTTTTCTCACGCATTGTTCGATATCACAATGCATCTCAAAAGGGGCATCTGTAGACACCTAAAACACGTCATGTTGAAGGTGAATACTCATATGGAACATGCTACAAGACCATATGGAAGATATTTGATAGACTCCCAGATAGAGCAGTGGTTCTAACCACTCAATTTGGGCTCCTTGGCCTAATCATTTTGAACCACAGTCGAGTCCTGTGGTCTACAATTTGAACCACAATTGAGACTTGCAGTTTACAATCTAGGCCATAGCTATGACCTATGGTCTAAACTAAAGTTTAGTTGGCCTTAATCCGAGACAAATCAGTTTGAACAACCATTTGTTCTAGAAGAAGGTAGTTTAAGGACAAAATATTCCAGAGGATTCCAATACAACTGTCCCAACCACCTCTTCTTGTTCTTGGCTTCTCCATGAAGCCACCCCTAGCCCTTGGGTAGTCCTATAAGTAACCCTAAAAAATAGGGTAAAAGTAAGAAGTAAGCATTGGATATTGAAGTAGCAAAGCCTTTCCGAATTATGGACTCACTTGAGTGCATTGAGAGGGAGTTTTGTTAATCAATCGCCAATCAATTGAGCATCATGATGAATTATGCCATGGATTCCCTAAGGATCTAGAACACCAAGAAATGCTAATTCGGGAAAATGGAGGCCCAATCGAGCAATTCAATCATCAAATTTGTTAGAGGACACTGAGGCGACCCTTGATCATCAATTTGACAAGAAGGATCAAGTCCATAGCCCTAGAATTGGAGGGCAAAACTACTGAGTTGCTCACCTTAACTGTCAGCCATGATTTACAGTGCACACCGCTCATTTGAACTGCGGTTTGCAATAGGTATAAGATCCCCTTACTATTCCTTTTACAGTGTGCTTATTTAGGTTAGATTAGTCATTCTAATGGTTTATTTGGTAGTTTAGAGACTCTAACTGACCATATTAAATATTTGAGTAGATTTACTTCATTATAGCATTTAGGAAATTAATGGCTTCTTTCTATGTTTTCATGCTTTATTTCACATAAGTAGGCCATTAGATAGTTAGTTGTACTATTCCTTTATACATATCTTGGAATATTTATCAATTTAACATAGTTTAACATATTTTGTATGCTTTCTTGATTCTATATGTTCATAGCATCTTTGTATTCAATTTCCTCAAAGGACCTCATCATGAGAGGTTCCCAATTCTTTTAATGCTTCTCTGTTGTTTCTTGATCGTAGTGAATCAGGTCTAAAGGAGATTCAACAATCAAATACCTTCCTCAATATGAAGAAGAGGGTCAACTCCACCCTAGGCAGTTCGTGTCACCTCGAATGGCCTAAAACTCACATTTTCCCTTGAGAGGGATTTCACATGCTTTCCTACTGTAATAAGAGTATCAAATTGGTTTCCCTAAGAGGGACGTATTTGTAATTAATATTGGCTCATTTAATGGAATAAAGTGTTCTTACTATTTCTCATCTTGTTTTCAATTTCATATGCATTTCTTTTGTATCTCTTTTTTGTATCATGCAATAGGAAGCATAGGTGTGAGGCTATTTTGGTGGTCACAAATTCCTAAAACCAAATCCTCAAAATGAAAAAATAGGTATTACTCGCAATGATATCAACAAGGTCTAAATTTTACAAAATATGGTTATTACTTATGCTAACAAAAAATGATAGAATCATCCTATTTAATTTATGAATAAATTTGATGAGGGTAAATGAAAGAAAAATCCATTATTAACTATACCTTCAGTAATATTTTTCCTATGTCAATGTCTCAACTCAAAAGAGCTATACCTAAGCATCCCAATAAGTGACTTGTATGGACTAAACAAAATCCTACGCACCCTCAATTTTGTGATCACTTTTTTTTCTTTTCACATAGTAATGTGGATATTCCTTTTATGAATGTTGCCACTTCCAAAAATTCATGTATGACATCACTTTTTATGAAAATTTTAATTTTAAAGCTAATAAAAATGAGTAATATATATATATATATATATATATATATATATATATATATATATATATATATATATATATATATATATATGATGCTTTGGTTAAAATTTGTGTTTCTAAACAATTATCAACATCCAACCAATAAAGATATTGTTATCTATAAAGACCCAATATCATACCATTCTCAACAAGCTTCATTATAAAACAACCTTGTTGGCTTCCTCCAAGAATAGTTTTAAAATATCATTGACCATATGGACATAAATTGTTCATAATATTAATAAGGTTCAGATTCATGTTCAAAATGTGAGTGAAAAACATCCTTGACATTATTTCCAAAGAGTCTTCCAAGCGATTTAAACAAAAAACTTATAGATATTCCTAGCTCATTGATGATGATATATGAAGTTCCTAAAGAAAAAATAAAACTACCTTGAGATTGAAAAAATGAAAATATGAGATGTTAGGAATTCAACCATATAAATCACCATAGCTAACCTTATTCTCCAATAAGTGGAAAATCCTAAGGATAACTCTACTATGTCTTGCAAATATCCTAGCTCATCTAAATGGAATGATGATAATGCCAAAATTTATTGGTTATATTCCAAAGATAAATATTAACCAAATAGTTTTTTTAATGATAATCTCCATTATACCCAGCTTTTGTAGGTGAGTTGGAGAGGAGAGGGAAATCCTCCAAGGGAGGTCCTAGGTTCGAATCTCCACCCTACCAAAAAGCTGAATTGGATACCCAAAATCCAATTGATAATGTTGGTACATGCAAGGCTGGGTGTGACCCCCGGGTGACTTTGATGGTGTAGAACCCCCTGTTCATGGTCTCTTAGACCAAGGCAGCCCCATAAGGGGTTTTTCGCTAAAAAAGAAGAAAATAATTTCCGTTACCAACCATTCACTAAATAAATCAATTATGTTAGTGTCTCCATATATGCTAAGCCAAAATCTGATAATATTATGACCCACTTATTGGTATTCCACTTGAGAATGTTTCTAAGTCATACATATGAGAGAATTCCAACATCTAAGACTCATCATTCTATATTTATTCATCAAAATCCATTCCTTAAGTCTTCACATACATATGTTGTACCCCACCACTAGTTAAGATCTCTTAGTGTTATTAGTAAACCTAAGAAATCCACCAAATGTAAGAAGTATATCTTCAACATAACAAATGGGTATTATTAAAAAATGGATAACAACATGGTAAGAACTCCCACTTGTGGTAAAAAAGAAAATTATTCCCAAAAATAACATTTAACTTACATTATTATTGAGGCTAAAGGATCCAAATATTGCATTGCATATCCTTTCAATGGAAGTACTTTGGAGGCTCATCCTCTTAAGAACATACTCTTCCATTCTATGATGCATAAGTTCTATCAAGGGTTTCTTCCCACCCTCCTACATTAACAAGGGTGGTCTCTATTTTGATGTATTTCCTTCTTATATTTGTAATTATAGTAGAATTTATTCTAATAAGTATAATAAATTGTTAGACCATTGATCATCAAGTGTCATTTGATTAGCATTTTACCATGTATTATTTTTCCTTCAATACCTAGGCTACCTTTATCTGGATTATCTTCCTTGAAAAGAGATTAATATTGATAAAGATAATTCTTGAGGTGATATGATCACTGAAGCTACCAAGTTTAAGCATGTGCTCTTGATTCCAGTGCAATATTGGTCATTTTCAAGGCATTGACCACTTCGTGGGCATGCATTTCCAAGGTGCCACCATGGAGATTGAAACTAGACCGATGATTTGTGCTGAAGCTTGATATGCCATGTGATAAAATCATCAGTTATTTTAGTTGGCATTTTCTCATTGGTTCATTGTTGTGGTCGAGGAGAAAGTTGTTGCTATTGGTGGCTGAGTGGCCGACACTTTGCATCCACATGTATTTAATTAAAGAGTCAAAAACCTCTATAAATACTAATCAAATTCTTATCGTAAAGTGATGTCATATGTTTTGCAAGAAAACTCTCTTCTCTACATCAATAGAAGAGACTTGGCTTATGAAATTTGCAAGAATTCTTATGTGTGTGATTTCATTTTTTTTAAATCATTTATTTTTATGCTCATGCTCTTGCTATTAAGTTTTGAATTCTGCATTCTGAATTCAAACATTGTTGGTTAGTGAGTAGATTTTGAAATGCGATCCGAGGGTTATCTCTACAAAGGTGTGAGTTAAATTCTACTGCTTTCCTTTTATTATATGCTATTATAAAACTTGGTGGAATTTTTGCTGTTAGCTACCCCAAATTCTACACTTCGGCCTGTGGCTATATTTCCCTTTCTTTCAGTTATTTTTCAATTTCTTTCCTGCATCCCTAGTCTTCAAACAATGTAGAATTTAGTAAGGGATCCAACCCTCTCTGGAGATCAGTTTGAAGGAATTTTCTTTTTCCCTTAGCCTTTCAATGTTTGCTGAGTCTAGGGTGCACAAGTGATGAAATATTGTACTTATGCAGATTTGTGACCAATAGTTTTTGGCACGCATAGTGGGACACTGAAAGTTTCACTTTCAATGGTATTGAGGTTTAATGTTTGCCTTCATGCTGTATAGTTAGAACATTTGGTGACTCAGCACTACCCAAAAGCCTTCGAACATGGAGACAGTGAGATATGTACTTCATGATCATAAGATCAAAGGCTAAAATTTTTGAAAATCTCATTGAGTTTTTGAACTTGACAACCAAAAATTAAGTGGACACCCTAAGTTGGTCTCCCCACCACTTACATCCTCTGCAACATCCTCAAAAATTGCTGGTGTATTTTTTGTTCCTTCAAGTTCATCTAGTACTGCTACTATTCTTCCACCTCCTCAGCCACACACACTAGTCCAAATGGCCCAGAATCCTCCACCAAGGTAGTTCTCGACATGGAATAGTTTGGGAGCCTTGAATTTATAGGCACAAAATCCAATCCCTCAAGCTTCTTTGAAAGCTTTGCCGACCTATGATGGTACTGGTAAAACTTCTTATGAGCATATTCAAGATGTAGCCTCTTTGGTGACCACCCATGACATAATGGATGAAGACATGATGAAAAAAATTGTTGGTGTTGTCACTGAGAGGGAAATTGTTGTATTGGCACCGATCATTGCAACCAGGCACTATTGCATCATGGGATCAATTAGGAGAGTTGTTAATCAAAAACTTTCATGAACAAGCTGATAAATTTAAGGTAATTCAAAGGCATCCGTAGGAGGAGATAGCAGACTTCAATGTCAAATTTACCAAAATCTGGCAGAGAGTTCTTGAAGGTCTTCGGCCCACTCATGAGCAAGTTGCATTCTATTATATCAGAGATTTTAACACAGACATTGGCTTGGCTATCCGGCAGTCCAATGTGACTACATTCCCAGAGCTGTTTGAACAAGCACAAAATATAGAAGCAAACTTTATTGCCATAGGTAGGCTTCCCCCAAAGGTAACATTGCCTATCTTACCTGATCTTCCTCAACATTTGTATTATGGTTCATTTTCACAACCTATGCCTTCCATGTATCCTATTCCATCATGGAGCTCAAGTGCACCTCAGATCACACCCATTCTAGTTCCGTAACTCCCTGCTCCAACTATTCCATAATTTCTTGCACCAAGCATTTCATAATTACCAGCTCCCACTTCATTCCCATAATTGCCTACACCACCAACACCTCTACCTATACCAGCACCTCCTGCGCCCTCAAATCCTGATCCTTACTCAACACTATTACAAGAGGTAAAATCTACTAATTCAGCTATAAGAGCAATGGGAAATAAAATCACAATTATTGAAAGAAAGCAAGTCGAGAGATATTTCCAACCCAGGATATTTCAATCTCTGCCGATCACTAGAGAACAAGCAGCTTCAACAAGCAAAGTTATTGAGAAGAACCCGAATGTGTTGACGAATGAGGAAGATGGACCTACAGAAAGAACATATTGGTGCTCTACATGTAATGATCCACACGATGAGGAGACTTGTATGGTTCATTTCTTCCCAATGGGAAAGTGTTCCTCTCTTCTCAATCCCTCCCAAAGGATAATATTTAGGTTGCAAACCCTCAGGTACATCTTGTTATCCAGTGGATTATTCTACAATAATATATATGGAGTACTCCTAAGGTGTGTGAAAGGGTTTGAAAAGCAAAAAATATTAGAGGAATTCCATTTTGGTTTTTCTAGTGGGAATTATGCAGGAAGGCCCATGGCTTTGAAGATAATTTGGGCTGGATATTTTTGGCCTACCCTCTTCGTGGATACACACAAGGTGAATCAGAACTATGATAGTTGTTAGAGGTATGTTGATAGGAGTAAAAATGCATCATTGCCTTTACATCCAATTTAGGTAGAAGACCCCTTTCAATAGTGGGGTTTGGACTTCATCAGGGTCATTGATCCTAATTATTTCATTGAGCATAAGTATATTTTGACAATGATGGATTATATTATCTGGTGGGTAGAGGCTATTTTGACAAAAAAGATAAATCAATAAATAGTCATTTTTTTTCTTAAGGGGCTAATTACTCGTTGTGGTGTGCTAGACACCATTATAACTGATAATGGAAATCCCTTCATGGGAGAAAATATCACCGAGTTTGCAAGTAGATATGTCATTTATTTGAAAGCATCTTCCAATTATTACCCACAGGGAAACAACTTAGCTGATTCTACTAACAAGAATCTACTCCAGATACTAAAAAGAACATTGGGGAGGAATAAGAGAAGTTGGCATCTACTGCTAGATAAATATTTATGGTCAGATCACATAAATCCTCCCCTTATTACCTAGTATATGGTAAAGAGGTAGTTTTACTTACTCATATTGAGCTTTCCATCCTACAGACATTGCAGTTGCTAGGTAGTGAATATGGTGAAATCGACCCCATGAGTGCAAGACTAGCGCAACTTTTGCAACTTGAAGAGGAAAGATAAATAGCATATAATGCCTTTATGGAACATGCTAAAACAAAACAAAAGTGGTTTAGAAAAAATACTTTCAAAAGGGCACTTAAAGTCGACGAATTGGTGTTGAAGTGCAATTCGAACAAAGCAAAACCTGGCAAACACCATAATTTTGAGGTGATTTGGGGGGCCCATTCCAAATATCATGGGCCAATGCAGTTAATGCTTATTATCTCTTCGACATGGATGACTGACAGCTACTGATACCAGTAAATGGTCTTCATCTGAAGACTTAGCACCACTGAAGCCTTTTCGGATTCAAGTATGTATATATGTACAATTTTTCTTTTTTATTGTTCAAAGATATGTTTAAAATAAAATAAATAAAATATAAAAAAAAGTTTGTGTTAATGTTTGAGAACATTTTTGCTTTATAAAAGTGTACTTTGTCTTATTTCTGATTATAGAAAAAAATACGCTTTCACTCCAAATGAGGGGCGAAAGTCTTAATCGCTTTATCCAAAGGCGATGAACATTTTCATTTTTTTAATATATATAAAAAAAAAGAAAAATAAATAAATAAATTATATATATATATATGTGTGTGTGTGTGTGTGGGTGTGTGTGTGTGTGTATTAATAGCGTTTTCTCCCCTATAATAGGGCAAAAGTGAAGTCACCCCATTTTTGGGCGACAGACATCGTAGCGCGATGTATACAAAGTTTTTTTATAAAATTAAAATATATATATATTTTTGCCTTGCAATTTTTGTTTTAAATGCAACCTCCTTGAAATAAAATGAAAATTTAAAGATAGAGGCGCCAACTGAAGAGAAAATGGGCAATATTAAATTTTATTTTTCTTAAAAAGGAAAAAAAGCAAAAGGTCCATTTTTATAAAAAAGGAAGGCATGGGCGCTTGCCAAATCCAAATAAGGAGGGAGGAATTATTTAAAGAAGGTGCATGTTATTATTTATCTTCACCAAGCAACAAATATTCAGAAGCATAGCCAAGTAAGAAGGAGGAAAGTGCAGTTTTTGAAAGATGGAGCACACCTATTGAAAGTCTTTTCATCGAGAAGCATTTTTGAAAGTGCTCGAAATTTTTTAAAATTGTTTCTTTGGCCTTAGGAATAATTTTCAAGGTTAGAAGCAAAGGATATGGTTGATGAAGGTCCCGAGGTGCGCCCCACGTAGATATTTGGTAATGCTCATTCCTGAGGATACCCGTTGAGCTTCATTATGCACTTTTTGAAACTAAAGGTGACTCGAAACATGGTAGCTGAGGAATATTGTGGGTAAGAAAAGTTTGAGAGTAGTTTAAATATCATTGGAAAGTGTGCTTGGTGTAGGAATTAAGGTGCACGATCACTCCATGCCCTAAAAATTTACCATGAGAATTTAATTTGGCTGGTGAGGCACGGTTATAAATTGATGCTTCCACAAAGTGAAGGTAAAAAACATTAATTTTATTTTTCTAGAAAATTATTGTGTTGAGGTAATATCACTGCAGAAGTACCGAGAGCTTGAAGCATTTGTAGACAATGGGTAAAAAAACTGCCAAACCAGTTGTCGTTGAGGAACCAAAGAAGATAAAGAAGAATGCTGAAGGAGGAGTAAAATCTAAAAAGGTAAGGCACCATGAAAATCATGAGCTGGATTTTTACTTAGACATGCTAGCTCAGGTGGGATATTGTGTAATAACCATCAAGGGCATTGAAAAATTATACCAAGACGTCGACACAATGGTGCAAAAGGGGTTAACTCCTCAATAGTGTATCATGCACATCTCTTTTGATTTCTATGCACTATGATTCACTACTACCCAAAATTAGTTGATGCAATTTCACAATTTTATAATTCAAAGACCAGAACAGTACATAATGCTAGAGGAGAAGCATTGTTTGCCATTATAGCTGAAGACATCCGGGAAGCATTTACTTGTGGAATAACACCATCCACTAATTTTATTTTCAAGAAATTGCATGTGGGTGATCAAGAGGAAATATATCAGTCCACTGTGATAATGCATAGATTTATGGATACACAATTAATAAAAACACCCCAGTATGGTGAGCTCCTGGCATTGCCAAAATTATTATCAAATTTTAAGAGTCCTAATTTGTTCTCTCTAGTAGTATGGGTCATAGGTCTCCCATCCGATTCAACCATGCATAAATGGTAGGTAGTGCTAGTGTAGTGTATATCCCAAGTTGAGTTCTATGCTCTTGGGGTGATGATAGAAAGGACGAATCCCATATTATTTGATTGGGTCGATTGTATTTCCAAGAGGATGCATGCCTAGCTGGACAAAATTCAAAGTGAGGAAATGAAGGCATTAAGGCATATGTCCTTTCTAGTTTGGTATTTCTTCTTCCACTTGCATGAGAAATTTTCTTTTATTGCAAGTAAGAAAGTTGATATAGAAAATAGAAAACTGCCTGTGTACATGTGGACTTCTAGTTTGTCAAGGTAGGAGTCTTTTTATAATTTCAATCATTTGTTTGTCGGTCATGCCCTTAAAATAATTTAAAGTAAAATTGAAAGAGTACCAAGGGCAATGAGGGAAGATATCATCTCTAAGAAAAGAGATGATATATTTTTGTTGACACAAGGAGTGGTGCTCCATATTTTTTGTTTTACCGATAAACCAGTTTTACTCCCATACTTCGCCACAGGACACCTATTTGCTATGGAAGTCTCTCAGCAACATGATTACATTAATGATGTATATGGAGCAAGAAATGGAAAGAAAACCACATGTAAAATGTCATTCCACTTTAGAGACATCAAAGAAAACCAGGTGGGCCAAAATCGATTGATAACCGAAGCATTATACAATATCAAAATGGTGGAGCTACCACAACGATGGAAGAATGACCCTTTGGGAATTTTTGCTGAGTATATCAAACTCAAAATCTTTCACTATTGCCCAAGGCTTGGCATTGAAAAGCACTAAAATAATTTGGAGGGGCATGAATTGGAATGGCACATGGAGAACATGATATCACTCCCTCCCTGGCATGATTTTTATGAAATAGAGGCTGAATATAACCCCACTATGCATAAAAATTAGATTCCTCCATTGGGGTTGTTAAGTTGGATGAAAGAGCAACATATGAGTTGGTTCGAAGAGAAAATAATGAACTGGTGGATCATGCAAGCCTACCGAATGAAGACAGGATCACCATATGGGCTAGTGATGGATGGGTTGTTTTTAGAAATGTATGATGAGTGGTATTCCAATTATGAATTGATTGCGTTCACTTGCATAGTGCCTCAAATTTTGCAAAGGTCAAGCAGTGAAGAAGATGTGGTTGAGGAACAACATCCCATGGTACAAGAGGTGCCACTCGTCTTCAAAGAAGAAGAACAAGTTTTCGAAGAGCCATTGCAGCGAAAGGAGAAAAGGTGAGAAAAGCTGCCAGTTATTAAAATTGTGAGAAAGTGAAGAAATGGGGTGGCTCTTTCAAACCCACCTCCTGTAGTTTCATCTGAGCCTATAGAATTACAAGAAATTTTCCCTTTGGCTCAGGTGAATCCATTTGTCCAAGGCACCCATTTTATCAATATTGAGGAGGATGTTGTGACGAAACCAAGGGAAGAAAATCCAGTATCATAGCCAACCACATCCCCACTAGCTTCGAAGGTGACTGAGCCCAAAGGTACATTTTATTCTACCTCTTCTCTCCTCGGGCAAGTGGTGACTGTTGTTGGACATTTTGAGCTCATTTATTTGTCATTGATGTCAAGTGAACACATGAAGTTGTCATTAACACCATGGAGTACACCATCATTGAAGCTAGGAGAAATGCAAAGAGTTGAATAAAAGTTGTCAAAATATTTTTTTATAAGGGTTTTTGTTAAAACCATGGTGGTAAATTAAAAGGTTTTGATTAAAACCATTATAAGGATATAAAGGCTTCATTAAACATCATAATGGCAGAATTAATGTTTTTATTAAAAACCATGGTGGCATGAGAACGTCTCCACCAATTTTCATATCATTTGGAGCAACACAGATCCTAGCGCATCCCTATGTGTGAACAACATATTTGGCAAGCGGCTATGCGAGGGTTTCATATGGGTTGAGTGCAAGCAGCTCCAAAGGTTGGTTTTTAGGGCCTTCGGGCCCTAGCGGCCAATATTTTTGTGGTTTATTCTCAATATTTTAGCAAGAAATATTGTAGGGGATACAAGATGGGTTAGAAATTTGTATTTTTATAGATCATACTGTGAACTTGAGTGACAACGGCTTCCAATTTTCTGCATAAAAGAAAAGTGAAAACCATACCTTTCCACGACATCTAGGGCAAGGATTAAAGAGATCACGAAATAAGTTTCAAGCAGTTGATCAAAAAATGTCTCATATCTCAAGTGAATCTAGTGCTAAGGTGCACCCACAAAATAATTCTACTGTGAAAATCGCTATCAAGGGTAAGAATTTTGAAGACTCAGTCCCAAAAATGAATTTTAGGGATGCCCTTCGTGGTGGACAGCCTCAGCCCAATGCTAATATCAATATTAGGGCTTCCCATAAACCTCTAAGAATTCCTAAGATTGATCCTAGGAAAACAGAGTTAGGATGTATTAAAGCAGCTGATGGAACTCATATTGTTAAGCTTGATATGGATAACATTCAGACTGGCATTGAAGATTTGGAAAAAAAGAGGACTAATTTGTCGATTTGTGGGTTTTCATCCGAGTCTATCTACTTTCAAAGTCTTGGCTACAAAAATCTAGAAAAATAAAGGTGAGTTACAAATCTCTATTTATCCAAATGGTTATTTTATTGTTTTATTTGCTAATAATGAAGATAGAGAGAAAACTTTTCAAGGGGGTCCTTGGTTTTTGGAAGGGCAGGGCTTTTCATGAATCCCTGGCATACTAAATTTAAATCCGAAGAAGAGATGCCTTCTATTGCTCCCGTGTGGGTTAGACTCTTTGGCCTCCCTATTGAATTTTGGAATACTACTATGTTTTCTTCAATTGGAAACTCTTTAGGAACTTTTATGATGACTGCTGATTGTACTCAATATTTTGAACATATTATTTATGCTCGAATTTGTGTTTTAATGGATTTTGACAAACCCCTACCTAAAAAGATCACATTACAATTTGGGGAAGACACTTGGGAGCAAGTAGTGGACTATGAGAACATTCCTTTTCATTGTAGAATTTGCCATGAATATGGTCATTTGGCCAGTGCTTGCCCAAATAAAATTCCTAATCAAAAGAAAGAAGATATAAACTTAGCAGGTTTCCAAATACCTAAGAAGAAGAACACTAAAAAAAAACTAGTTATGAAGGATCAATCAAAGTCATCTGATAATAGGTCCGAGGTGTAGACCAATTGGTTCACCCAAACCTCATAAGGGGCGGAGGTCCAAGGTTCAAATCTCGGGCCTCGTCGGACTGAACGCTTGTCCCTTTCCTGGTGCTTTCAGTGGAGTAAAAGGTTTAAAATGATTATGGCATGGTGGTTATAGGGGTGGACTACGTGAAGATATGTGTGGTGGCTTCTAGGGCGGATAGCGCAGAATACTGTGGTGGCCATAAAAGCTAGGTAGCCTGCCTGGATTTTTGGCGACTACCGATTCCACCATGTAAATTCAAAAAAAAAAAAAAAAAAAGCCATCTGCTAATATGTTTGAAATCCTTTCCACAAATGATGTCCCAAGTGAGGAAAATGAAATAATGGAAACTGAAATCTTATAAATACAATTTAAATATGAAGGGAAGAACTCAGAGGCAAACCAACAAATCAAAGGTTTTCAACAGAAAAAAAAAGGAGAAAATTTACACAAGAAAAACAATATTTCAAATGTCAAAACTTCAAATAATGCAGGTCCCAATATAGACTCTATTGAACCATCTAATAAACTTTTTGTTGTGTACGAGCATTCTTCAAGGTTAGAAGCCATCTCAGATTCAATTGGAATAAGTCAAGAGACAGGGATAAAAAAATTGAAGATGGATTCTAATAAAAAAGTAGGTCGCAAGACCAATCAATATCATATGGTAAAAGAAGGTGAAAAGCTTGTAGAGGAAGGTAAGATTAATGCCCTTCCCAACTTTTTTGGCCCTGGTATTAATGAAGATCATCACTTGGAATATTAGAGGACTCAAAGGGAGTCTTTCAAAACAAAATGAAATTAGAAGAATGATTCAGGTAAATCATCCACATCTTGTTTTCCTTCAAGAAACTAAGATGTCAATGGAGGATATGGAATTAATTGCTAGTAAAATTTGGCCAGTTGGAAAAGTGGTTTCCCTCAGTTCCCAAGGGACTTCGGGTGGCATTGCTTGTCTTTGGGATCCAAAAGAGGTAGTTATTCACCATATGGTTTGTATTTGGGGTTTTTTGGCTATAGCTATTCAAAGTAGACATTCCAACAAGATTATGCTCTGCATTACTGTTTATGCTTTGACTTCTTTGGAGGAAAAAAGAAGATAGTGGAAGGATATTACTCATATTATCTCTCATTTTTCTAAAGCTTGGATCTTGATCGAAGGAGATTTCAATACCATCCTCTCTTTGGATGAGAAAATGGGGGGAAATAGAAATTTGGACAAAAGCATTGACCTCATGAGCGAATATATTGCAAACCTCCATCTTGTGGATATCCAACCAAATAATGGCCTTATGACTCCAGAAGGCAAGGCTTAGCTTGTATAATGGAGAGATTGGATAGGTTTTCGCTCTCTAAAAATTTCTTAATCCATGGTCACATTCCTAAAGTGAAGACTCTTAATAATGTTGGTTTGGATCATTGGCCAGTCATGGTGGAAATGTGGAAAACCAATGTGAGTTTCTCTCCTTTTCGTTTTCAATTAATGTGGCTTAGAGACGTTTCCTTCAGACCTCATGTGCAGCAATGGTGGAAGGAAGCTAAACCTAGGCATGGGACTAAGATGTTCTATTTTGTCAAAATACTGCAATACATTAAATCCAAAATCAAGACTTGGAACTGGAAAGAGTTTGGGGATGTTCATAAAAAAAAACATGAAGTTATTGCTCATCTTGAAAATTTGAATAAGAAAATCTATTTAGATGGCCTCACAGAGAAGAGAAGTGTAGATGAAATTAAACTCACAACTCAGTTAGAGGAATGGGAAAAAAGAGAAGAAATATTATGGAAGCAAAAATCTAGAATTCAATGGCTCAAAGAAGGAGATCGAAACACAATTTTTTTCCACAAATCTCTTCTAGCTCGAAGATCTCACAACTTTATTTCTTCCTTAAAATCATATTCTGGAGATGTTGTTTATACTTGGGATGGCATGAACTCTATTGTTGTTGATTACTTTTCCAATATTTTTTCTGCTACTCCCCTTGACTCAACTTCACAATATAATGTTCTTCAAGAAATCCCTTCTCTTATCACTTCTAAGGAGAACTCTATTTTGACTACTCCTGTTACTATCAATGAGCTTCAACAAGTAGTTTTTAAAATGCAAAAATGGAAAACCCTAGGTCTTGATGGTTTTCCTATTGAGTTCTACTAGAGTTCTGGGATATCCTTCATGTTGATTTATTAGAGGTGGTGGAAGAAGCCAAGAAATACAAAGAAATTTTGAAGGTTATCAATAAAACTTATATTACTCTTGTTCCAAAATCTCAAGAGGTTGATCATATCTAAGCTTTTAGACCTATTGCTTTATGTAATGTTCTTCTCAAAATCATTACTAAAATCATGGCAAAAAGGTTGAAGCCTCTTTTGCATAAGATTATTTCCCTAGAGCAAGGGGGTTATGTGGAAGGACGTCAAATAGTAGATGAGATAGTTCTTGCTTAGGAAGCCATCCATTCCATGGATATGCAAAATTCTCCTTCCATGTTCATTCGGTTAGACTTATCCAAAGCTTATGACAGAGTGGATTGGCACTTCCTTATCAAAGTTTTGAGGCAATTTGGTTTCTCTAAGGATTGGATGGATTGGATTATGGGATGTATCTCTTCAGTTTCCTACTTAGTTCTTATCAATGGTAGGCCTTCTCAGTATTTCCCAACTTCTAGAGGTATTAGGCAAGGTGACCCGCTATCCCATTATTTATTCATCATTCTTGCTGAATGCTTGGGTAGGACTATAACCAAAAAGAGGGAAAACAAAACCCTTGAGGGAGTTACCATTGCTCATGGAGCTAGACCTATCTCTCATCTTCAATTTGTGGATGACTCTACTATTTTAGGTAAAGCTACAATTAAGGAAGCTTCTAATATTAAGCAAATCATTAGCTATTTTTCTAAGGCTACTGGGCAATTGATCAATGAAGACAAATCTAAAGTTATTTTATTTCACTGCTCTGCTAGACAGGAATCCATGGTCTTGGATAAGCTAATATATAAGAAGACCTCTCTTCCAATCACTTATTTAGGTATTCCCATAAATATTCAAAGGTAGAAAAATAAATATTGGAATTGGTTGTTGGACAAAGTCAAGAAGAAAATTGGAAAGTGGACCAACAAGTGGCTTTCTTATGGGGGTAGAATCACCTTGGTAAAATCAGTCCTTCAAGCTATTCCTATTTATGTTTCTTCCATTTTGAATATTCCAAAGGCTGTTCTTCGAGAATTGGATCAAATCGAGTCATCGTTTCCTTTGGAGTGGTACTAAGGAGAAAAGAAAATGGGCCTTGGTGAAATGGGATACTTTATGTCTTCCTAAGAGTGAAGGGGGGTTAGGTTTACGGTCTTCAATTAATAACAACAAATCTTTAGTTGCTAAATTATATTGGAGGATGTTGCATAACCCCAATGCTCTTTGGGCCAATAATCTCCATGCTAAATATGCTGAGAACAAAAGTCCTAAAGACCTTGTTTGCTATCAACTTCCTACCAAAGGTTCTCCCATTTTAGCAGTTCTTAATATTGGTGAGGATTTGATAAAGAAAAAATTATTTTGGATCATTCATAATGGTCAACATGCAAATTTTTGGACAGATTCTTGGGATGGTCACAAGCCTTTGATAACTCAATTTCCCGATTGGAGGCCTTGGATGGAGGAGCTTCACCAAGCTAATTGGATAAAGGTGGCTAATTATTGTCGGTACCATACTGGTAATTCAAAGGTTGGTAGATATTGGATCCCTATTGAGGACTGGCCTATTCAAATCCCAGAAAGGCAAAGACAAGATATCCAAGGCATCCTTCATATGAGATCCCTCTCTTGGTCCCATGAAAAATATTGTTTTGGATGGAACAACACTACTAAGGGTGAGTATTCAGTTGCTCAAGGTTATTTGACCTTATGCCATAATAATCCCAACCATTCTTCCGACATATTTTCTCAATTGTGGGCTCAAAATATCTGGCCTAAGGTGAGGTTCTTTAATTGGCTTTTATTGCATCGTAGGGTGCTTACTTGGTGAGCAACTTATGAAGCATGGTTTTCATGGCCCTTTTAGATGTGAAATGTGTGAAGAGAATGTAGAAAATATCAACCATATTTTTATTGAGTGTACTTTAGCCTCCGAGCTGTGGAGGAGAATGGCCACTTTACTTGGCTTACAGTGGTCCAATTTTTTTACTTTTGAATAGCTTTGGAGGGATTGGCCTAATCAAGAGGGTGTTGATCATTTTATTAGGCAGTTAGTTTGGATGGGTTCTACCATTCTTCTTTGGAATATTTGGAATGAAAGGAATAGCCGAATTTTTAATCAAGATAGGAAGGATATTCACTATATTTGGAAAAATACCATAGCCAACTTAGTTGAATCAGTCCATCATCTCCTTAATCACCCCCAAAACTCCCACCAAATATGGGATCAAGTGATGCAAATATTGAATATTAAACCTTCTAAGGGCAACCATCTTAAAGGGAATGTGAGTATTAGTAAATTGGATAGGAATAGAAATTGGCAACCTCCTCCTAAGGATTTTGGAAAAGTCAATATTGATGGAGCCTCTAGAGGGAACCCTGGAAAAGCCAATGTGGGAGGAATTGGTAGACTTTCAGATGGCTCCCTAGTTTTTACTTTTGCTGAGAATTTGGGTATTCTTTCCAATAACCTTGTTGAGGGGTATGGTATCCTCAGAGGTCTTTAGGAGGCTACTAAGGTTGGATGGGAAAAGGTGTTAGTTGAGTCTAACTCTCAACTTATGATTAATCTCTTGAAGAATCCTTCTAAGAATCATAAGGTGGATTGGAGAATAAAAAGAATTATTGAGAAGATTCAATTAATCCAGATGGGATTTTTGAAAGTTGATTACAATCATGTGGTCAGAGATCAAAACAAGAGTGTTGATGCTTTAGCTAATTGGGCTTTGGACAAAGGTGATCTTACTTGTTATGGCCACCCTCCTATATGGTGGGCTTCTCAAATTAGGGAAGCTCTTCTTTCTATCATTTCTTTGGATGGCTCCAATTCTAAAGGTACCTAGTTTCTTCTTGTTTTTTTTTTTCTTCTCTTTGGTTCATTCAGTTTTTTTTAGTTCCCTAGCTCATTCTATTCTTTATTTTGTTTCCTCTATTGATTCTTGCCTTAATAGTCTTCTAGTCTAGATAGGTCTTTGTTTTGTTCATTTTTTATTTCTTTTTTCCTTTTTGTTTTTTTTGTTTAGTTTTTTAAGGTGGGTGGGTTTTTTTATTTTGTTTTGTTTTTGTGTTCTTTGTGTTGTTTTTTGTTGTTCTTGTGTTTTTGTTGTTTTGTTTTTTTTTAATGTTTTTTGTTATTGTTCTTGTGTTTTTTTTCGTTCTTGTTCTTGGGTTTCTCTTTGTTTGTGTTATTTCATGTTTTTATGGGTGAGTGTTTTCTATATTTTTTGTTTTTTTTATTGTCTGTTGTTGGTTGTTTTTTATTTTTATTTTTGTTTTATTTTTTAATTTTTTAGGTTTTGGTTGTGTTTATTTTTCTTGTTTTTTTTTTGGGTTATGTCTTTGTAGTGTTCTGTTGTTTTTGTCTTGTTTGTGTTTTGTTATGTGTTTCTTGTGTTTTTCTATGTGGTTTGTGTTGTGGTTTCTTTTATCTTATTGTGTGTGTTTGGTTGTGCTTTTATTTTTGACACACTCAAGGAGCATGTTTTTTATTTTATTTTATTATTTTTGTTGTTATCTGCTTATTTTTAATTGGGTTTGTGTGTTTGTTTGCTCCTTGAGTGTGTCAAAGGTGGTAGGCCAGGTCCGAGTCCTAGGCATTTTTTGTGGAATGGATACCCCTGCCTCCTTGGGTCTTACCCGAAAGTGGCATCCCTTTTGGGATGTTTTCCACAAATAATAAAAAAAAAAACCATGGTGGCAGAATAATTTTCATCAAATAAGTGAAGAGCAAATGAAGGTTTAAATTTTCCCTAAAGGAGGCTTTAATTTTTATTATATTCAAAGGTTTATAAATATAAAATTATAACATTTCAATTCTTTTAGAATTTAAATAATTTATAAATTATAAAGGTTGTAATAAGCACCTACATCATCAAATATTATGGAGCACCGATGTCTAATCCATATGGTTAATTCGTGTATAAATAATATGCCAAAGAGGCATTCAAACTTACCTCTCTTCGATTTAATTTTCATGTGACCGAGATAAAAGTAATTCATGCAATTTTTGATCGTTGAGGAAGAAGACAAAGAGTTCATTTATCTTTTAGCACCAGGAAGAAGACGAAAATGGAGAGCATAAGTTTTGATCCACATTAGAAAAAGTGGTCCCTTGGCAGCACATGTTTTGCGAGAGCATTGGGAGTAGAAGAGTCCACAATAAATTTGCATGGATTTGGAGTGTTTGTCTTGAGCGCCAAGGGGAAAGGTTTTTTGGAACGCACTCGTTTTGAGCTACAGTCTTAGGATAAAGAGCACGAAGTGCTCTTAAGGTTTCAAACATGCGTTTAGCACATGCAGTGGGTAAGCTCGTAGCTAGGGTGCATGAGGAGGTAGTGATTGGGAGTTTGAATCCCATAAGTGGCAAAGGTATTTTTGATTAAAATAAATTTTATTTGCCTAAATTTTTTCCTAAAGTATTATTTGGAGTTATAATGGTATGTGAAAGGTTGTTTGCTTGGTTCATGTTGTTGGAGTTAAAAGGAAAGTTAATTTAATTTGTGTTAAAGTCTTTCTTGCCATTAAATTTAATTAAAGAGGTTTTGAGTTAATTTTTGGTGGATGATAAATTTAGTTTAGTTGGGAGATTATAAGGTGTTATTGGAAAAATATTTTATGTATTATGATGGTTATTTTTATAGTTGGAGTGATAAGTTGTAATTGAGTTTTTGCATTACGTTGTGAGAAAGATTTATCCTCTAACCTCTTTGAGATTGGCATATAATTTTTTGTGGTTGTGGCAGATTTATGAGATCCTTTCATCATAAAAAAGAGGTATGAGCACATTCTTCCATAGTTGAGTTGATTTATTAGTTTTTTGGAAAATAATTTTGGAGTGAAAAGGACTTAATTAGGGTTTTCCTATTGAGTTAATTCTTCAAGGTTTTTTGTAATAAAGAATTATTTTTAAACCTTGTTTGATGAGCATTTTTGTTGAAGTTAGTCATTGAGTGAAGAACTTGAACTAGGGTTTGCAAATATCATGAGTATCATTGTCATGTGAGAGTTTTTTTATAAGCATTGTTGTTGAAGTGATTTGTTGAGCAAATAACTTGAACTATATTTTGAAAAGAACATGAGTATCATTTTTATTTAAGATTTGTTGTTGAGCATTTTTGGAAATATTTTGAGTTGAGTTATCATATGCTTGGACTAGGGTTTGTGAGCAAGGGTTGTTTCATTGAGTGTTTTTTTGAGTATATTTGGTTGAACCTAGTCAAGTGGGTGTGTGAAGTGATTGTTCAAGTTCCATAAAACAAACTATTCTATATTCTGAATTGAGTTGAGAAAGTGATTTAGCATTGAGTTGAATTTGAAGCATATTGAGTCTCTAAAAACTCTCCTTATGTTTCTAAGAGAGTGATTGAAAGTAATTGAGCATTGTGATTAGTATAGAACATATTGAGTACCTAACAATTCTCTTTATGTTTCTATGAGATTGGACAAGTTCTCTATGGACTTGTTGAGTAGATTTAAGGCAAGTATTTAAGGATACTTGTGGACTAATTTTTTGTGAGATTTTGCAGAAGCTTAAAATATAGATTTGGATAAGTTCTTGAGAGGACTTATTGAATATATTTGGACAAGTTCTAGGGAGGACTTGTAGAGTAGATTTGAAAGCAGAGGTTGGTGTATATTTGAGGATAGGTTTGTGCCAGACCAGAGACAGGGATTTAGCAAAGTTGTACTAGATCAAAGTACTATATTTAGTGTAGATTTGAGACAAAACTTTGGAGGTGATAGAGTAGAGAGGATAGTAGTCTTTAGTGGATAGAGATACATTAGCCAGGGCAGTGAGGATAGGTCTTCTGAATGGGTACAAGAATCTTCAGTGGAGAGAGATCCACAAGCTAGTGCAGTAGAGGTATTAGTCTTCTAGAGGATCATCAACCAGAGTAGAGGAGAAGGAGTTCTCCTGTGGATAGAGATCCATAAACTTGATTTAGGGGATTGGTGTCTCCTTTGGACAAAGGTCAATAAACATTGTAGGGAAAGGATTCCCAAGAGAAATTATTTGAGAAAAATTTATAAGAAATATTTTCTCCGTGGAGTAGCTCGCATTGGGTGAACCACACAAAATCATGTCTCTCAAGTGTGTGATGCCTTATGTTATATTTATTGTTATAATATTGTTGATGATATTATTTGTGATAAGAAAAGTAAAAATTGGTCTTATATAGTTCACCCCCACTCTCAGTATAATCTTGTGTTCTTTAATTGGTATCAGAGTAGATCCCTCCGTGAAAATACTAACAGCTTAGAGGAGGATCCATCAATAGCACACATGACTTCAAAAAATGAAGAAGAGACTATGTTTGATATAAAAGAGGAATTCTTTTATTCTCTCAAAAATTTGGAAAGACCTAGAGAAAATAATTAAAGCTTGAAGGAACAAGTTCAAGAAGATGAAGAAGCAAGGATGGAACTTATTCAAAATCTCACAAAACTCAAGATTAAGGTGGAAAAAGGAAAAAAAATTGAGCAAGACATAACAGATCTGTTGAGAGCTAGGGAAACAAAATGTGAAATATTAGAAGCAAAAATTGTCCACCTAAGGAATGAATTTGAAAGGACCAAGGTACTACAAGAGAAAAATATGAGAAAAAGAAAGAGGAATCAGATATTCAAAAAGTAGAAACCTCAAACAAGGAATAAAGCAAAGGAGAACCATCGATAAGAGTTAATCATAAGAGGAAGATTACTTCACCACAAACTCCAAGACATCTAAATAGGTTATATAATTTCTTCCATGGTCATTGTTTTTCTTGTAATAAATATGGTCATAGAGCTATACACTGTATTCATCATGCAAGAAAAAATATCAATATAAATTTCAATTCCTTTGCACCTATCATGGATGCTGATATTATATGTTACAAATGCAATAATTTTGGGCACAAGGCTAGATGGTGTAAAATGATGCTTCTTGAGTCTAGAAAAGCAATTTCAACAACTAGGAAATATGGAAGGAAAAATATTAAGGCTAGATCAATGTTAGTTCAAACAACCCTTCATGCTCAGGATAAATAAGAACAATGATATCTTGATAGTGGTTGCTCTAGTCACATGACAGAAGATAAAGATAAATTCATTATACTAAAATAAACAAATGGAGGATTAGTAAGTTTTTGTGATAATGGATCAACAATTATTGTTGGAAGAGGAACTCTAATTTTAGATAATGGAAAAAAATAGAAAATGTATTGTATGTTAAAGGGTTAAAACACAACCTGTTGAGCATAAGTCAACTTTGTGATCAAGGGTACATGGTTATTTTCCATATATATATATATATGTGAGATAAGAAAATCAAAAATTGGAAAAATCATTGCCAATGCAAGAAGAACCCCAAACAACTTATACATGCTCAATGATATCAAAGGAGAAAAGTGCTTTCTATCACAAGAATATGAGAGTTGGCTATGGAATAGAAGATTGGGTCACTTGAATTTTGACAACATAGTCAACATAAGCAATAAATAGGTAGTCAGAGATTTACCCAAAATAAGAAGACCTCAAAACATAATCTGTGCACCCTATCAACATGGAAAGAAAACTAAGGTAACCTTTAAGTTAAAAGGATATATGTCATATGAGCCATTGAGCCTAATACATACTGATCTATGTGGTCCTACTAGATCACAAAGCATTCAGGGTGAGAGCTAATTTATACTATTTATAGATGATTATTCCAGAATGGTTTGGGTAGCCTTCCTAAAAGAGAAGTCATAGGCCTTTGAAAAATTTGAAGCATTTAAGGAATTTATTGAAAATGAAACTGGAAAAAGGATTAAGTGTTTGAGATCTGATAGAGGGTGATAATTTACTTCAAATAAATTTGTAGAGTTTTATGAACAACATGGGATCAAAGGAGAGTACTCAGCAGCAAGAATTCCTCAACAAAATGGGGTAGTTGAAAGGAAAAATAGGACTATTGAAAACATGTATAGGGCTATGTTAAATGAATCTAAGCTATCAGATGGTTTTTGGAGAGAAGCTATAAACACAACAGTTTACATAATCACTAGGGCTCAAATGAGGGTAAATCATCACAAGACTTCATATGAGCTTTGGAAAGGAAGACCTACCACTGTAAAACACTTCAAATTTTTTGGAAGCAACTGTTACATAATATGGGAAGATCAAAAATTAGGCAAGTTTGATCCAAGATGTGATAAGGGAATTTTTCTTGGATACTCCACAAGGATTAAAGCCTACATATGCTTCAAAAAAATAACATGCACTATGGTGGAAAGTATGAATGTAACAATTGATGAGAAGATAGATTCAAGAGAACCAGTTCAAAAAATTGTGTATCAAGAAGATGGATGTTGTCAAGATGAATTTTGTGAGGAATCAGATAAATAAGAAGAAGAAACATAAATAATTCTTCCCAAAACTCCATTCAGGTATGTAAAAAAGCATCATCCAAAATATTAAATCATTGGGAATCCAGATGAAAGACAGACAAGGAGAAGAATAATAAAACCATCTGAACAAGCAAATTTTTCTTTTCTATCTAATATTGAGCCAAAATACTTCACTCAGGCAAGTGAGGATAAATTTTGGATTAAGGCAATGGATGAATAATTAAATCAGATAGAGAAAAGAAAAACTTGGGAACTTGTTCCATGACCAAAGGACAAAAATATGATTGGCACAAAATGGGTATTCAAAAACAAGTTAAATGAATATGGACAAGTGGTCAGAAACAAGATTAGTATGCAAAGGTTATATAAGCTTGTGTTCTTCAATTGGTATCAGAGTGGTTCCCTCCGTGAAAGGACTAACAACTTGGAAGAGGATCCATCAGTAGTACACATGACTTCAGAAAATGAAGTAGAGACTATGTTTGATATAAAAAAGGAATTCTTTGCTACTCTTAGAAAGTTGGAAAGACTTAAAGAAAAGAATTCAATATTGAAGTAAAAAGTTCAATAAGATGAAGAAGCAAGGATGGAACTTATTAAAAATCTCACAAAACTCAAGATTAGGGTGGAAGAAGGAAAGAAAATTGAGAAAGACATAAAAGATCTATTGAGAGCTAGGGAAACAAAATGTGAAAGATTAGAAGTAGAAATTGTCCACCTAAGGAATGAAGTTGAAAGGACCAATGTACTACAAGATGCAGAATATGAGAAATAGAAAGAGTTATCAAGTCTTCAAAAAATAGAAACCTCAAACAAGGAAGAAAGCAAAGGAGAACCTTGGATAATATTTAATCAAAAGAGGAATATTACTTCACCACAAACTCCAAGACATTCAAATAGGTTACATAATTTCTTCCATGGTCATTGCTTTTCTTGTAATAAATATGGTTATAGAGCTATACACTGTATTCATCATGCAAGAAACAATGTCAATAGAAATTTCAATTCCTTTGCACATATCATGGATTATGGTATTATATGTTACATATGCAATAATTTTAGGCACAAGGCTAGATTGTGTAAAATGATGCTTCCTAAGTCTAGAAAAACAATTTCAACAACTAGGAAAGACGAAAGGGAAAATGTTAAGGCTAGATCAATGCTAGTTCAAATAGACCATCATGCTTAGGATAAAGAAGAAAAAGAAGATGAGATTTGGCTGTGGCATAGAATATTGGGTAACTTAAATTTTGACAACATACTCAACATAAGCAATAAACAAGTGGTCAAATTTTACCCAAAATAAGAAGACCTCAAAACACAATATGTGCACCCTATCAACATGGAAAGTAAACTAAGACAACCTTTAAGTAAAAAGGATATATGTCATATGATCCATTGAGCCTAATACATACTGATCTATGTGGTCCTACCAGAACACAAATCATTCAAAGTGAGAGCTACTTTATACTATTTATAGATGATTATTCTATAATGGTTTGGGTAGCCTTCCTAAAAAAGAAGTCAGAGGCCTTTGAAAAAGCTAAAGTATTCAAGGAATTGATTGAAAATAAAACTGGCAAAAGGATTAAGTGTCTGATATTTTATAGAGGAGGAGAATTTACTTCAAATGAATTTGTCGAGTTTTATGAACAACATAGGATCAAAAGATATTACTCAACAATAAGAACTCCTCAACAAAATGGGGTAGTTTAAAGGAAAAACAGGACTGTTGAAAATATGGCTAGGGCTATGTTAAATGAATCTAAGCTATCATATGGTTTTTGGAGAGAATATATAAACACAATAGTTTACATAATCACTAGGGCTCAAATGAGGGTAAATCATCACAAGAATCCATATGAGCTTTGGAAAGGAAGACCTGCCACTATAAAAACACTTCAAAAAATTTAGGAAGCAAATGTTACATAATATGGGAAGATCAAAACTTAGGCAAGTTTGACCCAAGATTTGATGAGGAAATTTTTCTTGGATACTCCACAAGGAGTAAATCCTAAAGATGCTTCAACAAAATAACACGCACTATGGTGGAAAGTATGAATGTAACAATTGATGAGAAGATAGATTCAAGAGAACCAGTTCAAAAAATTGTGTATCAAGAAGATGGATGTTGTCAAGATGAATTTTATGAGGAATCAGATAAATAAGAAGAAGAAACACAAAGGATTCTTCCCAAAATTCCATCCAAGTATGTACAGAAGCATATTCCAAAATAGCATATCATTAGGAATCCATATGAAAGACATACAAGGAGAAGAATGATAAAATCATATCAACAAGCAAATTTTTCTTTGCTATCTAATATTGAGCCAAAAGACTTCACTCAAGCAAGTGAGGATAAATTTTGGATTAAGGCAATGGATGAAGAATTAGATCATATAGATAAAAGTAAAACTTGGGAACTTGTTCCATGACCAAAGGACAAAAATGTGATTAGCACAAAATGGGTATTCAGAAACAAGTTAAATTAAGATGGACAAGTGGTCAAAAATAAAGTAAGGTTAGTATGCAAAGGTTATGCACAGGTGGAAGGAATTGGATTTGATGAGATATTTGTTACAGTTGCATGGCTTGAAGCTATAAGGATATTTTTAGCTTTCTCAAGTTTCAATAACTTCAAGGTATATCAAATGGATGTCAAGTCAACATTTCTAAATGGTGTTCTAGAAGAAGAAATTTATATTGAAAAACCAGAGGGATTCATAATAGCAAATAAACCAGATCATGTATGCATATTGAAAAAGGCACTGTATGGTTTAAAGAAGGCTTCGAGAGCATGGTACTCAAGATTGGATAAGTATATTCAGTAACATGTATTCAAAAAATGAATAGTAGGCAGTAATTTGTATATCAAAAATGAAGGGAGTGATCTACTAATATTGGTTGTTTAGGTTGATGACATCATTTTTGGGGGAAACAATAATAAGATGTGTAAATAATTTTTTAAGAACATGCAAAATGAATTTGATATGTCTATGCTTGGTGAATTGTCCTTCTTTCTTGGACTTCAGATTTCACAATTAGAAAGGGGAGTGTTTCTCTCACAATCCAAGTATATAAAAGAAATGTTAAATAAATTCAAGTTAGAATATTGTAAATTGGTAAGTATCCCCATGGTCACAGGGTGCAATTTGAGTAAGGATGATGAATATTCAGAGGTATATTAGAGATTATACAGATCTATGATAGGTAGTTTATTGTATGTTATAGCTACAAGACCAAAAATTGTATAGTCAGTGGAATTAGTGGCAATGTTTTAGGCAACACCTAAGGAAACACATGTGGTAGCAATAAAAATTATTTTTAGGTATCTAAAAGGGACTATGTATTTTGGGTTTTGGTATCCCAAAAGTGATAATTTTACACTGACAACTTATACAGATGCATATTGGGATGACAACATTGATGATAGAAAAGCACAAGTGGAGGAGCATTATTTCTTGTAGACTGCTTAGTCTCTTGGCTAAGTAAGAAGCAAGTTTTAGTATCCTTATCTACAGTAGAAGCAGAATATATTGCATCAATAGCCAGTTGTACAAAAGTGTTATGGATGAAGAGAACTCTAGAAGACTTCAATATAAAGCATGACCATCCTATCCCCATACTATGTGATAATACAAGTGCTATAAGTATCTCAAAAAATCTAGTGATGCACTCATGTACAAAGCATATTTTTATTAAGTACCACTTTTTGAGAGAATAAGTGACAGATAAACAAGTCATGTTGGAATATTTTACTACAAAGGAACAAATAGCAGATATATTCACCAAGCCAATTTCAAAGGAAATATTTGAGTATCCTCAAATAAAACTGGGAGTAAGACTCCCACGCCAGAATTAACCACCTCAAAAGGAGGTGGGGGAGGGGCTAAGCTAAGAGGCTCATTCTTAACCTCGATCCCCAAAGGTGAACCTTTGCCATTGATGTCAAAGGGGGAGAGATTTGAGCAAGGGGGGGAGATTTGGTATTTGAGAAAAGAGGAAAGAGTATTGAGCTAGGGGGAGCAATGTCCCAGGGAGAGCAGAACAAAGGAAAGGTCAAGTTTTTAGTTAAAAGAATTTTTTTTTCCATCAATGACAAAGGGGGAGATTGTTGGACATTTTGAGCTCATTTAGTTGTCATTGATGTCAAGGTGAGAAGTTGGCATTGCTGTCAAGTGAACATATGAAGCTGTCATTAAAACCATGGAGTACACTATCATTGAAGCCAGAAGAAATGCAAATATTTGAAGAAAAGTGATCAAAATATTATTTTATAAGGGTTTTGGTTAAAATCATGGTGGAAAATTATAGGGTTTTTATTAAAACCATTATACGGATATAAAGGCTTTATTAAACATCATAATGGAATAATTAAGGTTTTTATTAAAAACCATGGTGGTAGAATAATTTTCATCAAATAAGTGAAGAGCAAATTAAGGTTTAAATTTTACCTAAAGGAGGCTTTAATAAAAATTAAAGTCAAAGGTTTATAAATATAATATATAAAATTTTAATTCTTTTAGAATTTAAACAATTTATAAATTATAAAGGTTGTAAGAAGCATTGATGTCATCGAATATTATGGAGCGCCAACATCTAAGCCATATGGTGAATTTATGTATAAATAATATGACAAAGGGGCATTGAATTTTACCCCTCTTCAATTTAATTTTCATGTGACCAAGATAAAAGTAATTTGTGCAATTGTTGATCATTTAGGAAGAAGACACCGATTTCGTTTGTGTCTTAATACTAGGAAGAAGACAAAAAGGGAAAGTGTAAGGTCTAACCCACATTGGACAGAGTGGTCCATTTGCAACACATATTTTGTGAGAGCATTGGGAGTAGAAGAGTCCATGATCGATTCACATGGATTTGGAGTGTTTGTCTTGAGCACCAAGGGGAAAGGTTTTTTGACACACACTCATTTTGAGTGCTACACTTAGGAGAAAGAGCATTAAGAACTCTTAAGATTTCAAATGTGCGTATAGCACATACTATAGGAAATCTCACGGCTAGGGCGCATGAGGTGGGAGCTCGAATCCTATAAGTGGCAAAGCTATTTTTGATTAAAAGAAAGTTTATTTGCCTAAATTTTTTCCTAAAGTATTATTTGGAGTTATAAGGGTATGTGAAAGGTTGTTTGCTTGGTTCATGTTGTTGGAGTTATAAGGAAAGTTAATTTAATTTGTTCCAATGTCTTTCTTTCCATTAAATTTAATTAAAGAGGTTTTGAGTTAATTTTTGGTGGATGATAAATTTATTTTAGTTGGGATATTATAAGGTGTTATTGGAAAAATATTTTATGTATGATGATGGCTATTTTTATAGTTTGAGTGATAAGGTGTAATTGAGTTTTTCATTACATTGTTAGAAATATTTACCCTCTAACCTCTTTGAGATTGGCATAGAAGTGTTTGTGGTTGTGGTATATTTATGAGATCCTTTCATCATCAAAAAAAGGTATGAGCTTATTCTTCCATAGTTGAGTTGATTGATTGGTTTTTTGGAAAATAAGTTTGGAGTGAAAAGGACTTGATTAGGGTTTTCCTATTGAGTGTGTTGAGTTAATGCTTCAAGGTTTTTTGGAATAAAGAATTGTTGTTAAACCTTGTTTGATAAGCATTGTTTTTGAAGTGAGTTATTGAGTGAATAACTTGAACTAGGGTTTGCAAATATCATGAGTATAATTTTTATGTGAGAGTTGTTTTATAAGCATTGTTTTTTAATTGAGTTGTTCAAAAAAAAACTTGAATTAGAGTTTGAAAATAACATGAGTATCATTTTTATGTGAGATTTGTTGTTGAGCATTGTTGGAAAAATTTTGAGTTGAGTGATCATATGCTTGGACTAGGGTTTGTGAGAAAGGGTTGTTTCATTGAGTGTTTATTTGAGTAGAGTTGGTTGAACCTAGTCAAGTGGGTGTGTGAAGTGATTGCTCAAGTTCCATAAAACAAATTATTCTATATTTTAAATTGATTTGAGAAAGTGATTGAGCATTGAGTTGAATTTGAAGCATATTGAGTCTCTAAAAATTCTCCTTATGTTTCTAAGAGAGTGATTGAAATTAATTGAGCATTGTGATTAGTATAGAACATATTGAGTCTCTAAAAATTGTCTTTATGTTTTTATGAGATTGGATAAGTTTTGTGTGGACTTGTTGAGAAAATTTGAGGTAAGTATTTAAGGAGACTTGTGGATAGATTTAGTGTGAGCTTTTGTGGAAGCTTACAATATAAATATGGATAAGTTATTGAGAGGAATTATTGAGTAGATTTGGACAAGTTCTAGAGAGGACTTGTAGAGAAAATTTGAGTGCAAAGGTTGGTGTAGATTTGAGGATAGGTTTGTGCCAGACCAGACATAGAGATTGAGCAAAGTTTTACTAGATTGAAGGAATGTGTTTAGTACATATTTGAGATAAATCTTTGGAGATGACAGAGCAGAGAGGATAGTAGTCTCCAGTGGATAGAGATCCATTAGCTAGGGTAGTGATGATAGGTCTTATGAGTGGGGATAAGAGTCTTCAATGGAGAGAGATCCACAAGCCAGTGCAATGGAGACAGTAGTCTTCTATAGGATCATCAGCTAGAGCAGAGGAGAAGGAGTTCTCCTGTGGATAGAGATCCATAAACTTGATTTAGGGGATTCATGTCTCCTTTGGACAGATGTTCATAAACATTGTAGGGAAAGGATTCCCAAGATAATTTATTTGAAAAAAAATTATAAGAAATATTTTCTTCGTGGAGTATCTTGCATTGGGTGAACCATGTAAAATCATATCTCTCATGTGTGTGATGCTTGCATGTGATTTTTACTACTTTAATATTGTTGATGCTATTATTTGTGATAATAAAAGTAAAGAGTGGTCTTATATTTTTCACCCCCCCTCTCATTATAAGCTTGTGTAATTCAATTGGTATCAAAGTGGGTCTCTCCATGAAAATAATAACAACTTGAAGGAGGATCCATCAGTAGGACACATGAATTCAAAAAATAAAGAAGAGACTATGTTTGATATAAAAGTGGAATTCTTTGCTTCTCTAAAAAAGTTGGAAAGACTTAGAGAAAATAATTCAAGCTTGAAAGAACAAGTTCAAGAAGATGAAGAAGAAAGAATGGAACTTATTCAAAATCTCATAGAACTCAATATTAGGGTGGAAGAAGGAAAGAAAATTGAGCAAGACATAACAGATTTGTTCAGAGCCATGGAAACATGATGTGAAAGATTAGAAGCAAAAATTGTCCACCCAAGGAATGAAGTTGAAAGGACCAAGGTACTACAAGATGCAGAATATGAGAAATAGAAAGAGAAATCAAGTCTTCAAAAAGCAAAAATCTCAAAAAAGGAAGAAAGCAAAGGAGAACCCTAGATAAGAGTTAATCACAAATATTACTTCACCACAAACTCTAATACATCCAAACAATCAGAAAGGGGAGTCTTGTAATAAATATGGTCATAGAGATGTACACTATACTCATCATGCAAGAAATAATGTCAATATAAATTGCAATTCCTTTGCACCTCTCATGGATGATGATTTTATATGTTACAAATGCAATCATTTTGGTCACAAGGCTATATGGTGTAAAATGATGCTTCCTGATTCTAGAAAAGCAATTTCAACAACTAGGAAATACGGAAGGGAAAATGTTAAGGCTAGATCAATGTTAGTTCAAACAACCCTTAATGCTTAAGATAAAGAAGAAAACTGATATCTTGATAGTGGTTGCTCTAGTCACATGACAGGAGACAAAGACAAATTCATTGTATGAAAATAAACAAATAGAGGATCAGTAAGTTTTCATGATAATGGATCAACAAGGATTGGTGGAAGAGGAACTCTAATTTTAGATAATGGGAAAACAAAAATAGAAAATGTATTGTATGTTAAAGGGTTAAAAAACAACCTATTGAGCATAATTCAAATTTATGATCAAGGGTACATGGTTACTTTTCATCCAGATAGATGTGAGATAAGAAAATAAAAAACTAGAAAAATCATTGCCAATGCAAGAAGAAACCCTAACAACTTATACATGCTCAATGATATCAAAGGGGAAAAGTTTTTTCTATCACAAGAAGATGAGATTTGGCTATGGCATAGAATATTGGGTCACTTGAATTTTGACAACATAGTCAACATAAGCAATAAACAGACGTTCTGAGATTTACCCAAAATAAGAAGATCTCAAAACACAATATGTGCACCCTGTCAACATGGAAAGCAAACTAGGATAACCTTTAAGTCAAAATGATATATGTCATATGAGCCATTGAGCCTAAGACATACTGATATATGTGGTCCTACCAAAATACAAAGCATCCAGAGTGAGAACTAATTTATACTATTTATAGATGATTATTCCAGAATGGTTTGGGTAGCCTTCCCAAAAGATAAGTCAGAGGCCTTTGAAAAATTCAAAAAATTTAAGGAATTTATTGAAAATGAAACTGGCAAAAGGATTAAGTTTCTGAGATTTGATAGAGGAGGATAATTTACTTCAAATAAATTTGTAGAGTTTTGTGAACAACATGGGATAAAAATAGAGTACTCAACAACAAGAACTCCTCAACAAAATGGGGTATTTGAAAGGAAAAATAGAACTATTGAAAACATGGCTAGGGCTATGTTAAATGAATCTAAGCTATCATATGGTTTTGGAGAGAAGATGTAAATAAAAAAATTTACATAATAACTAGGGCTCAAATGAGGGTAAATCATCACAAGACTCCATATGAGATTTCGAAAGGAAGACCTACCACTATAAAACACTTCAGAATTTTTGGAATAAAATGTTACATAATACGGGAAGATAAAAACTTAGGCAAGTTTTTTTTTTTTTTAAGCAAAAAACTCCTTGCGGAGCCGCCTTGGTCTAAGATACCATGAATAGGGGGTTCTACACCATCAAAGTCACCCAGGGGTTGCACCCGACCCTGCTCGCACCAACATTATCAATTGGATTTTGGATACCCAATTTAGCTTTTTGGTAGGGTGGAGATTTGAACCTGGGACCTCCCTTGGAGGATTGCCCTCTCCTCTCCAACTCACCTACAACACCTGGGTAAAACTTAGGAAATTTTGATACAAGATGTGATGAGGGAATTTTTCTTGGATACTCTACAAAGAGTAAATCCTATAGATTCTTCAACAAAAGAACATGCACTATGGTGGAAAGTATGACTGTAACAATTGATAAGAAGATAGATTCAAGAGAACCAGTTCAAAAAATTGTGTATCAAGAAGATGGATGTTGTCAAGAATAATTTTGTGAGGAATAAGATAAAGAAGAAGAATAAACACAAAGACTTATTTCTAAAACTCCATTCAGGTATGTATAGAAGCATCATCCAAAAGAACAGATCATCGAGAATATAGATGAAAGATAGACAAGGAGAAGAATAATAAAACCATCTCGACAAGAAAATTTTTCTTTGCTATCAAGGTGAGAAGTTGTCATTGATGTCAAGTGAACACATGAATCTGTCATTAACACCATGGAGTACACCATAATTGAAGCTAGGAGAAATGCAATGAGTTGAAGAAAAGTTGTCAAAATATTGTTTTATAAGGGTTTTTGTTAAAACCATGGTGGCCAATTAATTTTTTTTTATTAAAACCATTATAAGGATATAAAGGCTTCATTAAACATAATAACAATATAATTAAGGTTTTTATTAAAACCCATGGTGGTAGAATAATTTTCATCAAATCAATGAAGAGAAAATACAGGTATAAATTTTACCTAAAGGAGGCTTTACTTTTTATTAAAGTCAAAGGTTTATAAATATAATTTATAAAATTTAAATTCTAAAAGAATTTAAATAATTTATAAATTGTAAAGGTTGTAATAAGCACAAACATAATCAAATATTATGGAGCTCTAAAATATAATATGCCAAAGGGTCATTCAAACTTACCCCTCTTCGATTTAATTTTCATGTGACCGAGCTAAAAGTAATTCGTGCAATCGTTGATCATTGAGGAAGAAGACAAAGAGTTTTTTTGTCTTTTAATGCCAAGAAGAAGACAAAGAGTTTGTTTGTATTTTAATTCTAGGAAGAAGACAAAAAGGAAGAGTGTAAGCTCTGACCCACATTGGACAGAGTGGTCCATTGGCAGAGCACATTTTGCAAGAGTGTTGGGAGTAGAAGAGTCCACAATAATTTTGCGTGGAGTTGGAGTGTTTGTCTTGAGCACCAAGTGGAAAGATTTTTTGGCACATGCTCATTTTGAGTTCCAGTCTTAGGAGAAAGAGCATGAAGTTCTCTTAAGGTTTCAAACATACATCTAGCACATGCGGTGGGTAAGCTCGCAACTAGGGTGCATAAGGAGGCAGTTATTGGGAGTTTGAATTCCACAAGAGGCAAAGGTATTTTTATTAAAAGAAATTTTATTTTCCTAAAGTTTTTCTTAAAGTATTATTTGGAGTTATAAGGGTATGTGAAAGGTTGTTTCCTTGGTTCATGTTGTTGGAGTTATAAGAAAAGTGCTAGATTAGAGATAGATATTGAGTAGAGTTGTACTAGACTAAAGGACTATGTTTAATATATATTTGAGACATAGCTTTGTAGGTGACAAAGCAGAAAGGACAGTAGTCTTCAATGGATAGAGATCCATTAGCCAGGGTAGTGAGGACAAGGTCTTCTGAGTAGGGACAAGAGTCTTCAGTGAAGAGAGATCCACAAGCCAATACAGTGGAGGTAGTAGTCTTCTAGAGGATCTTCAGCTGGAGTAGAGGAGGAGTTCTCTTGTGGATAGATATCTATGAAATTAATTTAAGAGATTGGTATCTCATTTGGATAGAGGTCCATAAACATTATAGGGAAAGGATTCCCAAGATAATTTATTTGATAAAAATTTGTAAGAAATATTTTCTCCGTGGAGTACCCCGCATTGGGTGAACCACATAAAATCATGTCTCTCATGTGTGTGATGCTTTATGTGATGTTTACTACTTTAATATTACTGATGCTATTATTTGTGATAAGAAAAGTAAAAAGTGGTCTTATACTATTCACCCCCCCATCCCAGTATAATCTTGTGTTCTTACATTGGTATCATAGCATGTCCCTCTATGAAAATACTAACAGCTTGGATGAGGATCCATCAATAGCACATATGACTTCAAAAAATTAAGAAGAGACTATGTTTGATATAAAAGAGGAATTCTATGCTTCTCTCAAAAATTTGGAAAGACTTATAAAAAAGAATTCAAGCTTGAAGGAACAAGTTCAAGAATATGAAGAAGCAAGGATGGAACTTATTCAAAATCTCATAGAACTCAATATTAGGGTGGAATAAGGAAAGAAAATTGAGCAAGACATAACAGGTCTATTGAGATCCAGGGAAACAAAATGTGAAATATTAGAAGCAGAAATTGTCCACCTAAGGAATGAAGTTGAAAGGATTAAGGTACTACAAGATGCATAATATGAGAAACAGAAAGAGGAATCAAGTCTTCAAAAATTAGAAACCTCAAACAAGGAAGAAAGCAAAGGATAAACCTGGATAAGAGTTAATCACAAGAGGAATATCACTTCACCACAAACTCCAATACATCCAAACAGGTTACATAATTTCTTCCATGGTCATTGATTTTCTTGTAATAAATATGGTCATAGAGTTGTACATTGTATTCATCATGCAAGAAAAAATGTCAATAGAAATTTTAATTCCTTTGCACCTCTCATGGATGATGATATTATATGTTACAAATGCAATAATTTTTGGCACAAGGATAGATGGTGTAAAATGATGCTTCCTGAGTCTAGAAAAGCAATTTCAACAACTAGGAAATATGGAAGGAAAAATGTTAAGGCTAGATCAATGTTAGCTCAAATAGCCCTTCATGCTCAGGATAAAACAAAACAATGGTATCTTGATAGTGGTTGCTCTAGTCACATGATAGGATACAAAGAAAAATTCATTGTACTAAAAGCAAAAAAATAGAGGATCAATAAGTTTTGGTGATAATGGATTAGCAAGGATTGGTGGAAGAGGAACTCTAAGTTTAGATAATGGGAAAAAAAAACTAAAAAATGTATTGTATGCTAAAGGGTTAAAACATGACCTGCTGAGAATAAATCAACTTTGTGATCAAGGGTACATGGTTACTTTCCATCTAGATAGATGTGAGATAAGAAGATCAAAAACTAGAAAAATCATTGCCAATGCAAGAAGAACCCCTAACAACTTATACATGCTCAATGAGATCAAAGAGTAAAAGTGTTTTCTATCATAAGAATATGAGAGTTTTTTGTGGCATAGAATATTAGTTCACTTGAATTTTGATGACATAGTCAACATAAACAATAAACAAGCGGTCAGAGATTTACCCAAAATAAGAATACCTCAAAACACAATTTGTGCACCCTATCAACATGGAAAGCAAAATAGGACAACATTTAATTCAAAAGGATATATGTCATCTGAGCCCTTGAACCTAATACACACTAATCTATGTGGTCCTACTAGAACATAAAGCATTCAGGGTGAGAGCTACTTTATAGTATTTATAGATGATTATTCCAGAATGGTTTGGGTAGCCTTCCTAAAAGAGAAGTTAGAGGCATTTGAAAAATTCAAAGCATTTAAGGAATTGGTTGAAAATGAAATTGGAAAAAGGATTAAGTTTCTGATATCTGATAGAGGAGGATAATTTACTTCAAATGAATTTGTAGATTTTTGTGAACAACATGGGACTCAACAGCAAGAACTCCTAAAAAAAATGGGATAGTTGAAAGGAAAAATAGGACTGTTGAGAACATGGCTAGGGCTATGTTAAATGAATCTAAGCTATCAAATGGTTTTTGAGAGAAGTTGTAAACACAACAGTTCACATAATAACTAGGGCTCAAATGAGGGTAAATCATCACAAGACTCCATATGAGCTTTGGAAAGGAAGACCTACCACTGTAAAACACTTTAAAATTTTTGGAAACAAATGTTACATAATATGGGAAGATCAAAACTTAGTCAATTTTGATCCGATATGATGAGGGATTTTTTTTTTGGATACTCCACAACAAGTAAATCCTACATATGCTTCAACAAAAGAACACGTACTATGGTGGAAAGAATGAATGTAACAATTGATGAGAAGATAGATTCAAGAGAACCATTTCAACAAATTGTGTATCAAGAAGATGGATGTTGTCAATAAGAATTTTGTGAGGAATCAGATAAATAAGAAGAAAAAACATAAATATTTATTCCCAAAAATACATCCAGGTATGTACAAAAGCATCATCCAAAAGAGCAGATCATCAGGAATCCAGATGAAAGACAAACAAGGAGAAGAATAATAAAATCATCTTTACAAGCAAATTTTCTTTTCTATCTAAGATTGAGCCAAAATACTTCACTCAGGCAAGTGAGGATAAATTTTGGATTACTGTAATGGATGAAGAATTAGATCAAATAGAGAAAAGAAAAACTTGAGAACTTGTTCCACGACCAAAAGACAAAAATGTGATTGGAAAAAAATGGGTATTCAAAAAAAATTAAATGAAGATGAACAAGTGGTCAAAAATAAATTAAGGTTAGTATGCAAAGGTTATGCACAGGTGGAAGGAATTGACTCTGATAAGACATTTGATCTAATTGCATGGATTGAAGCTATAAGGATAGTTTTAGCTTTCTCAAGTTTCAAGAACTTCAAGCTATATCAGATGGATGTCAAGTCAGTATTTCTAAATGGTGTTCTAGAAGAAGTTTATATTGAACATCCAGAGGGATTCATACTAGCAAATAATCTAGATCATTATGCATATTGAAAAAGGCACTGTATGGTTTAAAGTAGGATCCGAGAGCATGGTACTCAAGATTGGATAAATATATTTAGGAACATGGATTCAAAAATGGAATAGCAGACAATATTTTGTATATCAAAAAATAAGGGAGTGATATACTAATAGTGGTTGTTTTGGGGGAAACAATGATAAGATGTGTAAAGAATTTTCTAATAACATGCAAAATGAATTTGAGATGTCTATGCTTGGTGAATTGTATTTCTTTCTTGGACTTCAGATTTTGCAATCATAAAGGGGAGTTTTTCTCTCACAAGCCAAGTATATAAAAGAAATGTTAAATAAATTCAAGTTAGAATATTGTAAATCGATAAGTACCCCCATGGTCATAGGGTGCAATTTGAGTACGGATGATGAATATTCAGAGGCAGATCAGAGATTATATAGCTCTATGATTGGTAGTTTATTGTATGCTATAGCTACAAGACCAAAAATTATATAGTCATTGGGATTAGTGGCAAGGTTTCAGACAACACCTAAGGAAACACATGTGGTAGCAATAAAAAATATTTTTAGGTATCTAAAAGGGACTATGTATTTTGGGCTTTTTCCAAAAGTGATAATTTTACACTGACAACTTATACAGATGCATATTGGGATGACAACATTGATGATAGAAAAAGCACAAGTGGAGGAACATTATTTCTTGTAGACTGCTTAGTCTCTTGGCTAAGTAAGAAGCAGGTTTTAGTATCCTTATCTACAGCAGAAGCAAAATATATTGCAGCAATAGCCAGTTGTACACAAGTGTTATGGATGAAGAGAACTCTAGAATAATTCAAGATAAAGCATGACCATCCTATCCCCATACTATGTGATAATACAAGTGTTATAAGTATCTAAAAAAATACAGTGATGCACTTACGTACAAAGCATATTTCGATTAAGTACCACTTTTTGAGAGAACAAGTGACAAATAAACAAGTCAGGTTGGAATATTTTACTACAAATGAACAAATTGCAGATATTTTCACCAAGCCAATTTCAAAGGAAATATTTGAGTATCCTCAAATAAAACTGGGAGTAAGACTCCCACCCCAGAATTAACCACCTCAAAAGGAGGTGGGTGAGGGTCTAAGCTAAGAGGCTTATTCTTAGTCTCGAGCCCCAAAGGTGACCCTTTGCCATTGATTTCAAAGGGGGAGAGATTTGAGTAAGGGGGAGATATTTGGTATTTGAGAAAAGATGAAAGAGTATTGATCTAGGGGGAGCAATTTCCCAAGGGGATCAGAACAAAAGAAAGGTCAATTTTTAAGTAAAAATAAGTTGGGTTGCCATTAATGACAAAGGGAGAGATTTTTGGACATTTTGAGATCATTTAGTTGTCATTGATGTCAAGGTGAGAAGTTTTCATTGATGTCAAGTGAACACATGAAGCTAAAATTAACACCATGGAGTACAACATCATTGAATCCAGGAGAAATGCAAAGAGTTGAAGAAAATTTGTCAAAATATTATTTTATAAGGGTTTTTGTTAAAACCATGGTGGCAAATTAAAAGGTTTTTATTAAAACCATTATAAGGATATAAAGGCTTCATTAAACATCATAATGACAGAATTAAGGTTTTTATTAAAAACCATGGTGGCAGAATAAATTTCCTCAAATCAGTGAAGAGTAAATGAAGGTTTAAATTTTACCTAAAGGAGGCTTTAATTTTTATTAAAGTCAAAGGTTTATAAATATAATTTATAAAATTTAAATTCTTTTAGAATTTAAATAATCTATAAATTATAAAGGTTTTAAGAAGTGTCGACATCATCAAATATTATGGAGCACCGACATTTAATCCATATGGTGAATTCATGTATAAATAATATGCCAAAGGAGCATTCAAACTTACCCCTCTTCGATTTAACTTTCATGCGACCAAGCTAAAAGTAATTCTTGCAATCGTTGATCATTGAGGAAGAATACAAAGTGTTTGTTTGTATTTTAATTCCAGGAAGAAGACAGAAAGGGAGAGCATAAGGTAAGACCCACATTGGACATAGTGCTCTATTGGTAGTGCACATTTTATGAGAGTGTTGGGAGTAGAAGAGTCCACAATCAATTTGCATGGATTTGGAGTGTTTTTTTGGAGCACCAAGGGGAAAGGTTTTTGGCACGTTCTCATTTTGAGTGCTAGTATTAGGAGAAAGAGCACAATGCTCTTAAGGTTTCAAACATGTGTCTAGCACACATGGTGGGCAAGCTCATAGCTAGGGTGCACGAGGAGGTAGTGATTGGGAGTTTAAATCCCACAAGTGGCAAAGGTATTTTTGATTAAAAGAAATTTTATTTGCCTAAATTTTTTCCTAAAGTATTATTTGGAGTTATAAGGGTATGTGAAAGGTTGTTTGTTTGGTTCATGTTGTTGGAGTTAAACGGAAAGTTAATTTAATTTGTGTCAGTATTTCTTGCCATTAAATTCAATTAAAGAGGTTTTGATTTAATTTTTTGTGGATGATAAATTTATTTTAGTTGGGATATTATAAGGTGTTATTGGAAAAATATTTTATGTATGATGATGGTTGTTTTTACAGTTGGAGTGATAAGGTGTAATTGAGTTTTTGCATTACATTGTGAGAAAGATTTATCCTTTAACCTCTTTGAGATTGGCATAGAAGTGTTTGTGGTTGTGGCATATTTATGAGATCCTTTCATCATCAAAAAAAGGTATGAGCACATTCTTCCATAGTTAAGTTGATTTATTGGTTTTATAGAAAATAAGTTTGGAGTGAAAAGGACTTAATTAGGATTTTCCTATTGAGTGTGTTGAGTTAATGCTTCAAGGTTTTCTAGAATAAAGAATTGTTGTTAAACCTTGTTTGATAAGCATTGTTGTTGAAGTAAGTTATTGAGTGAAGAACTTGAACTAGGGTTTGCAAAGATCATGAGTATAATTGTTATGTGAGAGTTGTTTTATAAGCTTTGTTGTTGAAGTGATTTGTTGAGCAAATAACTTGAACTAGAGTTTTAAAATAACATGAGTATAATTTTTATGTGAGATTTATTGTTGAACATTGTTGGAATCATTTTGAGTTCAGTGATCATATGCTTAGACTAGGGTTTGTGAGAAAGGGTTGTTTCATTGAGTGCTTTTTTGAGTAGAGTTGGTTGAACCTAGTCAAGTGGGTGTCTAAAGTGATTTTTCAAGTTCCATAAAACAAACTATTATACATTTTGAATTGAGTTGAGAAAGTGGTTGAGCATTGAGTTGAATTTAAAGCATATTAAGTCTCTAACAATTTTTCTTATGTTTCTAAGAGAGTGATTGAAAATAATTGAGAATTGTGATTATTATCGAACATATTGAGTCTCTAAAAATTCTCTTTATGTTTCTATGAGATCAAAAAATTTCTGTGTGGACTTGTTGAGAAGATTTGAGGTAAGTCTTTAAGGATACTTGTGGACTGATTTTGTGTGAGCTTTTATGGAAGCTTACAATAAAATTATGGATAAGTTCTTGAGAGGAATTATTGAGCATATTTGGACGAGTTCTAGATAGAACTTGTAGAGCATATTTGAGAGCAAATGTTGGTGCAAATTTTAGGACAGGTTTATGCCAAACTAGAGATAGATATTGAGTAGAGTTGTACTAGACCGAAGGACTATGTTTAGTGCAGATTTGAAATAGATACTTGGACATGATAGAGTAGAGAGGATAGTAGTCTCCAATGGATAGAGATCCATTAGCCAGGGTAGCAAGGATATGTCTTCTAAGGGGGGACAAGAGTATTCAGTGGAGAGATATCCACAAGCTAGTGCAGTGGAGGCAGTCTTCTAGAGGATCATCAACTAGAGCAGAGGAGGAGTTCTCCTATGGATAGAGATACATGAACTTTATTTAGGGGATTGGTGTCTCCTTTGGACAAAGTTCCATAAATATTATAGGGAAAGGATTCCCAAGCAAATTTATTTTAGAGAAATTTATAGGAAATATTTTCTCCATGGAGTAGCCCGCATTGGGTTAACCACATAAAATCATGTCTCTCATGTGTGTGATGCTTTATGTGATTTTTACTACTTTAATATTGATAATTCTATTATTTGTGATAAGAAAAGTAAAAAGTGATCTTATACTGTTCACCCTCCCTCTTAGTATATGCTTGTGTTCTTCAATTGGTATTAGAGCAGGTCCCTCCATGAAACGACTAAAATTTTGTATGAGGATCCATCAGTAGCACACATGAATTCAAAAAATTAAGATGAGACTATGTTTGATATAAAAGAGGAATTATTTGCTACTCTCAAAAAGTTGGAAAGACTTAGAGAAAAGAATTCAAGCTTGCAGGAAAAAGTTCAAGAAGATGAAGAAGCAAGGATGGAACTTATTCAAAATCTCACAAAACTCAAGATTAGGGTGTAAAAGGAAATAAAATTGAGCAAGACATAATAGATCTATTGAGAGCAAGGGAAACATAATGTGAAATATTAGAAGTAGAAATTGTCCACCTAAGGAATGAATTTAAAAGGACCAAGGTACTACAAGATGCAGAATATGAGAAATAAAAAGATGAATCAGGTCTTCAAAAAGCAGAAACCTCAAACAAGGAAGAAAGAAAAGGAGAACCCTAGATAAGAGTTAATCACAAGAGGAAGATTACTTCACCACAAACTCTAAGACATCCAAACAGGTTACATAATTTCTTCCATGGTCATTGCTTTTCTTATGATAAATATGGTCATAGAGATGTACATTGTATTCATCATGCAAGAAACAATGTCAATAGAAATTTTAATTCCTTTGCACCTCTCAATTCCTAGAGTAATGGAAGAACTCCTTGATGTTGTCCTTGTGGTCGATAACCCATTAATTGCATCTAGGACTAGTTGTAAACTTGTCTACCTATGACTAGGTGGGGTAATCATGAGAGGGCCTCTAGAGGATGTCCTTGTCCTGTAGACTAGTCATATATGATGTGTAGTGGGAGATCTCTCCTGCATAGCACTGACTCTTGCACTAATAACACTCTTGGGGCCACCTAGATTTGTAGCACTCAAAAACATCAACCATGATAGTAATATTAATAGATAATCCTCTTGGGTGGTCCACCCTGATATGCTCCCAACCCTAGATCTATAGAAGTAGGCTACAAGAAAAACTAGCACATCCTCACTGCTAGATCCTATAGAGCTCATCATAGCACTAAGCCAAAAGTGTGCTCCCCCAAGCCATGATGATAGGCTCTAAACTATCAATCAAGGCCTAAACCATCACCTAGAGGTTCTATGGGAACCTCACTCTTGAGGAGTCGGGCAAAAGCTTATTACATATGACCATTAGTAAAATGGTATGTCTTTGAGAAAAGACATCCTCTCAGTACCATAGAGCCACATAAATCCCATAAGACTAGGTATCATAGAATGTAGCAGCTTCATGTACTCCAAAGACCCTAAAAAATATTGCATCTCTATCATCAGTGGGAGAAGAAACAATAGGGACTCCATCAAAAGGGATTCAGAAGATCCTTTAGACATCCTATGGTGTGATGGTCATCTCACCCATAGGGAGATGAAAGGTTTTAGTCATAGAGTCCCACCTATGTGCTAGGGCAATAAGGTAGGCATGATCCAATATGATCGTCAAAAGCCTAGTAACATATTGGAGACCGCAAGCATCAAGACATTCCCAATTCGTGTCATCCATGTCAGGCAGAAGATCCATGAGAAATTTAGGGTCCCAAGCCCACATAGATAAAATCTAAGAGTGCAAAGTAAATTCCTAAATTAAATGCACTTAAAATTAAAATGAAGCAATAATCCAAAAATGGTGCAAGATAATATAATCTAGGCCCAAGGCTACAAATAAAATGACTAAATGCACCTAAAAATTCAAAAAGCTCAAATTCTACACTTCAAAATTGTAAAAACAATAAATTAAAATCTTTAAAAATTTAGAAATTCCAAAAATAAACCTAAGGTCACGTGGTCACTCATGCCAAGAGCAGCCATGCATTGATCGCTAAAGTTGACAGCGGCCAGCCACCAACAATCAAAAAATTAACCGTTGGAATTTAGGTTGGTCACTCACAGTGATAGCAGCCCCTATTTGTCCATTTAGGGGCCTCTCTAAGTGTTAGTGGCAATGGGATGACATGCCAATGGCATCCCCCCTCAACCAAAAATAACAAAAAAAAATTGAAAAATCCTAAAACTATCCTAGACCCACTAAAATTAACACTAACCTGGACCTATTGACTAGTTCGATTCATTGCCAATAGGTTTAGTGTGGTTCATTTACCAATTACTTAGTGAGGTTAATTTTACCAAATAAAATAAATAGAAGGCTAGGGTTTGAGAGATACCTATGATTCATCAGCTCCTTTGCATGTCGAAACCTCATCTAGATCAGCCATGGTGTCTAGTTTTGGTAGTGTACCGGGTCACAATCAACTTCTCTCACCTCAGAGCTCAAAAAGTGCAATTGACAACTAGAATAATTAAAATTCAAACCCTAAAATTCTTTTATATTTTCAATTTGCACCTTGACCACTATCGGCATCAGAGGCCCACAATGTTTGGTCATTGGACCTGACAGTGGCCACAAAGATGCAAATTAGGGATCACTAGACCTGATAGTGGCTAGGAAACAAAGAGAAATTCACTCAATTTCTCAACATAAGGCACCTCAAAATGGGCCATTAAGCATACCTATCGGTCCAAAACAATCAAAAAGTGCAAAAATAACAAAAAAATCGCATAAATTAAAATAAAAAAATAATATAAATTGTAGCATCGCATAAATTTATTCCATGACATCATTCCACATGCATGTGCAATGGTACTGGGAGGATGTCACACGCTGCAATAGAGAACCAAAAAAACTCTCTTTAACACTGCACCTCCTAGCATTAATATATCAAAAATAAAAAACATCATAAAATTCAAATTAACACAAAAATCAAATAACAACAAAATCTCAATCGAACCTCGTATTCATTAATTTAAACTATACACTTGGTGGTTGTAGTGACTAGTGCTCCATGCAATCTGACAATATGAGCAATTTACCATAAGACCACTTGGGGTAAATTAGTTATGGTAGAATTGAGAAGTTTCACTTCAAGACTGAATAAGGCCATGGCAACCAAACTACCCAACAAGAGTGAGGATCCATCTCATTTCTCCTATAACAAATGTTCAATAGATCATCGAACATAGTGATTCAACACAAGCTTAAATAGAATTGATATCACCTTGATTCCCTAAAAAGGCCATTGCGACTAGACTGCTCTGTGGGATAGATATGTACAATTACTAAAAATGGTTGAAATCACACCTAAGATGGGACCTACCCTATAACAACAAAGCAAACCTCTAAAAGGATCCAAATCATTCATATTGGTCAAGCGACTCGTCACTTATTTCATTGTCCTTCCCTCATCGACTCGTTGTTTGAGGGGGTAGTCATAATATCAACAATCATAATCAAAATTAAAAAAATATCACTCGATCATATTAAATTGCGTATGTATTATGAATCATTGCCAAAAACTATCATAATTTTACCCTTTTCTTGGGCAAAAAGCAAACATGATAGTTAAGTTTGTAGCTCTCCTTCTTTTGAACCTATAGCAGTACTGAAGCTACCTGATTTCCTGATGGACATGTGGAATCTTTCACAAATTTAAGCCTTCCACTCAGTTGGAAGTAATGATTCTAGGATGCACACCCTTTCTCATGACTTGGGCATCCAATGTTGATCAATTCAATGATCATCACACAACCTACAATGTAATCCTAGGTGGTCTATTTTTACTTCATGTTGTGTTTTCCCATAATGCATCCTAAAAAATGGCATCGATAGACACCTAAAATACGTCATGTTTAGGATACTACCCATATGGAAACATTCAGAGACCATATGAATCATATTGGAACTTTTTGAGATCTTGCAGTGGTTTGAACCACGCAAAAAGGGCAATTATATCCCATATAGGCTTAGTCGCTCTCAAGTAGAGCGATCACCACATCTAGTTGCTAAAGCTGACAATGACCACACCTAGAAACTACTATAAATAGGTACTAGCACCATGCACAATTTTGTCATGAATATGAACCCAGATCACGTAGTATGACTACACCTTGTATTGATTACAGACAGATTTTGGTGAGGAACTCCTAAAGTTCCTCCTAACTACCCCTTCAATGCCAATTTATGACTGATGCTTTCCCCTCAAGATGGTCAGTTGCATGCAATTTGAATTTTGGCTTCTCCAGGAAGCCAATATCCTAACCTAGATCTAAAATATAGAGGAGTCTACATATGGACTCTCCCAAGCAAAGCAAAGAGATCAGTGAATATCAAAATTTTGTGTAGCAAAGCCCTAGCTGATCAGAGATTGAATTCACACCCCTTTGAGGAGTAGCGAAGCACTGTCTAGCTGAGCTACGTCTATGCACCTACTTTTGTATCCATTTATTCTTTGCCACCCATTAGTGTATCAGATACAATAGGTGACCCTTGAACATCAATTGGAGCAAGGAATATAGTGCTACAACCCCTGGTCCATGAGGAGAAGAGCTTCATTTCATGGTCGTTGTCTCAGACATTGGCTTGTAGGCATATTTTGGGGTATTAAGCATGATTTTCCTTTGTTCTAGCTTAGATCCATTATTGATTTGATTTATTAATTAGTATTAACCTAGATCTTATTTCTTTAACGTATTTACATCGTATTTCTATGTTTTTTATGTATTTATCGTTTAGTTTGTACTTGCATTTTAATATTATCATGCTTACCAGATCCACTATAAGAGCCTCATACAAAGAGGTGGTCTGTACTACTGATAGTGCTCTGTTGTATGTATGCACATAGGTTATAGGTTTACAAGACCGATTCAAGACTTCTGGTGCATAAGATCCCTCCAAGGCAAGAAAAGGAGAAGGAGGTATTTGTAAGCCCTAATACAAGTTTGTGTGTGAGATCAGGAGGCCTGTGAAAGTGCACCACCCCTATGTGAGGGGGCATCATTCTTCTACACCATTATTCCTCTTGTAATTTATTGTATCAAACTGGGTATCCCTCAGAGGGACCAATATGTAACCGAGATTTGCAAAGATATTAATAATAAAAGAAGCTTTCTTTATCTTGTCATTTCCATGTTATTTTATCTATTGCTTTGTGTTCTTCCATTTTGATATAATATTGCAAGTAGAGTAGTAGTGCAAGTGGTGTGTGCTTCCCAGGGTCGTACAATAGATTTATTTCTTCTTAGAAAATAAATAGGTTTCTAAATATATGTATATTTTATTTATATTGCTTTTTTTCTTTCATAAAAGATGCTTCTAAATATATATATTATATATATATATTATCTTCTTTTTCTCACCCCAAGCTAAAGCTTTCTTTAATATATATATTATATTTTAATGGAAAGGGAATCCATAGAGATAAGAGCATAATATTATCCACTATTTCAACCTTCCCAAAGTAGCCATATGAAGGAAAGATTTATTATTTAAATCTACAAGGTAGTTTTTTTTTCATGTTTTAATCCAATTTAAAATTGAACAAGCTCATAAAAACAAACTACCTAATTTCCTTCTAAAATAGGATCAACTAGATCCAATAAGAATGCTCAACAAAACAAATCCTTTATTTTTAGAAATTGCTCAAATTTAAAGATTTCACAAAATCATGATAAATTGCATGATATTATTATATTATCTATATTTTCTATATATAATTTGAAAAATGCAAAATATTATTTAATGTGCATTTTAAATTAAAATTCAATTAAACCAAACTCATGCAAATTAATCATGAAATCAAATATAAATCACACACAAATGGCATACAAGCACTCAATGCATGTGCCCAATATCCCCCATCACCATTTTTCCTTTGATTGGGTGGGACTTTTTAGAGTAATACTCAAGTAACACCGCCATTAGGGAGGTAACTAGTGATGATAGGATTATGAGCTTTACCTGTTGAGTTGTCATAGTCATCATTTCCCTTTGGTGGTCAGTCTTCCACCTATGAAAATAAATGTTCCTACAATCAAGCAACGCAACATCATTTTCTTTTGACAAATACAATGCAACTATATTAAGCATTGAAACCGGCTACCATTACACAAATAGCAACTTAAAAATAGTCCTCCAAGGTGGGATGTGACATACTCCCCCCTTATATTAAACATAGTCCTCTGTGTTTTCCTGCATTATTACATAACAAACAATAAAACATAGTTTTTGGCATAGTTTCCACTTTGCATAAGTGGTCCATAGTTCAACCTGTATTATTACATAGCATCATTAAATAAATAAGGATAGTGTCTTTTCAAAATATTGCACTTCCTCATAGTCTTGGAGTGAAACTCTAGAATTTTAGTTGATTTCATTGGAATGACTAAGGGATTCACCATCATTCATGAGTGATAGAGTAGCTTGCCCTTCCAAATTTGGACTTTCGGTGGCAACGTGGATTTTGTGATTCATCACAATTTTACTTGTTCCTGCACGTTGTGGGCATATTTTTGCATAATGTTGTCCTTTACATGTAAAGCATCCCCCCAGAGGACCTACATGTTTCTTTCCCTTTTCCTGCACAATGGAAGATGATTCTTGTAACTCATTAGTCTCAATTTTTTGGAGTCCCTTCTTGAAGCAATCTTGCTTCTTTTTTCGATTTTGTTCTTGCTCCCACTTCATAAAACTGACACTCTTTCTCTTCCTTAAAATTTATCGTTTGGGTTCTGACAAAATGGCATAATTGAAAATAGGCCTCTTTTCTTGTGAATTGGACTTGACTCGCAATGTCCCAGATTTGCACTTTTGAGCTTCCAAGTTATCTAGCAGTTGGCCCTGTTGGACCAGTTGTTTCTTAAGGTCATTTACTTGTTCTTTCAACTCAAAATTCATCGCAAAAAGGTCCTCCACCATTTGGTTTAATATTTTCAACTTTCCTCCAAGACTTTTAGTTTGCTTCATCTTGCGAGATAATGTTCCTGTCACCTTTTTTCATGGCTACTATTGCTAGTCTATTAAGGCTATAACGAACTAGCTTACTCATGGAATAGTCACTTCTTATATAAAACACACATTTACGACCTTCCAGAGTTTAGTCTATTGACACACAAAACATATTGCTTTATGACATATTTCAATGCTTAAATAGTGCAAAGCACATCTACTAAATTACAACAAAGCAAGATGATATCTTCAACCATGGTAAAGGTTCAGGTTGTGGCTATCTCTGGGTGAACCATTGCTAAACAAAATAGTAATCCACCAGAATTCATCATGGTTGAGATATTCAACTTCTTGGCCAAAGGTCAAATTGTAATGAGAATTAATTAAAGAAAACATTCTTTTATCTTGTCTTGTATACTACAGTATGCCAAATTTAGATATACCCAGAATTTTAATCCAAGAACATCTATAGTCCGATGATGGGTAGTTCTGTGACTATGCTTTTTGGACTATATCAAAGATATTTATCTTCTTTTAGGCTATCTCTAGGGACTAAATTTCAACTCACTTAATTCTTATTCACACAATGTTCCACTTCGAGCCATTTGGCCTAGGCAATTAACAAGTTATCCATAATAATTTGATAACCTTAATTCAAGGGGTCCTTTAGCAGATTTGAACCAACTTATGATCCCTCTTGTTCATACGCACTTGAAAATAAGGAGTAAGTAAGTCAAGAAACATAGATGTCGAGTAGTTTTCCAAAAGAGTCTAAGGTACACCGCTTAAAACCCATGGAAGGAGGGTTCACTTAGCTCTTCCACTTTCGAACGACTGTGGATCTATTCATGGGAGAAAGGAACTCAAGCATCGACAATCTCAAGTATTGACTTGTCCTTACCAAGCGTGCATTGTTTCTTGGGATTTTATGTTTTGAGTTTCTCTCATGCTATTATTTCATGCCCAAATATTTTTCTAACCTAGATCTAACTAGAATCTATTAGTTAGCCTAGGCTCTGATACCAACTGTAACAACCCCATTTGTTACCACATTTTTTTATATATATATATATATACATATTCATATTTCATGAGGCAAGGGTCATAATCATGAACTAAGATAGAATCATTCCATTTGGATTGTAAGCTATCAAGGCAAATAACATCAAGAGTTATTAAGACTTGATCAGAGTCACTCTTGAGTAGAAGTGATCAGCTTCTATGAAACCCTCATACCACTTGGATATGGGAACGCTGGCCAAGCGTTAAAACTTCATCCCTCTTAAAAGGGAAATCACCCTTAACCATATTGTCCACTAAGACCAATATATAGGTGAATACCTTGAATATGGAAACCCATCATAATGAAATAACCTCAACAATGGTTATTCATAGATCTTAGATCCTACCCACATCTTCTCGATGGGATAACAAAATCACTACACGTGATTAAAATTACATAATCCTTGGAATGCCATGATTATATTACCTTATACTTCTTAAGGCTTATTTGTCCATCATTTTTATTTAGGCAACCCTTTTATTATGAATCAATTAAGTTCATTACAAAAGGATATTATTTGTCCATCATGGGAGTGCCCACTCTGAGTTTCCACTTGGATTAATCCATAATTTGTTATCATAATGTTTTAGGTTATACCAACCATGAATGTTTATGAGGTGGACATAATTCGATTAATCCTTGAGGGATATAATCCATTACATTATGATTCTTGAGATTGTAGCACACATGAGATATCCAATTGAGCAAGATTTACATTCCATTACATTCTAATTTTTGCATCCATACAACCATTGAATACATCAAGTGCTAGTTGTTGAAAGGTAAAGCTAGCTAACTACATCATTCATAATTACCCAATACATTCTAGAAAATAATTGACATAATCGTATATCATTAAATCATCAACATATTAAAGTTAAGCATACATTCCTTGCATCATAGTACACATTGACATAATCTAAGAATTGCATAATTATTTCATCAAGAATTTAACCATCTCATCCACTTAAATTATTTTCATTTTGAAGTAAAAGCAACATGCACAAGAATTAACACATCAAACCACAAATAGAGTGACACATTGTTTATCCTAGGAACCCTCATGGGGAATAAACCCAACCTCCAAAATATGTACTTTCCTCATATTCATAAACTTAGGATGTCAAATATTACAAATATAGAAGGGCCACTATGGGTCCCTTTCAATCAATTATACATGGCAAGGAATACAACCATTCCTTATCAAATTCATGATGCAATTAAGGAATTTTCCTAATTCCTTTCTCTAAGTCATCATTATATCATTAAGGTATTTACCATACCAATAAGGAATCCATCTATCCTTTTAAACTCATGATGCAATTAAGGATTCTAATGATTCCTTCCTCTAAGCCATCCTAAGAATTTTCATATGTTTATGATAATCATTGGAATCTTATTTTGGAGAAGTCGTATCGATGTTAGAGAGAACCATATAAGTTCCCTCAAGAATGAATTCCAAATTCATTCTACATAATTGACACAAAGTCAATCCATGAATTAAAGTCCCATACCTTTAATTCATTAATAAACCATTCTTCCTAAATTAATAATTTAAGCTAATAATTTAAATTATCTATCATTTCATAATTATATCCTATTGTAACAACCCATGTCAACCACCTTTCTCCTTAATATTAGGTTAATAAAAGTAAACCCTTAGAGGTTTAGCATGGGTAATATAAAGCTCATTATACTAAAGTTATTTCCTTTGATTATATACAAATCAATAGGGGTCTAATTCCCCATTGAATACAACATATTAATCTATTCAATTGATTCTCAATTGCTATCAAATTTGCTTCCTAAATTTGATCCAAGATTCATTTCATTACTTTCCAAATCCTATCAATTCTCTTTCCAAATGTGAGCTAAAGATGCATCAAATATCCTACACAATTTTTATATTTCAATCCAAGGTTAGCTCTCAAATCAATTCATTTCCATAATTGGATCCCAATATGCATTCAATTATTTCATCCTCTATCATAAAGTTTTCAAGAATGCATTTGTAAACTGTTATCAAATTTTTCCCAAAATTTGATCCAACATAATCTCTAATTATCTTGCTAATTTGGTTATCAAAATCCAATCCAAATATTATTTCTCTTATCTCCAAATGATACCAAATTTACCTCCAATATTTGCTTTAATACTATTCAATTAATCTCTCAAAAGAGGAAAACCCCATAAATTCCCATAAATCATCTAGCATCAAGGTCCATCTCTAAATAATTTACTTTTCTAATCCCAATCATAAATGCCATTCCTTTGATTGTCAGGGATGTTTGGAAGAGTCCCATACCTCTTCCTAGATGGACACCAAGATCATCCATTCTTCTAATGGATTCCATTCATTAAAAATTTCATAATAAATCATAGTATGTATTTTACATACAAAATCTATAATTTCACTAAAATCATTACTTCCATTTACTTCCCATATTTAACATAGAAAATCACCAAGCATGAATAAACAATTCATTCATCATAACAAGGATTAATTCTTAATCCCATTCATCATTTATATGCAATCATGCATCACATCTTTGCCAAATGTATATCACATACAAAGAAATCACCAATCATGAATAGATGATTCATCCATCCTTAATATTTTCATAAATAAGGATTGATTCATAATTCCAACCATCATTTGTTTGGAATATCACCAAACTTAGGGAAGAGTCCCATACCTCTTCCCAAGGAATGGACACCAATCCAAACCTTACAAAACTAGAAGATATTTTCCCAAGCTTCTAGTTGACTTTATCTATTTACAAAATTTATCATAAATCATAATATAGTTTATTTTCTTTTTCTAATTATTTTCACAATAATATACAAAGTCTATTTTTCCACTTGTTCATAAAATTTACCATTCAATTAGATATAAAATCTCTAATCAAAATATCCAAAAATATTTGGTTTTTATATTATACAAAATCATTTTTCAAATTTATGAACACAAAACTATTATTTACCAAAAATAAGAGATACTTTAAATCACTCCCAAGAAATCCAAAATCATCCCTTATTCCTAATTACCTCAAACCCATTTGAAGCAATCTTTCATATCCATTGGCTAAAGTGTCTATTTTATAACACCCATCTCACTGACATCTATTTACTCTAGTAAATTAGAGCTATAAGTCATACTTTAATCCTTCGATAAAATCCAAAAGTACCAATAAGCCATTTCTAAAGGCTTTTAAGGTTTTATAACCATACGATTCATCTAGATTACTTTATGAACACAACAGAATCTCATATGTAGATATAGTCCATATGTACTGAAAGTTGAGTGATAATCTGGTCATCATGGTTTACATGGCTGAACAGAGATCCGGTAGTATGGATTAACACAAATGGACACCATCATCAGTGGATTCTCAACACTACCAGTAGAAAAGGTATTAAGGTGGAACAAAATTCCCATAGAGTGGTCGATTAAAGCTCAACTAAGATCCAGAAAGGTTAAATTTACATTATCATGCAGAAGTTTATGACGACAAATAGAGAAGGTTTGCAAGATAACTCTGATGTGGGTGCAATGTTGGTTGTAGATCGAGGATGGTTTCAATTTGGATGTGGCAAAAACCCAAATAGAGGTAAATACTAGATGAATTTTTGGTTAAAGAGATTTCACTTCACCATAATTTAGCCTCGAAGACAAACTATCGACCATGGAGGATAGTATAGGAGTTTTATCAGTTGCTTCACACAAAGGTCACCTTAAGTGCAGCCAATGGTAATACAACACAACATAGACAATTGATATGGATGACATAACAAAATCCTAACTCATCCTTGATAATCATTAACAGGGCACCATCGAATGACAGAAAGGCTTAGTTTGAAGTCCATTTTGGTATAAACGACATAAACACCGAATCTGCAGGAATGAGAATGGGAGTCCTTGAGTTCTGACATGCCTATCCCAATATTGGTGACCGATTGATAATGATCTAATGATATTGTAGATGTACTAGTATTGATCCCCCAATGGCATATGAAGTTCTATGCACTAGAAAGGTAACAACAGATGGGGAAAAACCCAAAGCGCGACATAAGATAAAGGTAAAGCAAATCCCAATCAGGGACTACCAACGCTCTAGATTCTAGCTGAATGATCTTAATCAAACCAAAACAAAGCTTAAGGTTGTAGATGTAATGATATTAAGTCGGTGCATAAATGAGGATGACGTAGACCCCTATTGGTTCCCTTAGATGGACTGGGTTGGGAGTAATGCCAACACAAAATTTGGCTCGTACAACTCAAACTCGTAGAGTTCAATTTCATATAAGTCCATTTATCCCCATATTTGCATAAATATTACTTATAAGATAATAATGAAATATTATATGGCTCAATATTTATAAGCCAATCATGCTACTACTACTGCGTCTCATTCTAGAATGGACGTGGTCACAAAATTTTTCTAATGGATAATATAAATTTGATTCCATTATCAAAATTGTAGTCAATATTCGACTATATCATTGAGAAGAAAAACACAATCTAAATAGACATAATGGCTTTACTTTCAAAATAAACAAGTATTCAACAAGACATAAGTGAATTAGAATGGAAAGTTCCAACCTGGGACTTCCGCAAGATAAATCTTCCTTGGCTCTTCTTTCTTCTCCCGCCTTCTCCCAGCATAACATCCTCCCCTTTTTCTCAACCTCCATGGCCATTTATAGCTTTCTTTCTTCTTAGACAAGAAAGAGGTTTCTAAATATATGTATATTTTATTTATTTTGCTTTCTTTCTTTCAGAAAATATGCTTCTAAATATATATATATATATATATATATATATATATATATATATATATTTTTATCTTCTTTTTCTCACCCAAGTTAAATATTTTATATATATATATAAATATATTTTAATGGAAAGGAAATCCATAGAGATAAGAGCATAATCTTATCCACTATTTCAACCTTCCCAAAGTAGCCATATGAAGGAAAGATTTATTATTTAAATCTACAAGGTAGTTTTTTTTTTTCATGTTTTAATCCAATTTAAAATTGAACAAGCTCATAAAAACAAACTACCTAATTTCCTTCTAAAATAGGATCAACTAGATCCAATAAGCATGCTCAACAAAATAAATCCTTTATTTTTAAAAATTGCTCCAATTTAAGATTTCACTAAATCATGATAAATTGCATGATATATATTATTTAATATATTTTCTAGAGTAATTTGTAAAATGCAAAACATTATTAATGTGCATTTTCAAATAATTAAATTAATAACAAAACTCATGCAAATTAATCATGAAATCAAATATAAATCACACACAAATGGCATACAAGCACTCAATGCATGTGCCCAGTATCCCCCATCACCATTTTTCCTTTGATTGTGCGGGAATTTTTAGAGTAATACTCAAGTAACACCACCATCAGGGAGGTAACTAGTGATGATAGGATTATGAGCTTTACCTGTTGAGTTGTCATAGTCATCATTTCCCTTTGGTGGTCAGTCTTCCACCTATGAAAATAAATGTTCCTGCAATCAAGCAATGCAGCATCATTTTCTTTTGACAAATACAATGCAACTATATTAAGCATTGAAACCGGATACCATTACACAAATAGCAACTTAAAAATAGTCCTCCAAGGTGGGATGTGATAGACTTGATAAGTCTTATCATCAATTATTGTCACTTGTTTCTCTTCTTTAGATTCAAAAGAATCAAACCACTCCTTATCCCTTGTCAGTGCTTACTAGAACTTGAATCAATATACCAAACATTGTCCTTATGTTTGGGTTTGGACTTATTCATGAGCACCTTGTGTTTTTTCTCCAAATATAATTCAAATTCTTCAATATAAATATACCCTTTGGATTGATTATGGTTGGGAAATGGTCTATAGTGAGACTTATTCTTTTATGGTTGGTTATTTTGAGCTTCCAACACTATTTGGTTTCTTGGCATTATTTCTCACAAATATGGAAATGCCTCCTTTAATTTTGATGTTTCTTCTATGAGGAGGAAGGTAAGGGTGTGGAAGAAACCTTTTGAGTAGAACCCTTATGGTAAGAACCAATTGGTGGTTTCTTATTACCATATTTCTTTGTAATGAGTGCACCATTGGACAATTGATCCCTCAATTTTTTGGTAGCTTCTTCTTATTGCAATAAATTTACTAACTTCTCAAAAGAAACTTATCTATTTGATACTTTGAGGGAGGTAATTAGCACTTTAAAGGAATTTTGTAAAGCTCTAAGTATAATGAGAACTAAAAGCTTATATTCCATTTACCCTCTTTCTAGAAGAAAGAAGGAAAAAACAAGTGAATGGGATGAATATGGATTTTTCATTCTCTGCTCTCCTATTGCATTCAATATTTATTTTAAGTCAATAAATATTTAAAGGAATGCTTCTATATTTTCTCCATTGTTCATGCTCAAAGTGTGTAGCTAGTACTATAGGTGAAGAATAGTTGCTTGATTCTTCCCTTCATAAATGGTGGTGAGTATATCCCATGCTTCTTTAGCAATTTCTACTTCATAGATACAAGGTTTAATCTCATTATTTGTTGCAAGTGTGATGATCATGAGGGATTTTGCATTGGCATGATCATATGTTGCTTTACCATTGACATCACATCATTTGTAGGCCATGTGAATTTTCTGGTCACTATATCCCATATCTTTTCAACTTTCAATATGGTCAACATCTTTGTCTTCCATGGAGAAAAATTCAATCTTTTCAAGAGCTAAGAATTTATGAGATACACTTTTGGCATAGATATTATGAGGGTTCATTATCTCTCCAAATGGTACCCCTTTATATATACCAACAAACCAATATATCAAACCTTTTGATATACCCATCCTTCCAAAATACTCATTTGTATGTGGAAGAAGCTAGTCCTATTAATGTTAGGTATCCAAGATAGGTACTTAATAATTTAATATTGTATTGTATAATGGTATGAGCCATAAATTAACTATTAACTATTGAGTAAGGAAGGCCACATATCAAATTAGAAATAGGTATGTCATAGAATCATATATGTAACCATTGGGGAATATTGTCATATGTAACCACAAGAAATATTATCATATTATTATGTACTTTGTAACTCATGGAAGGTGAACCACCACATGGGTGATCTTGTAACTCATGGAAGGTAAACCATCACACTCTTGTATAAAGAGAGATGTACCCCCATTGTAAAAGGATGTATGAAGCATTCTTGTAGAATTATTGGCTCATGGAGCTAGAGATTTTGTGGAGTGTCTTCCTTCCAAAACAAGCATTGTATGGTGTTTCCCTACCTAAAGGATATAATCAATATTTATTTTGTTGTGTAGAATTTATTACGTAGTTTATTTATGAATGCATGTTGATATTTATGCAAATTATTGAATTATTTATGGTAATGATAATACAGGTTCATAACACTCAATTTAAGCGATCGTATATAAGCGAGACCTTAAGGTACTAGAAGTAGAACAATAAATGGTACATAGGCAAAATAGAAGGAGATTAAATATATCTTTGATACCTTATTAAAAAGACTTCTACATACATAGGGTGTAAATTAACTTAAATACTTAAAGAAACTTAATCATAGGATTTACATTGAGCAATAGAAGTGAATAAAGGATAATTACAAAGTGAAAAATTGTTATGAATTTTTCTTATTTTTCCCATATAGTTTATAAGGATAGACCCTAAACATCATTTTTGTAGCTATATTAGGCATTAAACATAGTATCCTAATCATGATAACATTACCTATAAGTGTAGACTAGAGGCATTGTAAATACTAAACACTGCCTTATGCAAGTTGCACAAATTTAGGGTTTTGTAACAACTTGTCCATTTCAAGGCATTACATATTTTGTAATTAATTTGAATGCATCAAAGTAACAAGATTTTGAAAAAACTTAAGCAATAATTTTTTTTTATTAATAAAAGTGGGTTTTGAAAGGGACCCCAAACCTTTTATAGAGAAAACCAAAAAGGGAAAACCAGAGCCCAAAACCCGTAATAGGACAACTAAAGGAAATACAACCAGAAGGGACAAGCCTAAAACCCAATATCCCAAAAGGAAAAAATTATATCATAAAAATTAGGCATATAAAAAAGGAGACCCAAACATAGGATTATCCTAGGGTGGTGGTATGATCCTACTCAACATCTTCAGCATTTAGGGTCACCCCTACATTAAACCTCCATGATATGGATCAACACCTTTATCTTGATGATTCTGGTAATGATCCTACTATCTTGGGTGAGTAGAGAGGATGCCAAGTTGATGAGATCATCCAAGTTAGTCAAGAGCTTAGACTCATCAGTCGAAGAAGCTTAAAATTATGATCCACTAGGTGAAAGCAAGCTATCAGGAACAATATCACATGAATCCTTCTTGTGACTCTTAAAAGGGGAGTCGAAGGTGAGAATATCCTAATCCAATATGATAATGACTTTGCATTTGTCACCAGTAAATAAAATACAAGGAGATAACCTACAGGGAGAAGGGGTGGTGTCACCAAGGAATGCCAACTTATTTTTACCAGCCCTTCCCAAGTTGGTGGACTCTAGCTTAGCTTCAAATTTTCTTGTCTCATTTCCTTAAGGTGATCCTCAACTCTGTTCAAAAATGATAGGATGGTCCTCAACTCTCTTAGTAGTGGGTAACACTAGGGATTGAGCTTGGTGTTGGAGCACGTGATTAAAATAATGATGTGGAGCCCCTAATGTTTTGGGTGGGAAGACTTCCCTTCCCTAACACTAGATATGGAAAATTCCATGGAGCGATAGAGATATTTTGGGATGTTGATGAATTTAATATCCTTTAGGTGGTTGATAAATACCAAGTGAAATCTGTGCAACAAAAAATTAGGATCATCGATAGTGAAATATTATAATATGGGTATTAGGATCCTAATGCATGGTGCTATGAGGTCCTTCTAAATGATGTCACTATTTTCCTTATTTAGGTGTTTACTCTTATCCTTGAAGTACCCCAACTTAGTAGCAATGGATTTCTTGTAATGGTATATAAAATATCTATTATTCACCAGCTTTGTGACCTTCATAATTATTTTAACAGTAATCCAGAAGAATACCTTAAGGACAGTGATGTTGCCACTATCCCAAGAGTGGACCACCTCCATAGAGAGCTCGGTATAACTCCCTATGAACTTCCTTAGGAGAGAGAGGAAGTTGTGATATTTCCAAGATCTCTTTAATAGTGGAATCAAGCTCCAAAATCTCCAGCTTGAACAACACCATCATGAAACTTTATCGACCCCACACCTTGCTTAGATAGATATATAAATTTACCTCACAAATACGTAAAGACAAAAATAGGAGTTGGGAAGAATTTTGGATACAAGGTCTTAAAAACTCATGGACAAAGAGGCATTGGGAAAGAAATTGATATCCATACCACTAAATCAAGAAATGGAGATGAAGGATAGTTGTTGATAAAACATCTTGGTTCTAAGAAGAATAATCATGTGAGCCAACTCGGAGTTAGGGGAGGAGAGGTAAATGGCAATCCAACATAGAGGATAATGAGACAACATGCTTGGAACTTTGGTACACCATGAATTGAGAATAGAGGGTATTGATACATTAAGGAGAATGATGATGAACCCAGGTCCACTACCATGAATTATTACAAGGAAAGGGAAAATATTTGGCACACAAATTAAATCTCTTGAAAGGATCATAATTCATAGAGGATAATTGAATAGGATGCATTCTCCAATGAGAGAAATAAGTAATACCACTATGAATCCAACTTATCAGACCTATGGGTGAAAGGAATAGATGAAAAGAGGAAATTGGAAAAAATGTAAACCACTTGTGATCCATCTTGGGAACCCACTTGGGAATAGATTTCGAGGTTGGATAGCCCAAAGCAAGGATCCACCTAGGAAAGGAAAGCTTCCTAAAAATAATTTCCAAAGACAATATGCAAATACCATGAAGCCACCTTGGAATAATATTGGACTACTAGCTAGGGATGGGCACGGGACCCCATTTTGGGAATGATTCCAAAATTATCCTATTTAGATCGATGTTCCACATAGATCAACTAGAAAAATGCTTGAGAGTCATCCCATTCATGCATGATCACCACTTGGAATTGAGCTTGCCACTTTGAATGAAAGCAGACCTGTTAGATCGTTTGATATCAAAATTTAGCCAATTCACCCACAACTGCCACTTGGGATTGGGCTTGCCAACTTGAACGGAAGAGGAGATCATATTTTTTTCACTAAATAAATATACCACCTAAGAATCCACTTGGTAGGCCAATATAAATTTGGTTGCATAGTCAACCATGTCATGCCAATACAACACCAACCATTGTTCTAGATGTTGAAGAGGACATTAAGGGTGCCATTACTCCAAGAACTAGTATTTATTGGAGGAGTCATTTTGGTTACAAAATTTAATGGCTTCATGGGTAAATTTTTTAATCCAATCCATCTTGAGATAAACAAATATTTTCCATGAGATCAGCCATACCATTCCCCTCTCTATATACATGTTAAATTATAGATCTCTCAAACTTGCTAATGAGGATCTTCAACTCATCAATAAGATTGTAAAATGCTCATGCAGGAGGATGGGATCCTTTGGTATAGTTGAATGTATTTAAAGAATCTCCTTCAATAATGATATTCAAATGTAGAGACTATCGGCTAAAGGTAATCCCTAGAACAAAGCTCTAGCTTTAGCAACATTTTTGAATTGGAAGCCAATGGATTCAACAAACAAGAGGATAATTATACCATGATAGTCCCTAAGAATACCTTCGAACCTGGATGTACTAGGGTTGCCTTTGGTATCCCCATAAAATTTGAGCTTAACCTAGCCAGGGGAAGGGGGATACCAAGCAACATTAGCTCTGTCAGTTTTAGGAAACTCAGGTTGAGAAGGCCTGATGAGAATATTGAAGGAAGAAATAAGTTTTGCTTTGATACAATGACTATGGACTTTAGGGGAAGGTATGAGACTAGCGTTATTAGTGGTCAAGGATATAATTTTTTAAATCATCGAGTAACGGTATCAAGAGGATTCAATAAAAGCTTTGTTGTTCCTTTCAAGATAAATATACCATAGAAAGTGCAAGAGGCAAAAGGACCATAGAGATTTGATGTGCAAGTGTTTAAAATGACTAGGCCATTGGAGGTAAAGATCCAAAAAAAAACTGGGAGTGGCCTACGAGATGTTGAACTATAAAAAAATGAGGAAAACACTTTGAAGGAGAAAGGAAACTCGATGAAAATATGGGAGACCAATTCCCAAGAAGAGAGGCACAAGTAACATTGATTGGGAATGATCAACCCATGAATTGAGATGTTTTCAATAGTGAGAACTCTATTTTGAACCACCAAACAAAAGAAAAACACAACCTTAGGGATAAGATGATGAAGCTAAATGTGGTTAATAGGAAACCAATTTTATTGGGTCTCCTCTTGGAGGAAGTAGACAAATTTAATTGTGAAGAGACCTTGCTCATTGGATTTCCAAATGATTGAGTCTAGGGTAGGAACACTAGGGATGACGATGGATCTAAGCATGGAATATAGATATTGGTAAACAACCACCTGGATGGGATTGAAGTCCAAAGTGAGAAGAGATTTCCACAAGGGACTATGGGGATTAGTGTGTGAAACAAAGTTAGCCACCATGCTACCAATGGTTCGATTAGTGATGGGCTTAAGAATTTTAAGGATAAAAATCAATTATGAGGGGCCACTCAGAGATCCACGAGTCTTCCCATAACCATATTTGCTTGTCATCACCCAAGTTCCATCTAATAAATTTTTTAACTGATAACTTTAACTAGTTAATTAATTAATTAAACTAATTAATTAATTAATTAAACTAATTAATTAATCAATTAAAAATTAACTAATTAATTAATTAATTTTAAAAAATAATTAACTAATCTAGTAATTAATTAAAAAATGGATTGGCTTAAGATTTTACCCAAATTTGTTTTGGATGCACAAGAAGCCCATTGTCTTGATATCCTCCTACTTCTTTTAGAATTTTTCCCAGTGTCCTACCAAATGTCCACACTAGTCAACAACAAATTAGGAAAAGGCCCAATAGACCACTCTTAAGAACGGTCAATGCAGTATGAGAAGGAAATGCCTTATAAAAACATGAGGATCCCCCATGGTGCCTATGTGGGATAAATCCACCTAATTATTTTATTTTATTTTATTTTGGTGCTACTCAACATCTTTAAAGAATTAACAGTGGAGAACAACTCATTGGATTCACAAAATATTATTGGGTTTCATACAAAGGCAACCAAGAAATTACAAATTCTCTTTAGCAAATAGACATGCATTACATACACAAGATTATTAGTAGTCATGGCTAGAGGAGAGATTCACAGTTATTTTTTTGATGATGGAAATTAGACGTGGGCTAAAAGAATGAGCATGAGAGTATCCAAGAAGAGGTTTGAGTCTTTTTGAACAAGGGTATAAGTGGTCCTTTCCTGAATCAAAAAATTAAAGCACAAAAAAAAAATCTGGTTCTTGGAAAAATTTGGATATCGTAAATTCTATCCTCGCTCTTATGGCTCTAGAAAAACTCGACTTGATTAGAAAATCCATCAATGCTTTTGGTGGCAAAGAACCACCCTTAGCTCTATTGAATGATGATAATGGATCTCTTGTTTTCTCCCATGGCAAAAAATATCTATCTATGAGTATGCTTTATGGAAGAGGTCTATCATGCTCACACACTTCAACTACATTGACATCCTAACACAAATTTCTCTATAAATTATTGTAACACCCCAAAAACTCAACCCAATGAGAGAATTTTTTTTTTAAGGAAGGTTTTCAAAAGTCCCAATGTTTTTCTTTTCAATATTCAAGGGTTAACCACATTTAAGTTTAATATCACTGTATATGATACTTAGTGGATAAGAGTGGCCAACATACCATAGTATTTAGGGTTTACCTTACTAAAAATACTCATTTAGAAGGATGCCAAAGTAGCCCCCCACTTTTCCTATACCCTCATCGACATAGTACAATTTGACCACAACGTAGGCATTATAGTTTAAGGTCCATAACACTTAAAGAGGAATGCATATTCCTTAAAATTTTCTAAGTCCATCTATCTAGGTTAATCAGGTGTAAAGCCTTGGTGCTTAGTTAACACACCTCCGTGGGCTAACTAAGGTCATTACCTTTTTCAAATGGCAATGATCATGGTCACTTAAACCTACACATTTGGGGAACCACCACTACTATCTTGTGAATAATTTTTGCTAACTCCATGGTTACCAAAAATCTCGATCCTCACCATTCAAGATGCATAAAATCATAAGATATCTAGATATTGCATCATCACACTCATTCTAGAACCGTGAATACCTAGCTATTTCATTCTTGTAACTCCTTCTAGGTTTCCCTTCTACTTGGTTATTTCAACTCCGCAACTCCTCCTAGGATTGGATAAATTATTTAACACAAGTCCTAAAGGATGATCCAGATTTATCCAAGAACCCTTTTTAACCCATGATCAATGCAATAAAAATATAAATCTCTCAAATGCTTTAAAATATGATTATGCTATAGTTATATCTTAAATATGGAAAAATAAATTGAAACATTGCAACATAAAAGCTTCAACATCAAATTACCAATTCCAAGGTTAATTTATTTTTAAAAGAGAACTTATCAAAGAACACAATCATGCATTCATAAAAGCTTCTCAAAATTTTCCCTTAGAGAACAAACAATTTTCATTTGAACATAGATCACAAGATCATCTATCTATTACAAATAGTACAACACTTTGGCATGATCACTATTATATTACAACACTTTCTTTGCCTTATTGTTTCAAAACAACTACCCCATTTTATAAAATTTACCATTTTTTAACAACATTAGAGGTTTCCATTTAAACCATACTAAGCATATGGCTATTTACATATCCACTTTTCTTTCTAAAGTACATTAACTCCATTCCACCTAAGTGATATTTGTACCATATTCTTTCCATGATCCTATTCATGTGAGGAATTACCCCTAAGCTTGATGGACACTTAGGGATCAGTAAAACTCAATATGTAATGCAACTAATATACATTATGTATTTGCAAGCATCCATGCATAATACAATAATAAAAGCAACCGATGAGAGAACCCCATATTTCTATAATGGTTTCCCTACCTACTTAAGTTTGAGGAAGCCATTATAATTATTTTATATAAAACTTTCCAAATTACAAGCAACAAGCAGAAGAATCTTCTCTACTAGCTATTCCATATCAAAACATTATCCATAGCAAAACCAACTTTTCACTACTAACATATATATATATATATATATATATATACGTAAACATCAACTTAAATAAAGGGTAACTTAATCAACTTTCTATTTATTTTTGGAGCTTTAAAATATAATTTAGTTTATTCTATATACCTAAAAGAACACTCCTTATTGTTCTAAGGTAATTTCCAAAGAAAATCTTCTTTCCCTAAAACAATCTATGTTTTCATTTACAACATTCAAACTTACTCAATCTATTTACTTATTACATCCATGCCTATGTCCTCCATAAAATTTAGACATTCATACCTACATATATCATTGCACAATGCATTCCTAATTTATGTATTCCATTACTTAATACATTCATGCCTATGTATTATAAATGCACATTTCATTTATACATACATCTTAATTGTTTATTGCATTCAAGCCTACAAATTAATGATCGGATTACAGGAATTCACGACTCTAGAAGACATAAAACTCCCAAAAAGCCTCCACAACTTCCATGCACACCTCCCAAACATTACTTCAATTGGAACTAACCCAAAAAAACCCAAAATGCAAAGGCCAACTTAGATTAAAAACATAGGCAACATACCAAATTGAAACTCTTAAAATACACATCTATTGATGGTGATCCTTGTTGAAGTGTAGATAATTATTCAAACTTCTCTACATAAAATTGATTAAAAAGAAATATTTTCTTAAAATCCCCAATGAAATCATCCCACTTAAGTTATTTGGCTTGGATATTTTTCTTGTACTAAATGTGTCCCACCATTCTAGGGTTGCATCTAGAAGATGAAGGGTAGCCCACATAGTTTGAGTCTTAGAGGAGTAACATTTCATGGAAAATAAGGTTTCTAACTCTTTTATCCATGACTCGACCACATCTCCTCCTTATTTCCCATTAAATTTGGTTACTTTAAAATTATTAAGGTCTCTAGCCAGTTAAGCCTCTGTCCAAGCTCTACCCTCTTAGCTTATTCTAATATGATTCTCTTCTTGCCTACCCTCTATATTTATAACATTGGCTTCCTTACTTCAATTAATTTCTACTACTTCTCCAACCCTTGAAGCAAATTCACTACAAAGGAGAGATTTTCTACTCTCCCATCATATATTGTTATTCCCTTAGTATTCCTATCAAGGTTCATTGTCCTCTCAGACCTATTATTAGGAGTCATTGTTCTCCAAATTTTCTTGTTAGAGTCCATAGTTTGGCTAGAATTTTGCACCATATTTCTCTCTTGTGCAACCATTCTGGTTTTCTTAGATGAACTTCCTTTTAAAATAGGTGTCATTCTATCCATAAAAAGGAGTTGGATAAGTTATAATTTCCCTTCAATTGTACTTACAGTTAGTTAGCTTCATTCTCCTCATGAACTAACATAGATTATTATCACTTAATTGATAATAATCAGGGTCACACTTGCCTCCCTACAAGGTGCCATTCCCAATAAGAAACTATACCCTCCAAGATTTTTACTCCTTGGTATTACTGGTCCCAATAGTGTGTAATTCTCATTGTATCCCAAATCATGTTAAGGTTCCTAAAAGAGTAAGTCTCCCAAAAGTAGAACATCATGTCAAGGCTCATCCTAGGCACACTCTATGGAATCTTCTAGCCCTATGACCTAGAGCTCTGATACTAATCGTAACATCCCAAAAACATAACCTAAGGAGAGAGATTTATTTATTTTTAAGCAAGGTTATCAAAAGTCCCAATGTTTTATTTTTAGCATTCAAGGCTCAATCACATTTGATTTCAATGTCACCATAGATGACACTCAGTGAACAAGAGTGACTAACATCATCTCATATCTAAGATTCACCTTACTAAACCTATTCATTTAGAAGGAATATAAAGTGGTTCCCCAACTTTTCCTATACCCTCATCGGTATAGGACAATTTGACCACAATGTAGGGATTATCCTTTAAGGCCCATAACACTTAATGAGGAACACCTACTCTATAACCTTATCCTAATTCCACCTAGAAATGTTAAAAATACATAAATCCTTAGTGTTAATTTACCACAGCTTCATGGGCTAATTAAGATCATTACCTTTTTCAAAGGGAAATGATCATGGTCACCTAAACCTACATATTCGAGACACCACAAATGATATCTTGTGAATTATTTTTGCTACCTCCATGGTTACCAAAACATCCAATCCTCACCATTAAAGGTGCATCAAATCACAATATATCTAGTTGTAAAGGGTGAAAACTATCCTATCGTGTATGATTATCGGTTGAATCCATTGGGAGCCAAGGTGACCATAGGGGTGTGTTATATTCTCTATACTCAAGGGCTTGGGGATTGAAGGGTTCACAAAGAAATATTTTAGAACTCACTCCAAGTTTGGGGTGAATATGTTTGATGTATATATTAAAGCAATCACCTATATTTGGTCTTTCTATAATCTAAGCTAAGAAATGAAAGGGCAATGCAAGAAATCAAGGACTAACCCTAGAATGATTCTTAATTTTGAATGATCACTAAATCCTAACTTGTAAAATAGATAATTTTATTTTTAGAAAGGATTTTAATAGAATGCACAAACAAAATTAAGCCTATAATGCAAACTATATGCTTTTCTCCTTAAAATGCCTAGAATATAATCCAAATATTTTTTCTTTTATTTAAGATCTAGATTTGAATAGAAATGGGTAAAAAGCAAAAAACAAACAACCTAAAATATTAACCTAGAACACTTATCTAATTTTGTGGTTAACATAAACATTTTCTTGTGTCTAGAATATCCAAGTAGCTTCAAACCTATAACACAACTTCACAAAATCCTAGAAAATTTGATCAGCGTTAGGGGGCCTACTTCAGCTGCTATAAGATAGAGCTTGGAAGTGCAACAGTCAAACCCCCTTGGTCCTTTTAGCTAACAATTCAAAATTAAAAGTGATTGTTTATATTTTTGGAAACAAATAATACAAGATGCAATGAAATAAAACAGTGTTAAAAATAGAATGCAAATAATAGTGTCATGGCCTAAATGGAACATGCAAGTGGAAATGACGATTCGGGAATGATATCTTACCCCCAAATCTGGCAAAACCAAAATCATGCCCCGTAAGGAGCAACAAAAATTTTAGGTTCTACCAAAATCATGCCATATAAGGGGCGACCATGATTTTAGGACAAAAGAGAAAAATTATGAATGGATGCAAATTTCAAACGTAAAAAGCAAAATAAACAATTTTTAGAAGTAATACAATGAAAGAATAAACTTGGTGGTAGTGAAAGAATAGAAAAAAGTATAAAGTCATCCAAAATATAGTATATTCCTCCTCAATCCTCCCACACGTGTCCACCAAGAGAAACAAATCAACAATAAAGAAATAGCAAAACACTAGAGAACACTTGATCTTGTTAGAAGACTTTCTTGCCAATGTAACTTGTTAGGAAAAAACTGTTAGCCAAAAATCACTTAGAAAAACTTTGTGTTGGAAAAATATGATGTCAAAATTATATTTATAAGAGGTTTGGAGGGAAAAATAATGGGAAAACCTAAGGGAGGACCAAAATCCTAAGGATTGGCCCAAAATATAGGGGTTTCTCTTAGAAAATCCTAACTTGCTGAAATTGTGATCCATAAGGGCTGACCATAATTTTAGAAAAACTAGGAAAAAAAGGAAGGGGGGCGGAAAGAGAGGCCTAAAATTATGCCTAGATAATTTTTAGGGTCATACCAAGTATTTAGGAATATTTATTTACTTCGGTGGCTCAATATATGTCTAAATTTTACCCCCTCTTTAATAAATGTGTCAAAGAAAGATGTAGACTCCTATGGATGAGAGGTAGTGGACACAAAATGGGGTAGTAGGTTTAGAATAAAAGGGTGGTGCAAAAATGGTGATATTTTTAACACTAAATATTTTGCACACAAAATAAGGTATTAGGGACAATAATACCTCTCAGGCTAGGGTGCCCCCTCAAGTTTTGGAAGAAATATCACATTCTCGAGGAAACTTTAAAAAGGTTGATGTAGAAGAAAAGAGAGAAAAAAAATAAAGAGATAAAAATAGGGGTGAAAGAAGATGGGATGTTGAAAATGAACTTATTTTCACGATACAATAAGATGAGGAAGGGCTCAAGATAAATATTTGAAATGCATTATTGTTATTTTTTTTATGATCACAAACATAATGAATGCAATACAAAAAAAAAACTAAATGAAATGCATGAGTGAATTTAACTAATGCAATGCAACATGAATACAATATGAAATGCATGAATGAATGAATGAGAAGAAATAAAGAAGAAGAAACAAAACAAAATTAAAATTAAGAAGTGAAAAAGCAAATCCTTAGAAGGTCAACAAAGGAAAGACAGAGAAAATAAAACATAAGTGAAACCCTATGAGGATGTATGCTCACAAAGATTAAATGAAGGATAACCCTCACTTGTGGCCATGAAGCTATATTATAAGGGTGTTACACCCATGAAGATGGTCGAATATGGATCGATACTCACCATGGGTGTAGTGCTTTCTTGTGGCTAGAGATGAAGAGGTACCCACTAGGCTATATTATCAAAAATTACCAAGATGGATAATTTCCCTCATGTGTGTCCATGAAGCTTATCCTATATGGGGTGAAGAGATGAGATTAATTTCCCAATATGAGTACCACTCGATGGGGGTATGGTGTGTGTAAAATATGTATGAGCAAAGTGAAGCACAACAAAATAGTATGAGTGTGTGCATGTGTTGGAAGAATATGGAAGAAAACAAGAAGCAAGGAGCATAAATATAGTGTGTGTGTGCATCCTTAATGAAATTTCAAGAGAAAAAAGGTATGTGTAAGATAGTCAGTGGTTGTATGAATATCATAAATGATATGCATATGGTATCTATCCTATCCCATGAGAACCCCTTTAAAAAGTGAAAGATAAGGAAGGAGAGGGTGTGAAAAAAGCAAAGGCAAAAGAAAAAGACAAAAAGGAAAAAGGAACTTATGTCCTTTATCTTGGGGAAGATAAGAAATGATTAAAAATTTCAATGATAAAGGACATGCAAAAGAACTATATCCCTTGAATTGGAGAGAAATTTAATGTTCATTTGATACTTTCAAGGTCAAGTAATATATGAGAAGAAAAGAGAAGAAGAAGATATGGATGAAATGCAAAGATGAAAATGCATGGAGATGAGCCCTAGGTTGGGTATTCACTAGGCATTAGAGCCCTAGTATGAGTGCAATTCATGTGAGGTAGGACCTAACTAGGTTTCATCACTTGCCATCCTCACAAAGTCCCCAAAAATATATATGTTCAAGAAAGCATGCAAATATGAGCAAGCAACAATGCAATTAAATGACAAGTATAATGCAAATGGAACATAATGTTAGATAAACCATGCAATATATTACAGTAAATCATGTAGTATGAACAAAAAAACTAGATGCAATAATAAAAACAAGCTAAATGTAATATGAAAATGTAGAGTGCCAAGTTATGCATAATATATCTTTAGATGCATTATGTTAATTGGTTCTTTAAGTTATTTACCATCTAAAGAAGCTAAATGATAGGCCCCTAAGCCAAAATTTGTGATTATTATAAAGGGTCCTATCCAATTGGGCTAAAATTTTCCTTTCATATTAGAATGAGCATTGGTATTATTTTGATTTTTCTTAAGGACAAGATCCCAAATATCAAAAGAATGATTGCAAAATATCTTGTTATAAGAACACTTGAGCTTATTATGATAGGCTCAAAGATGCTCTACGGTATAAATGAGATTTTTATCCAACAACTCCAATTGTCAAAAATTATCAAAGTAATACTCATCAGCGATTGAGGCATATTGTAGCAAGATGTACAATGAAGGAACCTCTAACTAAAATGAAAAAATACCTCAGTCCCATAGAACAAGATATGCAAATAAGTGCATGTAGGATTTTTCACACTAGTATGATAGGTCCACAAGGCTGCATAAATTTGGATATATCAATCTTGACCAATATTACTAACCAACTTCTTAAGCATCTTGATCAAATACTTATTGGATTCTTTGGATTTTCTATTACCTTGAAAATAATATGGAGTTGACCACATGTGTTGAATATTGTACTTAGGACAAATCTTATGGATATCCTTGTTATTCAAAGGAGTGCCATTGTTAGAAACAATAATTTAAGTAATCCTTAACCTACAAAGGATCTGGTTGAAGATGAACTTAGATACATGAGCTCCAATCACCATGGCCAGGGATATGGCTTCAACCCATTTAGTGAAGTACACTATCCCTGTTATAATAATATTATGAACATCATACGATGTTGCGTTAATCTTCCCTATGATATCCAATACCCACATGTAAAATGGCCAAGGGGAAGAAATAAATTGAAGGTTTTGAGGAGCATGAATAAGGTTATCATAGTATTGACACTTTTTGTAGCATCAAACAATGTCACATGTATCTTTCTCTATGGAAGGGTAATAATATCCCATTCGGAGGAGATTTTTGGAAATGGCATTGCCACTAAAATGGCCTCCACATGAACCTTCATAAGCCTCACTAAAATCTAGCCAATATTTATCGAAGTTAAGGCATCACAAGAGGATACCTTCAAAAGAATGTCGATACAAATAATTACCAATTATAACAAATCAACACACTTTTTTGAAAAAAATATTACACTGATTATGATCTAAACCATTAGGAATCAAACCATATTTAAGGAAATTAAATATGTTAGTATACCATGGCTCATATTGGGAAGCTTTGATGATCAAAACATCTAACAAAATAAGATAAGAAATGAGTGACATGGGTTACTAGAGTTTTCTAATGATAATCGATGCTTGATCATCCTCCAACTCCAAAGGAAATAAGGATACAAAAATGACCATGGCATCCACATGGTGGTTAGAGGATCTAGGGATAAACTCTATGGTCACATGATTGAATGTAAACAAAATCTTGATGACAATCTATTTTAAGGTTTTAGCTTATCATCCTGAGTCTGATAAACATTTTTAACCTAATTCGACACAAGTTGAGAGTCACCAAAAACTAAAAGAACACTAACATTCAAGTCTAAGGATACTCTAAGATCAAGTATCAAAGCTTCATATTTTGTACTACTATTCATGTAAGAGAAATAAAGTTTAAAGGAAAGTGGACTAAGTTGTTTTTATGGGGTAATTAGAACAACTCTAGCACCAATGCCCTTCATGCATTAGGATCCATCAAAAAACAAATTCCAAGACTTTGGCTCTTCTACCTCTATGCCAAAGTACTCATTAATAAACTCAATGACCAAAGGATGGGTAGCTTCTAGGGGAGAAAAAACTAACTAATCAACAATTACCTGACCCTTGATAGCATTTTGACCTATGAAGGTTAGGTCAAACTCACTAAGGGATAAAAGCCTTAGTAGCATGATCTAAAAGGTGGGGCTTAGATATTAAGTAACATAAAGGATCAAAATTTATGACCACCAATATCTTATGGATAAGTATGTAGTGTCTTAGCTTCTGGGAAGCAAACACCACAACAAGTCAAAGCTTCTATAAGGAGATGTATTGGGTTTCATAGTTGACCAAGGTTCTAATGATATAGTAGATAGCTCACTCTTTGTTTTTATCATAATATTGAGCCAACAAGGCTCCCAAAGCATGATATATAGGTACAATGTAAATAATTAGATGTTTATTTTATCTAGGAGAAACTAAGACAAGTGAGAAAGTGATACCTTTTGATCTCATCAAAAGCTTATTGGAACTCAAAAACCACTAGAACACATATTTATTAAGAATATTTAGAAAGGGTTGAAACTTATTGTAAAAATAAGTTATGAACCAATGAATATCTTGAATTCTACCTTGAAAGCTATGCAAATTAGTTAGGGTGCAAGGAGGAGGTATGTCAGTGATAGCTGCTATCTTAGCAAGGTCCACTTTAATACCTCACCTAAAAATTATGAAATCCAACAACTTGCTAGATGTGATTCCAAAAACACACTTGTAGGTCTTAATATAAACCCTGAACTATTGGAGCCTTTCAAAGATTCATCTTAGATCATGTTGATGTATGGAATGATCTAGGAGATTATCCACACAGTCCTATAAAATATCATGCATCATGTCATGAAAAATATTAAGTCATAACCTTCTGATATATGGTACCAATATTATTCAATCCAAAAGGCATGAATTTATAATAGAAGGTGCCCCATGGTGTGATGAAAGATATGTTGGTCTGGTCCTCAAGTGCAACCATCATTTGGTTGTATCCTAAAAAATATTCCATGAGAAAAAGTATGCCATATTTGGTAGTGAAATTTAAGATCATATCTATGTTGGGGAGAGGAAAATTGTCCTTGGGACATGCTAAGTCAATATCCCTAAATTTGGTGCATATTTTGATTATTCCTACCTTCTTATTCATAGGAATGATGTTGGATATCTAATCAGAATAGTTGATAGCTTTTATGAAACCAACATCAAGGAATTTTTGGAGATCCTCCTTGACTAAAAGGGTGAAATTAGGGTTAATATTCCTAAGTTTTTGCTTAATAGGCTTAGCACTAGGCTTCAATACCAAACGATGCATAAAAAGAGAAGGATCAAGCCTTGACATGTCAAAATATGACCAAGAAAATATATCATGAAACTCTTTTAATAAATTGGTCAACTACTCCTACTCATCCATGGATAAGGCCTTACCTAGCTTAAGGATTATAGGGCACTCCTCAAAACCTATGTTAACATCTATGGTCTCCTTTATGAGAATATGAGACTCATACTCAAGAGGAGGTAGGGCATCGATCATTTCTAGTTGCTCAAGGTCCTTGGGAGACATAGAATCAAACTCCTATTGAGAACTAGAAGACTCAACCTATACAATGCAAGGGACTGACACATCAAAGAATAATCTATTTTGAAGGATATCCTTATGATCCATATCACAAAGACTATCCCCTTAATCATATTCCCATAGGGTCACAACTAACTCAAGATGCACCAAAGTTACCATATTGTAAAACATCATGTATATGGGATAAGGTGGTCCCTCATCCTTATCACTCCACTCCAAGCCTTGATGATCTATTCAGCTCAAGTAATGAGGTGATCATCATAATAAAATGGAAAAGGTTAGTTTTTCTTAGGGATGTAGCCTACACCACATCTCACAAGCTAGATATCAACTTCCAAAGGTTCTTGAATACCCTTTTTTCATGGCGCCAAACCTTTGTCTATATATCCCATGATAGATAGGATTTGCTTGGGAAGTAGGTAATATTTGTATAAGTAACAATGGGTATTATAATGATCTATAGGAAGATGGATGCTACCATGGATATTTTCTTCAAGAGAAACCCATATGCAAATAAAGATAGACATGCAAATGTGTACAACTTCATCCTTATTATAGGGTAAACCCATAGTCCTTGGTGAAGGTGGTAGCTTGGAAATATCCAAAAGAGGCTCTTGAAGAAAAGGATTGAATTGATCCTATGATGAAACATTGATTAATGATTCCTCATTCACCTTTATATTTTCAAGTTTCTTAGTGATGTGAGATGAAGAGACTAATGGAAACATATTGAGATCAAATTGAGCTTGCTCAACCATTGAACAATACTGAAATGGATGAGGATCACCTAAAATGGTGATAAGTTGATCTTTGAATTTGAACTTCGAACATTATTGAAAAGTAGAGGGTACAACCCTAATCACATGAATCCAAGGGCATCCAAGAAGAAGATTAAAATATGTAGTGCAAAACACCACATATAATAAGGTATTTAAGATCTTGGGTCCAACCTTAAGGTGGAGAGATATAACGTCGTGGATCTCTTGAGACTCATTTTTGAAAGCTTTGATGATGATATCATATTTAGTTAAATCTTCTTCTTCTAATCCAAAATTTTGGAAAAAATTATAAGTGCAAAAATTAAGAGAAGAACCATTGTCTATCAAAATCTACTTGATAAATGTTTCCCCAATAAATGGAGTAATATAGAGGGAAGAATCCCCTTGTAAGTCTAAGGAAGTAGTATTGTCATCCAAAATTTTGATATTATTTATTCCAAGAGATCTTACAACATCAACTATAGCACTAGGGGAAGTATCTTGAGGAACAAATTGTTGTCTTAGAAGCCTCAACAAGGCTTCCCTATGAATAGGAGAAGTTTATAATAGTTCTAAGAGGGATATATTATTTGGGGTACTAGCTAACTATTTTTGAATATAAAATAAGACTTTAGGTTGTGGTTTCAACACTAAAGGTGGATTTTCTACTCTTGTGCTTCTTTTTTTGGGTATTATTCAAAACTAAGGGTGGTTTCGAAGGTTGATTGGATGTAGAACTTGTATTCTATTGAGATCATTGAGTTGGTTGATCTTGAGCTTGTTACCTTGTATTTATGGATATCATACCAACCATGTTGTTGTAGGGAGGTGGAACATTATGATATGATACTTTATCAGTTGCATGTTACCCATGTTTAGGTAGGGGGTCTCAAAAAATCCCCATGTCTTGATTAGTTATGGATTCTTGTTGAGTAGGATGTTGATTGTTTGTTGGAGGATTGGGTTGAGGAATCTCTATAATAAAATGACCTTCATAAATTGTATTAAACCACATGTTTCAACCTCTTACATGCCATCCACTCTATGATACTCATAATGTTGGCCAAGATTATACCAATTAGTCATAGTATCAGGTTGCCTTATGGGAGGAAAATATACCATAGTAGCTTCCAAAAATTGCTTTAGAAACACATTCATAGGTGTATTTAGTCTTGTAAAATTCTTTTGTGGGGATTTTTAAGGCTAGCTAAGCACCATATTTTGTAGGGTGTTAACAACACTGTTAACAAGCCTACTATCTATTACCCCATCACCAACTACATGCTTTTTATTATACTAATTTTTTGTGGTCCTATATTCTTCTTTATTTGGCTTAATTTGATCTCTTCAAATAATATCTTGATCTATCATTCTTTCTAGATCTATAGATTAGTCAAAATAGTAATAGTTATTGTTTACAATTCATAAAATATGGGCTCTTGTAAATTTCCAATAAATATCTCAAGCATATCTCAAGGGGGTAAAGTATATCTCAATAATATAACTAAACTTCTCCAATGAGGCAAGGATTCTAAAAACATTTCATATTTACCTTGTTTCAACATATAAACATGTTTCATAGTCACATTTTGCTTAACATAATCTCTGAATTGTTGAACAAATAATTCTACTATCTCTTCAAAAAATTTCAAATAATGATGAGGAAACGAATAATTCCATTCCATTTCCATATCACCAAGGCTCTCATGGAATGTATTTAGAAACATTTCATCATATATAATATCATGACATGTTATAAACATCCTTAAATGTTTAATTGCATCCTCTATTCCCTTATAAATAGGTAAAACCAACATTGGAAAATGCTTAGGGTATGGCCTAGAAGTGACAATAGGGTATAAGGGTTAATTGCACATATCCTTGTAGTTTTAGGTGAGCTTGAATCATGTCCACTCTTGAAACCAATTGTTTCACAACAATTGTTTTAAATTTACATATTAGGATTGTTGTTGTGCAACATCCCTAGGTTCTCTAGGGGAGGGGTATAGGTAGGTTGTTGAAAGGGAACTTTGCCAATGTTGGAGGCATTGACATAGTTATGATATGGGTTGTGATATGTGGTATCTTGTTGTGAAGTATAATTGACATGTGGTGGAAAAAAATCATGAATGTTGATATGAGCATAATGAGGAGGAATTTGAGCATAATCTTAATATGCATTACTAGTCAGAGGAATTTGTAGAATCCTTCCAACATTGGTGGTTATAGTAGTGATATTTGTTGGTTTATGATAATAATTAACATGGTGCAAAGGTTTAAATAATGAATTGGTGTGGATATTCTAAGGAGAAATCATTTGATGATGAGAAGTCCTAGCTTCCTCGAGTTGGGCTTCCTAATCAATAGCCTTATTCAAGGTATCTTTGTAATACTTGAAGAAATTATAGATATGATCAAATAATTTAAAGGTAAGGTTTCCATAGGGATCCTTAGTAGGATCAAGGTCATTATCAACTTCTTCATTTTCTTCCTCTTCTATATTATGATTCTCTCTATCAATATGATCATATTCTTGAAGAATTTCATCATATTATGAAAGCCTTCACTTTGAAGAACACAAGCTTATACTGAAAGGTGGGGTGAACAGTATAAAACCACTTTTTACTTTTCTTTCCCAAATAGTTTTAATAAATATAATCAATGGCAGTATTAATAGCTATAACCAAAGTAATACACAAATCATCACACACAATAGAGACACCAATTTTAATGTGAATCACCTAATGTGGGCTACCTCCATAGAGAAAATATTTCTTCTAAATATTTCTCAAATAATCTCATGGGAATCCTTCCCAATTACAATGTTTATGGACCTCTGTCCAAAGGAGATGATGATCTCCTAAATCTCAAGTTCATGTATCTCTTCCATAGGAGAACTCTTTCCTCTTCTGCTCTGGCTAGTGGTCTTCTAGAAGACTATGTCTCTTTGCTACACTGACTGGTGGATCTCTCTCCACTTGAAGAATCCTCACTCAAATTTGTATTCAATTGTCATGGCTACTGGATCTCTATCCAATGAGACTCTGTCCTCTATACTCTATCACCTCCAAATCTCTGTATCAATACTATACTAAACACAGTCCAATTGGTCTAGCATAGCTCTGCTCAATCTCTTGTACTAAACACAATTCATTCGGTCTAGCACAACTCTGCTCAATATCTTGCACTAAACACAGTTCATTCGGTCTAGCACAAGTCCACTCAAATTTGCACTAAACATAGTTCATTCGGTCTAGCACAAATATTCTCAATAGGTCCACACAGAACCTTCTCAAATATACTCAATAGGTCCACACAAAACCTACTTAAATATGCTCAACAAGTCCATGTAGAACCTTCTCAAGTCTTCTCAATAGGTCCACACATAACCTGCTCAAATCTGCTCAACAGGTCCACACAGAACCTGCTCAAATCTGCTCAACAAGTCCTCTCTAGGACTTGTCCAAATTTGCTCAATAAGTCCTCTCTAGGACTTTTCCAAATTTGCTCAATAAGTCCTCTCTAGGACTTTTCCAAATCTTCTCAATAAGTCCTCTCTAGGACTTGTCCAAATCTGCTCAATAATTCCTCTCTAGGACTTGTCCAAATCTGCTCAATAAGTCCTCTCTAGGACTTGTCCAAATCTGCTCAATAAGTCCTCTCTAGGACTTGTCCAAATTTTCTCAATAAGTCCTCTCTAGGACTTGTCCAAATATGCTCAATAAGTCCTCTCTAGGACTTTTCCAAATTTGCATAGCAAGATTCCATAAAATATTACACAAAATCAGTCCACAAGCCTTCTCAAAGACTTACCTCAAATCAATTTAACAAGCTCACACAGAACTTGTCCAATCTCATAGAATCATAAAGAGAATTGTTAGAGACTCAATATGTTCTATACTCAATGCTCAATCAATATCTCAATTCAATATCATAGAAGCATAAAGAGAATTTTTAGATACTCAATATGTTCTATACTCAAATCCCAATCTCAACTCAATCTTAATCTCATAGAAGCATTAAAACAATTGTTAGAAACTCAATATGTTCTATACTTAAATCCCAATCTCAACTCAAATCAATCTCATAGAAGCATAAAGATAATTGTTAGAGACTCTATATGTTCTATTCTCAAATATCAATCTCAAATCAAATCATAATATAGAATAGTTTGTTTCATGGAACTTGAACAACCACTTCACACAATTACTTGACTAGGCTCAATCAAATCTACTCAATCAATCACCTCAAGGAATAATACTTTCCACAAACCCTAGTCCAAGCATGTATCAACCAACTTAAAAATTTTCCAACAATGCTCAACAAAAAATCTCACGTAACAATTATACTCATGTTCTTAACTCAAGTTCAACTTCTTTTTATGACCAATTGGATTAAAAAACAATGCTTATAAAACAAAGTTTAATCACAACTCTCAAACTAGAAAACCTTGAAGCATTAAACCAAAAACTCCTCAAAAAGGAAAACCACAATCAATCCTTTTCTCTCCAAATATATTTTTAGAAATCAATCACCCAAATAAGTCAATGAAGAATATTGCCCATACCTTTTTGATGCCTTATGAGTTATCCACTAAATCTGCCACACTCAACACATTTTATTTTTCCAATATCAACAAGGGTTAGATTTCTTGAGTAATAACACAATAATAAAAATAATATCTCAATAACACCTTATTACTCCTACTCAATAAAATTCACCATATCCTCTTATGCAAGAAATAAACCCTCAAAAGAATGAATCAAACTTACTTTTGAAACTCCTTTAAAAAACCAAAAATATCTTCTTGCACACACCTTATTTCTCCTTCTAAGGAATATAAACAAATATCTCTTGAAAAGAGCTTTCCAATGATATGTAATATGATATACTTCCAAAAAGAATTTTTTTAAAAATCTCTATATTTCCTAGGGCATGCCATATCCTTATTTCTTCTTAGATAACCTTAGAAAAAATTAAAATATTAAACAACATAAAAAATTAAATCCACTTGCCTTTACCTCGACGGGATTTGATCCCCTGACATCCTCCTTCCCAATGCCTTAGCTGCAGCCAAGCCACCATTGGGCCATGCGCCCTGATGTGTCTAAAATGGCACGTCCACCATAAAGTTTCCATGAACATCGTTGCTACAAAAACAACAAGCGCTTCTTCCTTGCAATCCAAAAGGCCTCACATAAATAAAACATGAGACCTCCTCCTTAGTACCAAGCCAACATACCACTAGGCCATGCTTGCATTTTCACTTAGAGCCTTCGAACCTTCACACCTTTAGCCTTTACGTAAATCGTAAGGCCTTCGAAAAAACAAAACATTTTCGCATGCGATTCGAATAATTATTGCAAGGGATGCCTTGGTAAATATTTTTGATGGCATTTATATAATTCCTTTGTCCTCTTTTTAAATCACATTGGTGTTTTGAATAATTTCGACATCGATGTGATTTTTAATTTATATTTAATTTAAATTTAAATATTATAAATTAAAAAGAACCAACCTTAGGTTTAGTTTAATTAAACCTTAGAACCCTGTATTAATGCCCAATCTTGGTATAATTAAATATTATTTATAAAATTTAAATTCCTTGTGAATTTAAATAATTTATAAATAATTATTAAACCTCCTTTTTAACCTTTGCAATAACCCACCTTGGGTTTTTATAAACCAATCACTTAACCCATGCTCCCAATAATATTAAAATATTATGGAGCCTTTTTCCTTTCACTTTTGCATTGATGAAGTTTTTTCTTGGATGACTTGGGTGACTTTATTTCTTGCCGAATTCCTTGATAAGAGTGATAAACCTATCAGGTGACATCAATGACAACTTTGACTTAGAGGACTCAAAATGTCCAACAATCTCCCCCTTTGTCATTGATGGAAACCTCTATCCTTTTACTAAAACCTAACCTTCTTTTTTGCTCCCCCTGGGTCTTTGTTCCCACTGGTTCAATGATCTCTCAAATATCAAATCTCTCCTCATATCAAATCTCTCCCTAATACATAAATCTCTCCCCATTTGACATCAATGGCAAAGGGTCACCTTTGGGGCTCAGGTCTAAGAATGATCCTCTTAGCTTAGTCCCTCCCCCACCTCCACATGAGGTGGTTAATTCTCGGGTGGGAGTATTTCTACTCCTTGAAAGCATAGATATGTGCCTTTATATTTCTTCCTTCTTCTGTGAGTCTTATGAATACTCTCACTATTTCTTTCCAATTCATCATCCCTATTCCTGTCATCACTTCTATTCCTATTCATTCTCTTGTTCTCATCCATGTTCTTGTTCTTGTTATTTTTTGAGTCTCTATTCTTTTTTGAGTCTCTATTCCTATTCATATTCTTGTTTTTTTCATATTCCTATTTATGTTCATATTCATGTTCATGTTCATATTCTTGTCCCTGTTCATGCCTATTTTTGGAATATTTGCTCTACACCATCTTACTATGTGATCATTATTATTGCACTTATAACTCTTAATGTTATTATTCCTTGGATGTTCAACTGTCTTAGGACTTCTTCTAGTGAAGCCATATCATCTTTTATCATGAACCATGTAATTCATTGTCTTGTGACCAAACTCATTACATGAGTAGAAATACCTATGGAAAATTTGTCCTTTCCCATATTCATTTATTTCATGTGTCCTGCACTGTGAAGCCATGTGTCCAAACCTGTGACATGAAAAACATCTTCCATGGAATAAATATTTCCTAGACCCCATTGGTCTCTTAGTCTCTTCAACATGTTTCATGTTCCATCTATTCCTAACTTGTGCATTGTTCCTTTCCTTTTTAAACTTTCTATTGTCCAAATTATCCTTAGAGGTCTCACTCTCTCTTTTACTTCTTTTGAATCTTCTTCTTTTCTAGTGTTTGATCTTGAATCTCCTTTGTTTGCTTCCTATTTCTCTTTTTCTTCTTTAGAACTAAGTCATGTTATGGTGACTGATGAATTTTGTGCATTTATAGTCCTTTCCAAGGTCTTTGAATTTTTATCAAACTTGTGTAGCTTTTCCGTAGAACCTTTTACTTCCAACCTTAGTGAAACTCTCTCATGCTCTAATCTTTCACACTCTAGATCTTTTGTTTTTAATTTTTTGGCCATACCTTCTTCAATTTTTCTTGTCTCTTCAACTTTTATTTTGAATTTAGTGAGTTCTTGTAGACACCTTGCTTTTTCTTTCTCATATTCTTGAGCTTGAACCCTTAATCCTGAGTTATTCCTTTTTAGTTCTTCAAGAGGAATCATAAGCCTTTCACATTCTATCTCTTTTGCCTTTGACTATTTACTCATACCTTCTTCAACTCTTCTTGATTTTTCAACCTTATCTCTCAAGTCAGAAATACCATGTAGAAGCTTTGTCTTACATTTCTCATCTTATTGTATTTGAGCCTTCAATTTTGAATTCTCTATTTTCAATTCAATAAGCTCCTTACGAGTGGATTTACCTTTTTTTTTTTTGAATCTTCTTTTTCCTCTATTACTGAAAGTAGAGTTTCTTCGTCATACTTGTTTTGATTTTCCTTGTTATCCTTTCTTGAACCAATCTCTAGGATTTCATTTTTAAGAATATTGTCTTCATCTTCACTGCTACTAAACCCATTACAATGTATTGCATCAAGGCCAATTTGACCACAAACAAAACATTCTTGTGGACAATAACCTGCATGGTAACCCGTGTTCCCACACCTGGTACAAAAATTTATCAGTCTAGATATTTCTCCATTACTTGATTCATCTCTTGAATCTATTTCCATGTGTCCTCACAACACAACAATATTAAACTCATATTACTTTTATTTCATGACCATAGGTGTTCTTTTATTCTTGTGTCTCATGCTTCTACTCTTGCCTTTCTTTTGCATTTGTGTTCTTATAGGATTTTCTTTCAAGCTGTTAAACTTCTTTCAAAGGAACTGTCTCTGATACCAATTGAAGAACACAAGCTTGTACTGAGAGGATGGGTGAATAGTATAAGTGGTGGAAATTTGAGTTAATTTGAGGCATTTTGTGTTGTCATTGATGTCACATGGATCACATTTGGTTTTGGTGGCCAAACTATTTCATAAATAAGCATTTATGATATTTTGGAAAGCATGGCTATTTAAAGGGTTTTATGAAAACTAAGGCAGGCAAAATAAAATGTTTTATTTAAAACCATGGTGGGCTTATGTGGAAAGGGATTTTATTAAAAGCCAAGGTGGAATTTTTTTCATCGAAAAAGGACCTCCGGTGATGAAGATATTAAAGTTTAAAGTTTAAGTTTAAATTAATGGAGGGCCGACCTATGTGCAATTAATGGAGGTTGGCATATATATATATATGTAAAGGTTTCAATTTATTTCTTAAATTGGGCATATTATATATCATTGGAAAACTTATTTCAATTGCTATTTTACTAACTTATTTAGAAGGAGAAATAAGGTGTGTGTAAAGAGATATTTCTGATTTTGCAAAGGGGTTCCAAAATTGAATTTTGCCTTGTTATTTTTCAAGAGGATTAATTATTTCATGAGGTGACAAGGTATGCAATATTGTGATTTATTTTATTTTATGGTATAAGTGGTTTTTGGGGTAAAAAGGTTATGCAATGTTTTGATTTATTTTATTTTATGGTAAAAGTGGTTTTAGGAGAGATAATGAAGTTGTGAAATTAAAGGCCTTGGTGATGATTATTTAAAAGTGGAGTAATGTTGATTATTTTGTGATCTACTAACCCTTGTGAAGATTGGCAAAATAATTTTGTGATTGTGGCAGATTAACAAAGAGGTTTTTTTTCATCTCCATAAAATGTATAGGCACATTCTCCTATTGATTTTTTATGGTCGTTTATTTATGAAATATCATTAGAGGGAAAGGATTGTTTGTGGTTTCCTTTTCGAAAGTGGTTTGTTGAATGCTTCAAGGTTTTTTGAATTGAGAGTTGTGTTTAAACCTTGTGTTATAAGCATAGTGGTTGAAGACCATTGGTTGTGAAATAACTTGAGTTAGAAAAGAACACGAGTATCATTGTTATGTGAGATTTGTGGTTGAGCATTGTTGGAAACATTTGAGTTGGTTGATACATATTTGGACTAGGGTTGTGTGAGAGAGAGTTGTCCCTTGTGGTGATTGGTTGAGTTGAGTTGATTGAGTCTAATCAAGTGATGTGTGAAGTGATTGTTCAAATCCTATGAAACAAACTATTCCATTATTCTTATTTGAGTTGATATTAATATTAGAACATATTGAGTCTCTAATAATTATCTTTATGATTCTATAAGGTTGACTTGAGTTTAGTTGAGATTGATTTGAGTTGAGTTGAATTGAAATTGATTTGGGTTGAGAGTGATATTAGAATATATTAAATCTCTAACAATTCTCTTTATGCTTCTATGATATTGACTTGAGTTGAGTTGATATTGATTTGAGTTGAGTTGATTTGAGATTGATTTGGGTTGAGAGTGAGATTAGAACATATTGAGTCTCTAACAATTCTCTTTATGATTCTATGAAGTTAATTTGAGTTGATATTGCCATTCATTTTTGAGTTAATTTTGAGTACTACTTGAGCATGATTGATTGAGCCTTTGAGAAGGCCTTTGGGATAGATTTGAGGACAGTTTTGGGACAGCTTTGTGGATAGCTTTGTGGAAATATTTTTAGAGTATATTTGGGCAAGTTCTTGGTGAGCTTGCTAGAGCATATTTGGGCAAGTTCTTGGTGAGCTTGCTAGAGCATATTTGGGCAAGTTCTTGGTGAGATTACTAGAGCAAATTTGGGCAAGTTCTTGTTGAACTTGCTAGAGCAAAATTGGGTAAATTCTTGGTGAGCTTGCTTGAGAAAATTTGACAAGTTCTATGTGAGCTTGTTAAGCAGGTTCTGTCTAAGCCTACTTTATAGGTTCCGTGTGACCCTATTGAGTAGGTTATTAGTGAGCCTATTGATAGATATTTAGAGGTGTCAGAGTATAGAGAACAAAGTCTTAGTGGATAGAGATCCAACAACCAGCATAGTTGAAGATAAATTTGAATGAGGAGTCTTCAAATGGAGAGAGGTCCACCAGTCAATGCAGCAGAGAGATAGAGTCTTTTATAAGATCACATAGCCAAGTTGATTATTTTGTGATCTACTAACCCTTTTGAATATTGGTAAAATAATTTTGTGATTGTGGCAGATTTACAAAGAGGATTTTTTCATCTCCATAAAAGGTATGGGCACATTCTCCTATTGATTTTTTATGGTGGTTTATTTATGAAATATCATTAGAGGGAAAGGATTGTTTGTGGTTTCCTTTTCGAAAATGGTTGGTTGAATGCTTCAAGGTTTTTTGAATTGAGAGTTGTGTTTAAACCTTGAGTTATAATAATAGTGGTTGAAGCCCATTGGTTGTGAAATAACTTGAGTTAGAAAATAACATGAGTATCATTGTTATGTGAGATTTGTGGTTGAGCATTATTGAAAACATTTGAGTTGATTGACACATATTTGGACTAGGGTTGTGTGAGAGAGATTTGTCCCTTGTGGTGATTGGTTGAGTTGATTTTATTGAGCCTAGTCAAGTGATGTGTGAAGTGATTGTTCAAATCCTATGAAACAAACTATTCCATTATTCTTATTTGAGTTGATATTAATATATATATATATATATATATATATATATATATATATATATATTTTAAGTGAAAAACCCCTTGCAGGGCCGCCTTGGTCTAAGAGACCACGAATAGGGGGTTCTACATCATCAAAGTCACCCGGAGGTTTCACCCAGCCCTGCCCGCACCAACATTATCAATTGGATTTTGGGTACCCAATTCAGATTTTTAGTAGGGTGGAGATTCAAACCTGGGACCTCCCTTGGAGGATTGCCCTCTCCTCTCCAACTCACCTACAACACCTGGGTTGAGATTAATATTAGAACATATTGAGTCTCTAACAATTCTCTTTATGATTCTATAAGTTTGACTTGAGTTTAGTTGAGATTGATTTGAGTTGACTTGAATTGAGATTGATTTGGGTTGAGAGTGAGATTAGAATATATTAAATCTCTAGAAATTCTCTTTATGATTCTATGAGATTGAGTTGAGTTGAGTTGAGATTGATTTGAGTTGAGTTGATTTGAGATTGATTTGGGTTGAGAGTGAGATTAGAACATATTGAGTCTCTAACAATTCTCTTTATGATTATATGAAGTTAATTTGAGATGATATTGCCATTCATTGTTGAGTTAATTTTGAGTACTACTTGAGAATGATTGATTGAGCCTTTGAGAAGGCCTTTGGGATAGATTTGAGGATGGTTTTGGGATAGCTTTGTGGAAATATTTTTAGAGTAGATTTGGGCAAGTTCTTGGTGAGCTTGCTAGAGCAGATTTGGGCAAGTTCTTGGTGAGCTTGCTAGAGCATATTTGGGCAAGTTCTTAGTGATATTGCTAGAGTAAATTTGGGCAAGTTCTTGTTGAACTTGCTAGAGCAAAATTGGGTAAATTCTTGGTAAGCTTGCTTGAACAAATTTGACAAGTTCTATGTGAGCTTGTTAAGCAGGTTCTGTCTGAGCTTATTTTACAGGTTCTGTGTGACCCTATTGAGTAGGTTATTAGTGAGCCTATTAATAGAGATTTAGAGGTGTCAGAGTATAGAGAATAGAGTCTCAGTGGATAGAGATCCAACAACCAGCATAGTTGAAGATAAATCTGAGTGAGGAGTCTTCAAGTGGAGAGAGGTCCACCTGTCAGTGCAGCAGAGAGACAGAGTCTTTTATAAGATCACATAGCCAAGTTGATTATTTTGTGATCTACTAACCCATGTGAATATTGGAAAAATAATTTTGTGATTGTGGCAGATTTACAAAGAGGTTTTTTTCATATCCATAAAAGGTATGGGCACATTCTCCTAATGATTTTTTATGGTCGTTTATTTATGAAATATCATTGGAGGGAAAGGATTGTTTGTGTTTTCCTTTTTGAAAGTGGTTGGTTGAATGCTTCAAGGTTTTTTGAATTGAGAGTTGTGTTTAAACCTTGTGTTATAAGCATAGTGGTTGAAGCCCATTGGTTGTGAAATAACTTGAGTTAGAAAAGAACATGAGTATCATTGTTATGTGAGATTTGTGGTTGAGCATTGTTGGAAACATTTGAGTTGGTTGATACATATTTGGACTAGGGTTGTGTGAGAGAGAGTTGTCCCTTGTGGTGATTGGTTGAGTTGAGTTGATTGAGCCTAGTCAAGTGATGTGTGAAGTGATTGTTCAAATCCTATGAAACAAACTATTCCATTATTCTTATTTGAGTTGAGATTAATATTAGAACATATTAAGTCTCTAACAATTATCTTTATGATTCTATAAGGTTGACTTGAGTTTAGTTGAGATTGATTTGAGTTGAGTTGAGTTGAGATTGATTTGGGTTGAGAGTGAGATTAGAACATATTGAGTCTCTAACAATTCTCTTTATGCTTCTATGAGATTGACTTGAGTTGAGTTGAGATTGATTTGAGTTGAGTTGAGTTGAGATTGATTTGGGTTGAGAGTGAGATTAGAACATATTGAGTCTCTAACAATTCTCTTTATGCTTCTATGAAGTTAATTTGAGTTGATATTGCCATTCATTATTGAGTTAATTTTTAGTACTACTTGAGCATGATTGATTGAGCCTTGGAGAAGACCTTTGGGATAGATTTGAGGATGGTTTTGGGACATCTTTGTGGAAATATTTTTAGAGTAGATTTGGGCAAGTTCTTGGTGAGCTTGTTAGATCAAATTTAGGCAAGTTCTTGGTGAGCTTGCTAGAGAATATTTGTGCAAGTTCTTGGTGAGCTTGCTAGAGAAAATTTGGGCAAGTTCTTGTTGAACTTGCTAGAGAAAAATTGGGCAAATTCTTGGTGAGCTTGCTTGAGCAAATTTGAAAAGTTCTATGTGAGCTTGTTAAGCAAGTTCTATCTGAGCCTATTGTATAGGTTATTTGTGAACCTATTGAGTAGGTTATTAGTGAGCCTATTGACAGAGCTTTAGAGGTGTTAAAGTATAGAGAACAGAGTCTCAGTGGATAAAGATCTAACAACCAACATGGTTGAAGATAAATCTGAGTGAGGAGTCTTCAAGTGGAGAGAGGTCCACCAGTTAGTGCAACAGAGAGACATAGTATTTTATAATATCACATAGCCATAGCAAAAGGGGAAAGAGTTCTCCTATGGAAGAGATCCACAAGTTTGAGATTAGGGTATCAACATCTCCTTTGGACAGAGATCCATAAACATTGTAATTACGAGTGATTCCCAAAGAGATTGATTGCGAAAGTTTTAGTAAAATATTTTCTCCATGGAGTAGCCCACATTGGGTGAACCACATAAATTATTGTGTCTCAATTGTGTGGTGGCTTTTGCTCTTACTTATTACTACTATCTACGTTATTAATACACACTGATATCTTTAGTTATTGCAATTAAGTACATTAATTGATATTGGTTTGGAAATAAAGTAAAAAGTGGTCTTATACTGTTCACCCCCTCTCTCAGTATAAGCTTGTGTTCTTCAATAATACCACTTTTTACTTTTATTTCACAAATATTATTAATCAATATAATCAATGGCAGTATTAATAGCAATAACCAAAGCAATGCACAAATCATCACACAATAGAGACACCAATTTTAATGTGGTTCACCCAATGTGGGCTACCTCCATAGAGAAAATATTTCTTCTAAATATTTCTCAAATAATATCATGGGAATCCTTCCCAATTACAATATTTATGGACCTTTGTCCAAAGGATATGGTGATCCCCTAAATCTCAAGTTTTTGGATATCTTCCACAGAAGAATTCTTTCCCCTTCTGCTCTAGATAGTGATCTTCTAGAAGACTCTATCTCTATGCTGCACTGACTGGTGGATATCTCTCCACTTGAAGACTCACTCAAATTTATCTTCAATTATCCTAGCTATTGGATATCTATACACTGAGACTCTATCCTCTATACTCTATCACATCCAAAGCTCTGTCTCAATACCGTATTAAACATAGTACAATTGGTATAGCACATCTCTACTCAATCTCTTGTACTAAACATATTTCATTTGATATAGCACAACTCTGCTCAATCTCTTGCACTAAATATAGTTCATTCGATCTAGCACAAGTCCACTCAAATCTACACTAAACACAGTTCATTCGATCTAGCACAAATTTTCTCAATAGGTCCACATAGAACCTTATCAAATTTTCTCAATAGGTCCACATAGAACCTACTCAAATATGCTTAATAGTTCCACATAGAACCTACTCAAATATGCTCAATAGGTCCACATAGAACCTGCTCAAATCTACTCAATAGGTCCACACAGAACCTGCTCAAATATGCTCAACAAGTCCTCTCTAGGACTTGTCCAAATATGCTCAATAAGTACTCTCTAGGACTTGTCCAAATCTTCTCAATAAGTCCTCTCTAGAACTTGTCAAAATCTTCTCAATAAGTCCTCTGTAGGACTTATCCAAATCTTCTCAATAAGTCCTCTCTAGGACTTATCCAAATATGCTTAATAAGTCCTCTCTATGACTTGTCCAAATTTTCTCAATAAGTCCTCTTTAGGACTTGTCCAAATATGCTCAATAAGTCCTCTCTAGGACTTGTCCAAATCTGTATAGCAAGTTTTCACAAAAGCTTACACAAAATCAGTCCACAAGCCTTCTCAAAGACTTACCTCAAATTAGTTTAACAAGCTCACACAAAACTTGTCCAATATCATAGAATCATAAAGAGAATTGTTAGAGACTCAATATGTTCTATACTCAATTCTCAATCAATATCTCAATTCAATATCATAGAAGCATAAAGAGATTTTTTACAGACTCAATATGTTCTATACTCAAATCCCAATCTCAACTCAATCTCAATCTCATAAAAGCATAAAAAGAATTGTTAGAGACTCAATATGTTCTATAATAAAATCCCAATATCAACTCAAATCAATATCATAGAAGCATAAAGAGAATTTTTAGAAAATCTATATGTTATATTCTCAAATCTCAATATCAACTCAAATCAGAATATAGAATAATTTGTTTCATGCAATTTGAACAACCACTTCACACAATTACTTGACTAGGCTTAATCAAATCTACTCAATCAATCACCTCAAGGAACAATCCTTTCCACAAACCTTAGTCCAAGAATGTATCAACCAACTCAAAATGTTTTCAACAATGCTCAACAACAAATCTCACATAACAATGATACTCATGTTCTTAACTCAAGTTCAAGTTCTTTGTATGACAAATTGGCTTCAACAACAATGCTTATAAAATAAGGTTTAATCATAACTCTCAAACTAGAAAACCTTGAAGCATTAAACCAACAACTCCTCAAAAAGGGAAACCACAATCAATCCTTTCCTCTCTAAATATATTTTTAGAAATCAATCACCCAAGTAAGTCAATGAATAATATTACCCATACCTTTTTGATGCCTTATGAGTTGTCCACTAAATCTTCCACACTCAACACATTTTATTTTTCCAATATCAACAAGGGTTAGATGTCTTGAGTAATAACACAATAATAAAAGTAATATCTCAATAACACCTTATTACTCCTACTCAATAAAATGCACCATATCCTCTTATGCAAGAAATAAACCCTCAAAAGAATGAATCAAACTTACTTTTAAAAATCCTTGACAAAACTGGAAATATCTCCTTGCACACACCTTATTTATTCCTCTAAGCAATCTAAAAAAATATATCTTGAAAAGAGATTTCCAATGATATATAATATGATATAATTCCAAAAATAAAATTAGCAAAAATATCTATCTTTCCTAGGGCATACCATATTATTATTTCTCCTTAGGCAACCTTGGCAAAAATTAAAATATTAAACAACATCAAAAATTAAATCCACTTACCATGCCCTTGGAGGGATTCAATTCCCCGATGTACTCCTTCCCAATGCCTTAGCCACAACCAATCCACCATTGGTCCACGCATCATGACATATCTAAAATGATACAGCCATCATAAAGTTTCCACGAACAACGCTCCTACAAAAACAAGCGCTTCTTCCTTGCAATCCAAAATGCCTCACGTGAATCGAATGTGAGACCTCCTCCTTAGTACCAAGCCAACATACCACTAGGACACACTGGCCTTTGCGCTTAGAGCCTCTAAACCTTCACACCTTTAGCCTTTACGTAAATCGTAAGGCCTTCGAAAAAACAAAACCTTTTCGCATGTGCTTTGAATAATTATTGCAATGGATGCCTTGGTAAATTTTTTTGATGGCATTTATATAATGCCTTTGTCCTCTTTTCAATCATGTTAGTGCTTCGAATAATTTCCACTTCAGTGTGATTTTTAATTTATAATTTATTTAAATTTAAATTTAAATATTATAAATTAAAAAGAACCAACCTTAGGTTTAATTTAATTAAACCTTAGAACCTTGTCTTAATGCCCAATATTGGTATAATTAAATATTATTTATAAAATTTAAATTCCTTGTGAATTTAAATAATTTATAAATAATTATTAAACCTCCTTTTTAACCTTTGCAATAACCCACCTTGGGTTTTTATAAACCAAGCACTTAACCTGTGCTCCCAATAATATTAAAATATTATGGAGACTTTTTCCTTTCACTTATGCACTAATGAAGCTTTTTCCTGGATGACTTGGGCGAGTTTATTTCTTGCTGAATTCCTTGATAAGAGTGATAACTCTATCAGGTGACATCAATGACAAATTTGACTTAGAGGACTCAAAATGTACAACACACTTAATCTTAAATATTGGGATCCATTAGGACAAAGAGAAAGGATGGAGTAGAAAATGAGTAATGAAGAACATGTGCTTATACTGAGAGGGGGGGTGAACAGTATAATATAAAAATTTTCCCCAAATAGTAGCATCAGCATTAATAAAGCAGTAAACATCACACAAAGCATCACACACATGAGAGACATCATTTTTAACGTGGTTCACCCAATGTGGGCTACCTCCACAGAAAATATTTCTTCTAAATATTTCTCAAATAATCTCTTGGGAATCCTTCCCAATTACAATGTTTATGGACCTCTGTCCAAAGGAGATGTTGATCCCCTAAATCTCAAGTTCATGGATCTCTTCCATAGGAGAACTCTTTCCCCTTCTGCTCTGGCTAGTGATCTTCTAGAAGACTCTGTCTCTCTACTGCACTGACTTGTGGATCTCTCTCCACTTGAAGACTCCTCACTCAGATCTATCTTCAATTGTCCTGGCTGTTGGATCTCTATCCACTGAGACTCTGTCCTCTATACTCTATCACATCCAAATCTCTATCAATAGGTTCACTCAGAACCTCTTCAAATCTGCTCAATAGGCTCACTCAGAACCTGCTCAAATCTTCTCAATAGGCTCACTCAAAACCTACTCAAATCTAATAGGCTCACTCAAAACCTGCTCAAACTCACTCATAACCTTCTCAAATATGCTCAACAAGCTCACTCAAAACCTACTCAAATATACTCAACAAGCTCACTCAGAACTTACTCAAATATGCTCAACAAGCTCACTCTGAACTTGTCCAAATATGCTCAACAAGCTCACTCAAAACTTGTCCAAAACTTCTCAACAAGCTCACTCAAACTTGTCCAAATCTGCTCAATAAGTCCTCTCTAGGACTTGCTCAAATATGCATAGCAAGCTTTCACAAAAGCTTACTCAAAATCAGTCCACAAGCCTTCTCAAAGACTTACCTCAAATCAGCTCAACAAAATCTCAACTCAATCTCATAAAAAAAAACAAACCCCCCCAATCTCATAGAAGCATAAAGAGAATTGTTAGAGACTCAATATGTTCTATACTCAAATCCCAATCTCAACTCAAATCAATCTCAATCTCATAGAAGCATAAAGAGAATTGTTAGAGACTCAATATGTTCTATACTCAAATCCAATTTCTTTCTTAACTCAACTCAACTCAAATCAGAATATAGAATAGTTTGTTTTATGGAACTTGAACAACCACTTCACACAATCACTTGACTAGGCTCAAACAACTCTACTCAACCAATCACCACAAGGAACAACTCTTTCTCACAAACCCTAGTCCAAGCATGTATCAACCAACTCAAAATATTTCCAACAATGTTCAACAACAAATCTCACATAACAATGATACTCATGTTCTTCTCTAACTCAAGTTCAAGTTCTTTGCACAACCAATGGGCTTCAACAATAATGCTTATAAAACATTCTTCACATAACAATGATACTCATGTTCTTCTCAAACCCTAACTCGGGTTTTTCACACAACTAATGGCTTCAACAACAATGCTTATAAAACAAGGTTTTAACCATAACTCTCAAACCAGAAATCCTTGAAGCATTCAACCAACAACTCTCAAAAGGAAACCACAATCAATCCTTTTCACTCCAATGATATTTTCAGAAATCAACCACCCAAATAAATCAATGGAGAATATTGCCCATACCTTATTGATGCCAAGAAGTTGTCCACAAAATCTGCCACACTCAACACACTTTCTTTTTCCAATCTCAACAAGGGTTAGTGGACTTCAAATAATAATCACAAGATAAAGTATAACTCAATTTACACCTTTTTACTCCAACTCAATAATCACATCCACCAAAGTCCCTCTATAGAAAAACCCTCTAAAAATAATAATCAATAAGCCACTATTCAATTTCCACTTTATTCAAAACCCTTATTTCTCCTAAAATAATGCTCTCAAAAATTCAAATCAATACCATAAGGCTCAAATAATCATCTATGGTTTTCACCAACAAAATAATTATTTAACCTTTTAATAACACAACAAAGGTTTACAAAAATAAAATATTTCCTAACCCTTATCACTCCAAACTTTAGAGCATTCAAACAAATTTTAATTAAAAAATTGCATACCTCCCTCAAGGTGTTTCGACCCCTTGACCTGCCTCACCGCGGGCGCCTTAGCCATGGCTAAGGTAGCCAAATGAGCTACCCACTCATTCGTAATGCAAAAGGGACACGACTTCCCTTTATATGCTACAGGCCCACGTGCCTTAAATAAACCGTGCACCCTTGGCGCTTCCACCACAAAGCACAGCAAATGAACCTTGCCAAAAATCGAATGCATGACCTCGTGCTACCAAATGCCTTTGTGCTGCCTGAGTTGCCAACAGGCCACACTGCCCAAGGTGACTTGGGTTTCACACACCGTCCAATTTATTCATTGCTTCTACCACTTAAACCTTTTTCGCACGAGCTCTATTCACTTTCCAACAATCACATTAAACAACAAGAGCAAGGATAATTTATTTCAAGAAATTAATGGCATATATATATGCCTTCCCTTAGCTTGGAAACGTTGGCACTTTTGAACCTTCCTTCATGACGTCGATGAATATTACTTTTAATTTTAAAATTAAAATTTAAACTAAATCTTTAAAATTAAATATCTCCATCACCGGGGCACCTTTTTCGATGAAACGAAAAGCCAACTTGGGTTTTAAGAAAAACCCATTTCAAATATGCCATCCATGGTTTTAAATAAAAACCTTTTGCTAAGCTTCCCTTGAAGCTCCTTTTTGGAACCAAATGCCATGCATCCCTTCTTGACAAAACCTTTGCTTCTCATGAAACTCTTTGCTTGTAGACAATCATAGTGCTTAGCTTGCATAGATCCTTTTGACATCAATGACAACTTTTAGCTTAGGGACTCAAAATGTCCAACAATCTCCCCCTTTGTCATTGATGGCAACCCATATCCATTTACTGAAATCTGACCTTCTTTTTGCTCCCCTAGGACTTTGCTCCCCCTGGCTCAAAGCTCTCTCAAATATCAAATCTCTCCCCATATCCAAAACTCTCCCCAATATACACAAATCTCTCCCCCTTTGTCATCAATGGCAAAGGGTCACCTTTGGGGCTCGGGGCTAAGAATGAGCCTCTTAGCTTAGCCCCTCCCCCACCTCCTCATGAGGTGGTTAATTTTAGGGTGGGAGTATTTCTACTCCCAAAAGCATAGATCTATACTTTTATCTTTCTCTCTTCTTTTGTTAGTTTTTTGAATCCTCTCACTATTTCTTTCCAAGCTATCATCCCTATTTCTATTATCATTTCTATTTCTATTCTTGTTCCTGTTCTTGTTCTCATCCATGTTCCTATTCCTATTCTCATCCATGTTCCTATTCTTGTTCATACCTGCTTCTGGAATATTTTCTCTACACCATCTTGTTGTGTGTCCATCATTATTGCACTTATAACACTTAATGTTATTATTCCTTGGAGGTGCAAATGTCTTAGGATACCTCCTAGTGAAGCCATATCCTCTTCTGCCATGAACCCTGCAATTCATTGCTTTGTGACCATACTCATTGCATGAGTAGCAATACCCATGGAAAAGTTATCCTTTCCCATATTCCTATCTTTCATATGACCTGCACTGTGAAGCCATGTGCCCAAACCTATGACATGAGAAGCATCTCCCATTGAAGCTTCCTTGCCTAGACCTCATTGGTCTCCTATTCTGATTGTTGTTCCATCTGTATCTTCTTTGTGCATTATTCCTATCTTTGTTGAACTCTCTATTGTCCAATTCATCCTCTGATGTCTCATTCCTACTTACACTATCATCTTCTGAAGTATCTTCTTTCGAAGTTCCTTCTTCTTCAAGACTTGAAGTAGACTTTTCTTCCCATTTCTTTTGAACCTGTTTGGAACCAAGACCTGTCTTGTTTGTTGCTCCTCTTTGTATCTTAATTATTTTATCTACACTCTTTGCACTATTTACATACTTGTACAAATTTTTCTTGGAATCCTCTAAATCTTCCTTTAGTAGTGCCACTTCTTGTGTTAACTTTTCACACTCCAAAATCTTTGCTTCTAACTTATCCTTGAACTTACTTGCCTTAGCCTTTGACTTCTCTAAGTCCTCTATGAGCAATAATATTTCTTCATCACATTCTTGAAACTGACTTTCAAGCTTAGAGTGTTGCTTTCTTACCTTCTTTACTATGTCAAGAGCATGAATAAGTTCTCCCTTGAGATCATAACCATTCTCTACTGAATAATCCTCTATTTTTTTGCCTTTGTCCTTATCATTACTTCCTTTTGGCTTGTCTTCTATAGAATTATCTTACTTTACCTTCCAAGGCCATTAGAAGATTTTCATTTGGCCCCAATATTATATGTTGAAAATGGATCTCATTTTCTTTGGATAAGAAACATTTCTCCTTTTTTATTTCATTGAGTACATAAATATTTCTTTCTCTTATAGCACTAGCTACAAGTTTTCCAGATTCAGATTTTCTTACTTCACATCTATCTTGATGAAAAGTTACTATATGACCTTGATCACAAAGTTGACTAATGCTCAAGAGATTATGTTTCAGACCTTCCACATATAGAACATTTTCAGCTTTTGCTTTCCCATTGCCTATACTTAGAGTTCCTTTTCCACAAATATTTGTTGAACCATTGTCCCCAAAGTTTACTGACCCTCTATTTCCTTCTTTCAAAGCTATGAACTTGTCCTTTTCTCCTGTCATGTGTCTAGAGCATCCGCTATCCAGAAACCATTTTTCTTCTCTATCCTGTGCATGCAATGCTATTTGAACCAGCAAGGATTTTAATTTTCCTTTCCCTTTTTCTTCCTTTCTAGTGCTAGACTTAAAGGTTTCTAGTTTGCACCTTCTAGCTGTATGCTCAAAACTATTGCATTTGTAACACTTAACATCATTATCCATATGTGGTGCAAGAGAATTTGTACTACTACTATCATTGTCTTTGCTAGTACATTGCATAGCTCTATGACCATATTTATTGCAAGAAAAACAATGTCCATGGAAGGAATTTTGTAACCTGTCTTGTTGAGGACTCGATCTGATATTCTTTCTTTTACGGTCTTCTTTCCTTGAGATATGGTAAGATACCTCCCTTTTGCTTGATGTTCCTACCTCTTGCTGACATGCTTCTTTCTCTAGCTTACTTGATGCTTTTTCAGTTTTGCATTTTAACTTCACAATCTCTGCTGCCACTCTTTCGAGTCCTGCTTCTTTTGTTTCCAACATATCTCTCAACTGATGTTCAATCTCTCTTCTTTCTTTCACTTCTATTTCGAGTTCTATTAGCCTTTGTAGAAGCTCAATTCTTGCCAATTCATCATTTCAGATTTGTTCTTTTAGTTGTGCCCTCTCTTCTTGAATCCTTTCAAGATCTTGGAGATAATTGAAGAGTGCTTCCTCAAAGTCTATACTTTCTTCACTCTTTGAGCACATGTGTGTTATTGATGGATCCTCTTCCAAGTTGTTAGACTCTTCACGGAGAGACCGACTCTGATACCAATTGAAGAACATGTGCTTATACTGAGAGGGGGGTGAAAAGTATAATATAAAACTTTTCCCCAAATAGTAGCATCAACATTAATAAAGTAGTAAACATCACACAAAGCATCACACACATGAGAGACATCATTTTTAACGTGGTTCACCCAATGTGGGCTACCTCCACAGAAAATATTTCTTCTAAATATTTCTCAAATAATCTCTTGGGAATCCTTCCCAATTACAATGTTTATGGACCTCTGTCCAAAGGAGATGTTGATCCCCTAAATCTCAAGTTCATGGATCTCTTCCACAGGAGAACTCTTTCCCCTTCTACTCTAGCTAGTGATCTTCTAGAAGACTTTGTCTCTACTACACTGACTTGTGGATCTCTCTCCACTTGAAGACTCCTCACTCAGATCTATCTTCAATTGTCCTGGCTGTTGGATCTCTATCCACTGAGACTCTATCCTCTATACTCTATCACCTCCAAAGCTCTATCAATAGGTTCACTCAGAACCTCTTCAAATATACTCAATAGGCTCACTCAGAACCTGCTCAAATATTCTCAATAGGCTCACTTAGAACCTACTCAAATCTACTCAATAGGCTCACTAAACCTGCTCAAATCTGGTCAACAAGCTCACTCAGAACCTTCTCAAATCTACTCAATAAGCTCACTCAGAACCTACTCAAATATTCTCAACAAGCTCACTCAAAACTTGTCCAAATCTACTCAACAAGCTCACTCAGAACTTGTCCAAATATACTCAATAAGTCCTCTCTAGGACTTGCTCAAATCTACACAACAAGCTCACTCAGAACTTGTCCAAATCTGCTCAATAAGTCCTCTCTAGGACTTGCTCAAATCTGCATAGCAAGCTTTCACAAAAGCTTACTCAAAATCAGTCCACAAGCCTTCTCAAAGACTTACCTCAAATCAGCTCAACAAAATCTCAACTCAATCTCATAGAAGCATAAAGAGAATTGTTAGAGACTCAATATTTTCTATACTCAAATCCCAATCTCAACTCAAATCAATCTCATAGAAGCATAAAGAGAATTGTTAGAGACTCAATATGTTCTATACTCAAATCCCAATCTCAACTCAAATCAATTTCATAGAAGCATAAAGAGAATTGTTAGAGACTCAATATGTTCTATACTCAAATCCAATTTATTTCCAAACTCAACTCAAATCAGAATATAGAATAGTTTGTTTTATGGAACTTGAACAACCACTTCACACAATCACTTGACTAGGCTCAAACAACTCTACTCAACCAATCACCACAAGGAACAACTCTTTCTCACAAACCCTAGTCCAAGCATGTATCAACCAACTCAAAATGTTTCCAACAATGTTCAACAACAAATCTCACATAACAATGATACTCATGTTCTTCTCTAACTCAAGTTCAAGTTCTTTGCACAACCAATGGGCTTCAACAACAATGCTTATAAAACATTCTTCACATAACAATGATACTCATGTTCTTCTCAAACCCTAACTCAGGTTTTTCACACAACTAATGGCTTCAACAACAATGCTTATAAAACAAGGTTTTAACCATAACTCTCAAACCAGAAATCCTTGAAGCATTCAACCAACAACTCTCAAAAGGAAACCACAATCAATCCTTTTCACTCCAATGATATTTTCAGAAATCAACCACCCAAATAAATCAATGGAGAATATTGCCCATACCTTATTGATGCCAAGAAGTTGTCCACAAAATCTGCCACACTCAACACACTTTCTTTTTCCAATCTCAACAAGGGTTAGTGGACTTCAAATAATAATCACAAGATAAAGTATAACTCAATTTACACCTTTTTACTCCAACTCAATAATCACATCCACCAAAGTCCCTCTATAGAAAAACCCTCTAAAAATAATAATCAATAAGCCACTATTCAATTTCCACTTTATTCAAAACCCTTATTTCTCCTAAAATAATGCTCTCAAAAATTCAAATCAATATCATAAGGCTCAAATAATCATCTATGGTTTTCACCAACAAAATAATTATTTAACCTTTTAAACACAACAAAGGTTTTACAAAAATAAAATATTTTCTAACCCTTATCACTCCAAACTTTAGAGCATTCAAACAAATTTTAATTAAAAAATCGCATACCTCCCTCAAGGTGTTTCGACCCCTTGACCTGCCTCACCATGGGCACCTTAGCCATGGCTAAGGTAGCCAAATGAGCTACCCGCTCATTCGCAATGCAAAAGGGACATGACTTCCCTTTATATGCTATAGGCCCACGTGCCTTAAATAAACTGTGCGCCCTTGGCGCTTCCACCACAAAGCACAAAATGAACCTTGCCAAAAATCGAATGCATGACCTCGTGCTACCAAATGCCTTTGCACTACCCGAGTTGCCAACAGGCCACACTACCCAAGGTGACTTGGGTTTCACACACCATCCGATTTATTCGTTGCTTCCACCACTTAAACCTTTTTGCACGAGCTTTATTCGCTTTCCAACAATCGCATTAACCACAAGAGCAAGGATGATTTATTTCAAAAAATTTAATGGCATATATATATGCCTTCCCTTAGCTTGGAAACGTCGATGCTTTTGAACCTTCCTTTATGACGTCGATGAATATTCTTTTACATTTAATTTTAAAATTTAAATTTAAATTTTAAATAATTTAAAATTTAAACTAAATATTTAAAATTAAATATCTCCATCATCGGGGCACCTTTTTCGATGAAACGAAAAGCCAACTTGGGTTTTAAGAAAAACCCATTTCAAATCTGCCATCCATGGTTTTAAATAAAAACCTTTTGCTAAGCTTCCCTTGAAGCTCCTTTTAGAACCAAATGCCATGCATCCCTTCTTGAACCTTTGATCAAAACCTTTTCTTCTACACAAACATAGTGTTAGCTTACATAGGTCCTTTTGACATCAATGACAACTTTTAGCTTAGGGACTCAAAATGTCCAACAAGTAAAAATAAAGAATAGTGAAAGTACACAAAATATTTTTAAGATGTTCTTAATATTTTATTATTCTAAACAAATAAATTTAGTGGTCTTGCTTAAATTTTTAAAAGAAAAACAAAAAGGAAGAGACTTATATTAGATTTTGATGTAATGAGCACTGGGAGATAGCAATCACAAGATGCAGAATAATATGAAAGAAAGTAAATCTGCTAGATGACTGAAATATGTTGTAAATAGAAATCATATAAAAGTATACAATGTAGCTATGGAGGAAATGAACACTCCATTAATAAAGCTACTGAACTACATTGCACCCATCACCAATGGATGGTGATGTACACATAACTGTACTATGCCCTAAGCTACACTATCTGACTATGTCCCCCGACTCTATATCTATCTAACAATGAGGCATTTCTTATATAGGAAAATAGGTTCCTTGGCCAACACTCTACCTAGTTGTGCAAGGGACAACTTGCACATTAACACTTGTGCATTTATTACATTGCATGAAGTAACTAGATAACTTCCCCCTAAAGTAATCTAATGTCCTAAGTATGTACCTTGGAAGATACATTTACATAACCCAAATGATGGAATAAACTCTATTTCTAACACCCCCTGTATTACATTATTTGGGTATTGAAGATTTTAGTCTTCAATATGGATCTTCTTCTTCATATTGATCTTTGTACTCTTCATTCTTTGTAACCTGTTCAAGCAAATAATTAGTGTCTCTATAATATGTAGCATTTGTTGATAGAGCTTTCACCTCATAGGCGTCTATGGGTTCTTCCAGTTCTTCAATTTCTTCTATCCTCTAAACCAGGTGTCCCTTCTGATTTCTCTTTTGATATTCTAGTTGAGGATAATTGGTTGGTCACTGAAATTGCTGCTGATGAGGGTTCCTTTGATATTGTCGAGTTTGAAATTGATTCCCATTATTCATCTGATTTCCTTGCTTTTGATTTTTGGGATTGTATCTGCAATAGCTGGTACTATGACATTTCTTTCTGCATATCTAACAATACCATGTTTTTCGTCCTCTTGCTGAAGAAGAAATATTTCCCTGTGGATTATCTTTTGATGCCAATGCAGTGTTAGTCATCTCATCTTTCACAATATTTTCTACTTCATATTCTTGAAGTATATTGACTAGATCATCAAAAGAAGTATCTTTGCTTAAAACCTATAAAGATGTGACCAAATGTTTATAGTTGTCTGGAAGTGCTCTCATGGTTACTTGAGTGAGAAGTTCATCCTTAACTGATTCTCCTAAGGTCAATAATTTCCCTTTAATATCTGCTACCTTCCTTAGGAACAGTTCTATGCTTTCTCCACTATTCATCTTTAATGAGTGAAGTTGAGTTTGGAGATGAAGGATAGTCACCTTATTCTTTCCTTCAAAAATTTTCTCTAGGCTTGTCCATGCATCTGAAGATGTTTTGGCTGAACTGATATATGGTTGAATCTCATCAGTGATAGCAAAAGTTATTATCATTAAAGCCTTTGAATCATTTTCTTCAAACTTTAGGATTTCAGTTTCACCTGTGGTAGGTCTCTGTGTTTTCCCTTTGACAATATCCCAAAGTTTTTCATATACTAAGATTGCTTTCACTTTATTTTTCCAAGAGAAATAATTTGGACCCTTGAGTAGTTGAGATTCTGCTAGGAAGAATTTGTTTGATGCCATTTGAATTTCCCTAATATCAATTCTTAGATTTTGTGGACTTCCTTATGTCTCCCTAGAGATTTTGGAGTATGATATAGTGCTTTTGTAAAAATATAGTTCAATTTTGGTTGATTTTGTACAAATTTTGTAAAGATCAAAAATCAACTTCTTAACACCTTATTACTCCTATTGAACTAAGCACTTTTCAATTTTTGAAGAGGTTTTAATGTTGGATTTCATTTGTCCCTTTTTAGAAGTTTTGAGACAAGAAAATTATAATTTTCCAACCTTAGTAAAAAACCTAATAACCTCTTTTTATATCCCTTGGATTGTTTCTAATTTCCAATAAATTAATTTGATGTAGTAACCCTTGTGGCTCCCAAATTTGGAAAATTAGAAAATTAATAATATTTGCAAAATGTTAAAGAATTTAATCCAAGTAGAATTCCTTATTTCTCCTAGGTTAAATTGCAAATATTAATTCAATTTGATAAGTTATCCCTTATAGATTTTGCTTTCAAAATCTAAGATTTAACCTTAGCTTATAACCCTTATATCTCCAAACATGAAAGCAATAATAAAATGGGATTAAACCTTACCTTTTGGATGCTAAATCTCCTCACTATTCGGTGCTTTCTTTGGCTGGATATAACAACAATATAAAGATCACCTTTGGTGCTAGAATCAATGGAGATGCCTTTGAATTGCTTGTCTTCAATGCTGGAATGTAGGTGCTATAAAAATAGGAAGGTTTGACCTTCAAGACCAGGAGCCTTTAATGCTCCTTCTTCCTTCCTTCCATGCTGCGCTTCGGATGGCTTTGACTGTGCTTTGTTGTGTGTTGGAATTTGGACTTCTGGCACCTTTTATGGATGAATAATCATGGGCTTTGTGACACGTGTCACGCCCATTACAAATGAGTGCTCCTCTCCTTATTTAACGTACCAATTTCTTGTTCAATACTTTCTTGATCATTTTGTAATGTATGGGCACTCGTGTGGGCACTTGTGTGAAGCTTGTGGAGGATAACAAGTGTCACCACTTCCTTGATATTCCCTGTAACTCCTGCGTGAGGTTTCTTGAGCATTGAGAGATGAAATGGTGCCTTAGAAATTTTATGCCAAGTGGCATTCAAACTCTCTGCATGAAGTCCTTCCCTGTAACATCTTCCAAGGAGAATATTATAACTCCTCAAATCCTTTTGTATGCCATTCCTTTGCTTTGCTATGTTTCTTGGGCAGCAAGCAAAATTTTCTTTTGTAGGTGGATTGACGATGCGCTATGGAGCTTTGAATGTCGATTTTGGTGCTTCCTTTGGTGGATGATCTTCTCCAAGTTAAAGACCTTGAATGTAGCACCTTTGCTCCTTTTCTTCTATGCCTCCAATGTGTTGATTCATGTGTAGATTTTTTATGCCTTTTCATAGTAGATGTGCACTCTTTTTGTCTACGTAAATGTAGCTTGATGATGGCCTTATGTGGGCTTTGATTCTGTAGGTGCATCCATCCAAGATGAGCCCTTTGAGTGGCTCCTTTTGCTTGGGAAGAAGAGTGCTGATGTTCAGCCTTCCTTGGATGATTTACCCTATAGATATTGTGCCTTTTGAGGCACTTTCAAATCTGCTCTTTTTCTGTAAAAACCATATTAGAGTAGTGCAATAATATGTACCATAAATTGTATATAAGGCTTCTTTAATGTACCTTCTTTTGCACTCTTTTTCCAGATCTGAAATTCTGGTTTTGTGGCAGATTTTTCCTGCAATATAAGGGTTTTGAGGTTGTATTTTATGAGTAGACACCTTCCCCTTTTTCTTGGACACTTTGATAACAAATCCAAGCTTAGATAATAGTAGATAGAAGCTCTTTAATTGATGCAATTTTCTGCACTTTCTTTCCTTGCATCTAACCTTGTAATGCTTTGGATTTGAGACTCACCAAGTCTCAATATTTGAAGCTTCTATTTCTGTTTTTGGTTAGTTGTGTTCTTCTCCATATTTTGGAGGATTCTAACCTTTTTTGGTGGCTTTACTTGGCCACTATGTGTTGCAGATTTATGTGCTTTAATAGTGTCTTTAGACACTTGATACAGATCAGATTTTGTGCCCTTCAAAAAACACAAAACTAATTTCTTTTGAGAGTAGTATAATAGTGCAAATAAATCTAATAGACTTTATTTTTAATGCACTAACAATTTCACCTTATCACTCCAATCAACTCTCAAGATAATGCACTTAATCAAATTTACTGCAACTAATCAAGAATAATTTGAAATGAACCTTCAATAATTATTCTACAATTTCACTACAATTTAGTATTGTAGGACTTAGTCTTCTTTTTATTTTTCCAAAGTAGATGATAGGTAGTTGATAGAAGCAATTCTAAAATCTAATCAACTCCTAATTAATGTGCAAATGAACCTTAAAAAGAACCCTTTTTCTTTTGCACTTTTGAAGACTGTAATCTAATTTTCTTCTTGCAACTTTAATCCAAATTCAGGTGCTCTAACAAATCTGATAAGTAATCCAATTAATGAATCTACTTGCACCAAAATTTGCTTACCTTTTGAAATTTTTTGTAGCTCTTTTTCCACTTTTGTAGAGGATGTAGATCTTGGTGTCTAGGATCACCAAGTTGTTGCTTCGAGTAGGATCTTGCAGCTCTTTGTAGACTATCCTGAACAACTCCTTCTTCACCAAATGATGGTCTCAAACTTTCTTTCATGAGCCTAGGATTTGGTGGCTTGTTCTCCTCTTGTGTTCTCCTCATTCTACTATAGATTTGGAGAAGTCTTTATCTCTAAAGTGGTGCCTTCTTACTATGAGAGGTAATCTTCAAATATCCAAGATTTGGTGAGCTTCTTCTATCTTCAAGTCTTCTTGTCAAATTTTGACTTCAAGCAGGATATTATTTTAGGATTTGACACTCCTTGCCAAATTATTCTTCATAATTTGGTACTCCTTACCAAATTCTTCTTCATAGATTTGGCACTCCTTGCCAAATTCTCCTTCATGGATTTGGCACTCCTTGCCAAATTCTTCTCTTGGGCTTGTTGTCGGATGGTGATAATTGTCCCAAGTCCTTCACTATCAGGAGCTTCTCCTTGGTAGTGGATTTCTCCAATGATTTCTCCTAAGAACTCTTTTGATGATCTTTAGCAAGGCTCTACAGGCCTTTTTTTAGATTCTTCTTGAGACCTCTCCTAGGTCTTCGATATTGCAACTTTTGATGGTCTTCCTTGAGACCTTCTCTTCAACCTTCTACTCCTGGAAGTGTTGGTGGTGAGATCTTCTTCTAGATCTATGATTCTACTACTTCTAGCTTCGAGCAGGACTCACCTAGTCCTTCTGCTTCTTCTTCCAAGACTGGAAGTTCTTCAATGAGATCTTCTCATGATCTCTTCATTTTTGCTTTAGGTGTTGAGTTGATTCTGAAGAAGATACTCTTCCTAACTTTCTTGTAGGAAGTTTCCCAACTCACTGAATCTTCTTTCCCTACAACAAAGATATTAGTACTAAAATATTTAGTCTACTTCTGAATCAGATATTCTCTTCGAATTCTTCTTCAAGATCAAGGCTTTTATGGTATTTTTTAGTATCAAGGCTTCTATGGTATTTTAAATATCAAGGCTTATATGGCATTTTTTAGTACCAAGGCTACTATGGCCTTTTATAGTATCAAGGCTTCTATGGCCTTTTTAGTATCAAGGCTTCTATGGCCTTTTCAATATCAAGACTTATATGGCTTCTTCTTCAAGGCTTCTATGGCATTTTCTTCAAGGCTACTATGGCATTTTTGTATCAAGGCTTATATGGATTTTCTTCAAGGCTACTATGGCATTTTTGTATCAAGGCTTCTATGGCATGTTCTTCAACTATGAAGTTCTTCAATCCAACAATGGAGATCTTCAGTCTCCTGACTTCACCATGATTCTTCACTAGAAGTCTTCTTTTATAGTATTCTTCTCTTGCACAAGGAACTAATATCTACACTATGAAGGCACGTCGACCTTCGAGCAACGAAGTTGGAGTCTCCTAGATTTCTATTGTAGGAGGAGTCCCAATCCTCTAAGAATTAATTTTTTGCAACAAAAGAAACTTTAGGCAATAGTTAGAAAATTCTAGATATCCTGGATGATCTTCACTAGATGATTTGTCAATCTAGTGGATTGAATGTTGAGTCCTAGTCTTCACGAGTTTTTCTTGCAACTCTATGGAAAAGACTCCAGTCAAATATAATCTCAGTATTTTTGGAGCTAAGATTTCTTTCAGTCCTAACTTTGTGACTCTCCCTAATTCTACCACCTAGACTCTTCTGAGATTTTTTGATAGTGGCTGGTCCAATGGCATGTCAGGTTGACAAAAAACTCAGGCTCAATAATAATGGTGGTTTTCCTATTGACCTACTATGGCTAGATCTACCATAGCTCTGATACCACTATTAGATTTTGATGTAATGAGCACTAGGAGATAGCAATCACAAGATGCAAAATAATATGAAAGAAAGTAAATCTGCTAGATGACTGAAATATGTTGTAAATAGAAATCATATAAAAGTATACAATGTAGCTATGGAGGAAATGAACACTCCATTAATAAAGCTACTGAACTACATTGCACCCATCACCAATGGATGGTGATGTACACAAAATTGTACTATACCCTAAGCTACACTATCTGACTATGTCCCCCGACTCTATATCTATCTAACAATGAGGTCTTTCTTATATAGGAAAATAGGTTCCTTGGCCAACACTCTACCTAGTTGTGCAAGGGACAACTTGCACATATACAACTTGCACATTGACACTTGTGCATTTATTACATTGCATGAAGTAACTAGATAACTTCCCCTAAAGTAATCTAATGTCCTAAGTATGTACCTTGGAAGATACATTTACATAACCCAAATGATGGAATAAACTCTATTTCTAATAACTTTCCATTTTGGCTATTAAGATGTATCTTCATATTAGGTTCACTAAATATGTAGAGGAGGAAAAGTGCCCTATCATGTATGATTCTTGACTGGATCTATTGGGAATTGAGGTGACCATGAGGATGTATTATATTCTCTACACCCAAGGGCTTGGGAATTGAAGGGTTCACCATGAATAGTTTTAGGACTCATTCCAAGTCTTGGGTGAATATGTTTGATGTATATATTAAATAAATCACCTATGTTTGTCCAATCTATAATCTAAGCTAAGAAATGAAAGGATAATGTAAGAAAAATAATCAATGCAAGAAATCAAGGAATAACCCTAGACTGATTCTTAATTTTAAATGTTAACTAAACCCTAACTTGAAAAATAGATCCTTTTCTTTTTAGCAATGGTTTTAAGAGAAAACACAAAAAAAATTAAGCCTAGAATGCAAAATTTATGCTTTTCTCCTTCAAATACCTAGAATATAATCCAAATATTTTCCCTTTTATTTAAGATCTAGATTTTGAACATAAATGAGTAGAAAGCAAACAACAAACAACCTAAAATATTAACTTAGAATACTTATCTGGCCCAATGGTTGACCTCAAATTTTTCTTGTGTCTAGAATATTCAAGTAGCTTCAGACCTTAAACACATCTTCATAAAATCATAGAAAATTTGATCAATGTTAGGGGCCTACTTAGGATACTATAAGACTAGGCAGAGAGTCACAATTGTCAATCCCCCTTGGTTCTTTTAGATGACCATTTGAAAGCAAAAATGATTATTGAAATTTTTGGAAACAAACAAGACAAGATGCAATATAATTAAATAACACAAAAAATTTAAAGCAAATAATAGTTTTATGGCCTAAATGGAACATGCAATTAGAAATACGGGTTCAAGAGTGAGATCTTGCCCCCAAACCTAGCAAAATTGAAATCACACCCTGTAAGGAGAGATCATGATTTTGGGTTTTTTTGAAATCATGCCCTATAAGGAGCGACTATGATTTTAGGATAGAAGATAAAAATGACAAATGCATGCAAATTTCAAACAAAAAATGTAGAATAAATAATTTTTAGAAGTAAAACAATGAAAGAATAAACCTGGTGGTAGTAAAAGAACAAACAAAAGGATGAAGTCCTCCACAAAATGGAATATTCATCCTCAAGGCTCCCAAACTTGTCCACCAAGAGTAACTAATAAAAAATAGATTAATAGTAGAACACCAGAGAAAACTTGATCTTGTTAGAATACTTACTTGCCAAAATAACTTGTTAGGAAAAATTATTAGCCAAAAATCACTTAGAAAAACTCTGCATTGGAAAAAGAGGATCCAAACCCTAACTTGTTGAAATTGCATCCTGTAAGGGTCGATCATGATTTTGGAAAAACTAGGAAAAAATAAAAGTGGAGGGGAAGAGAGGCCTAAAAATATGCCTAGAAAAATATGAGGGTCCTCGCATGGGTTTTAGGAATATTGACTCACTTTTGTAGGTCAATTTTCCATGTCTATACTAGTTATTGCATCATCACAACTCCTTCCAAAATTGTGAATACCTAGCTATTGCATTCTCACAACTCCTTCTAGATCTCACTTCTACCTGGTTATTATAACTCCCCAACTCCTCCTAGGATTGGATAATTTTTTTGACATGTGTCCTAAAGGATAATCTAGAATTATCCAAGAACCCCTTTTAATCCATGATCAACATAATAAAAATATAAATCTCTCAAATGCTTCAAAACATGATTATGCTATAGTTCTATCTTAAATATGGAAAAATAGATTGAAACATTACAACATAAAAAATTTAACATAAAATTACCAATTTAAAGGTCAATTTCCTTTTAAAAGAGAAATTATCAAAGAACACAATCATGCATTCATAAAATCTTCTTAATTTTTCTCTTAGAGAACACATAAAATTTCCATTTGAACATAGATCACAAGATCATTTGTCTATTACAAATAGTACAACACTTTGGCATGATCACTATCATATTACATCACTTTCTTTACCTTATTGTTTCAAAACAACTATCCCATTTTACAAAAATTACCATTTTCTAACAACATTAGAGGTTTTCATTTAAACCATACTAAGCAAATGCTCATTTACATATCCACTTTTCATTTCAAAGTGCATCAATGCCATTTTGCCTAAGTTATATTTGCACCGTCTTATTTTCATGATCCTCCTCATGTGAGGAATTACCATCAATCTTGAGGGAAACTTAGGGAGTAAGACAACTCAATATGCAATGCAACTAATATACACAATGTATTTGCAATCATCCATGCACAATACAATAAAAAAACAACTAATGAGAGAATTCCATACTTATTTCTATAATGGTTTCCCTACCTACTCAAGTCTCATGAAACTATTATGATTATTTTTTATAAACCTTCCCAAATTACAAGCAACAATAAGAAGAATCTTGTCCACTAGCTATTCCATAGCAAAACATTATCCATATCAAAACCAACTTTTCACTACTAACATATATATATCAAGTAAACATCAACTTAAAGAAGAGCAAATTAATCAAATTTCTCTTTATTTTTTGAGATCCAAATTTCTTCTATTCTAAATATCAAAAAGAACACTCCTTACAATTCTAAGGTAATTTCCAAGGAAAATCTTCTTTCCCTAAACAATCTACATTTTTATTTACAGAATTCAAACTTACTCAATCCATTTACTCATTACATCCATGCCTACATCCTCCATAAACTTTAGATATTCATACCTACATAACTCATATTATAATGCATTCATGATTTACATATTCCATTGCTTAATATGTCCATGCCTATGTATTATAAATACATATTTTATTTATACCTACACATTCATTATTTATTGCATTCAGGCCTACAAATTAATGACTAGATTAAAGGCATTCATAGCTTCAACAAATAGAAAACTCCAAAAAAGCCTCCACAACTTCCGTGCATACCTTCCAAACATGACTTACATAGGAACTAACTCAACTATATCCAAAATGTAAAGGCTAATTCAGTTTAACAACGCAAGCAGTAATAAAAAATCAAAAATTTGTAAAAACAATATAAAGTTCTTGGGCGATCGAGAACACCCCATGCATGGCTAGAGGTAAATAAATTTGAATAAATGTATGCACACCTAACTAGTTCTACTAACCTTCATCTCAACGTAAGGTCTCAAGGAGCTAAAATAACCTACTAGAAGGTGCAAGAAAAACTTTACATGAATCTATGTGAGAAGCGAAATGATAATTTAATTATTTGATGAAATATAAATAATACATTAGGGCCAGGATTAGTTCGAAGGTTGTGGAATCACCCGAGACCAATATAGGCGTAGTTGTAACAAAATAAAAACTAGCCTAAATTAATCAATTCTAACAATATAATATCGTTAGGATTGAATTAACTAATGAAATAAATATTGAAATATATTCTAACATCCCCCATATTACAATATTTTAGGAAACATATAACTACTAGCTATACTATCATCCCTCCATTATTTTGAAATACATAGAGAGCTATGAAACAATTCAAATTTGACACGTGCAAGTGCCTTAGTGAATATTTCTACAACTTGAGCATTGGTGGAGATGTACTGAAGCTAGATTCGGTGCTTTGGTACTTCGTATTGAATGAAGTGGCATTGTGTATCAATGTGCTTCATTTTATCATGATGCACTGGATTCTTAACAAGATTCAAAACACCCATGTTGTCACAGAACAAGTGTATTGGATATTTCTATGGAAGACCCATACTTGTCAGGATGTGACGCAACCATATCACTTTGCACACATCTTCACGTGCAGCGTGATATTCTACCTCTATTGATGAGATAGAAATAACCTATTGCTTATTGTTGTGCCAAGAGATAGGACCAGATCCAAGATGAAACAAATATCCTAAAGTTGATTTACGATCATCATATAATCCAGCATAGTCAGAGTCTGTGTATCCCTGTAAGAAGAATTTGTTGTTCTTCTTATATTCTAGACCATATTCCATTGTGCCATGGACATAGTGAAGAACTCGCTTTGCTACTTTCCAGTGTGTAGTCTTAGGTTCCTGCATGAACCTCAAAAGATATTTGACAGCAAATATGATATCTAGCCTAGTGTTGGTAAGATATATGAGACTCCCAATCAGTTGATGATAGAGAGTAGCATCTACCTGAGGTGATTTGTCATATCGCGATAACTGAAGTCCTATTTCTATTGGTGTTGCCATCGGCTTGTAGTCAGTCATGTGATATTTTTATAGTAGTGTCTTGGCATATTTTTTTTGGGACACTTTGATGTAGTGCTCCTTCTGGTTCACTTCCAAAACAAGACAATAATGGAGAAATCTGAGATCTGTCATTTCAAAAGATTAGCTCAAATCATGTTTGACAGAAGAGATCATTGTTTTTGAACTCCTTGTTATGAGAAAATCATCAACATAGAGTACAAGAAATACTATTTTAGAGCCTTTATTCTTGAAATAGAGGTTTGCATCCAATGAAAATATCTTAAATCCATCCTACAGTAGGTGATTATCCATTTTTATGTACCAATCCTGAGGGGCCTGTTTCAAACCGTATAAGAATTTGACCAATTTGCAAACTTTTTGCTATTGGTCTTCCACTTCAAATCCTTTTGGTTGGTTCATGTATACTTCCTATTGGAGATCACCATTTAGAAATGCACTCTTGACATCCATTTGGTGCACTTTCCACCCATACTGTGCTGCCATAGCACAAAGAACTCGAATGGTTGTCATCCGAGCAGTAGGTGCAAAAGTTTCCTCATAGTCAATGCCTTCTCTTTGAGCATAGAACTTTGCCACAAGTTAGGCCTTATGCTTATTTATTGTCCCATATACCTTGTACTTGACTTTATACACCCATTTTTAGCCTATGGGCTTATTTCCATATGGCAAATCGACAAGCTTCCAAGTTTTATTTTTCATTAGAGACTTATACTCTGCATCCATAGCGGCCTTCCATTGAGGCTCACCAAGAGCATCTTGTACTGATGTAGGTTCAAGTTCATCTATTGAGGACATAAACACCTTGTCATTATCAATATCCATATATTTTGTATCTCTCTCTGGATCTACAAAAATTTCCTCAAAATATTAACACAGATCATCAACCCTAGTAATATTTGTTGCAACTTTCTCCTATTCAGCCATGCTACGAGGACGAGGCCTATCCAATGTCAAGTCTGGTGGATTGGATATCTTAGAGTCTCTAATTGTACTTGTATACCACTTTGGGTTCTTATTCTATGGTTATGAAGAATATGAAGAAGGACCTCCAACCTTGGATGAAGGAGACTTCTCAACCTTAGTTTCCACAAGGTCTAGGTATACATCTAATGTGTTTTCTAATGTGAAAGCCTCATAAAAAAATACATCTCTACTGATGTGTATCTTCTTGGTTAAAGGATAAATCAATTGATAATCCTTGGAGTACTCATCATACCCAAGAAGAATGCACTTCAATGTTTTCTCATCTAGATTTTTCCTATTTTCTTTCAGTATGTGCATGAATTCTTTACAACAAAAAATACATATATGAGATATGGAGGGTTTCCTTCCACTCCATGCTTCCTGTGGAGTCATTCCTTGTAGGGCCTTAGTAGGTGCCCTATTCAACAGATATACTACTATGGTGACATCTTCTACCCAATATTATTGCCCAATTCTAACTCCTATGAGCATGCAATGAACCATTTCCATGATGGAATGGTTTCTTCTTTCAACAACTCCATTTTTTTGAGGAGTATAAGCAGTAGTCAACTATCGTGTGATCCCATTTTTAGTTAAGAACTCATAAAATTATTTAGAGGTGAACTCCCCCCCTTGATCTGAGTGGAGGGTCTTTATAGAAGTCCCTGACTCCTTTCAACAGATTTCTTAAATTGCTGAAAGAAGCCAAATGCTTTAGATTTCAATTGAAGAAAGAATACCCACATATTTTATGAGTAATAATCCATGAATAATTGAAAATACCTCTTACCCCCACAACTTTTGGGAGTTAAAGGACTGTACATATCGATGTGAACCAACTATAGAGGTTTCTTTGCTCTTGTAGAGCTCCTTTCAAAAGGTACTCTATGCTACTTTCCTGCCAAGCAGTCAAAGCAAACTGGCAATGTGTTATAAAGGGAAGGAAGACCCTTTACCATTTCATACTTAACTCAAGTAAGCAACCAAAACTCATATGTCCTCATCTCTTGTGCCATAGGGAAGTTGCCTCCTTTGTAGAGACAATCATGGCTACATTTGGATAAGAGATTGTATCTAGGGAAAATAAGCCATGCTTATATGAAGTAGTTGTAATGTTCTTCCCCTCCTGGTGATAGAACAACACTTATTGCCCCCCTCAACACTAAATTTTACAACCATATTTTTGTCCAAAATTTGTGTGACTAACAACAAGTTGTTCACCAATCCTGGAACATAGATAACCTTCTCAATCTGGCACTTGCCATCAAGAAGAGTAACAAAAAATGTTCCTTCTCCCTGAACCTTATAGGTTTTATCATCAACAATAGTGATAGGTTTGTCCTCTTTGGCCTCAAAAGACTCAAACCATGATTTATCACCAGTCATGTGTTTACTGGCTCCATAATCAACATACCAAATAGGATCCATCTACTTGGATATTGTGGTAGTCATGAGCACTTTACGTGCTCTTTTAGAATCTGTGTCAGATTCCTCAACAACAAAATTCACTTCCTATTGTTTGTTCTTTTGTGGTTTGTTCTGGCATTTCTATTTTGATTGTTTATTCTTATGCCAACATCTATTTTTATCATGACCTTCTTTGTCACATATCTTGCAATATCTCTTTTTCTATTGAGGTTGAGTTTGTTTCCCTTTTGAATCATTTTGAGAACTACCTCCCTTCTGAAAATTACCCTTCTTCTTTTTTTGCCCCTTCCTATTGGTGTATAGGGCAGTGTTAGAAGAATCATCTCACTGTAGTTGGCATGCCTCCTCTTCTTGAAGCATATTACCAACTCAACATAGGTAAATTGTCTTTGTGATACATGAAGTGAGGTTATCAACACTCAAAGAATCTGAAAGAGCTCTCATTACCACTAAGGTAAGGAGCTTATCATCAACTGGTGCTGCTAAGGAATTCAATTTTCCTTTCAACTTAGACACTTTACAAAGAAAGTTTTCAACTGTATCTCCTTGTTTCATGCTTAGACTATGTAATTGAGACTAAAAAAATGGAATGGTGGAGTCATTATTACCTTCATAAATAGTTTTAAGGGCATCCCATATCACTTTACTATTTGAATAGTCAGCAATATGAGGTTGAACTTCATCGAAACAACAAGCAAAATGAGCACCTTTGCTTTGCTATCTTTCTTGTCAAAGTATTTCTAATCAACAGATGGATTTGTGGGTCCATATAAAGATGAAGGTCTTATTGTTGTTCCAGACACAATTTCCCAAAGATCATCCATCTCTAGGATTACCTTAATTTTGTTTTTCGATGGTGTATAATTTGGACCTTTCAATAACTGATGAGCATCAATCATTAGTTTTACAGACATTGTGAAGGTCCCTTATAACACCAAATGGTTGCCATTTTGATATACATTAATTCTAGGTTGTTATACTATACAAAATACCCACCCTTATGTGAGGGAGACTATAGGTATTTTGAAAAAATAAAAACATTACCTGCCCTTACGTGAGGGAGACTGTAGGTAAGTTTAATGATTATATGATACATGGTACTTAGGCGGTACTGAAAGGGAATCACCTTAGAAAACCTTCAATCCTCATGTGTGGGGTATAAATTCCCCTAAACACTTTGGATATCCAAACTTTCATCTGGATTTAAGTCTAAACACGAGAGTGATTGGGATAGTGGATGGAGTAAAAATAGCAAAATGGCAAACTTATCTCTCCTCGATGATTAATAGAGAACAAGCTCAGACGTCATTATGGCAGCTATATTAGGTGGTGGATACAGTAGTGCAATTACGACATATTTACCTGTAAGTACTGGCCAGAGGTATCACAAATACCGAACGCTGCAGTGCAATAAATTGCACATATGGGTTTTAATTATTCTAGGGAATTAGGGAGTGTTTGATTTTAACTTAAACGATGTAGTGCAAAAGAAGGAAAAAATGCAACATACAACATAAAAGTGCTTATAGAAATAACCCACTAGGTTTCGAGCACAACCAAAAATGCACCTTTACAATAATGCCAAACTTTGCTTTTTCAAAAAATTACTCTCAATCCCCCCTTGATTTTTTGAAAAAAAATCACTCCCCCCTTTAAAATTTTCCTTTATAAAGCATTTTAAAACATTATTTTATAATCAAAGTTAAAAAAAAAAACTTTATTCTACATAGTAAAAAAAATTATTTAAAAAAAAAAAAACCTTTAAACTATGATAAAATAAATTAAAATTATATTTAATTTAACTTTGATTAGAGAATATTAAAAAAAACTTTAATAAAAAAAATAAAAATTATACCCTTGAGCGGAGGGGGTCGACCAGACTCAAACCCATGACCTGAGGGCTCCCGGAGCCCTTACCACTTGACTCACAACTGGTGAGCCAGTGGGCTGATCCAAGAACTATTCTCGGTGCCCTCCTCATTAAATAGCTCTGACACGCCTTTTGAAGAATGCGTGGTTGCTCTAGAACCTCGAGCAGAGCTCAGGTGGAGATCGAGCGATGAAGAGGAGCGGTAGATGGTGTAGTTCGAAAGCGGAGAACCGGTGGCAGTAGGGTGGTGCTCGGGTGACAGGTGAACAAAATTATTTTTTTAACCAAAAACTTGCCACAAATGTATCAAAATGATGCACAGATATCACAGAGGAAGAATAGAACAATTTTCAACCAAACCAAGTGGAGAAAACTGCTCAAAAATTTCTATCTAATTTTTCCATTGACGTCATCCGGGAGGAAAAAAATGCTTTGAGGAAAGATCCAAGAGCTAAAATGAAATTTCAATCCAGTGAAATGACTCAAATTTTACCTCATTCTCCAAGAAAATTTGTAGATGTTTTATGAGTCTAAGATTCAGTTAACCTTAGATTATAGTTAGCCCAAGGTAATAATAATTGACACAACATAAACAAAGACAAAATTGTGTTAAACTAACCAGATGAAAAATACATTAACATAAACCTTATATAGACGCTTAGAACATGTGCAATAGTAGGGAAGGGAAGGTGGAGGAAGATCGGTGAGTTTAGAGAGAACGAAGGAGTAGGAAGTGGAGTGGGAGGTGGCAGTGAGTGTGGGGAGAGGAAGGAAGTGGAGTGATAAGGGAAAATGGATGGCAAGAAAGGAGGGAGGTGAATGGAGGGATAAGGAGAAAATAAAGGAAATGGAGAAAGAAAAATCATGCCAACCATCCAACAAAATTAGCCGACAAAAGGTAAGTGTTTTCACACTGTGCTTAGAAAAACTAGATTTTTCTAAGCCTGTTTCAAGCTAGGTCCTGTTCACACTTGCTACATTCTCCCCCTTAAAATTGAGAGAACTGACTATACAATCTCTCAGCTTTATAAATCGAGCTTTATCTAGTGCCTTGGTGAAGATGTCAGCAATGTTCTCCAAAGTGTAGCAATAGTGAAGCTCAACAATATCAATTTCCACCATATCTCGGATGAAATGGTACTTCATATCAAAATGATTTTATCTACTATGGTGGATAGGATTGTATGCCAACTGAATGGCACTGATGTTGTCATAGAATATTCAATTTGTACCACTTTGCTACTATCCAATCTCTTCTAATACCTTTCAAATCCATAGAGCTTGAGTACTAGCATGAGTAACCGCTATATACTCAGCTTCTGTTGAAGATAGTGCTACAACTTTGTGCTTCTTGGAACTCCAAGTTATTAGGCCTGAACCAAGACTAAAACAATTACCCGATGTGGATTTTCTATCATCAATATTGCTGCCCCAATCACTATCACTAAAGCCTTCAAGCTTGATAGTATCATTTTTGTAGTACTTGGATTCCAAAATCCAATGTACCCTTCACATATCTCAAAATCCTTTTAGCTGCCTGCAAATGCAACTCAGATGGATTAGACATAAATCTAGAAACAAGAGATACAACATACTGAATGTCTGGTCTAGTGTTGGAAAGAAACATCAAACTCCCAACAATGCTTCTGAAAGTGGTCACATCAACTTTCGATGCTCTATCATCCTTGCTTAATTGGATCCCATGTCCAATTGGAGTTGCAACTAATTTGCATTGCTCCATAGCAAACTTCTAAATCATATCTTGAGCATACTTAAGTTGACAGATGAAGATCCCTAAATCTGTCTGATGTACTTCCATTCCAAGAAAGTATTTCATCAAGCCAAGATCCTTCATATCAAATTCCTGCATCATGGAGTGCTTGAACTCCATGTTAACTTTTTCGTTACTACCCATAAAAATGAGATCATCCACATACAAACAAACTATGAGGATTTCATTTCCTTGATTCAAGTAGTAGAGCATGGGTTCATTTTTGCTTCTGATGAACCCATAATCTTTAAAGTACCCATCAATGCATGAGTACCAAGCTCTCGATGCCTGCTTGAGGCCATAAAGAGCCTTCTTCAGTTTGTAAACAAGATGTTCCTTGTATTTCTTTTCAAATCCTTGTGGTTGCTCAACATACACTTCTTCTGTCAAGTAACCATTAATAAATGCACTCTTGACATCCATGTGTTGGATTGTCCATCCCTTGTGTGCAGCTAAGGCAAGAACTATTCTGATAGTCTCCTGTCTGGATACAGGAGCAAAAGTCTCTTTATAATCAATTCCATATTTCTGAGTAAATCCCTTTGCAACTAATCTCACCTTGTGCCTCTCAATGCTACCATCAACATTAAACTTGGTCTTGTAGACCCACTTACATCCAACATGTTTCTTACCTTTAGGAAGCTTCACCAGCTCCCAAGTGTCATTGTTTTTTATAGAGGTGATCTCCTCTTTCATGGCATCTTACCAAATCTTTTGAGTACAAGCCTTCTCATAACTAGAAGGTTCAAGTTGTGTATTAGTTAACAAAGCATAGTTAACTAAATCTCCCCTAGGTTCCTACTGGGAAACATCATCACCATACAAGTGCATATTTTCTAATCTTTGTAGAACATAATTCATTTCACTAGCTTGAATCCTAGTGTATCTTTTTGAAAAATTCTTATCCAACATCTGATATGATGGATGATTTTGTAGAGTTCTCTTACCTCTGGATGGAGAATCGATGTCCATTGGTGAGGAACTTACTGATCTCTATGGAGAAGGACTTGGTGAAGAAGTTGAATTAGAAGATGAACTTGGATCTCTATAAGGTGACTGCTTAATTTTCTATGGTGTCTACAGTTGCACCTGCTTATAACCTACATCACTAGATTCATCATCACTAAAAATCTGGGGCTTACCCCATTCTCCCCCTTCATCAAAAATCACATCCCTGGAAAGCACAAAATTTTTAGTCCTGGGATTGTAGAGTCTGTAAGCTTTTGTATTCTCACAATATCCTACAAAGATGCATGCCTGACTCTTTGTATCGAGCTTCTTTCTTATCTCATCAGGAATGTGAGAATATGCCAGTGAGCCAAACACTCTAAAATATTTAGCATTTGGCTTTTTACCATACCAATATTGGTAAGGTGTCTGTCCTTCCAAACTTGTAGTAGGACTTCTGTTCAAGATATGTACATTGGTACTGGCTACATCTGCCCAATATGAATTAGTCAAATGCTTCGTCTGAAGCATAGACCTTACCATCACAATGGTGGGATTCTTCCTCTCTATGACACCATTTTGCTATGGAGTGTAGGCAGTTGTGAACTGCCTCTTAATGCCATGTTGCTTACAAAAATTCAAGAACTCAGTAGAGGAGTATTCTCCTCCCCTATCTGATATAAGAAATTTTACAAAATATCTAATCTCACTTTCAACTCTTGTTTTGAAATTGACAAAGCATTCAAATGCTTCATCCTTATATTTCAAAAAATATAGCTAGCACATTCTAGTAAAATCATAAATGAAGAGTAGGAAGTAAGAGTTGTTACCAAGACTCTTGATCTACATCAGACCACAGATGTCTGTATGCACTAGCTAGAGTGGATAGCTAGCCCGCCATGCTTGTCCATGAGGAAATTTTGATCTGGCATGCTTCCCAAGAGCACACCCTTCATAGACTTCCTTACTATCCTGAATCTTAGGAAGTTCGGTTACCATCGCTTGTGAAGTTAGCATTTTCAAACTAGCTGAATTCAAATGACCATATCTCAAGTGCTATAGGACACTTGGATTGGAAATAGCAACATTTTCTAACTTATCTCCCCCTGGTTGGCCAAACTTTAAAGTAAACAATCTATTCTTTGACATTGGCACTTGTGTAATGATTCTATTACTGTTATTTTTATCAAAAATAGTGCATTTACCCTCATCAAAAAGCAACTTGTAGTTCTTTTCTAACATTTGACCAACACTTAAAATATTGTGTTGAAGATGGGGTGTGTAATAGATATCACTTACATGTTTGATTTCTTCTTTAGTTGGAACTGCCATTGCTCCAATGCCTTCAACTGCCAATGATTTATCATCTCCCAATTTGATGCTGGATTTGTATGAGGAGTTTAGAGTAGCAAAGAGCCCTTATTTTCCACTCATATGGTTTGAACACCTAGTGTCCAAGATCCATGTATCATTCATGTTCTGATCTGCCTAACCATAAGAGAGAAAGAGATTTGTGGCCTCTTCCTCTTCTCCAAAATTTCCAAACCGATCGCTTTGGTCGCTACTAGTTCCTTGTGAAGTCTTTGTCCAATAGTCACGAGCATAATGGCCAAGTTTGCCACAATTGTAGCAAGATTGTTTTGAATTATCTCCTCCTTTGCCTCTTCCCTGATTGTTTTCCTCTATTATGCTGTCCTCCTCTATTCTATTGTTCACCTTTGTTTGAGAATCCTCCTCTGTTCTGATTTCCTCCTTTGTTAGGAGTTCCACCTCTCTAATTATTTCTACTTCTACCTCTATTCTATCCTCTACCACGGCCTCTACCTCTGCCTTCTTGTGAAGCAAAGGCTTTATCATCTCCTCCGTAACTTGTGGAAGGAGTTTTTTGTAACCTCTCTTCATGTGAGAGAAGTGAGCCAATTAGGGATTCAAAATATAGAGAAGTTAGGTCTTCTATAATTATGGCAACTGAATTCCACTTAGGAAGAAGTGTCCTCAACACTTTCTTCACTATAACTTCAGGCTTTAAATCTTCTCCTAAAGTGACCATCTTATCTACTACGACTTTCACACGTATGCAGTAATCACCAACCTTTTCACTCTCTTGCATTTTAAGAGTCTCAAACTCTCGTTTCAAGGTTTGTAGTTTAACTTGTTTGACTTGGTCACTACCCCTATATCTTTCTTTTAAAGCATTCCAAGCAGATTCAACAGTTATTAAAGAAGCTATTCTAGGGAAAATACTTCTATCAAGGGCGGCTTGGATATGATAAAGGGTGGAAGAATTATTCTTTTGTGCTTCCTTTCTAGCCCTTTTATCAGCAACATTCAAAGCTTCCCATTCAGTAGTAGTAGGTTCAGTATATCCCTCTTCAATCACATCCCAAAGACCTTTGCCTATCAAAAGAGTTTTCATTTTAATTGACCAATACTCGTAATCACCACCATTGAACTCAGGGATTGGTAGACTAGTATTGGAAGCCATATTAGAAAGCAAACTTTATTGCAACTTCAAACAAGTAGTACGAAGAAGTACAAAATAGATCACTAATTTATTGATTTAAATCAAATCTAGCTTTCTTAATATGCTCACTGATTTGGAATTCTTCTTCTCAAGGATCACCCAAAATTGAAAAGGTGAAATTGTCTACTTCGTCGTCACTAATTATAATGACTTCTGGTGTTGTTGCTGGTTCATAACTTCTTTTAAGAACATTTCGTTCTTCAGTTGCAGGTTTCACCTCCACTGGTTCTTCTTCTTCTTCTTCTGCTTCTTCTGGTTCTAAATCAGGAGAGTGTGGTGTATAGCTCTCACTTGTTTCTACTTCAGGCATTACAAGTGTATAATTGTCACTTGACTGTCCTTCAGGTACTATTTCAACCGTCTCGGATTCAATTATCCTTTGCTTGAAGATATTATCTTCAAAATCTACCTCATAGCCAAAATCTGGTTTCCTCAGATGAACAATCACTTGATTCTCTAATTGGCAAAACATTGTATGAAGTCCATATCGCTAGACTTTCATGTCAAAGGAATCATGAGTCTCTCTTCTCAATAGAGAGAGTAATGCATTATAGCATCCGATTGACCGGATCATCTACCCAGAATCACATCGTATGAACTGGGTTACAACTTAGTATGATGCCAAAAAAAAAATTTATATCAAAATATCTTTGCACCCTTTTATTTTTAAACTTTTTTTTCTAAATTTTGTTTTAATAAAGACTTTTTTTTTTAAATTAACAATTTCCTATATATATATTTTTAATGATTATTTTTAAATTAAATGGATATTTAAAAAACAATAATAAAAAACTATATATAGAAATTATAATTTTTTAAAAAAAACTTAAAAAAAACAAATAATAAAAATTTAACCTTGTTTTTAAAACCCTACTAGGATTCGAACTGGTAACCTCCGCTGTCTTACCCAGTAGACTTAACCGCTACACCACGCGACTGTTGGTGGTAGACAGAGTAAAGAAAACAAACTTAAAACCTTTCGATCGACGAAGAATAAAAACAAAAACAAAACCTTTTTTTTTATACCCCGACGGGATTCAACCCCGGGTCTCTTCTCTGCAAGGCGGGGAAGTTTACGGCTATACTAATCTAGCCAGATGGTACAAAGTGGAAGGAGCTTCTACTTAATATGGTGGCTTAAAATAGTTTGAGAAAAAAAAAATTAATCCCACATGCAGTGGGCAAAGAACGTTTCAAGGCTTTATCTAAGCCTGCGAACGTTCTTAGGTCGATTGCATTTGGGCAATCGATCTCACCAACATTTTGCTCATCAATCAACCAACATACTTCCTCCACATGGCACACTTGGAGCACTCATCCATGTTAGCCAACCAATTTAGCACTTGTCCAAGTCAGCTAGCCATGCCAACACTCGTCCACGTCAACTCTTCCACGTCAGCGTCTAGTCAACTCCTGGTCAACCTCGATCCATGTATTGCCAACTTTGCCACCACATCAGCCTACTATCAGCATCTAATCAGATCCTCAGGATCCGTACGCTCCTCGAGACCCATACGATAGCCACTCTGTCACTCCTTGAGATCCGTGTGCTCCTCGAGATCCATATGATAGCCACTCCGTCGCTCCTTAGGATCCATGCGATAGCTTCTCCGTCGCTCCTCAAGATCCATGCGCTTCGACTTCCGTGCCTTACCTCGGCCCTCGGGATCCATGCCCCCTCTGCTCTGATACCAGTGTGAGTCTAAGATTCAGTTAACCTTAGATTATAGTTAGGCCAAGGTAATAATAATTGACACAACATAAACAAAGCCAAAATTGTATTAAACTAACCAGATGAAAAATACATTAACATAAACCTTATATAGGTTCTTAGAACATGCGCAATAGTAGGGAATGGAAGGTGGAGGAAGATCGAGGAGTTTAGAGAGAACGAAGGAGTAGGAAGTGGAGTGGGAGGTGGCAGTGAGTGTGGGGAGAGGAAGGGAGTGGAGTGATAAGGGAAAATGGACGGCAAGAAAGGAGGGAGGTGAATGGAGGGATAAGGAGAAAATAAAGGAAAGGGAGAAAGAAAATTCATGCCGACCATCTGACAAAATTAGCCGACAAAAGGTAAGTGTGTTCACACTGTGCTTAGAAAAACTAGATTTTTCTAAGCCTATTTCAAGCTAGGTCCTATTCACACTTGCTACATGTTTGATCTACCGGCCTCAAAAGTAAGGGAAAATACATCTTATGTTGAGCAAGGTGTAGCAAAAGTATTGTCATTGTTGTCAACATAGACAGACATATCAGTTGAAGCCATGGACAGGAGTTCAGAGGTCAGTCAGATCATGTTCAGTGAAATTCCAAGAAAATAGAAGTGACCCAGATTCAAAAAATCAAATAAAAAGACAAGTAAGAAAACTATCACGATATTGCGACATGTTTTCTATCGCGATATTGTGACAGGTTGAGAAGAAAGAAGGCAAAAAGAAAAATGTCACGATTTCGTGACATGGACGAGGAGAGAGAATGCGCAAACAAAACTATCACGATTTCACGACATGTTGTAGGCAAAGAAGCCAAGTGGGAACACTGTCACGATTTCGTGACATGTTGGAAGCAAAGAAGGCAAGTAAGAAAACTGTCATGATTTCGCGACATGTTGGAAGCAAAGAAGGCAAGTAAGAAAACTATCATGATTTCGTGACATGTTCGGAGAAGAAGCGCTTGCAAGGAAAACTGTCACGATTTCGTGACATGTTCGGAGAAGAAGCGCTTGTAAAGAAAACTTTCATGATTTCGTGACAGGTTCAAAGAGAAAGTGCCAAGGATGAAAAGTGTCACGATTTCACAATAGGTTCAAAGAGAAAGCGCTAAGGATGAAAAGTGTCATGATTTTGTAACAGGTTCGAAGAGAAAGCGCTAAGGATGGAAAGTGTCATGATTTCGTGACAGGTTCGAAGAGAAAGTGCCAAGGAGAAAAAGTGTCATGATTTCGTGACATGTTCCATTTTTGCGGGCCAAAGATAGAAAAGGCATAAGGCAAGAGAAGTGTCATGATTTCGTGACATGTTCTATTTTTGCGGGCCAAAGACAGAAAATGCATAAGGCAAGAGAAATGTCATGATTTCGTGACATGGTCAGTTTTTGCGGGCCAAATACAGAAAAGAGACAAGGCAGCGAAGATGTCACGATTTCGTGACATGTTTCGATTTTACGGGCCAAAGACAGAAAAGGCATAAGGCAAGAGAAATGTCATGATTTCGCGACATGTTTAGTTTTCACGGGCCAAATACAGAAAAGAGACAAGGCAGCGAAGATGTCACGATTTTGTGACATGTTTCGGTTTCGCGGGCCAAAGACAGAAAAGGCATATGGCAAGAGAAGTGTCACGATTTCACAACATGTTCAGTTTTCACAGGACAAAGACAGAAAAGAGATAAGGCAACAAAGATGTGATTTTGCGACATGTTCTGATTTTGTGGGCGAACGGCAGAAAAGGCACAAGGAAGAGAAAGATGTCACGATTTTTTGACATGTTTTGTTTTCGCTAGAGCAAGCCAAGTAGAGTAGCGAGAGGGCGAATGTGTTGCGATTTCATGACATGTCTAGTTTTCACGGGTGAAAGCGAAGAAGTGAACAAGGAGGCCGAGAATATCACGATTTTGTGACATGTCTAGTTTTCACGGTTGCAAGGGAAGAAGTGAACAAGGAGGCCGAAAATGTCATTATTTTATGACATGCTATATTTTCGTGGGTAAAAGGTGAGAAGGGTAGAAAGATACAGAAGTGTCACGATTTTGCGACAAGTCGCAACAGCACACTTACTAACAGTCAATTGAAAGCAGAATGACAGTTACAGGGGCAGTTGCAGAGAAAAATCATGCAGTGAAAATAGGTAGAGTTAACTGAAGTTAGTGCGACAGTTACAGATAGAAATCATGCAGATTTTTAGTAAAGTCGAAAAAGGAGAAATCTAACAGTCATATAAATAGAATCGAATATGCATGCATGAACAAAAAAAAACACGAACAGTCATGACCGAGAGGACGAACAGTCATGGAAGAGGTATATGTTGCATGTAATGTATTTAATGAAATGCCCACTCTAAATACGCAAAAGGAGTTACATTAAGAAACAGTTACGGGTTGCATGCGTAAAAATGGAAGTTAAAAATAGAGAATAATATGTTATAAAAATAGGTCTGCGTGAAGAATAATGTTGCTGCTGAATATGTGAAAGTGTTGTCGAAAGAGGGTGAGAAGAGTGCTGTAAGAGAGTGATAGGCTGAGCAGTGAGTATTTACTGTACTTTGATAAATTGGAGACTAGTCAGGGTCTTGAAAAAGTGAAGGCATTTGTATGTCAGTAATATATCTTTCAAAATAGGGATCCAAGTAGGTGCTTGGAGAGGGGTTGGTGCTCCTTTCTGTTGATGCAGATAAATCAGGGGTTGGTGCTCCTTCCAGTGGGTGTTGGTAAACAGATTGTAAAATCGGTGTTTTGCAAAGGCTAGATTTGGACCGTAGTCCAAACAATAATTCTTGAGGAGTAGCCAAATTGGTGAACCTCGTTACATTGTGTGTTGTGGTGTGCTCTCTTGTGTTTATTGTTTTATCTATTTTCAAGTTCTAGTTGTTTCAGTTTTAAGAGTTGCAGATTAGATTTTTAGCAACACTAATTCACCCCCCCTCTCAGTGTCATTGTGAGAATATCAATTGGTATCAGAGCAAGGTTCTTGAACAAGCTTAATCAGCTAAGGTGATCTTGGAAGGAACACAATGGTGGGTAGTGAAGGATTTTCATCAAACAAAGTTCCTTTGTTCAATGGAACTAATTACTCATTCTAGAGACTTAGGATGCAGACATATTTGAGTGCTTTAGGATACGACATTTGGGAGTCAGTAGAAAGTGGATACACAACACTCATTACTCCTCCAATAGATGTTGTCGGTAATAAAATGTCTAAGAATAACTCCAAAGCAAAGAATTCAATAATGTGTGGGCTAGTAGACAGTGAAATGATAAGGGTCATGACCTGTAAATCAGCAAAAGACATATGGAACAAACTAAAAATCATTCATGAAGGAGATAGCAAGATCAAGGAAGCCAAACTGCAAACTCATCAAGCTCAATTCGAGGCATTACAAATGAATGATGAAGAGAACATAGAGACCTATATGCTGAGAGTCAATGGAGTCATTAATGCAATCAAAGGACTCGATGAAGAGATCGAAGATGCGATTGTCATGAAAAAGGTACTTAGAACTCTTCACAAAAGATTTAATTCTAAAGTTTCTACAATAGAAGAGGCTAAAGATCTAAACAATTTTATCATGGACGAGATGCATGGTTCCTTGACTGCATACGAAATAAGAATAGGACAAACTAAGCCCATAGACAAAGAATCTGCTTTTAAAGCACACAAGAATACAAAAGCTGAACAAGAATCTGAGGCTGAAGAGACATCGGATGAAACGGAAGCCAACTTTGTTCAAAAACTTACAAAAGGAAAAGAAAAATATAAAGGAAAGTTGTCATTTAAGTGTTTCAATTATGGAGGGGTCGGTCACTTTGTAGCTAAATGTCCAATGAATGAGAAAACCAAAAGTGATGAAGGGTCACACCAAGAAAGAAGTGACTGGAAGAAGAAACCAAATTTTAAAAAAAGCAATTTCAAAAAGAAAAGTTTCATATCCAAGAATGTCAGCTCTTCTGAAGATAGCTCAAGTGAAGATTCTGAAGAAGAAACTGGTGAAGCTCTGTTCATGGCATTTGAAGAAGCAAAAACAGAAGAAAAATAGGAAGGTGATACAAAAAATAAGGATGTGGTTGAATTTTATCTGGAAGGTGAGTTGGTTGCTGCACTTAAAGAGTTGAAGTCAGAAAGGAAAAAGAATAATAAGGTCTCAAGAAATCTTGAGAATGCGAATGACATTATAAACAGTTTGAAATTACGGACAAAAGAATTTAAGAAAATGTCTAAAGAACTTGAAGTACAGTTAACCATGAGAATAGATGAGTGTAGCAAACTAGAAGAAGAGATTGTTGTTTTAAGAATGCGGCTAGAAGAAAAGAATAAAAAATTGAGCTGCTATCACAAACTTGAAGGAAGTTCTGCAAAGCTTGAAAAGATTATAAATAGTCAGAGGACTACAGGAATCAAGTTTGTCTTGGGGTTTATCGAAGGAGAATCATCAAGTGAATCAAAGGTCATAACTGTAGAACCAGTAAAGAAAGAGGATAAAATCAAGGTTGATCAAAGAAAAATGAATCTTGCAAAAGAAAGCAACAATGCCAGGCATGAGAAGACTATTGACAATGAGGGATTCACAAAAGTCATACATCAAAGGAGAAGAAAATTTGTGGCTCCTACTACAAATTTGCAAAGACCAACTCCCAAGTTCAATCATTCCTTTTCTAGTTATTGTTTTAAATGCAATACTTATGGTCATAAGATTTCAGACTACATTTATAATATAGAAAAAATAAATTTTACCAGTAGAAATGTCTTTGCACCTTTGATGGATTATGCAGTAGAATGTTATAACTATCATAACTTTGGTCACATTGCAAGAAACTGTAGAAGCACATATGCAGCAAATAAATATCAGGGAAGAATAACTCAACCAAATAGTTTAAGGCAAAAAAAAAAATTCCCAGATAAACATGCACAGGCCACTAACAAAGAAAAGTCTAAACAAGTGACCAAAACTACAGTCAAATTAGAATGGAAAGAAAAATAGCAACTCAAAGAAGAAAACGAATCATTGATTGTACAGACAGTATTCAAAGCATAGAACAAATCCGCACCATGGATATTGGATAGTGGATGCTCCAGTCACATGACAAGAGATAAACAAAAAATTGAAAAGCTTCAGAAATATGAAGGGGGCTCAGTAAAGTTTGGAAATAATGATGAAGCCAAGATAGTTGGCAAAGGATCAATCAAGATAAATGATGGAAAGATCAGTTCCAAATAAGTTTTGTTTGTGATTGGTTTGAAACACAACTTATTGAGTGTAAGTCAAATTTGTGACAGAGGTCATGAAGTCACTTTTAAGAAGCAGGGCTATGAAGTCAGAAAAGCTCACAGTGGAAAGCTAATAGCCACTGGATCGAGGACTTTTGGAAATCTATATACTCTCTTAGAAACTTTAGAAGGATCATGCTTGATTGGACAGGAAGATGAAAATTGGCTGTGGCACAAGAGGCTCGGTCATATTAGCTTTGACAATCTGGTAAAAATAAGTTCAAAAAGAGCAGTAAGAGATATACCTACCATTGGCAAACTAGTAAATAGCATCTATGCTTCATGCCAAAAAGGGAAGCAAACCAGATCCATATTTAAAGCAAAGGAATATTTCACCAGCAAACCGTTAGAGTTGATACATACTGATTTATGTGGACCCATGAGAACACAAAGCATAAATGGTGACAAATATTTTATGTTGTTCATAGATGACTACTCCAGAATGACATGGGTATTATTTTTAAAGTTTAAATCATATGCCTTTGAGATGTTCAAGATTTTTAAAAAGCAGGTTGAGAATCAGATTGGAAAAAGAATTAAATGCCTAAGATCAGACAGAGGAGGAGAGTTTATCTCAAATGAGTTTGTAGAATACTGTCAAAAATATGGGATTAGAAGACAGTTTTTAGCAGCAAGGACACCTCAGCAGAATGGTGTTGTTGAAAGTAAGAACAGGACTGTGCAAGAAATGGCATGGACAATATTCGCTGAGAACAAAATAGCCGACAAATTATGGAAAGAGGCAGTACATACTGCAGTTTACATTCAAAACAGGTGCATGCTAAGAACACATGAAAGCAAAACACCATATGAACTATGGTTTGGCAGGAAAGCAATAGCAAGATACTTCAAAGTGTTTGGCAGAAAGTGTTATATCAAATGAACTGAATATAATCTTGGTAAGTTCGAAGATAGAGCTGACGAAGTTATTTTTATCGGTTACTCAACTAAAAGCAAAGCCTACACATGTTACAACAAGCGGCTAAAGAAAATTATTAAGAGTGCTGATGTTAAAGTTGATGAAGGTAGAGAAAGAGAAGCTACGTATCAAGAAAACTACCCCATTTATGAAGAAGTCATTGAAGGAGATGAAGAAATAAGAATAGAAGAAAAACAAAAAATTGACTCAACTGATTTAAGAATTGACTCAGAAGAAGAAGAGAACAAGAAATTCAAAACAGGCAGCTGGTAGAAAAATCATCCCAAAGAACAGATTATTGGGGACCCAACTATTGGTATTCAGACAAGAAGAGCAGTAATAAGGAACTACTCTTTATTATCCAGCATTGAACCCAAAAATATTGTTGAAGCCAGCACAGATGAAAGTTGGATGAAGGCAATTAATGAAGAACTAGATCAGATTGAGAAAAACAAAACCTGGGAATTAGTTCCATAGCCAGCAAATAAAAACATAATCGGTACTAAATGGATTTTTTGAAATAAATTAAATGAAGACGAACAGGTTGTCAAAAATAAGGCAATATTGGTCTGTAAAGGCTATGCTCAGGTTGAAGGCACTGATTTTGAGGAAACCTTTGCACCAGTAGCCAGACTAGAAGTAATTAGAATGTTTTTGGATTTAGCAGTCCATAAAAATTTCAAAGTATATCAAATGGACGTAAAATCAACATTTTTGAATGGAAAACTGGAAGAAGAGGTATACATTGAACATCCAGATGGCTTCCAACTCGGTGACAATCCCGATTTTGTTTGCAGGTTAAAGAAAGCATTGTATGGTCTGAAGTAGGCACCCAGAGCATGGTATGCAAGGCTGGATAACTATCTTATTAAACAAGGGTTCAATAAAGGTTTGGTGGACATCAATCTGTATGTTAAAACAGAAAATGGCAATCTTATTGTCCTTGTTTATGTAGATGATATCATTTTTGGCAGCAGTCATGATAATTCTTGTAAAGACATAGCAAATAAAATGAAGACAAAATTTGAGATTTCAATGATTGGTGAACTTTCTTATTTTCTTGGACTGCAAGTCAATCAAAGTGAAAAGGGAATTTTTATCTCCCAAGTAAAATATGTGAAAGAAATGTTGAAAAAGTTCACAATAGAGGATAGTAAACCTGTCAGCACTCCCATGACAACAGGTTGCAAGTTGAGCAAGGATGACAAATCTCCAAATGTAGATCAAACCATGTACATGTCTATGATTGGAAGCCTGCTGTATTTGACAGCCACTAGACCGAGATATATTACGAGCAGTATGCATGGTAGCAAGATTTCAGGCTAGTCCCAAAGAGACACATGTGACAACTGTAAAGAGGATTTTTAGGTACCTCAAGGGTACTATGGAGTATGGGTTGTGGTACCCAAAATGTAAGGACTTTGACAGAAAGAGTACTAGTGGAGGAGCATTTTATCTTGGAGACAGACTGGTAGCATGGCACAATAAGAAACAAGAATCAATCTCTTTATCCATAGCAGACGTAGAATATATTGTAGCAACAACATGCTATACACAGATATTATGGATGAGACAAACACTGAAATATCTTGGTATTCACTTCAAAGAGCCAATTTCAGTAAAATGTGATAACACCAGTGCAATAAACATATCAAAGAATCCGGTTATGCATTCTTGAATCAAACATATTGCAATCCGGTTTCACTTCTTGAAGGATAAAGTTGCAGAAGGTGAGGTCAAATTAGACTTTGTTCCTACTACAGAGCAAGTAGCAGATATATTCACAAAACCATTGCCCAAGGAAGTTTTTGAGTACCTTCGGAGTAAGTTGGGAGTAGTCACATTTCACAAGAACTGACTATCAACTGGGATCACATTCTCAGGGGGAGTATTTATACCTATGTTTATAGTTTTGCTCATATTCATGATTTTTTCTAACTATAACAATGTGTATTTGAGAATGTTGTGTATAGACTCAAGGGGAGTCTACAGCATCCCTTTGGTATTATTGTCAAAGGGGGAGAAGAATTATAGAAGAGTGCATGAGTGTTGCCAACAATTCCAAAGGGGGAGATTGTTGAGCAAGGTGCAACAAAAGTATTTTCATTGTTGTCAACACAGATAGGCAGATCAGTTGAAGTAGTGGAAAGGAGTTTAGAGGTCAGTCAGATAATGTTCAGTGAAATTCCAAGAAAACAGAAGTGACCCATATTCAAAAAATCAAAGAGAAAGACAAGTAAGAAAACTGTCATGATATTGTGACATGTTTTCTGTCGCGATATCATGACAGGTTGAAAAGAAAGAAGGCAGAAAGAAAAACGTCATGATTTCATGACATGGATGAGGAGAGAGAATGTGCAAACAAAACTGTTGTGATTTTGTGACATGTTGTAGGCAAAGAAGCCAAGTGGGAACACTGTCGCGATTTCGCAACATGTTGGAATCAAAGAAGTCAAGTAAGAAAACTGTCGTGATTTCGCGACATGTTGGAAGCAAAGAAGGCAAGTAAGAAAACATTCACGATTTCACGACATGTGCGAAGAAGAAGTGCTTGTAAGGAAAACTGTCGTGATTTCGCAACATGTTTGGAGAAGAAGCGCTTGCAAGGAAAACTGTCGTGATTTCATGATAGGTTTGAAGAGAAAGCGCCAAGGATGAAAAGTGTCACGATTTCGTGATAGGTTCAAAGAGAAAGCGCTAAGGATGAAAAGTGTCATGATTTCATGACAGGTTTGAAGAGAAAGCGCTAAGGATGAAAAGTGTCACGATTTTGTGACAGGTTCGAAGAGAAAGTGCCAAGGAGAAAAAGTGTCACGATTTCGTGACATGTTCTAGTTTCGCGGGCCAAAGACAGAAAAGGCATAAGGCAAGAGAAGTGTCATGATTTTGTGACATGTTCTATTTTCACGGGCCAAAGACAGAAAAGGCATAAGGTAAGAGAAATCTCATGATTTCACGAAATGTTCAGTTTTCACGGGCTAAAGACAGAAAAGAGACAAGGCAACGAAGATGTCACGATTTTGTGACATGTTCCGATTTTGCGGGCCAAAGACAAAAAAGGCATAAGGCAAGAGAAATGTCATGATTTCGTGACATGTTCAGTTTTTGCGGGCCAAAGACAGAAAAGAGACAAGGTAGCGAAGATGTCGCGATTTCGCGACATGTTCCGATTTTGCGGGCCAAAGATAGAAAAGGCATAAGGCAAGAGAAGTGTCACGATTTTGCGACATGTTCAGTTTTTGCGGGCCAAAGACAAAAAAGAGACAAGGCAGCGAAGATGTCACGATTTCACGACATGTTTCGGTTTCTCAGGAAAACAACAGAAAAGGCATAAGGCAGAGAAAGATGTCATGATTTTGCGACATGTTTTGTTTTCGCTAGAGCAAGCCAAGTAGAGTAGCGAGAGGGCGAATGTGTCGCGATTTCGTGACATGTCTAGTTTTCATGGGTGCAAGCGAAGAAGTGAACAAGGAGGCCGAGAATGTCATGATTTTGTGACATGTTTGGTTTTCACGGTTGCAAGCAAAGAAGTGAACAAGGAGGTCGATAATTTCGTGATTTTGTGACACGCTGTATTTTTGCACGATTTCGCGATAGGTCGCAACAACACGCTTACTGACAGTCAACTGAAAGCAGAATGACAGTTACAGGGGTAGTTGCAAAGAAAAATCATGTAGTGAAAATAAGTAGAGTTAACTGAAGTTAGTGTGGTAGTTATAGATAAAAATCATGCAACTTTTTAGTAAAGTCAAAAAAGGAGAAATCTAACAGTCATATAAATAGAATCGAATATGCATGCATGAACAGAAAAGAACACAAATAGTCATGACTGAGAGGAAAAACAGTCATGGAAGAGGTATATGTTGCATGTAACGTATTTAATGAAATGCCCACTCTAAATACGCAAAAGGAGTTACATTAAGAAATAGTTACGGGTTGCATGCATAAAAATGGAAGTTAAAAATAGAGAATAATATGTTATAAAAATAGGTCTGTGTGAAGAATAATGTTGCTACTGAATATGTGAAAGTGCTACCGAAAGATGGTGAGAAGAGTGCTGTAAGAGAGCGATAGGCTGAGCAGTGAGTATTTACTATATTTTGATAAATTGGAGACCAGTCAGGGTCTTGAAAAAGTGAAGGCATTTGTATGTCAATAATATATCTTTCAAAACAGGGATCCAAGTAGGTGCTTGGATAGGGGTTGGTGCTCCTTTTTTTTTGTTTAGATAAATCAGGGGTTGGTGCTCCTTCCAGTGGATGCTGTTAAACAAATTGTAAAATTGATGTTTTGCAAAGGCTAGATTTGGACCGTAGTCCAAGCAGTCATTCTTGAGGAGTAGCCAAATTGGTGAACCTCGTTACATTGTGTGTTGTGGTGTGCTCTCTTGTGTTTATTTTTTTATCTATTTTCAAGTTCAGGTTGTTTCAGTTTTAAGAGTTGTAGATTAGATTTTTAGCAACACTGATTCACCCCCCCTCTTAGTGTCATTGTGAGAATATCATCTTGGTTTATGTAGTTGACGTAGGTGATGGTGTATTCACAGATTCGAGCATTTGTATTTTAGGACTCAATGTCTCACATCGAGGGTGCAGTGAATCTGTTAGGAGTTTAAGAGGGTTTCTCCTTTGTAGATGAGTATCTCTTCTCAGGGATTCCCACACGAGAGGTCATGAGCTCTCCTATCACACTTGGCTAAGTGGCCTTAGTTTTGGCCACCGAGCTTTGTCGCGAGCCTTCAAACTCTACTTCGATCTTCGACCCTTCTTTGCCTCGTTTGACCTTCGAACATTCTTCTTTGATTCGTCGACTGTGCTTCTTTGAATTCCAAAAATTGAAATAATTGTCTCAAAAAATAAAACTAAGTTTTCTTAGCTTCGCTACCAGAAAGCTTAGCCTTGAAAAATTGCCTCCAATAAAAAAAAAACTCTTCCTCAGCTGCTTCTTTCTCACGCTACTACAAGATCATTTAAAAAATGAGAGTGGTGAAGAGAGAGTGGTGGTAAGATCTGATACCATGTGAGAAGCGAAATGAAAATTTAATTATTTTATGAAGTATAAATAATACATTAGGTTCAGGATTAGTTTGGAGGTTGTGGAACCACCCGAGACCAATATAGGTGCAGTTGTAAAAAAATAACAACTAGCCTAAATTAATCATTTCTAACAATATAAGATCGTTAGGATTGAATTAACTAATGAAAGAAATATTGAAATATATTCTAGCAATCTAGACAAAATCCTGCATTTGAGAGTGCTCTCTAAACACTTTTTTAAATATGGTATTCCCTTACTACAAAAAGCAACACATCAAGCATACCATAAATACATGAGGCTATTCCTGCATCAATAAGGTTAAATGCAAGCCTAGATAATCTCACCAAGCATTCACACCAACAATATTTTAAAAAGGATTCAATAATAAAGGGAGGAAAACTATAAACACAACCAACATGAACTAAAGAGCAAGGTGAAATAACACACAAGACAATGAATCTCAATAATGAAAAACCATAAAAATAAAAGGAACTTACCTGAATACATTTGTTCAATATAACTTCTCTGATGAGTGGTCTTCCCTTCAACTCTTAGTTACTCATTTTTACCTCCAAAAAGTTTCCCAAAACTCATTTGAGGCTCCCTATAAATCCCTTGAGGTGGTTTTCTCCAAGAACCTAATATTCTTCCCATGAGCTTCATTCGAGTTGGCCACCTTCAACTCGTAACATTCTCTTTAGAACATTGCCATTAATGAAACATTTATGAGGAATACTAATGCATGGATTATTATTATTAATTTTCTTAAATTTTTTTCGCACCCATAAAACAATATCCCTTAATGTTTTAACATTAGAAAAAAAATGCAATAATTGAATCATCCTTATGAATTAATTTAATAATTTACTTTACTAGTTTCAATTGCTAATAGTAATTATTAGCATTGAACTTAATATTCACAATCTTTAATGTTATATAAAATTAATACTTTAATAGTTCTCATCCATAAATCTATGCATACCACACACAAGCATATATGTCATTCATACCAATAATATTACACACCATTGTTTTATCCTTAAGTAGGTGGTCCCTTTTAAGATAGTCTATTTCTATAACCAACCTATTAAGGAGACTCATTGCATAAGCAACTTCCTAATCCAATGGTGTGAACATGAAATAAGCACAATGTAATGCATCTATATGAAGGGTATTTTTTTACCCTAAGTTGTCGATGAGCAAGTCATCACCATCATTTCCCAAAATTTCTCTTAACTTAGGTGGTTATCCTTATTGATCCACTAGTGAGAGCACCTAATCCTACAACCATATACATCAATAATACCATATTACAAGAGTAGAATCAAAGTGTAAATTACAATTACCCAATCATATTGATATCATAAAATAAAGCTATGCATTAGACATCCACACCAATACATAATTCATTGTCAATAATGAGTTCTTCCAAGGAGGGTTATTACATACTCCACTTATTGGGAGAAAAAAAATCCTTTGTGTTTCCTACATTTGAGTAATTAATTGTTTCATTCAAATAAATTTAGGAATTATTGTCTCATTTTTTCAACATCTTCCCATGTTGTACAATTTTTAGAATACTGGTCACATTGGATTGTACTTTGTTCTAGGGTTTTTTTTCTCAACATATTGAAATGAAACCCTAGAATATTTATTTATCTCACCTCAATGGCTAAGGTATTTTCCATTTTAAATTTAGAAATATTCCAAACTTGAGTAGGATCATTTCAGGGATATGTGGAAAGTATCATGGATCTTTGATAGGTAAGGTGAGCCTATAGGTTATAGGAATAATATTATCAATGATCTCAAAAGGCCCAACATAATGAGGATCCAAATTAGTTAACTTGATGAAACTTTTCATGGGTCTTAACCTTAAGAAACATTTATCCTCCACAAAAAATTCTCTTGGTGATATTTTAGATCAACATAGCTCTTTTGATGATCAACCACTTCTTTGAGCCTAAGATATAATTGCTCTGAGTTGTTCCTCCATATCTCTAATATTTTTCAATATGATCATCACCTTATCCTCAGGATTGTCCCATTATATAGGTGCTCTACATATTTTATATATAAGGATTCAAATGATGTCATTCCCAATGATGCATGCTAACCATTATTATATGCAAATTCTACAATATGTAAAAAGTTCTCCCATTTGGAATTTTGGTCCATGTAGTACATGAAGAGCATATATTCTAAAACTTGGTTTACTATCTCTATTTGACCATTTATTTCTAGAGGATTTACATAACTAATATTTAGCTTAGTTCCTACTACACCATAAAGATCCTACAAAAATTCTGATGTGAACCTAAAACACTTGTATGATATGATCACCTTAGGAAGCTCATGTAACCTAATTTTTTTTTTGGAAAACTTATTTTTCACCACTGGTGCATCATCCTTGATGTTCCTTAGTATGAAATGTGTAACCTTGGTCAAATCATCAACCACTAACAAGATGACATCATGCTGGTACCTAGTCTTAGGTAAACCCATAATAAAATTCATAGATATTACCTACTATTTTTGTGTACGTATATCATGTGGGTACAATTTCCTTGTTGGATGCTGATACTCTACCTTGACCTTCTATAATTCTAAACATCTTGAAATGAAACTAGTGATATCCTATTTCATTCTTGCCCAATAGGTCTTTTGCATATTTTCCTTCATTTTTGACCCTCTTGTATGAGCAGAATAGGAAGAATTATGTCTCCTGTATAATCAATATCCTTAGATCACCAGTTTTGGGTATAATCACCCTATCCTTGAAGTATAAAATTCATATTGTTATGTTGAAATACTTACTTTCATCAAGGTAACTTGTAGTTTTATCCTAGATTTATGTGCAATATGGATCTTATATCTGTCTTATTTGACTTCATCCATCAAGTCTATATGAATCTAGGTTAGTGCTACTAAGTGCCTTCTCATACTCAAGGAATATGTAACCTTATTTTATTTCCCTTTGATATAGTCAATACCAAAGTCATATTCTACTAAGAGCTCTATCCATATTATTTGTCTTGCATTAAAACTAGGTTGGGTAAAAATATACCTTAGGCTTTAATGGTATATCCTTAGCTCAAATGGTTTTCCTAAAACATAATGTCTCCATACCTATGCACAACTACTACTAATTATAGATCATGTGTAGCATATTTTACCTCATGCTTCTTTATTTTTATAGATTCATAGGCTACTATAACCTCTTCCTATAACAAAGCCCCTTCCAAAACTTCTAAGGAAGCATCTATACATGGTAAAATTCCCAACAAGATCTGGTACCTTGAGAATTAATTTTATAGTTAATTTATTGTTTAGAGTATCAAAGGTAGTTTCATACTGATCCATCCATTTGAATTCTTTTCCTTTTATTTGAATTTTGGTGTTTGAATAGACAACCTTAGAATAATATTTCACAAAATACCTATAATAATTCATGAGTCCCATGAAACTCCTAAATTCTATCACATTTTTTAGTGTAGGCCAACTTAATATGGCCTCAATTTTCTTTGGGTCCACATCAATTCCTTTGACCAGGATGATGTGTCCCAAATACTACACCTATGATGTATAAAACTCACACTTGGACAACTTTCCCTATAACTAGTTTTTCTCAACACCTCTAACACCAACCTCAAGTGATGGTCATGTTCTTATTTGATGTGAGAATATATCGAGATATCATTAAAGAATACCAAAACAAACCAATCTAGGTATTTTTAAAATACACTATTCATCAAATTCATAAAAGCTACTGGTTCATTCATTAGCCCAAATAGCAATACTATGAACTCATAGTGTTCATACTTGGTGTTAAAGGTTATCTTATGAGCATATTCTTCTCGAATAATTAACTAATGATACCCTAACCTCATATTTATTTTTGAAAATATGGTAGCATCCTTTAGCTAATCAAATAGGTCATCATTCCTTGGAAAAAGATACTATTCTTAATGGTTACCTTATTTAACATCCAATAATCTATGCATAACCTTAAGGAACCATATTTTTTTATAAATAATACCAAAGCACCCCAAGGAGATACACTAGGTTTGATTAGACCCTTTTATAGCAAGTCTTGAAGTTGTACCTTTAATTCTTGCAACTCAATTGGGGTTATTCTATAAGGTGTCATTATGATAGGTTCAACCCCAAATATTAATTCAATAGTGAAGTAAAATTCTTGTTAAGGTGGTAAACTGGAGAGATATTCAGGAAATACATCTCAAAATTTATGTAAGGTTGGGTGTTTACTAAATATTTTCTCATCCCCCATTTATCTATATTTTCCATTAATCTTGACTACATACAACATACCAATTCTTTTAATGGCTTTCTTTAGTTGCATACTTGATAACAAATAGGGTTGAGAAGACCCTTACCTACTTTGAACTCTTACTCTCTTCTTATCCTTGTCAGTTTATTCCATCCACCTTTCTTGAAAGTTGATTAAGGCTCCATGAGCCTTTAACCAATCTATACCCAAGATAATATCAAAAGCATAGAGTGGTACCACATATAAGTGTCATATAGTGGATCCATTGGGTAGGGTTATCTCATATTTAGGAAAACAATTATCCACTAAGTAGGTTTATCCAAAAACATACTTGAATTTCCACCCTTGTGCCAAAAATATTGATCTTTTTGGCATATCCCCAATAATACTAGTGGAAATAAAACTATTTGTAGCTTCACTATCTATTAAAACTTTAACATATTTATCAAGAAACTTGCCATTTAGGAAAATTAGTGTTGCTTGTCCATCCATTTTTTGACTCCTAGTGGTGGCATATATTCAGTATAACTGTTCCTCTACCTTGTGACTCAAATTTGATCTTTGGGAACACTTTTTTGAATAATGAAAATCCCTACATATATAGCAACCTACCTTGGGTTTCTAAGATCTCTCTTTCCTTTTATACCCTATTTCTTCTTTTTGTGCTGACTCATTTTGCTTTGGTGGATGAGGATTGGAACTATCATTTTTCTAAAATTTCTTCTTATTTTGTCCTTGATTCCCATTGTTCTTACTACTAAACTTTGGGTTTTCTTTATTTCTCTTGAGTTTTTACTTATCCCATTTCATAAATCCTGCACTCTTTCTTTTCTTAAGATCTTGTCTCTCTATCTCTATCAGCCCTAAGTAGTTGAAGAAAGACTTTTTAGTTTGGAGATTAGTCTCTTCTTGCCTGGCCAAGTCATAAGCCTCTTGCAAAGTTTTAGGTTTGAGTATATTAATCACTATCCTTATCTTAGGGTCTACCCCTAAAATAAACTTATGCACCTTTTGGTAGTCATTGCTCTCATACTTTGGTATATACTTAAAAAATTTTACATATTTATAAAAATACCTCTATTGATAGTGATCCTTGTTGAAGTGTAGAGAATTATTCAAACTTCTCTACATAAAACTGATTAGAAAAAAATATTTTCTTAAAAGTCCCAAAAAAATAATCCCACTTAAGTTCCATGGCTTGGATATTTTTTCTTGTACTGAATGTGTCCCACCATTCTAGGGCTACATCTAGAAGATGAAGGGTAGCCCACATAGTCTAAGTCTCATAGGAGTAACATTTCATGGAAAAGAATATTTCTAACTCTTTTGTTTGGATAATATTACATTATTTGGTACATTCTTATGTACCATTTTGGTATAGTATTATATTAGGTGTGTCTTAGATTAGATTATGATTTTATATTTCATGTAATGTAATAATGTGCAAGAAATGCACAAGTGTCATGTAATTGAGTGTGCAAGTGTTGTGAGTGTGGATGTGCATAAGTGTCCATTATGTAAGAGTGCATGTGTCCTTAGAATAGGAAAGTGAAGAGTTTCAAAGAAGAGTGAAGGTCAAGAGTACTCCATATGAAGAGTCACATGCTATTATATTTATGTGACAAAGAATTGAAATTCGTATAAAAAATGAATTGCACATAGCATGCATTAGTAGACCTTTAGTCTATATCAATTTCCATAATTTTTGTGAGCATTTTACAAGTGATTATTCTATGATTATTTTTGAGTTATACTTGTGTTATTAATTATATTTATTGAGTTCTTTATATTGCAACTTTATATTCAATTATATGGTTATTTATATTAAGTGTCAAACTTCAAAAGCTATCAGTGGTATCAAAGCCACAAGTTTTTCTTAAATAGGTTTTTAAAAGTTACAAACAATCCAAGGAAATTTCCACTAGCTAAGAAAAGACCATTGAAGTTAAGGACATTGCCTCTGGATAAGAAAAACTAGAGAATATAGTATTTCTATTGTGTTGAATAAATACTAGTGAAGACAAGAATAAATACCACTAGATTGAAGGACATCCAGTGAATATTTAAAGAGGAGAACCAACTCAAGAAGAAAATTTTATCATTGCTATTTTGCTTTAGATTATTGAAGGATTTTATAAAAGTTTTATTTTAAAGCTAGAAAATTTTATCTAAGTTCTTGCTCCAATGAAAATTGATCTTTAAAATTTGAGAAGCCTCCTCCAATAGATAGAGAAGATTTTCTTCTTCAATTTCTATAAAGTTATGAGATTTATTCAAGTAGGGATTGTTTTGACTTGCAGTTGAATTTTAGATATTGATTATTTATAAAAATTTTAGGTATAAAATATAGACCATAAGAAAGTAGATTGAGTTAAACTATTCCAAGAAGTCTATTTAGAATAGAAGTTAATCTACAACATAGTTTCAGGTCTTGAAGATAGACCTTGACATTGACAAGATTAAGGAGACTTGAAAAAATTCCCTTTGAAGGAAGATTAAGAGACCCAAGAAAGCGGTCCTATTAAAAATACTGATATATAAAGCAAACTTGAAAAGTAGAAGAAGACTTTAGGAGACTTCAAGATAATAGAAAGTCTTGAGGATAGTTGATATAGGACTAGAACAACACACAGCCAGAAAACACAATTCTCGACAACAGAGGTCTTTCAATTCAGAAAACATAGAAGTTACATTCAAAATGGCCAAGCCCCGAATACAATGCATGCGCGGTCCTTTTATCCCCCGGCTCCAACTTCTTTCCATCATTACATCAAGTGCGGGATTCCCTGTAACCATCCGCATGAATGTTCTGTGACTGCCTGCAAGATGCTGCCAGGTGCCCCGTATTCTCATGGTCTGGGGTGGCGGAGTGCGCTGCGGCCGCCTGTCAATCAAACCACCAAATCATCATTCAAAGAGATGCACCATAGCCACTTGTAGTTTGTTGCCACGTGTCCCTTTGCCAGAGTCCCAGTAACCACTGCACATTCTCGGACCACCTATAAATTGACGCCACATGTCCCATGGTAATGGTCTCTGTAGTCACCAGCTGGTCAGGCATCGTGAGCGCTCTGTCGCGATATCGCGACGTGTTTGCCTCTTTGCGCCCTTTCTCCCTTTTGGTCATGATATCACGACCATTTTACCCCTCGGTGCCTTTGCCCCAAAAGCGTCATGATTTCGTGACCACTTGGCACCCTGTCACCTTTCCTCCGAAGGTGTCACGATTTCGTGACCACCTTGCGCTTTCAAGCCCTTACTCCGAAAGTGTCGCAATTTCACGACCATTTCACACCCTTGAGTCTTCGGCCCGAAAGTGTCACGATTTTGTGACCACTTTGCGTTGTTGAGCCTTCACACCAAAAGCGTCGTGATTTCACGACCACTTTGCGTCGTTGAACCTTGCCTCCGAAAGTGTCACGATTTCGCGACGTCTTTGCCCTTTGCACTCAGTTTCCTCCTTCGGGCCGTGAAACCGCTACATGCCGTGATTTTGCGACGTCTTTGCTTTTCGTACGCAGCTTCTTCATTCGGGCCGCAAAATCGCTACATGTCATGATTTCACGACGTCTTTCCCCTCCGTACGCAGCTTCTTCATTCGGGCCGCGAAATCGTGACATGTCACGATTTTGCGACGTCTTGGCGCCTTCAGGTTTTGTTCCCCGAAAGTGTCATGATTTCGCGACGTCTTTGAACCTTAGAGATTTTCCTCCGAAGGTGTCACGATTTCACGACATCCTTGTGCCATCGAGTCTTTCCTTCAAAAGTGTCACGATTTCGCGACCATTTGGTGCCTTAGAACTTTTCCTCCGAAGATGTCGCGATTTCGCGACGTCTTGGTGCCTTCGAGTCTTTCCTTCGAAAGTGTCACGATTTCGCGACCATTTTGTGTCCTAGCCTCCTTGCTGTAAAAATGTCATGATTTTGTGACCACTTGACGTCTTGGCTTCTTTGCTCCGGAGATGTCACGATTTCGTGACCATTTTGCGCCCAAGCTGCTTTGCTTCGAAACTGTCGTGATTTCGCGACCATCATGCGACTTAGTCCCTCTTGTCAAAAAGCGTCACGATATCACGACAGTTTGGCCCAATGGCGCCCTTCTTCAAAAAGCGTCGCGATATCGTGATAGTTTTGGCACTTAAAGAAAAAAACATTTTGGGTGATGCAAGATTGCAGCTTCACCTCCGGATGCTCCTGCATCAGACACCCGAGGCGAGTTTGAGAAGTGACCTTCACTTTTGATTTGTCTGAGGTAGACCCAAGTGATCAACCTCTGCCTTGGATAGCCAAGTCGCATCTTCTATAGGCCTGCCCTTCCATTTGACTAAATACTTAGAATAACTCCTGTTCTGAGTACTTCGGCCCTCATGTGTATCCATAATTTCTTCTATCTCGTTCGCAACTGGGATGACTACTGGAATGCTCCACAAATCTGGGCTGAGTATCTCACTGCTTTCTCCTTCATGATACTCGACCAAATATGAAATGTTAAACACGGGGGAGATGTTAAGTTCACTTGGTAGCTCCACCTCATATGCATTACCCGAATCCCGTTTGCCAATGATCCTGCATGGCCCAAATTTCTTCATTTTTAGTTTGGTATAGGTCTTGGCAGGAAACCGCTCCTTCCTCAGATGGACCATGACAAAATCTCCTACTTTGAACTCTTTAACTCAACGATTTTGGTCCGCCCTTGTCTTGTACTGAGCATTCATCTTGGCAATGTGTCTTGTCACTTCCTCATGCACTCCCTTCAGGTGTTCGGCAAAGTCTTCTGCCTCAGCACTGCATTTCTCTCTCGTATCTATCCATCTCAACTCTGAAGCATTTTTGGGGCTGCTCCCATAGATGATTTGGAATGGTGATTTATTTGTACTCCTATTGACCGAGCTGTTATACGCGAATTCTGCTTGCGGTAGAACTAGATCCCATACCTTGGGCTTGTCCCCTACCAAGCATCGTAGTAGGTTGCCCAAACTCCTATTAACCACCTCTGTTTGGCCATTTGTTTGGGGGTGGTATGCAGAACTGAACTTTAAATCCGTCTTTAGTTTCTTCCATAGGGTCCTCCAGAAGTACCCGACAAACTTAGTATCCTTGTTCGACACAATGCTTCTTGGCAACCCATGAAGGCATACCACTTCCTTAAAGAACAAACCAGCCACATGGACCGCATCGCTAGTCTTTTGGCATGGGATAAAGTGAGCCATTTTTGAAAACCGGTCCACTACCACAAATATGGAATCGTGTCCCCTCTGCGTCCTGGGCAAGCCAAGCACAAAATCCATACTAATATCTTCCCACGGTCATTCAAGTATAGGCAGCGGTTGATACAAGCCAGTAGGCTGCCTCATGCCTTTTGCCATCTGGCATATCCTACAACTCTGCACAAACTTTGCCACATCCTGTTGCAATTGTGGCCAGTAATAGTTTTCACTAACAAGTGAGGTAGTTTTGTCACGACCAAAATGTCCAGCTAGACCTCCACTGTGCTTTTCCTTGATGAGATTTTCTCTCATTGAGCTCCTCGAAATGCATAATTGGTTCCCCCTAACAAGCATCCCCTCTTGAACCAGGTAATTCAACCACCTAGTCCTGTCCAACGTAACAGGCGCCGTGCAGGCTTTCCAAGCTTCTACGAAATCGGGGTCTGCAGGGTATAAGCTCTTGAGCTCAGCAAACCCTACAACCTCCACTTTCATTTCCATCATCAGACATTGTCTCCTACTCAATGCATCTACCACCCTATTGGACCTTCCACTCCGATGCTTCAGCACAAAGGTATAGCTCTGCAGGAACTCTACCCATTTCAGATGCCTTTGATTCAATTTCCCTTGACTATTAATATACTGCAACGCCTGATGGTTGGTATACAGAACAAACTCCTTTGGCAACAAATAATGCCTCCATTTCTTAAGTGCTTGAACTATGGCATAGAACTCCTGATCATATATCGAATACTTCCGTATGGCATCATTGAGCTTCTCGCTAAAATAAGCTACAGGCCTACCCTCTTGGCTCAATACGGCTCCTATGGCACTGCCACTCGCATCGCAGTCTACCTGAAACACCTTATTGAAATATAGAAGTGCTAAGACGGGTTGCTTAGTGACATTCTTCTTCAGCATAGCAAAGCTTTTGTCTGCTCCAATTGTCCACTAGAATTCCTTCTTGTTCCCCTTCATTGTCTCCGTAAGAGATGTGCAAATACTGCTGAAGTTTCTAATGAACTTTCTGTAGAAACTGGCCAGACCATGAAATGATCTAACCTCGGTCACACTTCTTGGAGCAGGCCATTCCAAAATAGCCCTCACCTTTTTGGGGTCCATTTTAAGACCATTTTCTGAGATAACAAATCCCAGGTATACCAGCTCCTTCTTCACGAAGTTGCACTTCTTTAGATTGATCAGTAACTGCTCCTCCCGCAGTCTCTCAAAAACCCTCCTGATGTGCATCAGGTGCTCCTCTAGGGTCCTGCTAAAAATTAGGATATCATCCAAGTAGACAATAAAAAATTTGCCCAAAAATTCCTTCAGGACTTCATTCATTAACCGCATGAAGGTACTCGGTGCATTGGTTAGCCCAAATGGCATAACCAACCACTCATACAACCCCTCTCTGGTTTTAAAGGTTGTCTTCCACTCATCCCCTTCTCTAATGCGGATCTGATGGTAACCACTTTTCAAGTCAATCTTTGTGAAGTACTCAGCTCCACTTAAACAGTCCATGATGTCATCCATCCTTGGCAGTGGGAATCTATATTTGATGGTGATCTTGTTAATTGCCCGGGAGTTTGTGCACATTCTCCATTCTCCATCCTTCTTGGGTGCTAGTACTGCTGGTACTGCATAGGGACTAAGACTCTCCCTAATCAGCCCTTTCTTCAATAGATCTTTAACTTTCCGATTCAACTCCTCAGTTTCCACATGCATCATTCGATGTGCAGCCTTGTTTGGCAAGCTCGATCCAGGCACCAAATCTATGTGGTGACTATTCTTCCTAACAGGTGGTAAACCTTCAGGAACATTATCAGAAATGATATCTAGGAATTCCTCTAGCAGTCCCATGACCTCCACTGGAATCTCCTTGCTTCCTTCTTCCTTAACCCTAGGGATTATGGCATAGCACATATGATCTGACTTCAGGCCTTCCAAAAATCTTCTGCCATCAACTAGACAGACTCGGGCACTGCTGCATACTTTCTCATCCGCCTCCTTCAAGGGTTTTAGCTTGTGGCGAACTCCATTCTTCGACAAAGAATATGTGTTGGCTCGACCATCATGTACAACACTTTGGTCAAACTACCATGGTCTCCCAAGCAGCAGGTGACATGCATCCATAGGCAAGATGTCACATAAGACCTCATCTCGGTAAGTTCCAACATTGAACTTCACTAGGCATTGCTCACTTACTAGCACCCGATGGTCCTTTTGCAACCATGCGATTCGATAAGGGTGCGGGTGCTTTCTCCTTTCCAACTACAGCTTGGCAACCATTTCCTCAGAAACCAAATTGTCAGTGCTTCCATTATCGATAATGACATTACAGACCTTACAGACCTTGCCTGCGCACTTGCATCTTGTTCGAAATAGGTTGTTCCTTTGGTCTGCCCTTTTCTCTTCATTCAACAAGACTCTTCTAATGATCATTGCGTCTCCTCTTTTTGCCTCCTCAGAGTGCTCAGATTCTGCACCTTCATCTGCTACAGCTACTCGGGCCTGACCCTCAGGTCTTCGATTTGGCCTCTCTTGATGTTGTGGGCAGTTGTATGCCCTGTGTCATTCTTCTCCATAGTTGAAGTAGGTTCCTCGAAAGACACCTCTTCCAAACCCTCGCCCAGGCCTACCTCTTCCTCTCGGGTAGTTGTTGTTCTGATTGCGTGGGCGTTGGTCATTCTCCTCCTTCCCTTCTTTATATTTTTTGGCTACTGCTAGCTTCACCAGTTTTCCCCAAATCTCTGTACCTTTCTCCATTTGTTCTTCCACCAGCTCTTCCACCCCTATCCTTTCCTCTCTGCTTTCCATCAAATCTCCTATTCAGTTTCTCCTCCACCTTTAATGCAAACTGGTATGCATCCTCCACCGTGCTCATCCTAACCAGCTCCATCTCTTCTTGAATGCTGGTTCGCAATCCGTTGATGTATCATGTGACTTTCTCCTTATTCGCCTCCGAATGACCGATTCTGATCGAGATTTGATAGAACTCCTCCGTATACTCCTTGATAGATTTGCTTGCCTGTCGAAGACTCTGCATCTTTCTCAACAAATCCAACTCGTAATCTGCAGGGATGAATTGTCTCTTCAATTTCTCCACCATCCTATCCCACCTGGTGATCTTTTCCTTTCCCCTCCTGTTCCTTTCCAGTTGCACTCCTTTCCACCAGATGCTAGCATGCCCTTTCAACTTGGTTTTCGTGAACCTGATCCGAGTTGGGTCTGAGATCTCTTCATATTCGAAGTACTCCTCCATGTCGTTGATCCAATCTATCAACTCCTCAGGGTTGAGGTTCCCGGAGTAAGTAGAGACGTCAAATTTTGGCTTCTTCCCAATTTGGGAGATGGCTCTATACAGCCTAGCCTCTGCTGGATCCAAGGTTTCTTCCTCATCGGATGGACCCTCTTCTTCCCAGACTTCATCCTCACTGGGTTCCTCCCTTCTTGGCTCAACTCCTCTCCTAATTTCCTCCTGCAGGGCTTCAACTTGCCTCTGCAAGGCTCTAAGATCGACCTCTGCTTGTCTGTTCCTCACACCACCACGATTCCTGTGCGGAGGCATCCTGCTTCTTCTTCACAACCCACAACCACAGTCCTGGCACAAACTGCCTCACTGTCGGTGATCGGTTTGCACACTCAGAACCTTCTGGCTCTGATACCACTTGATATAGGACTAGAACAAAACACAGCCAGAAAACACAATTCTCGACAACAGAGGTCTTTCAATTCAGAAAACATAGAAGTTACATTCAAAATGGCCAAACCTTGAATACAATGCATGCGCGGTCCTTTTATCCCCCGGTGCCAACTTCTTTCCATAATTACATCAAGTGTGGGATTCCCTGTAACCATCCGCACGAATGTTCTATGACCACCTGCAAGATGCTGCCAGGTGCCCCGTATTCTCATGGTCTGGGGTGGCGGAGTGCGCTGCGGCCGCCTGTCAATCAAACCGCCAAATCATCATTCAAAGAGATGTGCCACAGCCGCTTGTAGTTTGTTGCCACGTGTCCCTTTGCCAGAGTCCTAGTAACCACTGCACATTCTCGGACCACCTGTAAATTGACGCCACGTGTCCCACGGTAATGGTCTCTGTAGTTGTCGGCTGGTCAGGCGTCATGAGCGCTCTGTCATGATATCGCGATGTGTTTGCCTCTTTGCGCCCTTTCTCCCTTTCGGTCGTGATATCACGACCATTTTACCCCTTGGTGCCTTTGCCCCAAAAGCGTCATGATTTTGCGACCACTTGGCACCCTGTCACCTTTCCTCCGAAGGTGTCGTGATTTCGTGACCACCTTGCACTTTCAAGCCCTTACTCCAAAAGCGTCGTGATTTCGCGACCATTTCACACCCTTGAGTCTTCGGCCCGAAAGTGTCACGATTTCGTGACCACTTTGCGCTGTTGAGCCTTCACACCGAAAGCGTCACGATTTCATGACCACTTTGCGTCATTGAACCTTGCCTCCAGAAGTGTCACGATTTTGCGACGTCTTTGCCCTTTGCACTCAGTTTCCTCCTTCGGGCCGCGAAACCGCTACATGCCATGATTTCGTGACGTCTTTGTTTTTCGTACACAACTTCTTCATTCAGGCCGTGAAACTTCTTCATGTCACGATTTCACGACATCTTTCCCCTCCGTACGCAGCTTCTTCATTCGGGCCGTGAAACCGCGACATGTCACGATTTCGTGACGTCTTGGCGCCTTCAGGTTTTGTTCCCCGAAAGTGTCGTGATTTCACGACGTCTTTGAACCTTAGAGCTTTTCCTCCGAAGGTGTCATGATTTCGTGACATCCTTGTGCCATCGAGTCTTTCCTTCGAAAGTGTCACGATTTCGCGACCATTTGGTGCCTTAGAACTTTTCCTCCGAAGATGTCGCGATTTCGCGACGTCTTGGTGCCTTCGAGTCTTTCCTTCGGAAGTGTCACGATTTCGTGACCATTTTGTGTCCTAGCCTCCTTGCTGTAAAAATGTCACAATTTCACCACCACTTGACGTCTTGGCTTCTTTTCTCCGGAGATGTCGCGATTTAATGACCATTTTGCGCCCAAGCTGCTTTGCTTCGAAACTGTCGCGATTTCGCGACCATCATGCGACTTAGTCCCTCTTGTCAAAAAGCGTCACGATATCGCGACAGTTTGGCCCAATGGTGCCCTTATTCAAAAAGCATCACGATATCACGACAGTTTTGGCACTTAAAGAAAACAAATATTTTGGGTGATGCAAGATTGCAGCTTCACCTCCGGATGCTCCTGCATCAATAGTCCTAGTTAAAGGACAACACATAGCACATCAAAGAAAGCATTTTGGTAGTCCACATTGGACAAAAAAGTTAGAATATTTCGAATATCAAAAGAGGAAGGCAATATTTGGAGTGAATGACACAAGAAAAATATTAAAAGTATCACAAGGACAACATTGAAGAGAAAGGTAGCATTTGAAGGCTACAAGGACAATATTGAAAGCAAGTGAAGCATTACAATAACAAAAGAATTGAAACTAGAGAAGGCAACATATTTAGTAAAAATGGGACTGAAATATTCAAGAATAATATTGAAGATAGAGAAAGATATAGAAAATAGTTCTAAGAGAAGGAAAGAAGTTTCAATATAAATATCATTATATATAGGACAATCATCACCATTCGACGACAAGACCATAGATAATAGAGAAGTAATGCTCATAATTATACTAAGCACAAGGGGGAATATTTAAATTTCAAAGGAACTATCAAGTAAAAAATATTGGAACCATATTCAAGGTAGATAAAGCTTTTTATTAAAGGTTATTAAGTGCATCACCACTGAAAGCATGTCTACAAAAGCAAATGCGCACCGGGTGCGATGCAAACAAAAGCAATTGTATTAACGAAACACTAAGTGCATGAAAAAGGGAAAGCGAAGCATGAATGAAATGAGATGTAAAGAAAAAACAAAGGTGCAGCATCTTTTATTAATTTTGCATATTATCAGGTTACAATACGTCTCCCCCCTCATTTTTAGGGGCTCGAAGCATTCGATACAATTTTGTTACACCAACGGATGGTACGCTTCCCTTCGGGATCTTTTGCGTGCCCACATTCGAAATGGGTGGGCCAAACATCACCGCCACTTGCATGAATATGTTCTTAGTTCCTTGATGCCCCTCTAGTGTCGAGATCTTGTGTATAGAGAAATAGCAAACAATTAATAGCACATGTGGATGGAGGGAAACATGCAATCCCCAAGGCCTCCAGTTAATGAATACATGAAATAATTAAAATAGTGATCAAAACTTATCAGAATGAAATTAAATTTGGATATAAGCATGTAAAAATCATCAAGGAAACACTAAAAAAAGAACAGTCAAGAAATATGTTGTATATTTCTAATCGCTCCGAGGTGGGACGATTAGGACTGTCATAAAATGTACAAAAGTGACCTCCCAAATGTCCCATCCAGGGGCCTCCAAAACACCTACAAACTTGGGGTTAGGTAAAATGGGGCATTTTGAGATGACCCAGAAGGTCGGATTTTGCATATTCTGCCCTGATCACCCTGTATCCTAAGGTTCTCCCTATATGTTAGTAAAAGCGTAAAACAATGAAAACACAGTCAAAACAAGTCAGAATCACGCTCCTACTTGGGGCAACAAACAAGCAATAATCACAAGCTGATAAAACACTTGGCATTCTAGAATCATGAACTCAAGGTTCCCATAGACAAAATGTTGCACCCTTTACCTATTCATGACTGAAAATTTTCCAAGATCAAGTAACACCTCACCGGGTGTGATGCAAACAAAAGAAGTTGTATTAACGCAATGCTAAGTGCATGAAAAATGGAAAGCGAAGCATGAATGAAATGAGATGTAAAGAAAAAAAAAATTTGCAGCATATTTTATTAATTTTTCTTATGATCAGGTTACAATACATCTCCCCCCCATTTTTAGGGGCTCGAAGTGTTCGATACAATTTTGTTACACCAACGGACGGTACGCTTCCCTTCGGGATCTTCCGCATGCCCACATTCAAAATGGGCAGGCCAAATGTCACCACCACTTGCATGAATAAATTATTAGTTCCTTTTTTCCACTCTGGTGTTGATATACTATGTGCAGAGAAATAGAAAATTATTAATAGTACATGCGGATGGAGGGAAACATGCAATCCCCAAGGCCTCTGGTCAATGCATACATGAAATAATTAAAATAGTGATCAAAACTTATCAAAATGAAATGAAACTTGGATAGAAGTATGTAAACATCATCAGGGACACACTACAACAATAAAATTTGAGAAATATATTGTATATTTCTAATCACTCCAGGGTGGGACGATTAGGACTGTCATAAAATGTACAAAAGTGACCTCCAAAATGTCCCATCTAGGGGCCTCCAAAACACCTACAAACTTGGGGTTAGGAAAAATGGGACATTTTGAGATGACCCAGAAGGTTGGATTTTTCAGATTCTGCCCCGATATCCCTATATCTGAAGGTTCTCCATGTATGTTAGTAAAAGCGTAAAACAATGAAAACACAGTTAAAACAAGTAAGAATGCATTCAAAATTGAACATCAGCATATATGAGTCACCTAAAAGAAGATGCAAAAGAAACAATGAATAAATATACTATAGATTTCTAATTGCTCTGGGGTGGGGTGATTAGGACTGCAACAGTGCGGGGGGCACCTGGGGGTAGGACGCCCGTCGTTTGGTGCTTGGTTTTGACACCAATCCACTTGGGATGGGTCCAAAAGCTCTTAGGGGGTTGTGTTGGCAAATTGGGTGTGGGATTGTGGCCAATTTTTTGGGTTTTGGGTCTATATTGTGCTCCTAATGTTCACCCAATAACCTCCCTTCCAAAAGAGAGATCAAGGATGTAGGAAGCACAATGAGGGTGAGGGTATAATTCGGCAACACTCCATTGCTCCAAATGCTCCTGCTATGTCCTAATTTTTTGGGGTGATAAGACTCACCATTTTATATACCTAAAGGCCTGCTTTGAATGTGCATGCAAGGGCACCACTTGGCCATAATTCATTATCAGGGGAGAGAAGATTCCTCCCTAGTTAAGGGCTCTATGATTGCCTCTTTGAGCTTTGAAATGCTCACTCACACTCCCATGCATTTAAGGTGGAGTTGAGTGGTGGATCTAGGCTACCATTTTTCAAGGTTTGACTTTTTTCCCATCAAACCTGCTATTCACCCCACCTTGGAGCGATTGTTGCTAATCGTCCCGAGGTGGGGTGACTAGCATTCTAATCGTCCCAAGGTGGAAAGAATAATGAGCAAGGTGCTTGAAAGGTGCCAAATTGACCTCTGACCTTCCAAAACTACTTTGGGAGTGGTTAGGACCACTGTTTAACCTCTAGGGGCTATGTATGCCAATTCAATCAGTGCTTGTCGTCACATAATAGAATTGGTGCTATTTTGGTGTCTACAGATTCCCCTTTTTGGGATGCGCTGTGTGTGGTGCAGTGCTGAGAAAAAATAGATAACCAAATTAATAATTAGGGTTTCTTATTAACCTAACCAACTTTTGATGCCCCAAGTATGAAAAGGGCACACATTCTTGAATCCTTGCTTCTAACGAGCTAAGGAGATTAATTCAAGTGTTAACCTTTTTCGGTGAGGTGTTACTTGATCTTGGACATTGTTCAATCATCAATAGGCAAAGAGCGCAACCTTTTGTCTACCGAAACCTTGAGTTAATGATTCTAGAATTCCAAGTGTTTGATCAGCTTGTGATTATTGCTTGTTTTCTGCCCCAAGTAGGAGCGTGATTGTCTTTGTTAATGATTCTTTGAATGCATGCCATTTCCTTGATTGGGTGTGTATTTGTTGATTGGTGACTAAGTGTGACTACCCCCTCAAGAGACGAATCGATGAGGGAATGACTGACATGAGAAAAGTGATGATTCACTTGACCCAAGATGACTTTTGTAAGGGTGCCTTCAGTTGTTTTTCATTGATCCCTTATGCAGTTTCCCAACAATCGGACTTGTTTTTGGTGGGTTTTGACCCTTTTTGTGACACTTATTGGGGCTGAAATTATCAAAAATTTATCCTCCCGTGGAGTGGTCCAGCTATGGTAGCCTTATTAGGGAGTAGTATATTTATAATTTGTGGCCTCGACGTTAGTTTTGTATGCCAAGAATGTCAGGCGCAAATGCGCCTTTGTTCGGCAATTTTATTATTGTTTTTTGGTGGGTTTTGACCCTTTTTGTGACACCTTTTGGGGATGAAATTGTCGAAAATCCATCCTCCCGTGGAGCGGTCCGACTATGGTAGCCTTATTAGGGAGTAGGATAGTGAGGATTTGTGACCCCAACATCGGTTTTGAATGCCATAAATCGTAGGCGTAAAGGTGTCTTTGTTCGGAAGTTTTATTGTTGTTTTTGATGTATTTTGGATGCAGTTTTGGTTGTTTTTTATTTTCTTGCTTTGTAATCATCCCAGGGTGGGAAAAATACTAGTTTTGTAATCATCCCAGGGTTGGATGAGTGCTAACTAGAGTGATCATCCCAAGGTGGAATTATTATAGGCCTAAGAGCCTATTTAAGGGCCAAAACTAGGTTTTGGGCTCATTTGCAATTGTTCTTTCTGGCGATTTGGAGCTGTGAGGAGGAGGAGTTCGAGTTTGCATAGTGGAGCTCTACCGAATTCTCACTAACACAATGAGTGCATGGACTAGATCATTGAGTGGTAGAGCCGAGCTCATAGCACCGTGTACCACTTAGGGAGAGATGAGTGGAGTGTCCGAATTCTCACTAGCACCGTGTAGCTCATATATTGCAGTGCTGGGGGTGGCAGCACATAGCTGTAGAGCAGCTATAGGGGTTTCCTTGGACCACTTAGGGAGAGATGGTGGATAGGGATATTAGGTATGCTACTCTATGGCGGAGGTTAGAGGAGCAAGGGTAGAGTCGGTGGTGGGCAGGTGTCGTAGGGCACTATACTGATGCCTTCTCTCATATTGCTCCAAGGGAGGTGTTTTGGTGGCCATACCGAGATTGTCCAGCCTAGCCTGAGGCTGGAGAGTGGCTTCAGTGGATGTGCAGGGGGAGATGGTTGATCAGGTGACATGGGACAAAGGAGTACTTATTATACATCTAGGTGACTCAAAATTTTGGGGTACATCAAGGATTTCCTGTGAGCCCTTGATCTATCGACATCGGGGCGACGAGAGGACTCTAGCCTAGTTGATTATTGAGCCACTAGGCGAGGAGTCTGATGTAGTGATTGATGTCCCTAACATGGACAATGTTAGGGTGACTACAGAGTATGATCAATGGTGGAAAATGTTGTGATGGTAGGGTGAGGGGCCTATAGGAGGTTCGGATGCAACAGCAACAGGCGGTGGGGTTGCAGAGGCACCAAGGGAGGGTTGGGGGCTCTGCTCGACAATGCAGATATGGTGGAGGTAGATGACTTGACTAGGGATGATTGAGGGGTTATGAAGCAGTCGAATACACAAGATGTCCCAGAGTAGTGGATGCTAGAGCAGCCAGTCATATCGGATATGCCCATGCCTTAGGAAATCCTAGGGGACATGGAGGCTAGGTTTTGTGCTGAGATAGCACGATTGGAGGACCTACTACAAAGATAGGATGAGGAGCATAGTGTTGATAGGGATCATCTACGGGCTTAGTTGGCATAGTGGGATGACGTATTGGCTATGTACCGCCAGTGGGATGTGGAGTGGGTTTAGTGCTAGGTGGATTTGGAAGCCAAGATTATCTACCTTGATGGGTAGTTACCTAAGCTCACTGGAGGTGGATTTTCATATCGTACAAGAGGCTACGAGATTGAGAAGTCATCATCCTCTCATCGTAGGTAGTTGGGTGAGGGTAGTGCTAGTGGGCATGATGCGAGGGCTAGAAACAACCACCCTGAGAGGTCCCATAGGACCCACACCATTGGGGGTAGTTCCAGTCACACCGATCCTGTGTGATCATGGTGGCCGACTCCCTAGGCTTAGGGTTTTTGAGTTTTTGATTTTTTTGTGAGGTCAAAGGACTAACTTATTGTAGACTACGGGCATTTTTGACCTAATATATACATAACTCTCTTTTTGATTATACACTTATCATGATTTATCATTTATTTTATGCATATTTATTTACGTTGATGTATGCATGTGTTATTATGAATGAGAATGTTTCTACTATATGATATATGCATATGGAAGGGATGAAATGGTTTGTTGATAACTTGGTGGTGGCACCATAGACTGTACAGGATTTACTGGCTTTCTATACTATGTGATTGCTTTGTGGAATGACTTTGCATGTGTAATATTTTTTTGTTTGTATTTTTTGATGGTGATGTAAGAATGGAATGTACCATAGGTGTTATAGAATGTAGTTAAGGTTTTTCTGAGACTTAGATGTTTTAACTAACTAACCAAGACTATACATTTATCTCATAAGAGTTTTGAACAAGGTACGAATCAGACTTGATTTTGACCAAGTTATTTCACATCCTTGTGTGTGTGATTGAATTTATTTATGTGGTAGTTTTTAGGATACTACCAGTGCTAGATAGGCTGTCAACCAAACCTGTATTGAGGATCACCTAATTAGCTCCACTAACTCCTTTGTTGTATTTAGTAAGATTAATCTACGATGCAATCTAGGATACCATAAGCTAGCTCATCCACATGCAAACATTGATATATACACAGTTTAATGCGATAGATATATCGTCATGCGGGAGGTTTTTCGCCAGTGACCAGTAGGCTATCCACCAAACCGGTATGCGAGGATCACCTCATGAACTTCTGAATGCTGAGAGTTCCAGGGATTCAAGTTTGAATCCCTTCTTTTCTTTACTTTTATTGGGATACTTTCTCGCATATGCAATGATAAAAATCATTATTTATTTTTATTTTTTTCTTTTGAGCAACGGATTGGAATTTTGAGTGATGAGAATCACTATTTATTGTGCTTTTTGATGTATGCACTGTGTGGGTTTTGATGTCAAACTTTGGAGTTTGTATTTTGAATTTTTGCAATTTTTTTGGATATTTGCAACTTTTTGAGAATTTGGGATGCTTGGGGAATTGGGTAGGGAAGATGCTTGTCCTTTTTCCAACTCTAAGCATTCTTGGGGTCATTCGCACAGGGGGATGAATGATATAACCTTTTCACTGTATGGTATCCTAGATTGCTTTGCAGGTTTCATCTTTCGTTCACACAACTTGGGAATTTTTTATGTGTTTTAACTTGTGTTGGGATGTGACGTAACAAGGTGTGATCCAAGTAAAACTCTACCTTTGTAAAAATCTATCTGACTTTGTACAGTTTTTGGCTAGAAATCTAAAGATAGCTGAATGACGAAAGCCCTGGATACATTAGAAGACAACTGATTATGATATGGTGAAAAATGTGGATGGTGTTTATTTTTGTTGGACTATTTACAAAGTGGAAAAATGCAAAAAATGATGGAATTGTCGAGTAATTATAGTCTATGGTGCATTTGACCTGTATGACCAACAACATGCAATGTATTTTTGTGATGCCTAATGCAACTTTTTTTTTTTTTTTTTGTGTTTTGATTTTTAAGAGTATGCATGGAAGTGAGATGCAATTTTTTTGTTATTTTTTATTATTTTATTATTTTTTGAAAATTCGTTATGGTTGGTTTATCCCAAGTGGGTGCGGACCAAGTGATTCTTTCGGATCCTTGGAGGTTTTAACCAAAGGAATTATAGATACCTTTGGGGCATTTTGGGTGACCAAGCGGTTGTGGGAACCCTTGGGGTTTTTGGTTTGACCAAAGGGTTTATAGATACCTTTGGGGCATTTTGGGGTGACCAAGTGATTGCGGGAATCCTTGGAGCTTTTGGTTTGACCAAAGGGATTATGGGTACCTTTGGGGAATTTTGGGTTGACCAAGTGATTATGGGAATCCTTGGAGCATTTGGTTTGACCAAAGGGATTATGGGCACCTTTGGGGTGTTTTGGGGTTGACCAAGTGATTATGGGAATCCTTGGAGCTTTTGGTTTGACCAAAGGGGTTATGGACACCTTTGGGGTGTTTTTGGGTTGACCAAGCAATTGTGGGAATCCTTGGAGCTTTTTGGGTTGACCAAAGGGATTATGGGCACCTTTGGGGCATTTTTGGGTTGACCAAGCGATTGTGGGAATCCGTGGAGCTTTTTTAGTGTGGGCAATGGCCCTTTTAAATGTGGAATGCCATCAAATTACTGATGTTCAAGGGTTCTAGTTCCTTGATTCCTTCAATAGAGGCGAGCCGATATGTTCCAGGTCCTATTTTACTGTCGATGACATAAGGACCTAACCAATTTGCTATGAAATTGTCCCTTAAATGGGGTGGCAAGTTAGAATTTTGTTGGTTCTCTTTTAATACCAGGTCACCAACTTGAAAGTCCCTCAGGTGAACTTTCATGTTATATGCTTTCTTAAGTCACTCTTGATAGATACATAAATGCTTGAGAGCATTGATGCATCATTCATCGAGCAACGTAAGCTGGTCTAACTTGGCTTACCGTGTAGTGTCATCATCGATGAACTATTGCATTGATATGCACAAGGAAGGTATTTCCAACTCAAGAGGCATGACTACCTTAGAGCCATACACCAACAAAAATGGAGTTGCCCTAGTGGGCGTCTAAATGCTAGTGCGATAAGCCCATAGGGCAAGCGGGATTTGAATGTGCTAATCCTTATGACTATCTATGACCATATTTTTAAGGATGGCAACTAGCATTTTGTTTGATGCCTCTACTTGCCCATTTGCCTACGGATAATAGGGTGTTGAAAATTTGTGCTAAATTTTGTACTTTATTGTCAAATAACACACATCTTTGTTTTTAAAATGATGTCCCATTATCTGATATGATCTTAGATGGAATACCAAAATGACATATGATGTTATGTAGAATAAACTCCGCAATGTAGGGTCCAGTCATAGAGGTAAGCGAAATTGCTTCCACCCACTTGGTGAAGTACTCTATGGCCTGACAATGCAGGGGAGATCTTTTCGATTAGATCTACGCCCCACTGTGAAAACAACCAAGCCAATTGGATTGGCTACAAGGCCTGAGAAGGTACGTGTATCAAGTTAGCATGGCATTGACACTTCGTACACTTCCTCACATATGTGCAACAATATCACTCTAAAGATGGCCAATAATAGTCCATGTGAAGGATGTGCTTTGTGATGGCCATACCACTGAAGTGGCCATCGCATGTACCATCGTGTGCTTGGGTGATCATCCAAGAGGACTCCTACTGGTCCAAGCAACGAAGGAGGATCCCTTCGTAACTTTGATGGTACAAAATGTCTCCTAGTAAGACATGTTTTGCCACTTTCTATTTGAATGATCTTTTCACGACATGCGACAATCCAAGTGGGAGGCTACCCAACTTGAGATAGTCTCTTATGGGTGTGTACCAATGTTGCTGATCAGAAACCTTGATGGTATGAACATCCAATCCTTCTTGAAGTTCATCCCTAGAAAAAGCTAAGCGGGAAAGAACTTGTAAGAATAGCGTTGTGTTGCTATTAAGATGGGTTGGGGAGAACAAGGATCCCCAATTGGCATGATTCATATTATCATGGATTTGAGAGAACTTATCCTGAGACGGTTCAATCTGGATTAGGTGGATTCCTGGCATTATGTCAGTGCTTGCATGCTCCATCATGGATTGCAATAATGTTTTGATTTGAATGGTTGTCATCTCACCAAAAGGGTCTTACGAGATTAGTGACCCCAAGGAGGCCATAGTGTCTACAAAATAATTTTATGATCGAGGGAGTGCATCGATGTCATACCATTCAATATTTACCAAGAATTTATCCACAAAGGCTTTGTGGGCCTACAGAACTGGGCATTTACATTAGAATGCCCCATTCACTTGGTTGACAATTAACAACAAATCACCAAATATGTTCAAGAATTTGATGTTCATGGTGATGGTTATCTAAAGACCTATGAGCAGGGCTTCGTATTTAGCATTGTTATTTATGCACAAGAAATCAATTTTAAATGATAGAGGTATTGGATCCCCTTGTGGTGTGAATAATACGATTCCCAAACCACCCCCTTGCTCACATTTAGAACCATCAAAAAATAGGGTTATGTCGGCTTGTGTTTCAGGCTCATTAGAATATGGCGATTCTAAGACATGAAAGACCCCATCATCGGGCAGCTCTATGGTCAGAGTTTGATCGTATTTGAGAGGAACCTTTGCTAGTTGATCGACGATGACTTGACCTTTGATGGACTTCTATCCAATGAATTCGATGTCAAACTCCGTAAACAACATGATCCATTTTTCTGTATGACTACTATGATAAGTACGACTCATCATGTACTGTAATGGATTCTCCTTAGACACAAGATACATCATATTTCTCAACATGTAATGGCATAGATTTTTGGTGGCAAATACCACTGGTAAGCATAGCTTCTCGATGTATGCATAGTTAAGTTCATAACTGACCAGGGTGCGGCTAAGATAATAATTAGCCTGTTCTTTATGTAGTTCATTTTTTTGGGCTAGCATGGCATCCAATGCCACCTCAATAGCTGAGATGTATAAATAGAACGACACTCCTAGTCTAGGTGGTGCCAATATTGGTGGCAAAGCCAAGTATTGTTTAATGTCATCAAAGGCTGACTGGAACTCATCATCCCAATGAAATGCTACCCCTTTGTGCAATAATTTATTCATGGGTTGGCACTTGTCAGATAGCTATGCTATGAAGTGCTTGATTGATGCGACCTTACCCTGCAAGATTTTGAGCTACTTGATGGTGGTTGGGAGAAGCATTTCAAGTATTGCCTTGACTTTATTTGGATCTACCTCAATGCCTCATTTTGAGACTATGAAAACAAAATTTTTTCTATATGTGATGCCAAATACGCACTTCTTGGGGTTTAGCCTAACTTTGTGTTCAATGAGGCAATCAAGGATCTTGCATAGGTCATCGAGATGATCTAGGCACAAAAGAGATTTGGCCAACAAATCATCCATATAATCTTCCAAATGTTTATGCATGTGATTGTGGAAGATGTACGTCATAGCACGTTGGTAGGTGGCACCAACATTTTTAAGGCCAAAGGGTATGACCTTATAACAAAATGTCCCCCAAGGCATTGTGAATGCCATTTTGAGTTGATCTTTGAGATTGATATGAATCTGGTTGTATCCCGAGAAACCATCCATGAGGGAAAGCATTTTGTGGCATACTATAGCATCCACTAATGCGTTGATGCTATGCAAGGGGAAATCATTCTTGGGACTCGCTTTGTTTAGATCTCAAAAATTGGTACATATGCAAATCCTCCCATATAGCTTCTTGACGGGTACCATGTTGGACAGCCATGGTGGGTAATCCACATAGATGACAAACTGTGCATCCAACATATTTTTTATCTCATGTTTGACCATTAAGGCTATTGTTGGGTGCATCTTACGTAGTTTTTTCTTGACTAGCTTGACTGTCGGATCAAGTATTAGATTATGCATAACTAGCTATGGGTCTAGCCCCGACATGTCTTTGTAGGACAATGCAAAAACCTCCTTCTTCTCTTTGAGAAGGGTAATGTAATCAACTTGCTCTTTGGGGGTTAGACTTACCCCCAGCTTGATGATTTGCAAATTCATTGGATCAGAGATGATGTCTATGTCAGTCATCTCTTTGACTGACATGTGGGACCCGTCCTCCAGCTGGTGTGGAGTTGGGATCAGGTGGATATCATTTGCTGAATTTAGATCTACGTTTGGAATGTCAGGTTCATTTTCACCATGGAAGATATTCTGAGTTGGTCCTGGGATGAAATGAAGCATATCACCGCAAGGCCAGTACTCTGATGGGGATGGTGGTGAGTTGGCATGATCCCAGTCTATGGCATATAGTTTTAGGTACAATGGCCATTCTGGATCATCTGGATTGTGAATGAGGGTGGTTAAGTCAATGGAGATCATGTTGATGAAGTGAATTTGGTCTCCATTATCACACGGGTGGTGACTCGGACATCCTTGGTGATCTTTGTGCTTCGGATCTAGCTCTATGGGTATTAGCACAAATGGATCAACCCTATGTGTGGATAGAAGGATACGGTCTAGCTTTGGCACTGATGGCTCTAGAGGGTCTTTGAGTGGAAGGTGCTCTCTGTATGCCTAAAGTGGTGGATGTAGCACTTGGTCCAACTGTGCTTAGTTCAAATGCTACCTATGCCTTGAACCCATGTTTAGCTATTTAAACATGTCATCAATGTCTATGGGGTATTACTGCTACCACATATGGTTGAGATATGCCATATCAGTCTCATATTCATAATCGCTATCGAATATCCATAGGCCTTCATTGGCTCTGACAACTGTTTGTGGCATGTGAGGCTCGTTCTATTCAAGCAAGTTGATTTTGTCCCATCAAGGTTGTTTCGCTCTCTACAGGAGGACCTGATTCTCTTGTGGTGGCAATCGCTCGATTGTAGCATTCAAGAGGAACATTACCATGAAGTTCTCCTGATAGTCATTTATGGGTGTCACTTGCGAGTGATTTCTATTGAACTCGAAAGGGTCCCAAGGTGCTACCTCATACTCTGAATCATCTTCGAAAGATCCTTCCTGACCTTGTTTATATCCCTCTTGGAGGTAAGTTCTTGAACTTTCCCATTTCTCAATCAAAGGGAAGGGGTTGTTGAGGTCAACAAGGTTTGTTTTTAACAATGGGAGATAATCCCCCAATGTGTATGTTGTGTTAGGATTGGCATATGGATTTTGTGCCAACCCATCCTTGTTGCCTAGCCCTAGGCCTTGCATGTTCTCTACCAAGATGTCAAGGGGCAAAGGGTGGTTGAACCCTACTCCTGATTTATCATATGGCATTTGATATCTTGGTTGGCAAAGAACACACACTCCTTGTTCATATCTGCCCAATCCATAACCGTGCCGATTACATTGGCCAAGGTATTTCAAAGTGAAGTTTGGGTTGGACAAATAATTGACTTTCTTAGCAAAGGGTTCTTCATCCTCTTCCTCTTGTAGGTAATGTTAAATGCCATTATCGAGGCCCCCATATACAAAATTTATCTAATTCGGTGGGTAGCCTAAAGAGACAATAGTGTCGATGGGGAGGTGAGGTCTCCCCATGTCCTGCATGGACTCAAGCACGAGTGTTACCACAATGTTTCACACTAGGTATTCCCCCAGGACTGTATTGGACATCTTAACGGTGATCGTTGGTGATGGACATGGAGGGAATGGGAGTTCTTCCTGAGTCCACTCCATGTTGGGTAAACCAGGCATCTCGACTTCCATTCGACTGGGCACCTCTTCGATGGAGATGGTTGAGACCAATGGTGGTATCTCTTCTAGGGGCTTCTTCCCATTATCCTTCGATGTGGCAATCATAGTTGGTGTCATTGGTGAAGGACCAGATGATGAATATGGGCCCGATTAGTGATTTGAGGGACTTAACAATGGGAATGTATGTGGAATCAAACCCTATTTGGATGGATTCAACTGAAAGTCCAAATGTGTTTATGGGAGGGTCGATTGTGGCATCAGCTGCACCATATTGTAATACTTGAAGGGCTCTAAGTCTGCTAGGACTACATGCACTTGCCCTTCGTATGTGTACTTTAGGAATTGATGGGCTATAAAAAGGACACACTTCATCTCCCTAATCCAAGGCCAGACGAGCAAAATATTGTAGGCCATCTCACCTTCTAGGATGTGGCATAATGTAGGAATAGTATTTTGTCCCACTTGGATGGATAGGACAATTGTGCCAACCATCGAGCATATTGTGTCATTGAATGCTCAAAGAGTATAGGTGGAGGCCACAATGTGAGATGCTGGCAACTTAAGGTGTTTCAATGTTGCTATTGTGATTATATTGTTGGACGAGCCAGTGTCCACAAACACCCTCTTAAATAGAATCCCGTTGACATACAGAATGATGTGCAGGGGTGGATCTACCATATCACCAGTCACCAATTTTAGTTCATATTCCTTGAAGGTTATGACTGGTTATGTACATCGTTTTACATGTCCCATAAAGTTGTTGAAAGAGTTTGCTTCGTGGGGTTGTAGCTCGATGGCTTTGAGTATCTCCATTAGAGCCTCTCGATGGGGCGATGATTGTTGGATGAGCTCATATATGGAGAGCCTAGCCGACGTGGTCCTTAAACTTTGGGTAAGTTTAGTCCAAATTGTGGCCACTAGTCTAGGTGGAGGAGGTTGCATAGGGTGTTGTTAAGGTTGTGACATTGATGAAACCTCTCTTGTAGCTGTAGTGAGGGAAGCTATGCTTGGGTACCTCTTGTTCCGTGTCACTATGCTTATCATCCCTACATACCCCTACATGGGGCAGTTTTGTGTCACCTCATTGACTTGTAGAGTCTTTGCCTACACATCATGGGCAGGCAAGGGGTCTTTGAAGACCTCCATATGTTGGTTGCTTGGTGCTATGGGATTATCCATGCTAGCATTTTGTTGTCTATTAGGTCCTACACTAAGCTTTTGAACTTCCAACATGCGTAAAGGTCATGTCCTTTCTGCTGGTGAAATCTATAATATAGGTCTTCCTTATAGCCCTTGGGTTTTGGCACATTGGGGCCTATGGGTTGACTTTATGGTATGTTTATCAAGTTTGTCACGGACAAGCATTCAAACAAGGAGTCTTTAGACTTTGTGAAGGGTATGAATTGTCACCTAGGGTGAAGTTGCTGATTTTGATCCTGCCTATGATTTTCCTTCTCATAGCTGTCAAGAGGAAATGCCTGATAATTAGCCTTTGGAGGCTATGTTGTTTGTGCAGGCTTTGGTATGTTTATGGCAACCTGATTGATTGCAGAGGGTTTCAGTTGCATGGACCCAGTTTTGGTATTTTTGGGCCACTCTTTCTTGTGTGGCTTGGCAATCTCACCATCTTGTATCTTGATCTCCTTAATTATTATGGATTGTGTCAAGGCTTCCTCGAGAGTGGCATATTGCTGCAGTTGCAATAACATGGAGATCGACCTTAGGAAACTCTTTGAGAACATTTGGGTCAGGTCAGCCATGGGAGGGAGGTAAGGTAGCCTTGAAAGCAACGTCCTCCACCAATTTCCATAAGCTACCATGGTCTTTTCATCATACTGCCTAAGGCTAGCTAGGTCGCTTAATGATGCCTTCTTCTTGGTGTTGAAGGTGAAACATTTGAGGAACACATCCACTAGATGGTCTATGTTGTTGATGCTATGCTTTGGAAACTGGGTAAACCAATCCAAGGTAGAGCCTATGAATGTGGTTATAAATGTTCTTATAAGTAAAGCATCATTGTGCTGAATGCCAAAGCATTAACTCAAGAATCTTGTCACATGCTCTTGGGCATCCTCATACCCTTTAAAAATTGCCAATTGAGGCATTTTGAAGTGTTCAGGGTATGGGGTTGCCACCACTGAAGGATGCATAGGGTGACTACAGAGCTGGCGTAAAGTGCGCTTTTGGGGCCCAAAAGTCTTGGTATCCATAGAATCTAAGAGTTCTAGTAGCACTTTGTATGCATCGAAAGATTTTATCTCTTCCTCCTTGGTTTGTTCCCATTGTGAATTATGGGGAACTTGAGGCCTATGGAGGGGTAGCCGGATAGCACCCCCTGCCTTGGTAGGGTGTTTCAGCCCACTCTTCTTCTTGCTCGAATTCCTCATAGGCTTCTTGAGGAGTTCCTGGGCATGACCTATAAACATGGGTGGGTGCCCGAGGAGGGCGTGTATCGCTCCAAATTTTTTGCATCCTTACCCTCAAGCTATAGGATCCACGCCCAGAAGGGGGATGCGAGAAGGATGGGACAATACCTCGGACTGAGAGGCCCTTTGAAGGTCCCGCCTCTTGGGGGAGGGGTATAAGGGTGAATTTTTGATGGATGGTGGGTTCACCAGGAAACTTTTGAATGGCAGTTTCCCATGCCTAGGTTGACAGTGAGTTTGATGTGTTCATTTTGCACTTTAATCATTCAACTCCTAGGTTTGGCCAAGATGAATCTAAACTATTCTATATGCCAATGCTGATTTAGATGAATACAAAAAATAGGAATGAATGCTAATCACAGAGAATATGCTAGCTAAAACATATCATACCTGATTCCGGATGTCTGATGAAGATTCTGAGTTTTGTAACAGTCCAGATCGCCTCAATTCGTACGTAATCATCTGATATTTCATAGGATCATCTCAAATCATAGACGGTCATCTGAGATCAGACAGAATCATCTAAAATCTGATGAATTCGTGAGACGAATTCGTCAGAAACCTGCAATCACAGAAATAGGTACAAAATACCGAATATGCAACTACAGAAGCAAAGGAAAATGATAGCAATAACAACAAACATGCCTAAATCATAGATTCAAATAACAAAATAAGGAAAATGCAGTAAATTTAAATGATTGTTCTTAACTTTATCATGCGGTTATGCTAAATGAGGTGAACTCCAAGATGCATAAATATAATAATTTAAGATAATACAAAAATATAATAGGAAAATGCAGATAAAAACTAAGGAAATGCAAACTCTGGGCTCTGATTGCCCCCAATCTGGACTACAGTCAGGATCGCCTCCAATCGTACGAGATCGTCTGCGCTCCTCGACAAGATCGTCCGAAATAGTATGGAATCGCTTGCGATGATCCGAGCTAGCTTCGACTAAAAAATAGTAAAGTTCCTGCAAGAAAAACATGTAAAATACGGAATGCAAATGATGGTGTGGGGATGCTCTGAGATGCATGGAAGTAGAGTTTAAGCAGAATTTCAGGCAGAGATTCAGGGAGCCTCAGGGGGATAAACTGAGAAAATCTTAGTTTATATAGGATTAGGAAGAGGTTAGGAGGTTGGGGATCATCCCAATCTGGGAGATCTCCAACAGGGAAATCTCCAACTGCGTAGACGCGCTTTTGCCCAAGTTGGAGAGGTTGTTGAAATAGAAGCTAATTATGAAAATTTGGTTTTGGGATGAAATCGTCTGGACGTTCTGTTCTAGATGAATTCGTCAGATCGGGGATGATTTCGTCTAATCTGCGACGATATCGTCCAACGGTCAAAACAAATCCTAAAAATGGCACGAAAAATGGGGAAAGCGGGTAACAGGCGGTTAACGGGCAATTTGGGGTTAAAATTCAAATTTTTATCTTTTTACTAAGGTTTAACCGTGCCAATTTTAGGGTGCTACATTTTGCCCCCTCTTTAGCGAATTTTCCGAAGAAAATGCGTTAAAGACGAGTTTTTCCCATTTTACGAGAAAGCAAAAATGTACTCAATTTTTTAGACGATGATTCTAGATCGAATCGTACGACTACTGACTATGGTGCCCCCTCCGTGTTTTTACCCAAATCGAACGTTTGAGGTAAAAACATGAAAAAGCAAAATTAAAATGTTGATTTTTAAATAAAATTAAGAAAATAGGGTAAAACCCTAATTCATTTTTTTACTATTCATTTTTACTGTTCCAGAGCTCTGCAGAGAGAAAAATGGTGGAGACAGCACATAGAGCGACAGAGGTCCGACGCGGGCTACGGGTAAGGATCTAATCCTAGTAGATTAGGTTTGAATTAACTTTGTGCAATTTTTGGATTTAAATTTTGATTGTTTGGGGCATCACGGCCATTTTTAGGCCGTCGACGACGTCGGGACGAAATCGTCCCTATTTCGTCGAAATCGTCTCTAGATCATCGATTTCGTCTGAGGGCGAAATCGGTGAACTAGGGGCGATCTCGTCCAACAAGGGGCGATCCCCAAGTTGCGAAATCGGAGATGATTTCATCCTAACAAAGGATGATGTTGCCCAATTTGGGATGATATCATCCAATGGTGGACGATATCATATCTTTTTAAGCTTGATTAAAATGTTTTTAATTTTATTTTAATGATTGGTTTATTAATGAATTTTGTTGTTTTATTGTTTGTTTTGTAGAAAGGATTACTAAAGAGCCGAGAATGGAAATACGATGGGCTGAGAGATGACTTGGCCGCTCTCGACTAGGCAGAGCGTGACCAACTAGCATAGGTCGGGCTACGACATGTGGCAGAGATGCCACAAGTACCGATGGATATGGGGCTACTGACAGCCCTAGCAGAGAGGTGGTATCCGGGGTCATCCTGCTTCTGGTTACCGATAGGGGAGATGGCTCCCACTCTAGAGGACGTATGGAGGATCATGAGGATCCCCATACAGGGATGGCTGATGATGCCTACGGCCAATCAGGGCCAGGCGATGATGAGATTGATAGGAGACCCGAGCTTCACCCTGGAGAAGGGCGGGGTGAACATCGAGTCTCTACGGTAGATGCCTGGGGCATCTAGGCTGACTCAAGTTTTGGTAGGGGTGGTCGGTGGCTTACTATTGTGCCACCAGAGCGGGTGCAGACTACCGTGGGTGCTCTCAGACATAGTTTGCGACATGAGAGACCACGGGTACAGGTTTGCATGGGGCAGCTTTGTACTATGCCGCTTGTATAGGATCCTGCATGGGGTCGTATACAAGGGAGGTCGATGTCTGGTCTTGACATCGCTGCTACAAGTTTGGTGTTGGGAGCACATTGTGGTGCAGAGGCCGATAGGGCTCCCATTGATAGGGGTTGACCGAGAGAGGCCCCGGGTTTTCTACTAGTGGCTACAGAGGGGGTCATAGCGATGGATAGATCTATCGATGTCACGGAGGTTGTTGGATGACCTCATCCTAGACCAGATCACCTGGAGGCCATGGCGAGAGCACCCCGGGTGGGCAGAGGATGGGTAGGAGCTGGCTCGCATCAGGTGAGTCTACTGGCTGAGGATGGAGTGGGGAGAGGTAGAGCTCCACCGCTATGATCGGGTACTATGATAGTTCGGTCTTCAATAGGGGATCCCTTCTCTCAGGGATTACGAGTACTCCCAAACTATTTGGGATAGTACTACATTGAGCGGGGCTCCAGACATGCAATGGTTCTGGAGCCAAGACGTGATGATGCCCCCATCCAGCCAGTGGATGGTGATGATGCTGAGGTTGTCGACGGGTATGATGCCTGGTACGTAGGCATCCACCCTCCTCGGATGATGAGGGCACAGGGTCCAGTGCACGTCATGGTGCACCGGATGGGGAGGCAGTGATAGGCTATGATTGAGGTAAAGTGGGGTCACGATGGGGTAGAGCAATGATGGTCTCCATAGGAGAGATGCCAGAGGATGGCATGGGCTCCCTAGAGACCACAACAGCCAGGGAGGAGGGAGGAGGGACTACCTCCTTAGTAGGGGGAGAGACCACCATCACCCGATAAGGGCAAGGGTGTCGAGGTGGGAGAGAGCAATGAGACGGTGGCTCTCCGAGCTGAGGTTGCCCACCTCTGGGCTTAGGTGCAGACACTACAGGATGAGGCTACATGGCTTAGAGCTCGGGGGGAGGAGCGAGTATGTAGGAGTTGGCATGGTCTATGGCTCAGACTGCATTCTACCGAGGAGCATACTACCAGATGGTTCCAGAGAGCCGAGATTACAACTGCCAGCTGACATTGCGAGGCCGATCAGGATGGGGTCATCGAGGACATCGTCACGATCGACGTTGAGGACCCACGACATAGGGCAGACTCCTATGGGGCCTCCTCCTCCACCTCAGGGTGGGAGAGGAGATGAGGCTGAGAGCTCGAGGGCTTCTCGAGGCTAGCTGCTATAGATGGATTGTATATGTATTATTATATATTTTTTGAGAGGATTGAGTATGCCAGGATATAGATTGTGGCATACCAATCCAATTGTGATATGATGTACAGATATTTTTGAGATGTATATATGATATTTTTGTAATATAACTTGTCCATATGTTTTTATGATGCTTCAATGTTTGAATTGTTTGTTTGTTTGATTGATGATTCATGTAATTATGTCATTTGGAAATATTATAATTTGATGTCATGCTGTAAAATTTAAATGAAATAATCTGATGTAAACAATTGGTTGTTTTGGTGTGATTTGATGAAAAATAAAAGGGACTTCTAACAATAATTTCAAAGGACATTGTCACTATTATAGACCATTTCATGGAGTCACCGCTCGCTCGGTCGTCAAGCTAATCCCAGTATAGAAATATTGCTAAAAGTAAAAGAATGCTTAAGAGACTGTCTTAAGACTTTGTGTTGTGATGATGGAAATGATGATGGTTTGATGATTTGTTTTCAGATTTTCATAAAAATAGTATGCATGAGATACTAAAAGAAATATGATTTTGCTAGGCATAAATTCCTAAGTGTGATAAAATTTTGAACAATTCCTTAGAAATTATACCATGGTTGCAAGATTGAATGTTGACATAATGACATGAAATAGAATAAGTGTTCGTTCGTTTGTAAAGCACAATTGTGTAACATAATGATGCAAGTCATATGTTTTTATGAATTTGTTTTTAAAATAAATGGAAAATAAAATTAGAACAATGGTTTGCGCTAGGCATAGAATTATAGGTATAGACTTATACCATCATCGCGAAATCCAAAGAGAATTTGATATTTTGGTTTTATTGCATGATTGATTGTTGATTTTTGATAAACAAAAAATAATAATATAAACTTGACTTTATTTCGCTAGATTTTGCAATAGGTTGTGTAAAATAATTTTGGATTTTTGAAAACAATGTATGTAATTGTGAGTATACTAAACAGATGTTCTGAAAATAAGAATAAAATTTATTCCAAAAGAGTTGCAGAAATATTTTAAATTATCTCAAAGAAAAATGTAGATTTATAAGGAACCCTCATGTGCATATGTGAGTTCATTGCCGATCTTGATTTATCATAATGATAGAGAATCTCTCAAATACAAATGTGTGTGCAATTGTATTGTTCATTCACCAATTTTGAGCAAGATAATTTGATACAAGTAATTTGTCTTAACCAAATGAATGTTCGTTGACCATGATTTATATGCATGTAACCGTACTAGACTACTATGTAAGTTAGGTTATCAAGAGCTAGCTAATCCATAAGCCGACATAGGTCTCGTACAAAAGAAGGTCGCTAATGTGACAGACATATCACCACGCTAGGGATTACCCAAGGCCAAGTGGGTTGGGCACAAACCACCTGTTATGGGGCTTACCTCACAGTTTTCGAATAATTGAGAATTCCAGGGATTCAAGCTCATTCACCCTTCTTTTCTTTTCAAGGGGTAGGGAAAGGATTTTATTGCATTTTGCTTTTGCTTTTGCTTTTCTCTTTTTTTTTTTGTATTTTTGCTTGATATTTGAGATAATGCTGAAATATTGCCGTGATGATACAAAATAACATTTTTCTTTTTCTCTTTTTCTTTGAACTTTTCTTTGCTTTCTATGCTAGGGATACTTGCTCGGATTAGCTGTAGAGCAAGGGATTTTTATTCTGGGTAGGGGTGAGCTTGTCCTTTTGTCAATTCTCAAAGATCCTAGACCATGTGCATGATAGGATAGCAGGGGAAACTTTTCGCTCAAGACACCATTTCTACTATGTAGCATCATATCGAATTTGCAATGAAATCATTTTAATGTGAGGAGATATACTTGGTTCAAGTAAATAACAAGATCAATTCTCTATGCTCAAAACTTTATTTAATTCAACTGTGGACTTTGATATAAGAGAGATTAATAATCAAAAATAAAATCAAGATATTTATTCATGTGAATGTGAAAGTGCGGGATTCCAAATAAATGCTAATTTATCCAAAATAACTGAAAATATAACTGCAATACTTCATGATTTGACAAGTACGAAAATAAAATATGTTTTTGAATATTTTGATTTTGATGTTTTATATTTTTATATTTGTGATTTTGATTGATGAAAAGAAAGAATAAAAATTGTTACTGTTTTTGAAAAATATTTTGATAAAAATGGCAAAATGAAACAATATGCAAAAAATACAATATATACAAATGATGAAATGACCCAATGTTATGCATAATAACGTTTAAGATGCATAATGTTCATAGGTTCTTTAAGATCTTTACCGTCTAAGGTAGCTAATCGATATGCGCCCGATCCAAATTTAGCAGTGATGACATATGGTCCGAGCCAGTTGGGCTCAAACTTACCTTTAAGGTCTTTAGTTGCATTAGTATTTTTTTTATTTTCTTTTAAGACAAGGTCACCGATCTTGAAGGATCGCTGGTGAACTTTCTTAAGGTATGCTCGTTTAAGCTTGTTGTGGTAGGCACGAAGATGCTCCAAAGCATTGATGCACTTTTCATCTAGAAGTTCTAGCTGACTAAGTCTGCCAGCACGATATTCATCTCCTACTTCAGTATCTTGAAGTAGTAGAGCTAAAGAAGGAACTTCTAATTCAAAGGGAAAAATGGCTTCAACACCATAAACCAAAACAAAAGGTGAAGTGCCTGTGGGGGTACGAACGCTAGTTCGATAAGCCCACAAAGCAGGATATAATTGGATGTGCCAATCGCGGCCAGATTTATTGACCAATTTTTTGAGGATTTTGATTAATGTTTTATTAGAGGCTTCTGCTTGGCCATTACCCTGAGGATAATAGGGAGTGGACCAACGATGTTGAATTTTATATTTTTGACATAATTTCTTAACATATTTATTTTTAAAACAAGTTCCATTATCTAAAATGAGATTTGCAAGAATTCCAAACCTACAAATAATTTGATTAAAAATAAACTTGGAAACTTGGGTTCCAGTGCAAGAAGCTAATGGCATAGCTTCAACCCACTTCGTGAAATACTCGATGGCGGTTATGATGAATTTGTGTCCATCGGATGACACAGGGTTGATTTTTCCAATGATGTCTAAGCCCCATTTTGAAAAGGGCCAAGGAGATGAAATAGCCTGCAGTTCTTGTGCAGGCGCATGGACAAGGTCAGCGTGTTTCTAGCACTTGTCGCAATGTCGCACATAATTATGTGCATCATTTTCCATGGTAGGCCAAAAATATCCTATCCTAAGGAGTTTCTTAGCAATGGCGCTACCACTAAAATGTCCCCCACAAGATCCATTGTGGGCTTCATTCAAAGCTGATCTAGATTCTTCTAGATTCAAACATCGCAATAAGATGCCTTCAAAAGATCTCCTATACAAGGTATTACCAATAATCATGAAGCGACTTGCTCGTCTACGTAATAACCTACGCTGGTTGCTAGTACAACCATCAGGGAAGGTCCCATTTTGGAGAAAATTAAAGATATCAGTGTACCAATGTTCAGGAGTAGTTTCGATGATTAGAAACACATCCAAAGGTTCTAGGCATGATTTGCTTGAAGTGGGTTCCTGGAGTCGATGAATAATGATGGTAGCATATTCGTCATCTAACTCCAAGGGCAAAAGAGATGCGGTTGCAGCCATAGCGTCAGCCGCACGATTGCTAGTTCGAGGAATAGCTTCCAAGGTAACTTGATCAAACAAGGATAATAATTGTAAAACATATGCTTTGTATGGGCGTAATTTATCATCTCTAGTCTGATAAACATCATTGATTTGATTTATGACAAGTTGAGAATCACCGAAAACCAATAAATTTTTAATTTTCAGTGCCAAGGCAGCTCGTAATCCAAGGATAAGAGCTTCATATTCAGCAGTGTTATTGGTGCAAGCAAATGTTAATTTGAAGGACAAAGGTATAAGATGTTTCTATGGAGATATTAAAATAATACCTGCACTAGCCCCACTCATACATCGGGCTCCGTCAAAGTATAGGGACCATTGCTCTGGATGGTCTGCCTCTAGTTTAAGGCATTCATCAAGAAACTCAATGATGAGGGGACGGGTAGACTCTAAGGGTGCAGCAGCTAATTGATCTGCTATGATTTGACCTTTAACAGAATTTTGTCCTATAAATGTGAGTTCAAACTCGCTTAGCGCAAGAACCCACTTTGTTGTACGACCAGATAAGTACGGTCGACTCATGAGATATCGCAAAGGGTCGAATTTGGCAATAACATACGTTTTTTGACTGAGCATATAATGTCGTAGTTTTTGTGTAGAAAATACAACTGCTAGACATAATTTCTCTAATATGGTATAGCGAGTTTCATAACTGATTAAGGTCCTGCTAATGTAATAATTAGCACGTTCTTTCTTCTCATCGTCAAGCTGAGCTAACATAGCTCCTAAGGCAAAATCGGAAGCAAAAATGTATAAAATAAATGGATGATCAGATTTAGGTGGGGAAAGCACCGGTGGTTTAAGGAGATATTGCTTAAGGAGTTCAAATGCTTCCTGACATTCATCGTCCCAATGAAAAGAGACATCTTTCTTAAGAAGCCTAAGAAAGGGTCCAGTTTTGTCTGCCAACTTATCTATGAAGCGACGAATAGCTTGAAGCTTACCTTGTAAACTTCGTAATTCTGATATATTGGTGGGTGCGGGCATATCTGTGATAGCCATGATCTTGAGAGGGTCAATTTCAATGCCACGTAAAGAAACTATAACCCCTAATAATTTACCAAACTTAACTCCGAATATGCATTTGGTTGGATTTAGTCGGATAAGATATTCCCTTAACCGATCAAATACTTTTCTCAAGTCATTTAAATGATCATCTTCTTTGATAGAACGAGCTATAATATCATCTACATAATCATGTAGAATATCATGCATCATATCATGAAAGATATAAGTCATGGCTCGTTGATAGGTTGCACCTGCATTCTTTAAACCAAATGGCATCACTTTCCAACAAAAGGTTCCCCAAGGGGTAATAAAGGTTGTTTTAGCCTGATCTTCAGGAGCTATCCTGATCTGATTATAACCAAAAAATCCATCCATTAGGGATATCATTCCACTTCTAGCAGTAAAGTCAATGATCTGATCCATGTTGGGAAGAGGAAAATCATCTTTAGGGCATGCAACATTAATATCTCTGAAGTCTGTGCAAACCCTAACTTTAGTGGCTTCTTTCTTAGTTACTGGAACTACATTTGAAATCCATTCAGCATAATCAATGGCTTGTATAAAAATAACATTTAAGAGTTTTTCTAATTCCCCTTTGACTAGTAAGGCCACTTTAGGATGCATTTTTCTAAGTTTCTGTTTAACAGGTTTAGCATCTGGATGGACTACTAGGTGATGCATAACTACAGAAGGGTCTAATCCTGGCATATCTTCATATGTCCAAGCAAAGACGTCTTCATATTGTTTAAGGAATGCAATGTATTTATCTTGTTTTTCCTGACTCAATTCTGATCCAATGTTGATTATGTGAGGGTTGTCTTTGGTTCCAATGTTAATTTTTATGATGTTTTCTACTTCCATATGTAGATCTCTCTCAAAATTAGGTGGGGCGGGTGAAATGCCTAATTCTTGTAATTCTTCCAAGGTTAGCTTGGATAATTCGTCTTGAGGAGTCGTAGCTTCAAGCTGGGCTATACTAGGTATAGAGCCATCGAAATAAAATCCATTATATAACAATTCCTCAATGGAGACATCATGAAAGATATCCCCCTCCAACTCATCGTCGGATTCGGAAATCATCTCAGGGTAAGCTATGGATAGCATATTGCATGTAAGAGGCTTATTCATTAAATGCAAGACATCTCGTTTATCCAAATAATCTTGGTAACACACAAGATGGTCATCATCCTCAAATGGGAAGGGCTGACCTTTACTAGGAAATAGGCCCACACCACATCGGGCAGGCCATGGTTCGACCTCAAAAGGTTCTTTCATACCATTCTGGAAAGGTCCCAAACCTTTCCCTTTATATCCCAATTTAAGCATTATAGGCTTAGCTTTAATATACTCATTAGCAAAATAGCATCTAGCATATCCATCACAATGTGTCTTGATGTTTCTGGGTATTCTTCCCCAATCATATCCCTTATAAATAAAAGCACAACTCCCGACTTGGTAGATACTTCCCATAGGCTATGGGAGGCCCAAGGTACGAGGAGAGGGTGGGAGTTTATTTAAAATAAGGGAAGCTTGCATGGCAGTGTTGGTTTCTTCTGATATAAGAATTTTAGATAAATCGGGTAAGAGCTCATCAGTAAGAGCATAAGAGGTAGAAGGAACATTTCCTACATCATCGGATGTGGAAAGGATGCCTGTAGTGGATGTAGATGTTATAGGGATATCGATGGATGAGTCTATAGGTATGGAAGTTATAGGAGTAAAACAAGAAGCATTGGTTGTAATTTTAGGATCTTTTCGAGGTCCTAATGTAGTTTGTTCAGAAGATGGTTGAGCTATATGTAGAGGTGTAGTTGAAAGAGTAGATGATGTTATGGGTGTGTGTTTCACACGTTTGGGTGGATGATGAGAATTAGGATGTGTGGATGACAGGGGCAGGCAAAATTGAACTCCAACAGGTTCTCGCCAAAGCACACATATCAAAGGGTCTAGGATCACCATGAATGGTAACCAACTGATTTTTAAATTCGAATTTAACACACTTGATGTAAAGTGGATGGAACCGCTCGCATCGCGTTGATCCAAGGGTGACCCAAAAGTATATTGTACGATGCAGGGCAATGTACAATAAACACGGTCGTATCTAAGGTTCTAGGACCAACTTGCAAGGGTATAGTAATAACTCCACACGTTTCTTGTGTTTCGTCATTGAAGGCTTTTATAATCATATCGCTTCTTTTCATTTCGTCACTTCTAAACCCAAATCTTTGGTAGAAGTCAAAAGTGCATATGTTTAAAGATGAACCATTATCAATCAAGACTCGTTTAATCGCTACATCCCCAATTAGGGCAGTAATATATAAGGGGTTATCCTTATGTAGACTATGTTGCGGGATATCTCTATCCCGAAAGTCAATACAATCGACTTCTCGAGTTATGATAGTATTGGACATGGCTTCAGATTGAATATTTTGTGGTACCATCATTTGGCTTAATGTGAGCATTAATTCATCCCTATGGGTAGGAGAAGATCTTAAGAGATCCAAAAGGGAAATTCTAGCTGTAGTATTTGATAATTGTTCATTAATATTATAAGGAGGCTTATGTTGAACATTAGGCGCATAATTCCCTTTATTGGGATTTTTCAAAACAAATGGAGCTGATCCATCATTCTGAGTTTGATCCTGTTGAGAGTTTTGAGCCTGTTGTCTGGTAACGGCTCCGATGGTTCCTACAATATTATTTTGTGGGTGATGAATAGGTCTTGGTCTAGCATTTATGGCTTGTTCATTAGAAAGTATTTGGTGAGAAGATGGTCTAGTAGTGATTCTTCTAGGAAATGGTTCTTCTGGAACCATAGAACTTGTGATGGGTTGAACAGGATCTGATTCATCTTCAGAACTATTCGATTGATTTGAGGTGATTTCCATGTCACTTTCAGTCTCATATTCGGTATCACTAAGATCAAGTGTCCGAATATTATGTAGAGGTCTAGCCGTAACCATGGATAAAGTTGTGTCAAAGACTTGCGGATCGTGAACAGGTAATTGTCCACTAATAGTCCCTACATATCGGGTAGGAGGGGGAACATTATGATGCTCAATTTGATTAGCCACCTCTTTACCATGCTTTGGTAAAGGATGTTGAAATATGTCCAATGATTGATTGGCATTCTGATTCTGATTTTGGGGGATGTTCTTTTGAGCATTATTAGAAGGATTTTGTTTAGGTTGAAAGGCTTGCACCTCCATCTCATTGTTATCAATCAGGTCTTGTATTTTATGTTTTAATATTTTACAAGAGTTGGTAGCGTGTCCAGGTCCTCTATGGAAATCACAATGTAAATCAGCTCTGTATCCGGGTATGGTTGGATCAGGTTCCTGGATGTTTGGTAATTGGATCAAACCTCGTGCTAATAGTTGCGGGAGAATAGTTGATAAAGGTTGATTTAACCTAGTAAATTCTCGGGGTGGTTTATCAGGAGGTTTTAGTATAAACTTCTCTATTGTTTTCATAGTATTAACATTGGCAATGTTTCTGCTATCAGTGACTCCATCACCCACAACTTGTTTATTTTTATATTGATTTCTGGATGTTTTCTCATCATCTTTCCTTTTGAGCTGACCTCTTCTAATGAGAGCATCTTCCACTCTTCGAGCTAAATCTATAGCTTGATCGAAGGTGGTCAAGGTAGCAGTTGATAATTCATAGGATAGTTGTTCTTGTAAATTATTGATAAAAATATCCAACATTTCTCGATAAGGTAACACAAAGTGTAATTTTCCTATCAACTGCCTCCATCGAGCTAAGAAGTCAGCAAAACACTCATCTTTGTCTTGTTTTAGGTTGTACAAATCTTTAATGGTTACATGCCTTTCGATATAGGCACTAAATTGATGCACAAAATATTCAGCGGTTTCTTCGAAATTCCTCAAAGAATGAGTGGGTAGTTGATAATACCACTCCAATGCCATCCCTCCTAAACTTTTTGGGAACATTTTTAGTAACAACAAGTCATCATGTGATATATCATGACATGCTATCCTAAACATACGAAGATGCTCTATGGGATCTTCAGTTCCTTTGTATATAGGTAGGACAGGCATAGGAAAGTGTTTGGGATATGGTTGTGCTACAACTATAGGATCTAGAGGCTGACTACACATCTCTCGATAATTGTACGAGGGATGGTAGGGATCTATCTGGTCCATGCGGGAGACTAACTATTTCACCATGGCTTCCAGATTACCAGTTTGTCCACCATATTGGTTCGGTGGTACATGAGTATGGGATTTGTGAGCGTAGGATGGCGCGATGTAAGGATTAGATGCTATATTGTTGTTATGCAAATGGTTGGTAGGAAGAGTATTATGAAGAAGATTGGTTGTAGCATTATGTTGTATCCCCGATTGTTGGAAATTGGTATTTGGTTTTGTTTTAGGCTTTTGTTGATTTGAGGTATATTGATCAATAGCTTGGCGAAATAGAGCAGTGAATGAAGGTTTCTTTTGTGTGGTGATAACCCTTGGCTTGGTAACAGGCACTCTAGGTGGTTGGGTAACCTGTTGTTGTTGCGTGTTTTGAATTATAGTAGCCATGTCCAAATTGGACGGTCCAGCTTGATCACTCTCTTGATCAACGAAGGACAGGGGATTAGTGCGTGTGTGATAGATGTCTTCTAGGGTTGCTTGAGTGTCACTAATTTGATCTTTGTCCATATGGACTGCTCTATTAAGAGTGCCAATATTAGTATTGAGGAACTTCCAAAAATGTTCCATGTTCTCAAAAGTAATAACTCCTTCTGGAGATATTTTAGGGGATGAGGATCCTTCCTCTCTATCATTTTCTTTTTGTTCATTTCCTACAACAAATTCTTCTTCTTGTTGGTCGAAGGTTCCTTCTTCCTGAATTGGATCTTCAGGAAGGACATCTGGGTTATTTTCTGGTTTTCTTAACCAATCTTCTTCTACTTCAATTTGTTTTCCATTCCTGAGTCTAGTCATTATGTCTAAATTTAGATTTTAGCAAATATATATTAATATATTTGCAACAGATTTTGGGAGGTATATATTTTAATTATATACCTACTATAATGCTTAAAAATAAAATGTTTTGATTTTTGTTATGATTTTGTTTTGTTTTGTTTTTTATTTTTGTTTTTGTTTTTTTTTTGCTTATAAAGACAATAAACAACACACTAAATGCAAGAAATAGCAATAATAAAATAATAGCTTAGTTCTCTATAAATAGTTTATAGATATCATTGATAGGATCAAGTTCATCAGGAGTCATGAAATGCTCCTCTTCAAATTGGAAGTGGTTTTTCAAGAACTTGATAAAGTGTGCTATAGTGATATTATCGGTTTCAGACTCTGTCTTGTAAAAATAAATCTCATGGCAATACTCTCGATATAACACAGCTCTAGGAACTCTATTCCATCTTTGTCTATCCGTAAGAACGACCTCTTGGTCCTCTATACGAGACAGAAATTTATGTACTATAACTGCATTATCGAGGTATTCCTCAAAGGTATATAATTCAGAAGACACAAGGGCTCTTTTATCTGCTAACCACCTATGGCAAGCTCTCTGAAGCTCATGATACAAAGTCACTTGATCGGGATCCAGGATTCTATCTAGGACAAACCTCTTGATTTGCCTAAGTTCGGTTGCTCTAGATGAAATGAGATTCAATCTCCTATTAAGCTCGTCCCATAAAGGTGGGACTCTATATGTTGGAGCTACTCTAAGTAAAGAATTAATCTCTATGGCTGCTAATTGATTTTCAACATTAATGGTGACAACTCGTCTTTTATTATAATCTACCATCTAAATATGATATGCAATCTTTGATTCTAAATGCATTTATGTTTTTATTTTTTTATTTTTTTTTAGGATTGTTTTCAAAAGGTTTTTAGTTTTCACGTCGGGTTCACCAAAATGTATCGCTCCAAAATTTTTGCATCCTTACCCTCAGGCTATAGGATCCGTGCCCAGAAGGGGGATGCGAGAAGGATGGGACAATACCTCGGACTGAGAGGCCCTTTGAAGGTCCCGCCTCTCGGGGAGGGGTATAAGGGTGAATTTTTGATGGATGGTGGGTTCACCAGGAAACTTTTGAATGGCAGTTTCCACGCCTAGGTTGACAATGAGTTTGATGTGTTCATTTTGCACTTTAATCATTCAACTCCTAGGTTTGGCCAAGATGAATCTAAACTATTCTATATGCCAATGCTGATTTAGATGAATACAAAAAATAGGAATGAATGCTAATCACAGAGAATATGCTAGCTAAAACATAACATACCTGATTCCGGATGTCTGATGAAGATTCTGAGTTTTGTAACAGTCCAGATCGCCTCAATTCGTACGTAATCATCTGATATTTCATAGGATCATCTCAAATCGTAGACGGTCATCTGAGATCAGATAGAATCATCTAAAATCTGATGAATTCATGAGACGAATTCGTCAGAAACCTGCAATCACAGAAATAGGTACAAAATACCGAATATGCAACTACAGAAGCAAAGGAAAATGATAGCAATAACAACAAACATGCCTAAATCATAGATTCAAATAACAAAATAAGGAAAATGCAGTAAATTTAAATGATTGTTCTTAACTTTATCATGCGGTTATGCTAAATGAGGTGAACTCCAAGATGCATAAACATAATAATTTAAAATAATACAAAAATATAATAGGAAAATGCAGATAAAAACTAAGGAAATGCAAACTCTGGGCTCTGATTGCCCCCAATCTGGACTACAGTTAGGATCACCTCCAATCGTACGAGATCATCTGCGCTCCTCGACAAGATCGTCCGAAATAGTATGGAATCGCTTGCGACGATCCGAGCTAGCTTCGACTAAAAAATAGTAAAGTTCCTGCAAGAAAAACATGAAATACAGAATGCAAATGATGGTGTGGGGATGCTCGAGATGCATAAGGAACTAAGTTTAAGGAAAATTCCAGGCAGAGAGTCAGGGAGCATCAGGGGGATAAACTGAGAAAATCCTAGTTTATATAGGATTAGGAAGAGGTTAGGAGGTTGGGGATCATCCCAATCTGGGAGATCTCCAACAGGGAAATCTCCAACTGCGCAGACGCGTTTCTGCCCAAGTTGGAGAGGCTGTTGAAATAGAAGCTAATTATGAAAATTTGGTTTTGGGACGAAATCATCTGGACGTTCTGTTCCAGACGAATTCGTCAGATCGGGGATGATTTCGTCTAATCTACGATGATATCGTCCAACGGTCAAAACAAATCCTAAAAATGGCGCAAAAAATGGGGAAAGCGGGTAACAGGCGGTTAACGGGCAGTTTGGGGTTAAAATTCAAATTTTTATCTTTTTACTAAGGTTTAACCATGCCAATTTTAGGGTGCTACAGGGTGCCCATCATTGGTTCTAGGAGTGGTCTCCCGCTCAGGTCTAGGAGGTCTTGGAGGCAACGCTTGATAAGGTTGTGGAGACATGTCTCATACCAAGGGGTTATGCCTCTCATAAAGCTCTATCTTATGTGTGTGAGGGGTTGGAATCCTCTCATGCACAGTGTTCTAGAGAAATTCATCCATCTGACACTGAATGCGCTCTTTACGAAGATGGTACAGGTGATCTAAATTTTTTTGATCTTGCTCAAGCTACGTGATTTGTTCTTGGCGAGCGGTATGTTTGGTAAATTCCAAGTAGATTTGTTCCACCATCTTAGGTATAGGAGGCCTAGATGCTTCCCCTACATATCTACCTCAATCATAGTGATCCAAGATCTCTATAGGTCACTTCCCTCTGTTGAGGTTAGTAGCATTCACCTGAGGCTCTGGCCTTAGTAGGTGATCTTGATAAATAGCAGGTGTAGAGGTGCATTTCTCTCGTGTTGTGTATTGATATTGAGGAATATAGTGGTTTTCCTCATGCTCCCTTTCATATATGTGAAAGGGGTGGGCAAAATTGGCTTGTCCTGTCTGAAGAGCCTTGCGCTCTAGATTTGGCCTATTGTTTCTGATAGTAATAAGGGGTAGAGGAGGGATGATGTAATCATGTGGCCCCTCCTTATAGACCCTATGCTATTCTAGTGCTTCATCACGTGGTGGCCACTCATAATGAGTGTCTAAGGGGACCTTCCAATGTATGTACTCCTCTTTAAAGGGTCTGTGTTGAATGGGAGTGCCCCTCAAAGGGGTGCATCTATAGTCCTGTTCTATCGTGGTATGATGTGGACTATGTTGTGGGTCAGGCCACCAAGGTGGTATAACCAAGTCCTTGGGGCTATAACGGAGGTGACTTGTGCCCCCTTGTACACTTTCTGTAGCTTCTGCCCATGATTGGGCTTGGCTACATGTGTACACCATGGTGGTGGTTTTCTAAAAGATATGTATGTTTTCATCTTCTTTACAATTTTTTATGCTACACTAAACAAAAATGGGCCACACAAACAAATAAGCAATTATCTCATTTATAGATTAAATGTGTGACCTAAATCTAGTTCAGTGTGTTTAGATTTTTGTTTTGAAAGCCTTGTAAAGAAATTTTTTTTGTACATGCAATATGAGGGCTCTTATGTCTCCCAAAATGGTTGCCCCTTTAATATACCACTGCTAGTCCATTATACCAAACCTCTCAATATACCCACCCTTACGTGAGGGAAACTATTGGTATGCGAGAGCATAACAGTATGTGGAACATAGGCGGTACGAAAGGGGAATCACTTTGTTTTTGACACCTACTATAGAATACTTATCCTCATGCATTGGGAATCACCCCAGCTACACTTTTTCATCTTTCATCAGGATTTACGTCTAGCAACAGTCGCGATCGGGGTTATGTATACAAAATTCAAGCCAAGGTGGTGATGAAATCCATCGTTGGTCTTGATCAAGTTTTGGGGTTTTACAACCAACTCCTTGATGTTTATATTATCACATGGTGTGTGTGGTTATTTTTACTTGCACAAATAAAGAAAAAATGCATCGAACTTCTCTATGCAAGCAAAGAAAGTAGAAAAATCATAGAAATAGAGACAAAAAATTACAAAGGATGTTCAAAAAACCTACCTCTTCTCTGCCCAAACCGGATGCCCCTGAGTTTCTACTCAAAAAATGCATAGAGAGCTAATCATCCTAGGGTGGTACAAATAATAGATTTGTATTCATCATAAGGTGGGACGAATGCCTATTTGTCCTTGGGTGAAACAAATACTAGCTCTGTATTCGTCATAGGGTGGCATGAGCTACAGTCTAGCGCCTAAAGGATTAACACCTACAAGAAAAAACACAAAATTTTTATTAGAAAATTGATCCCAAAATTAGGGGACAAGTTCCCACCATGATCACCACTGAAAGCATGTCTATGGAAGCACAGGTGCACCAGGTGCGATGCAAAAAAAAGTAGTTGTATTAACGAAATGCTAAGTGCATTAAAAAGGAAAATCAAAGCATGAATGAAACAAGATGTAAATAAAAACAAAGGTGCAACATATTTTTCTTATGATCAGGTTACAATATGTGGAGTGTTTGATACAATTTTTTTGCACCAACGAACGATACACTTCCCTTCGGGATCTTCTGCGTGCCCACATTCAAAATGGGCAGGCCAAATGTTGTCGCTACTTGTGTGAATATATTCTTAGTTCCTTGCTTCCCATATGGTTCTGAGATCCTACATACAAAGAAATAGCAAAGGATTAATAGCACATGTGGATGGAGGGAAACATGCAATCCCCAAGGCCTCCGGTTAATGCATACATGAAATAATTAAAACAGTGATCAAAACTTATCAGAATGAAATTAAATTTGGAAAAAATCATGTAAACATCATTAGGGACACACTTCAAAAATAATAGTCGAGAAATATGTTGTATATTTCTAATCACTCTGGGGTGGGACGATTAGGACTATCATAAAATGTACAAAAGTGACCTCCCAAATGTCCCATCTAGGGGCCTCAAAAACACCTTCAAACTTGGGGTTAGGCAAAATGGGGCATTTTGAGACAACCCAGAAGGTCAGATTTTGTATATTCTAACCCTATCACCCTATATCTGAAAGTGCTCCCTATATGTTAGTAAAAGCATAAAATAATGAAAACATAGTCAAAACAAGTCAGAATGCATTCAAAATTGAACAGCAGCATATATGAGTCACCTAAAAAAATATTCAAAAGAAATAGTGAAGAAATCTACTATATATTTCTAATCACTCCAGGGTGGGGTGATTAGGACTACAATAATGCGGGGGGCACCCAGGGGAAGGACGCCCACCGTTTTGTGCTTGGTTTTGACACCAATCCACTTGGGATGGGTCAAAAACCTCCTAGGGGGTTGTGTAAAAAAATTGGGTGTGGGATTGTGGCCAATTGTTTGGGTTTTGGGTCCAGATTGTGCTCCTAATGTTCACCTAATAACCTCCCTTCCAAAAGAGAGATCAAGGATGTAGGAAGCACAATGAGGGTGAGGGTATAATTCGGTAGCACTCTATTGCTCCAAATGCTCCTGATCTATCCTCATTTTTTGGGTTAGAAGACTCACCTTTTTATAGACCTAAAGGTCTGATTTGAATGTGCATGCAGGGGTGCCACTTGGCCATCATGCCTTGTCAAGGGAGAGAAGATTCCTCCCTGATTAAGGGCTCCATGACTGCCTCTATGACTGCCTCTTTGAGCTTTGAAATGCTCAATCACACTCCCATGCATTGAAGGTGGAGTTGAGTGGTAGATCTAGGCTACCATTTGTCAAGGTTTGACTTTTTACCCGTAAAACCTGCTATTCGCCCCACCTTGGAGTGATTGCTGCTAATCGTCTCGATGTGGGGTGAATATCATTCTAATCATCCTAGGGTGGAACAAATAAGGAACAGGGTGCTTGAAATGTTACAAATTGACCTTTGACCTTCCAAAACTGCTTTAGGAGTGGTTAGGACCACTGTTTAACCTCTAGGGGCTGCCCTAGGGGCTATGTATGCCAATTCGGTCAGTGCTTGTCATCACATAATCGGATTGGTATTTTTTTGGTGTCTACAAAATGCTATAAGGACAATATTGAAAGCAAGTGAAGCATTACAATACCAAAAGAATTGAAACTAGAGAAGGCAACATATTTAGTAAAAATGGGACTAAAATATTAAAGAATAATATTGAAGATAGAGAAAGATATAGAAAATAGTTCTAAGAGAAGGAAAGAAGTTTCAAGATAAATCTCATTAGATATAGGAGAATCATCACCATTCAACGACAAGCCCATAGATAATAGATAAGTAATGCTTAGAATTATACTAAGCACAAGGGGGAATATTTAAAGTTCAAAGGAACTATCAAGTAAGGAATATTGGAACCATATTCAAGGTAGATAAAGCTTCTTATTAAAGGTTATTAAGTGAATTTTTAATAAGTTACATTATTAATAGTTGTAGGACAACATATTGAGAGTTTAATCTTGGAGATAATCCTACACCAGTGATCTAACGCTTGAGTTTATTGCACCTACATCTGCAAGAGGATAACAAGTGAAACAACAAAGAAAGAAAGCATTAGCAAATTAAATAGTAAGTATAAGAATATAATATCCATAAACACTACGAAAGCTTCTAAGAATGCTAAAGTAAAAGAACAAGTAAAGCAAAGCAAGATAGAGTTTAAGGAAATTGAGACAAAACTAAAAGTACTAGCAAGTTGAAGGCTCAATAACTAGAGAAAAAGATTTTGGGCTCCAAGGGAAATAAAAGGCCTCCATAAAGAATTCGAAGGAAAATATAAACAAGTACAACGTAAGAAAGAGAAAAAGATTCAAGAATTTATAGTGAAAGCAAGTTTTTCAATCAAGGGTAGATTTATATTATCAATAACAAATAGCATAGGTTAAGTTATCAAAGTTAAAGGAAGAATTCCTTCCTAGATACATTCAAAATTCAAGTAAGAGGTATCTTAATTGAATTTTTAATGCAACAACATATAAAGCATTGAGTGAAAACCAAAATAATACAAGGATAAAGTGCTAGAATTTTTAAGCATAAAGAGAGCTATCTTAAGGCCATAAGAGCATAAGAAATTTTGGAGTTTTGTTTAAGCATTAATAATCCAAACTACAATAAATTAACAAGGACATAAAGATACAAAAGAAATACACAAGATTTTAAAATAAGAGATAGAACATCACTTGAGAAATAGACACCAAAATATGGGCTCAAAGAAAATCAAAATTAGGTAGTGAGAAAGACATTGAGCACCATCCAAAAGCAAGTCAAAAACTAAGTACAAGGGATATTGAAACTAGGTATTGTAGAGCATCATCAAAGAGTAGGTCAAAATCTAATTTTGAGAGAAGGTTTAAGGTAGGCAAAGCATCACTTGGAAAGGGATTCAAAACACCATTAGAAGGAAGAAAACGAAGCACCAAAGAAGAGTGCTATCTAAGCAAATATGAAGTATTATCGAAAGATAACTAAAGTGCCAAGGGAAGAATGTTATTACAAAAAATTTGGAACACCATTAGAAGAGTAAATTTCTAGAAATACCACATTATGAGGAAGTAAAATCTTCTTAAGCAAGGAGTTTCAAGTGCCACTTATCCATTCATAGGAAAAAGTGTCACTGAAATACTAGGCAATGAAACATACACTTAAGAAACAATTAATTCATGGACACAAATTCCAAGGTGTATAATCATCGAGATTGTATATTGACCATAATAAAGAAGTTAAAGGACCAACCAATACACACAGAAGATCAAGCAATGTAGAAGATGAAAAGTTATGCAGTAAAACCCTAGTTTGAGTGTCCAAAAACTTGTAATGCTTGAATTTTATAAGCACATGAAGAAGCATCAACCATTCTAGCATGCATAACCATGTGGTACAAGGAAGACAAATGGATAGTTTTTGTAATGTCTTATACGAATCTTAAGTAAGAATATGTGCAAGGAATCTTTATCCACTTTGCACATTTTCAAATTAGGTGAAGAGATTACAATACACCTCTCACATGCTGAAGCAAAGAGAAAAAGGTAACACAAATTCAGCATTGAATACTCACATGATTGTGGCAGAGCAACCATCCATTCAAAGCCAAGAGAAGAGAATAATGTAGAACCAACAATCATTCACCAAGCTATGCACCCTAAGGAGGTAAATTAGGGTTTTTAGAATTTATTAATCTTTCCTAAGGTTAAAAGGAGAAATAAGGTGCATATAGTTCAAATTATTATTTATTTTCTAAGGTTGAACAAGTCTAGTGGAGAGATAAGTAGTTTAATAGGAAAATTAATGCATTAACTACTTGGTGGAGTAATAAGTAGATTTTATTATTGAAGGCTTGTTTTTCAAAGGATTCAAAAATAACTTTAGTGATTTATTGAAATCCTAAAAAACCATAGAATATTTTGCAATAATTTAATCATGGAGAGACAAGGAATTCTACTTAAAATTTAGGAATTCATAAGTTTTCAAATATTCTAGTTTATATTAGATTAGGGAGCCATAAGGTGTTCAAATTCAAAGGTTCTTATCAAACTTGAAAACTTGATATTTTTTATAACTAGGGATTCAAAAGGATATTTACATTCAAGAAGTCAATGAATAATGATATGGAAAACATGATTAGAAAAGAAAGAGCTAATATTATAAAAGTTGGAATAAAAAATGTGCTTACAAAATCTGAAGGAAGCATAGATCTAACTACAAAATTAATTTATAATGAAGCAATAGAAGAAATATTTGAAACTTTGGAATATTATCTACATGCTAGGATTACTAAAGCAATTTATAATGAAACATTTAATATATTAATTCCTATAGATATTGGTAGCAGTCTATATATGACATTGCTGATAGTCAAATTATATAAAAAGGAAAGCATGGAACAAAAATAACTGATTGAATCTCTTAAGAAGAAGGTAAAAATAGATGAATCATTTTTAGAAAAGATATTTTATTCTTCATGCAATATTGACACATCAAGTTCAGAATCATATCATGATGCTTTAAGTAAAAGTTCATAAGACACTATATCAAAGAAGACATGTCATATAAAGGACAAAGGAAAAAGGAAAATTCTTTTAGAAGAATTCAATGATAAGAAGAGTGTTCAAGAAAACACAAAAACTAAAGTACATGATGCTGAAACTAAATATATATACAAGCAAGAATACAAGGAATAAAATCAAGATGAAGGAAGCATACAATGCAAAGTAAATTGAATGATACAGATTGTATTGAAGACAAAAGTCTTCAATAACCAAAGAATGTAATACTGGGGGGTGTTGGAGAATATTACATTATTTGGTACATGCTTATGTATCACTTTGGTACAATATTAGATTAGGTATGTGTCTTATATTAGAGTGTGATTTTATATTTTATGTAATATAATAATGTGCAAGAAATGCACAAGTGTCATATAATTGAGTGTGGATGTGTAGAAGTGTCCAATATGTAAGAGTGCACGTGTCCTTAGAATAAAAAACTGAAGAGTTTTAAAGAACAAATGTCAAGAGTACTCCATATGAAGAGTCACATACTTTTTTTTGGTATATAAGATACTATGGAAATAATATTGGGTTTTACAGGTTGACCCAAAACCTTTTACAAAAATCAGCCCAGGGCTGTTGATGAACATGTCCTTACTAAGGATCATATATATGTAAAATCTACATGCCGCCAAAGCCATTACATTTGATAAGGCACATAGTATATTATCAAAAAGAAAATTCCCATACAAAATTTTGGGTATACCCCGAGAAAACACACCTACATCATAATTACAAAAAAATAAACAGACACAGATCTCTTCCTTGAAATAGTGGAAAAACAAAAAGCTGCAGATACACATAGCAAAGTAGTAAAAAATTTCCCACAAACTCTGTATTGATAGTTACTCTTAATAATTCTCTGGTAATTGTTTTCTTCCATTTATGACATGCTTTGGGACCACATCCTATCTTGGTCAATCAGCCTTAGAGAAGTGAACCTGCTAGTTAGATTTATGGCAGTGGCTATCTGGTGGTCCATGTGGCTCTGGTTCAAAGTCTTATATTATCGTTTCTTTCCTGCCCTGTGATTATCAACCAACCTCAAATTACTAAGATGACTAGGAGCCATGTTATCTGACATGTGACTATCCCCATTAGTCTTTGTGGTATTTATAAGCAGCATCCACCAAGACTGACAGCTCAAATAATTCTTATTATGAGTCCATTTTAAAAAAGAGATGGGAATACTCATAGCCTTCAAACTTATAGTGCCTTCCCTATTGGTAAATTTGACTATCATTCTTAGCATTCTTGTTGAATAATATTCTCTACTTCACTCAGGACATCGTGTTCCCATTTGAAAAGTTTGTCACCATCAACACCTAAATTGGCCAACTTATCAGCAACTTTTAGCTTCCTGAAAGACATGTTGGGCTTTTCTTTCCTGTCTTCCTTGGAAAAGGATCCTAGCCTCTTCAACAATTGTTTTAATACTCCAAGGAGGTGTTTTCCAATTATTGATGAGATTTATAACATGCATAGAGTCTCCTTCTATGATCAAATTGCCTTCTAAGTCTTGAGTCATTTGAATGCCTCTCCACATAGCTCTAGCTTCAGATTCATTGTTCATCCTTGTTTCCAAATATTTAGAAAATGCAAGCATAATATTCCCATTATTATCTAGAAAAATGTTGCTAGTGCCTGCTCTACCAGGATTTTCCTTAGCCACTCCATAAAAATTAAGCTTAAACCAACCCGTAGGAGGTGGAGACCACTTAACATTGGCTCTGGGGTTGACTACCCTAGGCATAGACTCATCTAACAAGGTTAAGCTTAAATATTGAGCAATTATGGTCTCCTAGAGATGAGTTTTATGACTATAAAAAGGGATAAGGTTCACATTCTCATTGGCAAAGAATAGGATCCTCGCAATGATATTTTGATGATCATGGATAGACTCATTAAAGACTCTAGTTCCTTTCTAACCACACCTACCAAAGATAGTGATTGAGACAAATTTTCCACATGTATCTAAGTCTTTGGCTTGAAAAGGGGTAAGGCCACTAGACAAACAAATCAAGTACGATGGCTAGTTTAACCCAAGAAATATTGAAGGCCTGCAAAACCCCACTTAGGATAGTCAAGGAAAAAGGACACTCAAGGAAAATGTGATAAATGATCTCCCAATTAGCCCTACACAGATAATAGTGATTAGTGATACAAATACCTTTATGCATCATATTATCAATTGTTAGAATTCTTCCTTGGATAACCAGCCATGAAAATACTATAATTTTTGGAATTAAATTTTTATCCAAACTAAGTCCTTTTGGAGAACAAAATCCTCGTCATCAAGCAAAAGCTTGTAAGCTGATTTAATAGTGAACTTCCCATTTTTCGTAGGATCCCAGGTTACTTGATCTTCCTTGTGGCTCATGGAGATAAACTATTTCTCGAGAATGTTACAAATATCATTTGATTCCACTTGAAATCCTTGAATCCTTATTTGTTTCCACTTCATTCTGCCTTTGTCCTCAACCATATAATCAGAGACTTTTCTGCCAATGAGTTCTTTCATGATATATCTGATTCAGGCTAAGTTAGGATATTGCGTCAGTGGTTCATCCTTAGCCCACCTATCATTCCAGTAATTTATCCTCCCAACGTTGCCTAAAACCCATCTTAAACATTTTTTTATTATTTCCTTACAATTGAGAATTTCTTTCCAAAAAGCAAAACCTCTAATAGGAACTGAGTCACTTAGAAATTCCATATTTTGAAGATACTTTCATTTTATGATAGATGTCCATTCATTTTCTTCACCAAAAATGAGGTGCCACGCCTGCTTAGCTAGTAAAGCTAAATTCATATGAGCAATTATCCTTAGAAATAAGCACAAATTTTCCCTGGGTCTGCACACTTTGGTCCATCCTACAAGGTGTATCCTTTTTTTCTCCTCTTATCCAATCCATAAAAATTATTTTTGGAGTTTCTCAATTTTTTGGAAAACCTTCACAAGGGCTTTGAAAATAGATATGAAATATACTGGAATGCTCTAAAGAGAGTCCTTAGTGAGGGTCAACTTTCTTGCTTGAGATAGAAGATGACCTTTCCATCCAGCAAGTTTTTTTAAATTCTTTTAATAACCCTATCCCACATTGACTCTCTCGAAGAACTAATGAAAAGAGGGAGACCAAGATACGAAGTGGGGAGATTTGCTATATCACACCCTAAAATTTTTGCAATCCTTCCTTCCATTTGAATGGGGGTGTTTAAGAAATATAACTTACTTATACTAAAATTAAATTTCTAACCAGTAGTGTCCTTATAGAGTTGCAAGATGTATTTAATTCTTTTGGCCTCAACCACCGATGCCTTAGTCAATAGAAGGGTATCATAAATGAATTGTTGGTGAGAAATAGCCCTAGTGAGAGATGTTGCCTTGATTCCTAATATTAGCCTTGAACTACAAGTATTTTTGATGGTTCTACCTAAATCTTCTGCCACAATGATTAATAACATGGGGCTAATAGGGTCCCCCTACCGAAATCCTCTAACAATTTAAAAGTAACCAGAAGTTGTTCCATTAACTAGAATCGAGAACCATGCTTTAGAAATGCATTCTTTGATAAAATTAACCCATTGGTGGTGAAAACCAAACTTAAGGAGGATAGCAATAAGAAAGTCCCAATTTAGCCTATCAAATGCTTTGTTCATATCAAGATTGAGGGCAAAAATAGACCTATTAGTCTTATGAATAGAGTGTAGAGCTTCATGAACTATGATAAATCCATACAATATTGACATACCCTGAATAGAGATTCCCTGGCATGGATCTATGATGTGGTGCAGAACATCTCTCATTCTATTTGCAATCACTTTAGTTAGGATCTTGTAAGAAACATTGCACAGACTGATTGGCCTGAAGTCAGCCATAGATTCAGGGGTTTTCTTCTTAGGAATTAGAGAAATAAAAGTAGAGTTGAGACCTTTTGGGATATGATTGCTTGCTTGGAATTCTATGAAAGCAAAAATTACATCCTCACTTACGATGTCCCAAAAATATTGATAGAAATGAGGTGGAAATCCATAAGGTCCCAGGGCTTTGTCTGGCTCCATGTTAAACAAGGCTTCCTTAATTTCCTCATTAGAAAATGGAGCTAGAAGCTTAAGGTTTATATCCTCATTTATTATGTTAGGAATGGATTTCAAGAGAATATATTTGGCCTCCTCATTACACTGTGATTCCTGACCAAGGATAGAATTGAAATAAGTTACTGCCTCCTTTCTGATATTTGTTAAGTCCTGAGTAACAGAACCATCTGCTTTTTTTTTAATTTTATCTTGCTATTGCTTCTATTTCTAAGCATGGTGACATGAAAAAACTTGGAATTTGAATCTCCATATTTCAACCAAATAGCCCTTGATTTTTACCTCCAATATATTTCCTCACAGGCCAAAATATTATGGAACTCTGCTAGTTTTGTCCATTCCTCCTACCTAGTAGTTTCATCAACATCACCATGTTGAATCCTCTAATCAATTATCTTCAAAATTTCAACAACCTATTTTTTATTTTCAAAGAATTTCCCAAAGACCTCTTTGTTCCAATTTCAAAGCTTTTCCTTAACAAACTTTAATTTACCAGCAAGTTTAAAAGTTGCACTACCCCTGATAGGTTGCTGCCACCATTGAATTAAGTTATATTTGAAAATGGAATGTTTGATCCACATAGATTGAAATCTAAAAGGTTTCTTTAAGGACAGAGAGTTAGGGATCTCCAAAAAAATAGGATTATGACAGAGGTAATTTTAAGAAGGGCTTGTAGGGTAGAATCACTGAACAGAGTTGTAGCATTCTTTGATAGAAAAAACCTGTCAAGCCTTTCTTGAATGAGATGACACCCTATCCGCCGATTGCTCTAGGTATAATTTGCTCCTCTATGTTTTACATCCATAAATATGTTGGAGTTCACAAATTCATTGAACTCATCCATGCTCCTGATAGGTGGTCCATTTCCACCCATTTTGTCTAAAGGGTAAAGAGGAGTGTTAAAATCCCGAGCCAGAATCTAGGGGACATTATGGAAGATTTCAATTAAATCCCATAGTAGATCTCTCCCTTGAATTGAATTTGGGGCATAAATATTTTAAAGGATCCATGACTTGTTCTTGTTTATTTCCTTAAATAAAACACTGATAACCCTATCATATTTTTGAATAATGGTGCCTTCTACTATCCAGGGATCCCACAAAGTCATAAGGCCTCCAGATGCTCCTCTGGCTGATTTGCAAACCATATCCCCTTGATTCCAGATTTTTTTTGCTACTTTTTTTGAATGAATATCATAAGTTTTTGTTTCTTGCAACATGATAATAGTTGGATTCACTTGATTTATTATGGCACTGAATTCCCTATTTTTAGGTAGGCCATTGAGGCCTCTCACATTCCATGTGAGGAAATTCATTTAGATTGTTTGGGATTTCTTCCTCTTCCCCTACCTTGAGGGGGTTTTCCTAATTTTTTGTCTTTAGAACCCGAAATAACCTGTTGAAACAAGGAGCTCTATTTTCCATTGGCAATGTCATTATCAGTTTTAATTTTTTTATACTCAGCATTTGATATTATCCCTCTTCTTTTTTCACTACCAAAATCTATAGGAGACTTCATAGTGCTCCTGGTTTTTTTAGGACTAAACTAGGGGGAGGTAATTTGTTGTAGAACCAGACTGCCATATTCCTTAGTCTAAAGATTTTCACATATCTCCACCCCTACATCCAAATATTATCCTTTTTTCTTGTATTCCCCTAGTCTACGGGATGGCCCCTCAGTAGGATTCACTTGGCTCCTAGTGATGATGTTAGGGAGATGATATTTTTTATTTTTCGATGCCTCAACTTTATTACTAAGTTCTTCAACATTAGGGTTTGTCTTTGGGATGCCCACTGGGCTTGAAGTATTTTTAGCATTGGGGTTTAAGGATCCTGACTTAGATGGGGATTCTAGAGATTGAGCATTAGGGTTTGGCTTTGTGATGTGGGGCTTATAGTAATTTTAGAATTAGGGTTTGAGGATCCTGACTTGGATGGGGATTCCAGAGAGTTAGAAAGATTAGCCTAAAAGTTATGGGCTTCCATGTATTCCTATAATCCTCCTACTCCCATATTGGACAGAATTAAAAAATTATTTGAAACTAGAGGATTGGAACTTACTTGAGTATTTTGGTTGTCAACAACCTATTATTTTCCTGTCTTGTTGAGACCCTACACCCTCCTTTGCCTGATTGAAATTGCCTCTGCTAGGGAAAATATTCAAATTTCCTCTATCTAGCATTCCCTGCTTCTGCTTTTCTCTATTCATTGCTAGGTTAGGGCACTAATTGCATAGATGTCCTTGATTTTTACATTTTGCACAGAAGGTCGGTCTATTATCGTATTATCCATACTATAGCTCCACAGAACATTGGCAATTCATTATCCAAATTAGCATTTATGTAGATTCGTGCATGAGTCATCCTTGTCCTAGCCAAGGTCGCATGGTCAATGGAGATCATGTCCCCTATAGTTATGGCTATGCCATGCAGTCAATATTCATTGAAGAAATGGGCAGGTAGACTTGGGAGACAAACCCAAATAGGGGCAATGTTAATATTTTGATTTTCAGGGTCAAAATCTTCACCCCATCATCTAAGAAAAAGGCTCCTTTTACCCAAAAACTAAGGACCTCTTGTTAAAATATGATTAGCATCCTCCATATTGTTAAAATGGATAATGAAGAACCCTCGAGTTAGAGCTACCAACTCCAAGCTGCCTACCGGTCACCCATCACCCAAGCCTTCATAGTCTCCATGTCTGGTCTACCTCCCAAAAAGTTTCCTACCAAGGAGAATTATTCCATTGAAAGAAAAGGGCTCATGGAACTTGTCGGGGCTGAAATTTTATTATTTACTGGAACTAGGGGCGAAAGAGAGAGAACCTCCTTTCTTTTTCCTATAAGAGTCTTAGTAAAAGATAACCATTTTTTGGGCCCTGCATTATCCTTCGTATATTTTTGTCGAGGTCTTTCTGAGGAGGGTTGGGCCCCTGTGTGATACCCGCCTCCAAATCTACCATAGCCTAACTGCCTTCCTCTAGATCCTCACTTGATACATGCTCGAGGTTCCCACCCGTCCCTTCCATACCTACTACACCTCTGTCGCCTTGGCTGAGATTATTTTACATTATAAGCTTCCTTGTATTAAGAGTCACATACTATTATATATTTGTGATAAAGCATTGTAATTGGTATAAAAAATGCATTACACATAGCATGCATTAGTAGACCTTTATTCTATAACATTTCCAGTATTTTTGTGAGCATTTTACAAGTGATTATTCTATGATTATTTCTAAGTTATACTTGTGTTATTCATTATATTTATTGAGTTCTTTATATTACAAATTTATATTCGATTTTGTGGTTATATACATTAGGTGTTAAGCTTCAAAATCTATCATATTTTAGCCACGACACAACTGCATCTCCTCCTTTCCCATTAAATTTGGTTACTTTAAAATTCTTAAGGTCTCTATCTAGCTCAGTATCTTTTTAGTATCCACCCTCTTGGATTATTCTAATAGGGTTTTCTTCCTACCTATCCTCTATATTTATAGTAGGCTTCCTTATTGATAAGTTTTTATTATAATTTTATATACTACTCAAAGCATTCATGAAGCAACTTCACTATAGAGGAGATATCTTCTACTCTTCCATCAGATCTTGTTGTTGCCACAATGTCCCTATTGGGATTCATTGTTCTCCTAGTTTTCTTGGTAGAGTCCATAGTTCGGTTGAACTTTTATACTACATTTCCCTCATGTGTAACCATTATAGTTTTCTTAGATGAACTTTCTTTTAAAATAGGTGCCATATCTTATCCACAAAAAGGATTTGGGTAAGTTATAATTTCCCCTCAATTGCACTTATATTTAGTTAACTTCATTCTCCTCATGAACTAATATATATTATTATCACTTAATTTATAATTATCAAGGTCACACTTACCTCCCTACAAGGTGTCATTCCCAATAAGAAACTATACCCTCCAAAATTTTTACTCCTTGGTCTGATTGGTCCCAATAATGTGCAATTATCATTGTATCCTAGATCATGTTAATGTTCCTAAAAGAGTAAGTCTTCTTAAATTAGCACATAAAATCAAGGCTCATCCTAGGTACACTCCATGGAAGCTTCTTTCCCTACAACCTAGAGCACTGATACCAACTGTAACACCTAAAAAACTCAACCCAAGGAGAGATTTATTTATTTATTCATTTTTAAGCAAGGTTCTCAAAAGTCGTAATTTTTTTCTTTTTAGCATTCAAGTCTTAATAAAATTTGAGTTCAATGTCATTGTATATGAGACTCAGTGGATAGGAGTGGCCAACATCCCATAGTATATAGGGTTCACTTTATTAAACCTACTTGTTTATAAGGATACCAAAGTGGTCCCTCCATGTTTGCTATATCCTCACTGGTATAGGATAAGTTGACCATAGCACATGTATAATCCTTTAAGGCCCATAACACTTAAATAGGAATGCATATTCCCTAACCTTATGCTAATTCCATCTAGCTAGGTTAATCAAGAATAAATCCTTGGTTCTTAGTTACCACATCTCCATGGGATAGCTAAGTTCATTACCTTTTTCAAAGGGCAATGATCATTGTCACCTGAATCTACATGTTTGAGGCACCACCATTGTTTTCTTATGAATAATTTTTTCCAACTCCATGGTTACCAAAAAATTCAATCCTAACCATTCAATGTGCATAAAATCACAATATATCTAGCTATTGCATCATCACAACTCCTATATTTGTGAATATCTAGCTATTTCATTCTTGCAACTCCTTCTAGGTCTCACTTCTACTTGGTTATTGTAACTCCACAACTCATAGGATTAGGTAAATTCTTTGACATAGGTCCTAAAGGATGATCTAGATTTATCCAAGAACCCCTTTTAAACCATGATCAACACAATAAAAATATAGATCTTTCAAATGCTTAGAAACATGATTATGCTATAGTTCTATCTTAAATATGGAAAAATAGATTGAAACATTACAACATAAAAGCTTCAACATCAAATTACCAATTCCAAGGTTAATTTACTTTTTAAAAGAGAACTTATCAAAGAACACAATCATGCATTCATAAAAGCTTCTCAATTTTTTCCTTAGAGAACACATAAAATTTCCATTTGAACATAGATCACAAGATCATTTGTCTATTACAAATAGTACAACACTTTGACATGATCACTATCATATTACATCACTTTCTTTACCTTATTTTTTCAAAATGACTATCCCATTTTCTAACAGCATTAGAGATTTTCATTTAAAACATACTAAGCAAATGCTCATTTACATATCCACTTTTCATTCCAAAGTACATCATTGTCATTTCATGTAAGTTATATTTGCACCATATTCTTTCCACAATCCTCCTCATGTTTGAAATTACCCCTAATATCGAGTGATACTTTGGGATTAGCATAACTCAATATGTAATACAACTAATATAAACTATGTATTAGCAAGCATCCATGCATAATACAATTTAAAAAGTAATCCATGAGAGAGTCCCATACTTATCTATATAATGGTTTCCCTACCTAATCAAGTCCCATGAAACCATTATAATTATTTTTTATAAACCTTCCCAAATTACAAACAACAATAAGAAGAATCTTCTCTACTAGCTATTCAATAGCAAAACAAACTTTTCACTACTAGCTTATATACATACATACATATATATATATATATATATATATATATATATATATATATATATATATATATATATATATATATATATATATATATATATATATATATATATATATATATATATATATATATATATATATATATATATATATATATATCAAGTAAACATCAACTTAAAGAAGGGCAACTTAATCAACTTTCTCTTTATTTTTGGAGTTCCAAAATTTAATTTCTTTTATTATAAATACCAAAAGAACACTCCTTACTATTCTAAAGTAATTCCCAAAGAAAATATTCTTTCCCTAAAATAATCTACATTTTCATTTAGAGCATTCAAACTTACTCAATCCATTTACTCATTACATCCATGCCTACATCCTCCATAAACATTAGAAATTCATACCTACATAACTCATTGCACAATGCATTCATATTTTATGTATTCCATTGCTTAATATGTCCATACCTATGTATTATAATTACATATTTTATTTATACCTACGTATTCATTTTTTATTGCATTCAAGCCTACAAATTAATGATTATATTAAAGGTATTCATGTCTCCAATGAATAGAAAACTCCAAACAAGCCTCTACAACTTACACACCTCCCAAACATGACTTATATAGGAACTAACTCAACAAAACCCAATATGCAAAGGTTGACTTAGCTTATCAACATAGGCAATAATGCCAAATAAAAACTTAGTAAAAACAATATAAAGTTCTTGGGAAATCAGGAACACCTCGTGCATGGCCAAAGAAAAGTAAAGCTAAATAAATGTATGCACACCTAACTGAATCTACTAACCTCCATTCTGATGTAAGGTCTCAAGGAGCTAAAAGAACCTACTAGGTGCAAGAAAAAATTTACATGAATCTAGACAAACTTCTACACTCAAGAGTGCTCTAAAATCTTATTTAAAGATGATATTCCCTTATTATAGAAAGCAACACATCAAGCATATTGAAAATACATGAGGCTAAATCTACATCAATAAAACTATACATAAGCCAAGATAATCTCACCAATCATTCAAAACAACAATATTTTAAAAAGGATTCAATAATAAAGTGAGGAAAGCTAAAAATACAAACAACATGAACTAAATAGCAAGGTGAAACAACACATTAGACAATGAATTTCAACAATGAAAAACCTTCAACATCAAAATAAATTACCTTATTACGCTTGTTCTAGATAATTCCTCTGATGAGCGTGGCTCCATTCAGCTCTCAGTTCCTCCTTTATACCTCCAAAAAGTTACCCAAAACTCATTTGAGGCTCCCTATAAATCCTTTGAGATATTTTTATCCAATAACCTAATGTTATTCCCATGAGCTTCATTTGAGATTGTCACCTTCAACTCATAACATTCTCTTTAGAACATTGATATTAATGAAATAATTATGAGGAATACTAATGCATGGATTATTATTATTAGTATCTTAAATGATTTTTTGCACCCATAAAGTAATATCCCTTAATTTTTTAACGTTGATAAAATAATACAATAATTGAAGCATCCTTATGAATTAATTTAATAATTCACTTTATTATTTTTAGTTGCTAATATTAATTATTAGCATTGATCATAATATTCATAAGTATTAATATTACCAAAAATTAATACTTTAATAGTTCTCATCCATAAATATATGCATACCACACACAAGCATATATGCCATTCATACCAACAATATTACACACTATTTTTAGTAGGTAGTATCTTTTAAGATAGTCTATTGTAATTGTCAATCTATTAAGGAGACTCATTACACAAGCAACTTCTTGACCCAATGGGGTGAACATGAAACAAACACAATGCAATGCATCTATATGGTGGGTATTTTGTTACCCTAATATATCAATGAGCAAGTCATCACCATCATTTTTTTAATTTCTCTTGATTTGGGTGGTTAATATCAATGATCCAGTAGTGAGAGCACCTAATCCTACAACCACAAATGAATCAAAAATACCATATTCCAAGAGTAGAATCAAATTGCAAATTATAACTACCCAATCATATTGACATAATAAAATAAATCTATGCATTAGACATCCACACCAATACAAAATTCATTAATAATGATTTCTTCCAAGGAAGGTTGTTACAATTGCCATTATTGATGCCATGGCTTTCCCAAGGCTCTATGTCTATGATCTACATTTAAAACCCCACCAAGAAATTATATCTCTATATGTGAGTGCACATGTGGTAGAGTGGCTATGATGTATGAAAACTTAGTAGGGACACTCTATTGGCTACCAAGGGCATCATCAAGGCCTACTATGGTGGAATCAACCATGCCTCTAGTGTTGAAAAAGATATTTATAGAGAGGAAAAGGAAGAGAACTAGCAAAAATTTACTGGCCAATCGATCATCGTCAATAGAGGTGATAGACATAAAAATAGTAGATGGCCTCCTAGTGCACAACATTTTTTTTAAAGCCTCAAAAGAACCAGGGTTAGCTAAATTGGCCATCAAGATTTCCAAAAATGTAAGGAATTGTTTTACACTTTTCAATGAGTACAAGAAACTCAAGCCTACATCAGAGTTCTAATGTCAAATTTTTGTTTATGTTGAGGACTTTTTATCAACTTTTTACCCATGCAAATACTATCTTCAAATTTAAAATACCAAATAAAAAGTCTGACAAGGTTGATTTTGTAGTACCTTTATGATATCATGGGATTGAGCTCTAGCATTGGTCTAAAACCTAATACTTTATGGGGGATATTCAATTGATGGAGATAAGTAATCCTATCTAAAGATATCTACAACACCTACAATGGTGCTAAGTGTTTCTTTAAAAAATAGACTACGAGGAGGAGTGAGTCACCAATAATAAGGAACCCCTTTCTGTTAAACCAAATTAGATTTAAGTTGTAATTTTAGAGCATACTTGGAATCTCCATGCTCTGATACCACTGATGGAATAAATAATAGTCTCACATAGTATTGATGCAAAATATTACATGGATATATAGGCATATGTGTCTATAATAAATACAAACAACTATCACCTCTCTTATCCTTATCTTCTTGAAGTGAGTATCATTGGGATGGATACAATAGAAAGGTTAATTATTAAATATAATAAATAATGTAATAAATACATGCCTAACATTATATTCTCCTTTTTTGAATCTTATAACCCCTTGATTATTTATCTATTTACATAATATTGATACTTATGTATTGATGTTTATAGATCCATATATTTAAGAGATACAAGGATGTGGCTTTATTGAAGTCTAAGAGTCAAGTGGATACCTATAATCTAGGAGAGTGAAGGTTAGAGGATGGATTAATATTGATCTAATAAGTCATTGTAAGAAGTCTACATGATCTAGATTAATTTGATAATGAGATGGATGATGAAATGGACTATATAGTGATGTGTGAGGAGTATAATGAAGAGATGGCATACTACTAGATGATGATTATGACAAATTAGGTTAGAATGGGGTTGGTGGATATTAATAGGTTGGTAGTGAAAGATGTAGGGTAGGGTTATATGCTTAGTTATCAAGTTTGAGTTCGTGTTCAAATTCGACATTCTTGAAGTTCGAAAGAAATTCATCATGTTTAAAAATTTGAAATAAAATTTGACATAAAATTTGATATATTATAAATGTGTATATATGAACTTGGATGTATACACATAATATTTTTTATGAATTAAATATAAAATAAAATTAAAATAATTAAAAATAATAATAATAATAATAAATTCTTGGGTTCTTGTCCACTCACTAAATCAATAATAAACTGAATATATTCTCCATTACCCGTAAAATAATTTCAAATAAAAATAATAGTAATAAACTTTGAAAATTGTTTACTCGTCCACTCACTAAATTAAAATAATAAAAGTGGATCTTCTTCATAAAATTTACCGTATAAATGGTCCTAAACTTATAAAATTTATTATTTTTTATATAATTTATATTTCCCATGTACCCCAAACTCCACTGCGTGATTTGTAATACGAAAGCCAAATCAACCCAATTCTAAGCATCTAGACAAGGACAACGAAGTCATAATAATGAAAAAGGAGGGGATTACTTCTTATTGCAGAGAGGTCTACAATGGGACTGCACTAATATCCTATTTCTTCTTCCCTCCCATCCACAAAATTTGCTATTCACTTGCAGACAGAAAATAAGAATATTATAGATCGAAGTTTAAAGACCCACGATAGAACAAAGCATTTACAAAACTTATGATTATTAGCCCAACACTAATGTAAAATTTAGGATTTTTTTTGGAGGGAGGAAATTAAATTTTTGTATTAGGTCTGCATGTAATAAACGGTTTGCAAAAAAACAAAACCACACATTAATATATTAAATTGCACGACTGTATTTTTGAGGATCTAAAAAAATCTTGAGGGAGTTCTTCTCTTCTGCATGCATTTTTACTCTTTTTTAGGGTTTATTCACAGTTTTTCCCTTCTTTTTACATTTCCACTTATTTTTTCCAATTATAAATTTAGAGTTTTTTCTTCGTCATGTATTTTTACTCAATTTTTTCCCACGAATTTAAACTTTGTTCATCGAATTTATTCGTGAAGATTTTAAATTCAACGAATTTCAAATTTCATCGTAAAAATTTGTTGAATTTGATAACTAAGGTTATATGGATGGTTCATATGACAATGAATGAGTAGCAAGTGAGGGTTCACATAAGGAGGTGAAATCCAATGTCATGTTTACTATGTGAGAGGTTACACTTGGTTAAGAAGTGATAGATGTAGTATAAAAAAAATGGAGGTTGAATAAGCAAGTTGAAAATAAGAAGAGGGAAATATATAAGTAGTAAGAGTAGAAGAATAGATGGATGGAATAATAGTTTTAATATCTTGGGGGTGATGATAGAAGTGCATGAGGCCTTTGAAATAACCACTCCTACCTTAGATATTTATTCCTAGGAAATACTATCTAGGACCAAATTTGGGCTCTAACCAATGATATCCATATATAACTAGCTTATATCAATATCAATATTCAAAACCTATTCACTCTTGATTTCAGCATATTGATCTTGAGGATATTCTAGTATCTCACATTTATCTTTGATTTTTTATACAACATGGGTTTCTAATATCCAAACCTTGGTGTGTCATTCCTCTTATTATGGGTTGTGGTATAAGATATCATTCTCTTGTATGTATTAAAGTGCTAATAATATTTATATTAATTCTAAAAAAAGCAATATTAGTGGATGTTATCTCTAATATGGTGCCCTTATTTGCTCCTTGATATTCTAGATGGTATTCATTCCAAATGTTTGAGAATTGCTTATCTTTATTATCCTTGAACAAGGGTGTTCTAACTATGTCTATACTATACCTCATGTGTTGGCATGGTATAATATTTTATAGACTCCACTTATGCTTTTTTCATAAACACATGTTATTTAGGTATTGATGGATATATCTGGATTAAAGTAGCTTTTGAGTGCTATACCTTTTTTTGGTATTGTATTCAAATAGTTTTGGTGCATTCATACTAGGTTTTGTAAGATTTTCATTAACCTCTAAATTGGGTCTCCTTCCATGCATATATTTATTCATCACCCCTAATTGATAAGTACTCTACAAATATAGCCTATGGATCATAAGATGAATACTCAAATAATTTTCTTAGTCCAAGATAATTTATTCTATTTGCAAGCTATGGATTAGATTCCTTATTTACTTAAGTATCTCTCTCTTACTTTGTAAAACTATGTCCCTTTTTGCTAAAAATTTATAAATATATTCAATGTCAATTATATTAAATAATAAATAGATAATTAGACATATATATGGAATTTTAAAAGAGTTTCCTAAGAATCCATACAATCTAAAAAATATTCTATTATTTTATAGGTAGAAATCACCTTTTGGATAACCATTGGTTGGCTTGATCAAGACTTTTCTCCTTTCAAATAGTCTAGACATGTCTCTTTATAGGCTTGTAATAATAGGTTCATACGCATTAAGGAAAAACTCATAAATTATCTTCCCAAATTTGTTTGAAGTATCTCAAATATGGTGATGATATCTTCTAAAAGTTGTAAAATATCCTTCTATTTTACTAACTTAATTGATGTTAATTTGGGCCACCTAGTGAAGTAATAAATAGTAATTAAAAATCACTTGTTGTTGGTATTTGACAAAGGGGTGATATTTCCAATATAACTAAGGCCCCACTATTAGAAGGGTTTTGTGGTGATTACCAGTTTTAAATGAATAATTTTTTTCTTATTTTACCCATAAACATACAATAGGCTTTATAATATTTTATACTCTAAGAGAATTTAGTACATATGGTCATCCAATAGTATCTTTCTTTCAAAATTTTATGAGTTGTGATTTGTGTTAAATAGTGCCCACCTTTGTCAAGATATTATTTTATCACATTCTTTGTCCTTTCTTCTTTCACACATGTCAATATTATCTCATAATAGCCTTTATGAAAAATGTATCATTTACCTAGGTTTAATCAATTTTCTTATGTCCAAATGTGAATATTTTTATTGATGTTAGTCCTCTTAGGACTTCATCTATCATCATATAAATATTGATTCCACCCATCCTTCCTTTCTGATGTTCTAACTCAAGTTCATAAAATAGTTTTCTTTATTTCTTTGGGGTTGGAATGGAGAGGTTTTCACATAGGGCCCATCCTCCAACTAGTTTTGTTGTCTTAATTTCCATCCATCTCTTTCTTCTCCTAATTCAACATGTAATAGTATAGACCTCAAATCTAGATGGACCATGAAGACAATGATATTCCTTTGGGATAGGTTATATCAATTTTTAGTTAATATTCATAATGGAAAATACTTACTTGTATAAAACAGTATACCGCTCATAATTATGAAGTGTTTGAACGTATCATTGTTAAGTGAGATTTGTGGTTGAGCATTGTTGGAAACATTTGAGTTGGTTTATACTTGCTTGGACTAGGGTTTTGTGAGAAAGAGTTGTCCCTTGTGGTTATTGGTTGAGTTGAGTTGATTGATCCTAGTCAAGTTATTGTGTGAGGTGATTGTTCAAGTCCTATGAAACAAATAATTCTATAATTCTGATTTGAGTTGAGATTGAGATTTGATATTAGAACATATTGAGTCTCTAATAATTCTCTTTTTGGTTCTATAATACTTGAGTTGAGTTGATATTGATTTGAGTTGAGATCATTGTGGATCATTGTTGTCATCCATTGTGGAGTGCATTACCTTTCACTATTGAGCTCATCATTGATATTTGCCTTCATAAATTTGTGGATGAGATTGAAGTGCTACTTGAGCATGATTGGTTGAGCCTTGAGAAGGCTTTTGGGACAGATTTCTAGAAATATTTGTGGTAGTTTTTGTGTATGATTGATTGAGCCTTGGAGAAGGCTTTTGGGACAGATTTGTGGATAGATTTGGGATAACATTTGAGCAAGTTCTTGGTGATCTTGTTGAGCATATTTTGAGCAAGTTCTTAGTGAGCTTATTGAGAAGTTTTGAGCAAGTTATTAGTGAGCTTGTTGAGCATATTTTGAGCAAGTTCTTAGTGATCTTGTTGAGAAAATTTTGGGTAAGTTCTTAGTGAGATTTCTAGAGCAATTTTGGGCAAGTTCTTGGTGAGCTTGTTGAAGCAGTTTTGGGCAAGTTCTTAGTGAGCTTGCTAGAGAATATTTTGGGCAAGTTCTTGGTGAGTTTGTTGAAGAATTTTTGGGCAAGTTATTAGTGAGCTTGCTAGAGCAGATTTTGGGCAAGTTCTTAGTGAGCTTTCTAGAGCAGTTTTGGGCAAGTTCTTAGTGAGCTTGCTGAAGCATATCAATGGATTGCTTACCTGAGAAGATTAGTATATTGCCTAGATTTGAGTAGATCAAAGTAATCATTTGTATTGGGATAAGGATCCTTAATTCTGTGTGAAATATTATAAGGATATTATCTTGTGGAGTACCCCACATTGGTGGAACTACGTTAAATATTGTGTCTCAATTGTGTGTGGTGATTTGTGCACTTGTTTACTATTTCTATCTATGTCATTAATACACACTAATATATTTGGTTATTGCAATTAAGGACACTAATTGATATTGGTTTGGAAAGAAAGTAAAAAGAGGGCACTATATTGTTCACCCCCCCTCATTATAAGCTTTTGTTCTTCAATTGGTATCAGAGTGGGTTCCTTTGGAAAGGCTAACATCTTGAGGGTAGATTATACAAGAACATAGATGGTTTCATAGAATGGATTATCTACAAATAAGGCTCCACTGTTTGACGATAAAAATTATGCTTTCTAGAGCATGAGAATGAAGAACTACTTGATATCACAAGGATTAGAGGTATGGAAAATGGTTGAAAAAGAGTATAAGGTTGAAGGTGATCCTGAGGCAGATAAGACTATCAAGAAATTGGTTGAGATAAATGCAAGGGAAATGAATTGTATTTTGAGTGGGCTATGTGAAACAAATTTTGCAAAGGTCATGGTATGTAATTCAACTAATGAAATGTGGACCAAGTTGCGGAATAATTATGAAGGGGATTCCAAGGTAAATTTGGCAAAACTACAAACTCATAGAAAATTATTTGAGAAATTGAAAATAAAAGATTCTGAAGATATTGCAAAGTTTTTACTTCGAGTTGATGAGATTACTAACACCATGAGAGGCCTAGGATTTGAGATGAAAGAATCAGAATTTACTCAAAAGGTTTTGAGATCACTTCCCATGAAGTATGATGCAAATTTTTTAGCAATAGAAGAAAAAATGGATATCAACATAACAATGGAAGAACTACAAGGAAATCTCACAACTTATGAGATGAGGGTGAGTAAGCATCAGCTTCCAATAAAATATATTACATTCAAGGTTCAAAGAAAAAGAAAGGGAAATTTCTAGAGATAGAGATTCAAATAATTACGAGGAAGCTAACTTCATCAAAAGGAAAAAGGAATTAAGAAATTACAAGGATATGAAGAAAGTCAAATGCTACAAGTGTGGTGATTTTGGTCACTATGTACACAAGTGTCCACGTGAATAAAATAGTGATGATGAAAAGAAGGGTCACAGAAGAAAAGAAGATGGAAAGCATAAACATGATAAAGATAACAAGTACAAGCAAGGCAAGTATGAGAAGAAGAAAATATTTCGTAAGAAAAAGAAAACTTACTACATTGTAGAAGCAAGTGATAGCTCAGATCACAGTAATAGAGATAATTCGGTGATGAAAAGGAAGAACATCTATTTATAGGAATAGAAGGTGAAAGAGAACAATACTTTGTATGTGGTCAAAGAGATCACAAATCAGTATATTTCAATGGTTTTAGTGATAGTGAAGATGATATGACACATCAAGGAAACATGCATGGTCAAAGAAATCATGAAATTTTGTTTTCTATAGAATATTATAATGATCTTAGTGACAATGAAGATGAAGAAGGGTTTTTCTATGGGATAAAATAAGTAGAAGAAGAACATTCACTTCAAATAGAAGAAGTTAAGAAAGAGAAAATTGTAAGAAAGACAGATGTCTCAATTGATCTAAAGGAAGACTTCAATGAAATCCATGAGCAACTACAAGAGGTTAAGGAGAATCTAAAAGAATTGAAATGTTCCATACTTGAGAAGTTTGATCCATCACATGACTCAAAAGGTCAAGATATTTTCACTAAGAAGGAAACATGTATTTCAGAGACAATAAAGATGGATGCCAATGAATAGAAAGAAGAGGAAGGTCCCAAAGCACCAAAGGTCTCATATTTCAAGTTTGGGTAATCACACTCAAAAGTAAAGGAAGTTCTAACAGATGAAATCAAGGAAGCACCTAAGTTTTATGAAGAAATTTCCAAATTTCCTATGGCTCCTAATATTCAATTTGGATCTTGTTTTGAGATAGGTAAATCAAGTTCAAAAAGAAAATAAATTCTTGAAGAGGAAAGCAAGGAAGAAACTAAGGAAAAGGATTTAGATACTACAAATAAGGTTCAAGGATGCAATGCACAAGTTTAAAATTATCATAAGGATAATGGTCAAGAAATGTATGAGGAACCAAGGCATGAATAAAGGGCTTTTCAAGGACATTGTTTTTATTGTAATGGATTTGGACACAGGGCTATACACTGCAGGATCCATGGATCAAAGAAGTTTGATTTTTCTAGAAGAAACTTCAAATGAATAAGGTATGGTTTTTAGGGACATTGCTTCTTATGCAACAAGATTGGTCATAGAGATTCTCAGTGCAAAGAAAATGAGCAACATGGTATTGGTTTTAGAGCTACATAAATCAGAAGTCATGGTCATAATGGTCATGAAAACAAAACTTCACAATCCAGGGTTCAAGAAAGGAATAGATATAGAAATTATTTCAAGAAAGAATTCAGTATATGGGCACCATCCAAAGGCTAAAATATCAAGTGTTTTAATTGCAATAACTTTGGACATATTACAAAATGGTGTAGGACTCAATTCCAAATAGGTTCAAGACAAGAAGATCAAGTAATTCATCAAGATAAGGATATTAAAAAAATATGGAAGAAAGTTGATAGAGGAAAGAAACAATGTAATATGGGAGTAAAAGTACTCCCACCCCAAAATTAATCACCTCAAGAGAGAAGGTGGTGAGGGGGCTAAGCTAAAGAGTCATATCTTTTAGCCCCATAGGTGTCCCTTTTGCCATTGATGTCAAAGGGGGAGAGATTTGAGTAATGGGGAGAGCATTTATTTAGAGGGAGTAGCCTCCAAAGAGAGCATTGAGTTAGAAGGAGCAGCCTCCATAGAGAGTATTGAGTCAGGGGGAGCAACTTTGATTCTCACAGATGTTTTTTTGTAGTGATTGTGATTTTTGCATTAGAGGTGTTGCCATCAATGACAAAGGGGGATATTGTTGGAAATTTGAGTTATTTTATGTTTTCATTGATGTCACATGGATCACATTGAGTTTTGGTGGCCAAAGCATTTCATAAATAAGCATTTATGATATTTTGGAGAGCATGGATATATAGAGGGTTTTTGTGAAAACCAAGGCAGGCAAAATAAAAGGTTTTATTTAAAACCATGAATGTCAGATTTGAAATGGGTTTTTCTTAAAACCCAGATTGGATTTTTGTTTCATTGAAAAATGTGCCCCGATGATGGAGATATTTAATTTTAAATATTTAGTTTAAATTTTAAATTATTTAAAATTAAAATTTTAATTTTAAAATTAAATATATTAATTATAGCGCCGACTAAAGAAAGGAGGAAAGGCTATATTAATTTATAGCACTAACGTCTAAAGAAAGAGGAAAGGCATATATATATTCCAACAAAAGGTTAGACTTTATGACCCCTAGCACTTATTTTTTTGAATGCCTTTGATTGGGGAACGAATTGCGAAAAGAGAGAGAAGTGTGACCTTGGTCTATTGAAAAATTGTTTGCAAATTTTAATAAGACTCATAGGCGCCTTTTGCCTAGAGTTTCATGCACTATGTGTTACATAGGAGGTCCTATGATTAAGTCCCACCATGGTTAGTTGCTTTATTGAAGTGCTCGAAGCGTTGTTAAGTTTTTCGAAGGGTGTAGAATTTTATGATATAAGTTTTTGTTCATGTCCCTTTGGACACGTGAGGGAGTGTAGCCCAATGATAGGATGGTTGTGGTTAAGACACTAAGAAAGGAGACATCATGAGATCGAATCCCTTCAGGGACAGAGGCAAGTTAATAATTTTTAATAAATTTTATTTTTTCTAAAGTTGCCCTAGGAGGAATAAGGGTTGTGATGCATGTTTAGAAAAAGAGAGATTTCTAGTGTTTCTCCTTTTGAAAGTATATCATATTATATATTGTTGGAAAGCTTATTTCGAGGGATATTTTATTAACTTGATTAGAGGGAGAAATAAGGTGTATGTAAAGAGATATTTATATTTTTGTAAATGGTTTCAAAAGTTAAGGTTGTTTTGTTCTTTTTCAAAGGTGATTAATTCTTTCATGAGGGGACATGTTGTATTTATTGAGTAGGAGTGATAAGGTGTTATTTAGATATTATGGTTGTGATATTAATCATGATATATAACCCTTGTTTAAAGTTGAAAAAGAAGTTTGTTGAGTGTGGCAGATTTAGTGGACAACCAATAATGCATCAAAAAGTATGAGCAATACTCTCCATTGACTTTATTTATGGTGGTTAATTTCTAAAATATCATTGGAGAGAAAAGGATTGATTGTGGTTTCTTTTTCAAAAGTGGTTGGTTGAATGCTTTAAGGTTTTTTGGTTTGATATTTGTTTTTAAACCATGTTTTATAAGCATAGTTTTTGAAGTCGATTGGTTATGCAAAGAACTTGAGTTAGAAAATAACATGAGTATCATTGTTATGTGAGATTTGTGGTTGAGCATTGTTGGAAACATTTGAGTTGTTTGATACTTGATTGGACTAGGGTTTTGTGAGAAATATTTTTCCCTTATGGTGATTGGTTGAGTTTATTTGATGGAGCCTAGTCAATTGATTGTGTGAGGTGATTGTTCAAGTACCATAAAATAAACAATTCTATAATTTTGATTTGAGTTGAGATTGAGCTTTGATATTAGAACATATTGAGTCTCTAACAATTCTATTTATGATTCTATAAGACTTGAGTTTAGTTGATATTGATTTGAGTTGAGATCATTGTGGATCATTGTTGTCATCCATTGTGGAGTGCATTGCCTTTCATTATTGAGTTCATCATTGAGCCTTACCTTCATAAATTTATGGATGAGATTGACCTGCTACTTGATAATGATTGGTTGAGCCTTGAGAAGACTTTTGGGATAGATTTTTGGACATATTTATGGTAGTTTTTGTGTATGATTGATTGAGCCTTGGAGAAGGCTTTTGGGATAGATTTATGGACAGATTTGGGACAACATTTGATCAAGTTCTTGGTGATCTTGTTGAGAATATTTTGAGCAAGTTCTTAGTGAGCTTGTTGAGCTATTTTGAGCAAGTTCTTGGTGAGCTTGTTGAGCATATTTTGAGCAAGTTCTTAGTGAGCTTGTTGAGCAGATTTTGGGCAAGTTCTTAGTGAGCTTGCTAGAGCAATTTTGGGCAAGTTCTTGGTGAGCTTTCTGAAGCATTTTTGGAAAAGTTCTTAGTGAGATTTCTAGAGCATATTTTGGGCAAGTTCTTGGTGATTTTGCTGAAGAAATTTTAGGCAAGTTCTTAATGAGCTTGTTAGAGCATATTTTTGGCAAGTTCTTAGTGAGCTTGCGAGAGTAGTTTTGGGCAAGTTATTAGTGAGCTTGTTGAAGCATATCAATGAATTGCTTACCTAAGAAGATCAGTGTATTGCCTAGATTTGATAATATCAAAGTAATCATTTTTATTGGGATAAGGATCCTTATTTTTGTGTGAAATATTACAAGGATATTATCTTGTGGAGTACCCCAAATTGGGGGAACCATGTTAAATCTTGTGTCTCAATTGTGTGTGGTGATTTGTACACTTGTTTACTATTACTATCTATGTCATTAATGCACACTGATATATTTTGTTATTGTAATTAAGGACACTAATTGATATTGGTTTGGAAAGAAAGTAAAAATAGGGCACTATATTGTTCACCCCCCTCTTAGTATAAGCTTGTGTTCTTCAAATAGCACCATTTATTCTCTAGAAAGCTTATTTTTCTTCTTCGGTCTAAGCAAAGGTGGTGTCCTTTTTTAGAATCTTGCTAATAGGTTGAACCAGTTGTGTATTGTTAGTTATGAATTTGACCATAAACTAAATCCTCCCAAGGAATGGTCTCATAGATTTTATTAATTAAGGTAAAGGTAGTTCATATATTATCTTATTCTAATATTGGATTGATCATAATGCCCTCTTTTGACACCCTATGAAGTATAAGTTATATTGAAACCATATTATCTAGAATCTCTTCTTTCTAAAATAGGTAGTTCTTACATTTTAGTAAAGGTAGTTCTTATATTCCCTTAATATAGTATTGGATCAATCGCAAGGAAAAATATAAGTTTTTTCATCCCTTTGAGGGGCTAAAAGTGAAGGGATACCTAAGGGTGGATGGAATGGGGTATGGTTAAGGGAAATATCAACTATTTTTTTTTGTAGGTTAAATTAAAGTGGGTTTTTATCAAGGGACCCAAAACCTGATTACAAAAAGTCAAAATACTTCAAGCAAGGCCAAAGGATGACCAATAGGAAAGGCCCAAGGATGGACCTAAGGATAGGATCCAGGAAAAGAAACAAAAATTAGGAATTAGGACAAGATGCCTGAAGCGAGAAAGCTAAAAAGCCATACCCAACTACAAATTTAAAAACCTGTCCAGCAGGAAAAGGAGAAGGTGGTAAAATTGAGTTTTAAAACTCCTACCCAAACAAACCATTTGAAATAACACTCTTGTCTAGCTATAGAACTAATATGCAAGAAATATCAAAGACAAGACACTCCTTCCAATACATAGAAATTTAAAAAACCCCAAAAGTGGGAAAAAAAAGTACTGGAGTGCACAATCCCACGTAGGGGAGAAACCAAAAATTGGTAAGGAAACTTTGAAAAACTTTACAAAAAAGCACCCTTCACCATAGGGTGGAGCAGAGAAACTATAAACAAAGAAAATCCCACCCAAGAAAGGATGGGAAACAAGCAAAGATGCTAGAAAATCAATCAAATAGTGATGAAACCACATCCCTCATAGGCTTGGAAAATGGAATAGCAAACTGAGGATCTCCACAGGCCATGAAATCCTCTTGTAATGACGAGAGGAAACTATGAAGATGCCAGTCAAAGCAGAGAAAGTAGTAGATGCAAAAAAATGAGCCATAGGAAAGAGATGAGAAAGTTCTTAAGGAACCTAAAAGGAAGGAGCCACAGGGAAAAAAATTGTAGGCATTAAACACAGGTTATCCTAGATCAAGAGGATGTAACTAGAAACTCTAAACTACCTTCAATACAACCAATAAACAACTTTAGGAAAATAGATGAGGAAGTCTTGCAGGAACACAACAACAGGTAAAATAGAGGTCCTAAGGCAAGACCACAAAAAATACTGAGAGCCCACCGAGCCCACATCAACGATCCCAAAGAGCAAATTCATAGTAGAAAGCACATGGTCCATCAAACCAAAAATATGTTGTGCAAAACTACTCATGAAGCCACTCTCCCACAACTAATGAGCATCAAAATGCTCATATTTTGTATACATTTTCTTGATTATTATGCGGTTGTATAATAAGGATTGCATATGTTTATGAATGATTATATAATTATTTGATGAAATTATGCGTGTTATCTAATTCATGTTTTTTCAGTGTGTTTTTGTGGAATTGTAGTTGATTTAGTCATATTTGGATCAGTCGAGGTCTTTTCATGGACCTGGCACTTTGTTTCTTTCAGAATAAATGTAGAGAAGGTAGGCACCTTCCTCTTCCAGGAAGGCACCAAGTGTAAGTAGGCACCTTCCTCTTCCAGGAAGGCACCAAGGAAAGACAAGCACCTTCCTCTCCCAGGAAGGCGCCAATAGAAGGCCAGCACCTTCCTCTTCCAGGAAGGCACCAAAGGAAAAGAATTGCATTCCTCTCATAGGAAGGCATCTATGGGAAGGTGCTACTAGAAGGTAAGCGCATTCCTCTCATAAGGAAGGCACCGACAAGAAGGCACCACTAGAAGGCAAGCACATTCCTCTCATAGGAGGGTTCCAATAGAAGATAAAACACCTTCCTCTTCCAAGAAGGTGCCAACAGTAGTAAGGCACATTTTGCATAGATAAGGTGCCCGACATACTTAGGCACCTTCCTCATAGGGAAGGTGCCCCTATTCTTTGCCCGTTGACTAGACAAGCATGATGTGGACAACAGTGACTAGTGCAGTTCCAACTCTACGTCATGTAGAGTTAAATTAGGGATCACACCTATGTATGAGAACATCCTACCAATGCCAGGAAAATCACAAACCAATCAATGAACATGCCACCATTAGAAATGAATGCCAATTTTAGCAGATTTTGATCACATTTACCAGACTATCTTAGTTTAGTCTGGAATGAATCGACTATTATAACTTTTTTGTCACAAAAAATCTATGGGTGTGCTATATAAACACATGTAGACCTCTCTGAGGAGATATAGAATATTTTAGTAATTATAGAGAGATATACAGAAGAAGCATTGTAATAATTTGATAATTATAATATAGTTCTAAGAGTTTCTAAGTGCGTGTTCAGCTGGGAGGAAGCTGCTGGAGCCTGGGCCCACTCCAAGCCAGTATTTCTTCCCCTATTTTTTTATGTTTTTCTATATTAATTTACCGCTTCTATAACATTGTTTATCGCATTGTTATTTCTAGTATTGTAGTAGGTTTATTTCTAGGAATGCATGAATATTTCCTTTTTGTAGACTTAATTGTTTTTATGTAAATTATTGAGAAGTGTATGAATTATTGACGACCTTTTGAAACACCCCCCAATAGTAGAACTAGTTGACTCATCTCAAGTAGTATTGTAAGCAATCTTGTTAAAGACCCTTCGCAAGTTTATGAAGCTCCTTGGGTTGATAAATTAAATGCACGGGCATGTGACAAAAGTAGGAAAGAAGTTAACCTTGTTTGGCCCGTAATATTTTGGCACCGTTGCCGAGGAAGCATCTCAACTAGATTATTTACAATACCTGGAAACCTTCCATCTGACCTTGTATGAGTTCTTCTAGAATAAGAGGACCTGACGGTCAATTTATAAAAACCAATCCACCAGAACCTAAGTCAACTAAAAATTCTAAATTTGAATTAGACTCACCCGACCCACCACCAGTAATCCATTGGAGTGAGGAGCCGCACTTTGTGCAAAGTGCCTCCTCATCCCATCAACGTGGGGAAGAACGAATCATCATAAATCCCTTGTTTAATAGGACACCCTTAGAGGAAGCCCTATTATGGAAAGTTGTAGAATATTGGATGATAACACCAGAAAACCTTATATCCTTGAATCAAAAAGTCTTAAACGATCATAAGACCATAAATACTGCATTAGAGATCGCATTTCTTCAAAAAATGGCTGACAATGAAGAAGTCTCATTTGGATTTAGTTTCCTTATTGATGAAGAAGTAGGAGATACCAAAATTAAAAACATATCCCCTACTCACCTTCTGACCTTCAGAGGATACCCAACTGAGGACCCTGACCTATTTTTATTTAAGTTTTATGTCTTATGCAGGTCTGTGGACTACAAATATGATACGTAGAAGCTGAAACTCTTTCCTTCCATTTTAGACAATGTAGCTCTACGGTGGTTCATAGGTATGGGATACAAACACATTGCCACTTGGTATCAAATGAAAAAGATCTTTTTAGAGCAATACCAAGATTTCATGAGAGCAAGAGACTCCATAGAAGAGGTCCTGAGCATGACGCAGAAAGAAGATGAGTCTCTCGAGGAATACTGGGAGAGATTCAACTTCAATCTTCAATGCTTTCCTCACATGAAACTATTTTATAAGTCCCTCAAAAGAATATTTTTGAGAGGACTTACCAATGAATCACTTGAGGCTCTTAACATGATTTATAGAGGTGATGTCTATCAGAACGCTATGGAAGACATCCAAAAACTATGCCATAACTACTCAATAATGAGAGGCAATACCACTTATAGAACCATGAAAGTGACTACTTCAGTCACGAAGATAGAAATAGGTAACATGCTAGAAGATTTAAAGAGCAAAATGCTCTCATCTCTAGCATTGCAGATGGATACGCTACTGTTAGAGAAAAAGAAGCAAGAAAATGAAGTAGCATTGGCTTATTTCTATCCAAAATTTAGAGGGAAGCATGCAAATAATGCATTCCCAAAGAACAAAGTTAGAGTATGCACAGTTTTTAGGCTGAACCATAAAACTCGATTGTTCCTACAATTGCACAGTAATAAGGAGGATGTTGAAAGCACGGATGCCTATTTCATAGGCAATCAAAAGAGTTGGCCATAACCCCTTATGGGGAATATGCCAACCGATATGTCGTCATATGGGGGAGGACCATACATGCCCCAAGGCCTGCCTCAACCACCTAACATGGGGTGGTGGGGGCCATCACCCTGGTCCAACACACCCCCAGCAGCATTCCCAAACCAGTAGCCATGGATGCCATATCCATATCCTAGGTAGCAATGGAGAGGCCACACTATGTGGAATCAGGCTCCATAGAATGTAGCACCAGCTCACCCCCAACAGAATTTATCGATGTTGCCAATAGTGAGACCTGCATAGCTACTCGCACAACTGATGAAAAATCTAAATAATAGGGTGAACCAACCAACATACAACGTGGAGGGTGAGATGTATCTTATGTACCATATTTAGGTTAGGTCTAGTAGACAGCTAGAAGTAGGAATGCCTCCATTGGTATAAGAGGAGGAAGAGGTAAGAGAAACACCTCTTGTAGAAGAGGTGATAAAAGAAACACCTGAGAGAGCAAAGGCTCCATTTCCCAATCAACTGTAAGAACAGAGGAAAGTAATGCAACCAGAGTTTGATATCTTGTCTAGCTTGAAGAACCTCACCGTGACAATTCCATTATTTCAAGCCATTCGAGATGTTTCGATATATACCAAGGTGATAAGAGATATGTGTAGAAGAAATCCAGGACAAAGAGTAACCCAGAATATCAATGTCATGGGAAAACTAGAAGATTTGATAATGGGAAAAACATGCCATTCAAAGTATGCAGATCCGAGCAGCCTAATGTTGACTATAAAAATTGAGGGACATTCCTTGTCTAATACATTGGTCTATCTCGAAGCAGCCATCAACGTAATGCCTCAAGAGACCATGCAGAGGCTACAACTCATGAACCTAAAACCCACTATGACAGTGCTGTAGTTGGTCGATCGATCGACCATGGCACCAAAAGGAATGTTGGAAGACATAATAGTGACAATCAGTGCATGGGAATACCCAGCCAACTTTTTAGTCTTGCAATCTAAAACTAGGCTAGGCGATTACCCACTCATCTTGGGAAGGCCATGGCTGGAAACAATCGACACTTACATTAGTTTCCAGGATGGGCTGATGACCATCTTCGATGGATGAAATTTTAAAAGGTTGACTATTTCACCCCCAGTGCAGTCCATTGACTCAATAGGAGAACCCATGTTGATTGAGCATGAAAATCCTAAGCTATCCATGATCTAGTCGATGATGACGTTGGATGAGTTGGAAGAAGAATATGAATATGGTGCTATTATGGAGTTCCTCCATAGGGAGTCCTCCATATCCACACCTGGATCACCATTGGTTGGTGCCCAAGATCACCATGTTCAATAGATGCACGTCGGGCCAAGAAGAACGTTGAATGTCAGTAGTGGGGACTCCCACACAATTGACAAAATTAGAAGATCTCCTGGTTAGACACCAACAAGCATTTACATGGGATTACTTAGATATGAAGGATATAAGACTAGAAATTTGTACTCATCGTATATACCTCTATGATCAAGCAACTCCAAGTAGGCAACCACAGAGAAGAATGAATCTAGAAATGAAAGACATTGTCAGGGAAGAACTGCAAAAACTCTTGAATGTCAGATTCATCTATCCAATTTCTGATAGCAAGTGGGTATCACCATTAGTGGTAGTCCATAGAAAGAATGAGAAATGATGAATCTGTGTGGACTACAGAGTGTTAAACAAAGTGACCAAGAAGGACCGCTTCTGGCTCCCATTAATTGATCAAGTCTTGGATACACTCTTAGGGAGAAAGTATTTCTCCTTCCTAGATGGATTTAGTGGATACAACTAGATCCAGATAGGAGAAGAGGATCAAGATAAGACAACGTTCACCTACCCATGGGGAATGTTTACCTATCGGGTATTACCTTTCTAATTGTGCAACGCACCTGCCACCTTTCAAATGGTGGTGCTTAGCATATTTTTAGACATGATGGGAGATGCGGTCAAAGTATACATGGATGACTTCACCGTCTATGGATAAACCTTTGAAAAAGCAATGACGAACTTGGAAAGAGTGCTCAAAAGAAGTAAGGAAAAAAAAAATTCCCTGAGCAATGAGAAATGCTTTATGATGATGCAAGAAGGCATCATACTGGGACACCACCTCTCCACAGAAGGAATAAATGTTGATAAAAGAAAAATTGAGGTCATCAGAGACCTACCCAACTCCAGAATATAGAGAGAGATGAGGATTTTTCTTGGATCAGTCGGGTACTACCAATGATTTATCACCAAATTTAGCAAAATTGCAAAACCACTGCACACTCTATTATCTAAATATGTGGAGTTCAATTGGACAAAATACTGCAAAGAAGCATTTCAGTTGCTTAAAGAGAAACTGATATCTACACTAGTTTTAAGAGGACCAAATTGGGCCATACCATTCCATATCTACTGTGATGCATCCAAAAATGCGATTGGAGCAGTCCTTAGACAAAAATATGATGAATAATTTTATGCTATCTACTATGTCAGCAAAAAATTGGCAAGAGCTGAGCTCAACTACATGATGATGAAGGATTTCCTTGCAGTTGTGCATGCCATAAACAAATTCTACCATTATATCATTGGGTATAAGGTATTTGTCCACACGGACCATGCGGCTATCAGATACTTGATGAGCAAGCTGACCATTGGTGAAAGAATTATCAGGTGGCTCTTGTTACTATAGGAATTTGACATCACAATAGTCAACAAACCAGGAAGGGACAATATCATAGCAGATTTTTTATCCAAATTGATACCGACAAACCATACAATAGTGGAAGACCAGTTTCCAGATGAACATTTGTTCACCATTAGTGAGCAAATCCTATGGTACATAGATAGAGCCAATTACTTGGCCACTGAAAGAACCTCACATGCTCTCTCTTTTTGAGAAAAGCAAGCGATCATAGATAAAAGTGCATTGTTCCTATAGATTGATGGCCTCCTGTTCACAATAGGATGTGACTAGATTATAAGGAGATGCATAGCAGAGCAAGAGTTCTCAGAAGTACTCAAAGTGTGTCACAATGAACAATGTAGAGGATACTTTGCAGAGAAATGAACTACCTACAAAATCCTACTGGCTGGGTACTTTTGACCCACTCTGTTCAAGGATGAGAATGTATACGCCAGTAAGTGCGATGAATTCCAAAGAATAGGTAGGCCAACCCATCAAGACGAAATGCCCCTCCAAAATTAGGTACACTTGTAACCCTTCGATAAGTGGGGCATGGACTTTGTGGGACCGATTAATCCACCTTCAATAGGTAGGAGGTTTATTTTGGTTTGTATAGATTACGTCACCAAATGGGTTGAAGTTCAAGCGTTGAGAGATTCAAAAGGAAGAACAGTCATCAATTTCTTATTTTCCCATATTTTTACATGATTTGGGGTCCCTAGAGAGATAACAACGGACCAAGGACCTCAATTTACCTCCAAGTTGATCAAGAAGCTGATAGAGCAATACAAAGTTTAGCATAATAAAACTACACCCTACCATCCATAGAAAATGGGCAAGTGGAAGTGACGAACAGAGAAATAGAGAACATCCTGATGAAGACTATATAGCAACACAAAAAATATTGGGCTACACAATTTTCGAAGGTAGTCTGGGTGTATAATACCATGTGGAAATCCACCACATGCTTCACACCCTTCCAACTGGTCTATGGGAAGAGTGTGATGATGCCCATTGAATTTGAAATCAAGACATTGAGGACAACTTCAAAATTGAACTTGAGATTGGATGACGCTCAAAAAGAAAGGATTCGACAACTAGATCAGCTGGAAGAAATCCTAATGGACTCTTTATAGAGAACAAAAATCATACAAAAGCAAATAAAGTGGTGGAATGATCGCCACATTAAACTGAAGTAGTTCCAAGAAGGAGAATAGGTGTTGTTGTACAATTCTCAGTTCCAAGAAATAAAAGGTAAATTAATGCAAATATGAATGGGACTATATGAGGTGGTAGAGCTCATCAAGAATGAGGCAGTACATGTTAGAACAATTGATAACAGCAACACCATGTTAACGATCAATGGCCACCGACTACACCCCTATAACACATCCAAAACCTTACAGGTGGAATCTAGAATAGACGTGGGGGAGACCCCATCTTGTTATATCTAGACCAAAATCTTAACAAGCGAAACGGTGGGCATGGAGGTGCTCACCAAAATTAGTTGATTTAGTTTTTTCTTACGGTGTGTTTTGTAGGGACGACACCCGCATGCAAGCTATAGGCATCCTAATCCAGGGCCTAACAAGCATGGAATGCATCTAACTACCTTTATTTTTTTTTCTTTTCATTTTATTTTTTTAGGTGGAAGACCAGACAGCACGAGGAATAGGTATCAGGGAAATTAGACCTAATTTGGCTCAACATTCTAACACTGGCACTCATAGGTAGAAGTTGAGGCAGCATGAAGCGAGACTGAGAAGGCTTGATCACCCTTTCCTAGTCAATCGCAACATGATTGCCAAGAAGAATGTGCCTTCCTTATAAAGAAGGCACCCAACCAGAATAAGGTGCCTTCATTATAAAGAAGGTTCCCAACCAGAAGAAGGTGCCTTCCGTATGAAGAAGGTGCCCCGCCAGAATAAGGTGCCTTCCTTATAAATAAGGCACCCAACTAGAAGAAGGCATCTTCCTTATAAATAAGGTGCCTAGCTATAAGAAGGCCCTTATTTATAAAGAATGCACCTAGCCATAAGAAGGTGCCTTTCGTATGAAGAAGGCACCTCGCCAGAATAATGCACCTTCCTTATAAAGAAGGTGCCCCACCAGAAGAAGGAGCCTTCCTTATAGAGAAGGCACAAAAAAAAAATAGGCACCTTCCATGGATAGAAGGCACCACAAAAAAAAAAAATATCCCAAGGTGCCTTCCACATTAGGAAGGTGCATCTAGACTGAGGTGCCTTCCACCCTAGGAATGCATAAGTATTCAGTAGTGCCTTCCACATCAGGAAGGCGCACCCATTCAGAAGCACCTTCCGTAGCAGGAAGACACCATCATCAAAAATATACCTTCCACCATCGAAAGGCGCATCCAATCAAAGGTTCCTTCCACCATCAGAAGGTGCATCCAATCAGAGATGCCTTCCACCACCGAAAGGTGCATCCAATCAGAGATGCCTTCCACCACTAGAATGTGCATCTGTTCAAAGAGCACCGACAACATTAGGAAGGCGTCGATGCGCCTTCCACAATCGGAAGGAGCATCTAATCAGAGAACATTTACAACATCAAGAAGGCACCATATAAGAACCTTCCACATTAGGAAGGTGCCACATAAGTGCCTTCCATAGTGGGAAGGTACCAAAGAGTGTCTTTCATGTACAACCAACACTTAAGTCTCTCAGATGCCTTGATCAAAATGAAATCACCACACGAACGATCAGAATCAGATGACCATACCCCTCCTTCATGTCACAAATTAGTGAATCAATGCTCTTCATGATGCATGAAACACCAAATAAGGTAAGTGCATACTAACTCAAATCTTTATATAATTATTCATAAATTATGCAGTATTGAAAAAAATATTATCGTCATAAAAATCATATCCCCCCATGGCTGAAACCACGTGCCAGTGATATGGATCGAAAGGTGTACCCTAGAATTAAATGCTAAGGTTAGGCACATTCCCTATAAGAAGGCTCCTTCCTAAAGAAGTAAGGACAAAAAAAATGTAGTAGTAGGGAAGGCACCATAGGAGGAAAGTCGAAGAATCATGCAGTGAAAAAGAATGAGCCGAGTGATACGGAAGGAATCAGAGGGGTGGTAAAAACATAGTTCAAGGTCAAGGGATGGTTCGAATACTATACCCTAGTAAGTCAATGCTAGGATATGGAGGTAGCCAAGGAATTCATTGCCTCCTTGAGGGGCGACATAGCTTAGGTGTGAGGGGTAGAAATTCTGGTCACCCTCTGAATACATCTCACAGGCGACTGGATTGCCCCTCACAAGGGAATGCATATACAAAGGCAAACTACTGAAGTCGTACGTTGAAGTGCTACTGCAAGGAGAAAATGTGTAGATAGATAAGGAAGGGCTACCTAAAAATTAGCCTTCCCATGAATCTATGAAAGATATTCGAGCAGGTTTCTTGATTATTTACATGCATCGAGAAGTATACCCATTTGCACGCTAACCATGTGTAGTTTCTAAATCACCTAGTGCATGGAAGGAAGTTGAATGTGCCCTTCTACCTAGAAAATTCCCTAAAGGAATAAGTGGCTAGGTACCAGAAGGGAGCACCATCTACATTGGCCCACCATGGTTTGATATCAATACTGGTCTGCCATGCAAAAGTGCAGAGGCAAAAACCTGATGTAGAGGGAGATGGAAGCCAAGAAAGGCAACATGATGCTATTTCCAAAATAGGGCAAGAAGAGGGAAGCCTTATGGATGATATGGCAAGTATAGGGCAGTTGGAATTTCCTGATTTCATGAAAGAAAAAGGGCATTCACTAGTGCTCGAATGCACAGAGGAAAGAGGGCATTCCCTAGTGCCCGAGTATGAAGAGGAAGGAGCACCGCTTATTAGCATTGAGGCCGAGTTTCGGCCACTAAAACCAGTACCTAGGAGGAAACTCCTATGGTGACTCCTCCTCTCAGTAGAAGAAGAACAAAGCGACCCAAAAGTTGATGTTACATCCCAAACCCTTCGAGAATTAACAAACCAAAGCCCACAATATGCAGGGACTTCTGGGAGCAATGATCAGGTCGACACAGCCTTGGAGGAAGCACTGGAGTGGCAAACCAATTGCTGGATGGCCCAAAAAATTTTGGAGGACTTCTAGAACAAGCATAGAGGGGAATTGAAAGAATGAGAAAGATGAATCACCTAGCTTGAGTATCTAGTATAGCAGTTGTGGGAGGAGAACCAACTACTCTAGGATAGGGGAATAGAAATAAGGGATGCATCGACCCAAACTGACTGGGAAAAAGAGGTCCCGATGAATTCTCCCACATCTACAGAATGAGTATTCTCTTTAGGAGAATTTCGATCGGACATTTTATATAGTAGAGCAAAGGCAGGGGAGAATTCCTCTATTTTTTGGAGTAAAAGGGAAAGAATTCCCACAACACCCCCTGTCATCGTCCGGAGTGATACAGAGTAGTACAAGGGCCAACAATAGTAGACAAGATCGAGGGATGAGGAAGAACTCCTTGAACCTGAGGAAGGAAGATAAGAACCTGATGGGATGACATAGGATATATAGGGGGGCAAAGAAGCATCCCTAGGGATGTTAGCATAGGTTCTCCAGAGTGAGGATAACATTCCAAGGACCGCAGAGCAGGTCCCTCAGAGGGAGAAAGGGAAAACCCCTATTCGAGCCACCACATTTTCTATAGAGACAAAATGAAAAGGGCCTAGGACGGCTTTAAAGAAGCTGAAGGTGACCTTCACCAATCCAAAATAAGATGAGTGGGATATGCAGCCATTTGCAAAGAGGTAAAAATAGTTTGAATGGTTGCTCAAAGAGAATAGTAGCTAAGGAGACTAGGAAGGCAACCTCGAGGATGCAGGGGGACTCTGGTATCTACATCAATCCGGTAGAGGACAACCAGTTCTAGGAGATTTACGGGTCATACCAAGGATACCCCTCCATGATAAGAAGGTATTTTGAATGATGGGGGGTATATGGCCCCGAATTAGAGGTCGTTGCCATTACAAAGGAGAATGTAGGGCTTACTCCTGAAGTAGCCTAATTGTACAAAGCCCAAGTAGTTCATCTCAAGAGGGATAATTTAGATATCCCTCTTGTAGTGGTCAGACCTCCAAACGTTGACCTATGGCAAGCTGTAGAAGCTACATTTCAAGCAGTAGATATGATGTTGGTTTGATCACCTTCGATAGAGGCAAGGATGAGGAAGGCACAGCCGATAGTAGCACCCGCAAATTTGCATAGAAAAATATGAGCCACACCTCTAGATGCCCGTGCATAGAAGAGGCAGACATGGGCCGTAGGTACAACCGGATCCACCAAGAAATAGCAATGATGAGGGGTCAACAGGGCTACCTAAAATTTTGATTCCATGAGGGCATGGCATATGTTAGGCATGGGGGGATGATGAGCATAAAAAATGCTCATATTTTGTATACATTTTCTTGATTATTATGTGGCTGTATAATAAGGATTGCATATGTTTATGAATGATTATATAATTATTTTATGAAATTATGCATGTTATCTAATTCATGTGTTTTTAGTGTGTTTTTGTGGAATTGTAGTTGATTTATTTAGATTTGGATCAGTCGAGGTCTTTTCATGGACTTGGAACTTTGTTTCTTTTAGAATCAATGCAGAGAAGGTAGGTGCCTTCCTCTTCCAAGAAGGCACCAAGGAAATACAAGCGCCTTCCTCTCCTAGGAAGGTCCCAATATAAGGACAACATCTTCCTCTTCTAGGGAGGCACCAAAGGAAAAGAAGTGCCTTCCTCTCACAGGAAGGCACCGACGAGAAGGTGCCACTAGAAGGCAAGCGCCTTCCTCTCATAAGGAATGTGTCGATAAGAAGGTGCCACTAGAATGCAAGCACCTTCCCCTCATAGGAATGTGCCAATATAAGATAAAGCACCTTCTTCTTCTAGGAAGGTGCCAATGGTAGTAAGGCACCTTTCACATAGAGAAGGCGTCATACATACTTAGGCACCTTCCTCATAGGGAAGGCACCCCTGTTCTTCACCCGTTGACTAGACAAGCATGACATGGAAAAGAATGACTGGTGTAGTTCCAACTCTATGTCATGTAGAGTTAAATTGGAGATCACACCGACATATGAGAACATCCTACCAATGCTAGGCAAAGCACAAACCAATCAATGAACATGCCACCGTTAGAAATGAATGCTAGTTTTAGCAGACATCGATCACATTTACTAGACTGTCTTAGTTTAGTCTGGAATGAATCGATTGTTATAAATTCTTTGTAATAGAAGATCTTTGGGTGTGCTATATAAACACACGTAGACCTCTTTGAGGAGATATAGAATATTTTAGTAATTATAGAGAGATATACAGAAGAAGCATTGTAATACTTTGATAATTATAATACAGTTCTAAGAGTTTCTAAGTGTGTGTTCAACTGGGAGGAAGCTACTGGAGCCTAGGCCCACTCCAAGCTAGTATTTATTCCCCTATATTTTCTATGTTTTTCTAGATTAGTTTACCACTTTTATAATATTTTTTATTGCATTGTTATTTCTAGTATTGCAATAGGTTTATTTCCAGGAATGCGTGAATATTTCCTTTCTATAGATTTAATTATTTTTACGTAAATTATTGAGGAGTGTATGAATGATTGACGACCATTTGAAACACCCCCCAATAGTAGAACTAGCGAACTCATCTCAAGTGGTATTGTAAGCAATATTTTTCAAGACCCTTCACAAGTTTACAAAGCTCCATGGGTTGATAAATTAAATGCACGATCATGTGACAAAAGTAGGAAAGAAGTTAACCTTGTTTGGCCCGCAACAACAAACACAATAGTCCACACTTGGAGAACCACTAAAATATAGCACCAAGTAGAAACCTACAAAAAACTGGGGAAATATCTAAGAACTCCAAGGAAAATAATCCTTGAAGCAACCCAAAAAACCTAGGGAAGTTCCTAGGGAAAAACCCAAAAACATCCCAAAAAATAAGAACCCAAAAAAAACCCCATCAGAGGGAAATGAAAGGGGCATACAAATGAAGAAGTGACCTCCCAACCTAAGGAGATCATCTACAACACCATCCAGTCAAGGAGGAAGGATTAAGGAAGTGCCAAGGAAACTGGGATAGGATCAGGGACCTAGGACAGGACCAGGGAAGGGCTGCAGGGAAGTGGAGAAGGACTTCCCAAGGAAGTCCTTTGCAAAGCCCCCAAATCTCAACTATTATGAGATTCATAGGGGCTCACAATATTGCCACTATCAAAGATGTTGACATATATGACACTAAGGTAATTATAACTTAGGGAAAACTAGGATTGCTGTGAAAGATAGTGTATGATCAATATACTATCTTACAAATGTTTAACCTCTACTTTGATGAGCCTTTTATAAGGTTGTATAATAGTAATTGGTGAGTAGTTATAAAAAAATGAGAAGGAAGGGATTTTAAAACCCTCCCCTACATAGCCAACCACCTCTACCTATACATTTATGATGCATGGGGAATGACTTGCTTATTAAAGCAAAGTGATTCAATACTCTCAAGCAAATCACTTATTTTCCTTTACTTAGCCAAAATTTACACTTTTCTATTTAAAAACAAAAAAGATGATAAAAGAAAAAGAAGAGGTAGGACGTCACAATGTCTTTCTCAAGGTTTTTACCCAAACCCAAAATTTTCTCTCTTTATTTTTTTCTTTTCTCTGTTATCTATGTTTTTCTCATTTTTTTTTTTGCTTTTTTCTAACTTTTGTTTTTTTAATTTTTATTTAAGAAAAGGAAATACAAAAGCAAGAATAAAATGTAAGGAGGAAAAGAATAAAAAGTAATATGTACATATATATATTTATCCCTTTATTTATAGGCTTTCAAATGGATCTTAAATATTATCCATTGACTAAGATAGGTAATAGCATTCCATAAAATATCATTAGCCCATAAGCATTAACTCCAATGGATTCTATTATTTTATGTGGTCTTCTCTAGAGGGAATCAATATTTTATATTTCCCAAGCTTTGTTCTCTTTTTATCCCATCTAAAACCTTTGTTCCCTTCCTTGAATTCTATTTTTGTTGTCTTATTGAACCATATTTTGAATGTCAATGATGTTAGACTAAATTTTGGAGGTCTTTTTCTCTTTCTTCTTCTAACACTAGTAGAATATTTTGGTGAGCCTACATGGGGAGCATCAATGTATTTGAGTTCTATTTTTTGGGAAATTTGGAGGGAAGGGATCTTAACAACACAGTATCTTTATTTTAAAATGATATTGTAGGGAGATGATCTAGTAGAAGCTTTATGTGTTACCCTTACTACCTGTAATGATATTTTTAAATTGTGTGGCAGTACCTTTATGATTTATCAATTGTTCTTCTTAGGATCCTGATAATTTTCTCTCTAGTTAATTCTACTATACCATTGGTTTGGGGTAGTAATTAGAAGAGGCTTTCACTATAAATATATATTAGAGTGTGAAGCACATCAATTTGATCCCTGTTAAGGTTGTGGTATTGTCAATAATTATGGTTAAAGGTGTCCCAAATCTAGTGATGATTGTAGACACCTAAAATGCATAATTATAAGGAGACTCTCCAAAATACCTCTTTCTAACCTATTTAACTCACCTAGGGTAGCTCCAAGGCTAATTTGGTGCCTTTATTTAGCCAAAGAAACTTTCCCCCATGGAAGATATGACCATATTTATCCAAGATTATCTCCAAGTCAGGATCATGTCGACCTGATATGATCACGTGTGTGCAAAAACAAAAAGAATAATCATACAACAATACTACCTATCAATGTGGCAACTAATTTCCCATCGTACCAGATGACCTGCAGTCACCCCTATCTCCTGCTAATTGGCAATCAAGATGCCCCTGATTGCAACTTGCCTCTTTGGTTTTGTGCCAAGGAGGTTATAAAATGGAGGCCTCCCCCCTCTATTTGCTAACTCTAAAATTTGAATGCTCTCACAATGAAGTGCTACCCCGATATTTTTTCAAGCATTTTAATTTTTGCCATGTTGTCAAACTACCACACAAACTTCAAATTCACCTTCCATATCATCATTTGATCAACATCACCACTCCAAATATTTCAAACCAGCCAACTCACATCCATGCTCATGAGTTAATCCATCAAAAAAACCTCTTGGATCACTCGAACACCATTCTAACTGGTTTTACAAAAGTTGTAGGTCTACGACAATGACCATATCACCCCGATATGGTCCACAAATAGAGATAATATTGACCTGAGATGGTCCGGTTCAAGTGACCAATGTTTACAACTTTTTGCATGGTAGTTCAAATTTGCATTTTTCATGGTAGGGTTATGCATAGTGGTGAATATTCACAAATTGGGTGAATATTAGGATTTCCAAAATTGGAAATTGGTGAATATGAGTACCCTCGATGTCGGCCCATTAACCTAAAATTTTTAGGACCAAATTTTTCTTAGGATCAATTTGCCACAATATATATCCAAACATAGGTATATTTTTACTCATTGGAAAGCTATTTTTAAGCCTGATCTAATGGTGGTTCTTTTATGAATTTATAATGTGATTTAATAGGTTAAAATTTACCCCAAATATGACCTTACTTTTTAGGGCTTCAAATACCCTAAAATCTAGTGTGAATATGATTTATTTGATTTGCTTAGGATTCACCTTGATTTTGATTAGGATTCGTTATTTTTTTACAAGCACATTTTAAGTCCAACCCCTTATGCATAACCCTATTGCATGGTCATTTTAGCATTAGATATTTCCATTTATGCATGTTATATTGTTGCATTAGGATAGATATCCATTTTCATCACATGCATGCATCCACTTTTCAATTCGCTTTATTTTGCTTTATTTTTTGATCAATATGGGTCCAACCTTGGTAGGCCTTACAAATGCTACTGATTTCTCTTTTGCTTCATTGTGTGTAGGTTAGAGGATCAGGTATTGCAAAATATCTAGGATTCCACTCTCAGGCAGTGATCATTGGAAAGACCACTCTCCAAAACATTGTTGTCGAGACAAAAATCTTCTAGATTGCACCTAGAAAATCTTCTTTCGATGAAAAGGGGAACCATGCCTCTCATTTAATACTGTATAATCATTGAAATCCTAAGGAGGATTTTGTGTAACACTTTTAAAGGAATCAATACAATTTAATATAGCTAGATTCATTATCATTTGGTTTCTTTTCATCGTGTTATCTATTTAATTTCATTTTTATCTATTTATGGTGCAATTTTTTCATGCTTTCAAATGGCAATCATAGTGGGACCTATTATGGGTCTCCCTTTTTTATCATTGGTTGTTTTTTTGCATCAATAAATTGGCTAATTTTTGTTTATTTCTAATTTTTACAGGTACATATTCTTAACCATATTATACAGAGATGACCCCTTTGTTGCAACCATATCAAATCAAGATGATCCCTATTATGCAATTATATTAGGGTGAGATGGTCTCCAACCAGGGACAAAACAACACTGATATGCAAAATATACATCAAACAAAAGAATTCTAGGTTACATTTTCATGCCCTAAGATAATTTATTTCATGTTTTGATAGAAAAACTAAGAAAATAAGAAAAATACAGTCTAGTTGCATGCATGTTCCTTTGCGATTAGTTTTAGAACTATCAAATTGTGACCATCTCAGGTCGATATGGTCCCTATTTTACAATCATCTTAGGTTGAGACAGTCTCTATATCCTCACTATTTTCCTACATCACTGTCTAGTAAAAATATGGATCATCATATAATGAAAATAGATGCATTTTAATTCATAATATGCATTAGTTAGAATCATTTGTGTGCTATTTATTTCCATTTTTAGTAATAAAAGGAGCATCACACACTCACGTATCAGTTAAACATTGGTAAGTTTGGCCTTCATCACCAACCTCCAATTGAGACTAGTGATATTGGATTTCACCTCATTCCTCTAACTCACCCCTCTAAACACCATAGTAGCCCCCATGAGTGGCTTCTTGAACTTCATCATTGAGAGGCCCCTAATTTTGGGTGCATCTTGAGGTAGATTAGAATTAGATATCCCTTAAACACATGGCTTAACAATATATGGAACACAACTATCATTTTTACCTGAGCACGTCCAAGTGTGAAGCAAAATATTGATTGGGTAAGTAGCAGGATTTAGATAGTGTGATCCCTCCTTAGGGGGGTATTATTCTTATAGAATCACCTATCACCCATATATTACCTATAGGAATCCATTTTTGTTGTTTGTATTGCATTCCTTGATAGAGGTTACACAAAAACTACCTTTCTATAGCAATCATTTCATCTTTCTTAGTTTCTTAGGAGTAGATTTACAAAACATAAGCACATAAAAATATAAATATATAAAAAAATGAGTGTTTTATTTTTTGTTTGTTTTCTTTGTTTTGCATAGTTTAGAAAGTGCTTGAAAGTATTATCATGGTTCTTTACACATAATTTGCCTAGCAGATGGTCATAACATATATCCAGACTTATTTACGAGCTTACACTACTAATCCATCACCTAGAGCCATGGATCATTTTCAAATTGATACATAGGACCTCATCATCCTTTATAGGTGATGTGACAATCCTAGCTAAAATATCATCTATCACTCCATTAACCCTAACACACTAGGCATCCACACTCACAATTCACCCACAAATACTAACTATAATCAAGATATGGATTATATAGATTAGGATACCTTGTGCACTTTTTATAGGAACAACTATAACCAAGCTAAAATATCTATGAGACCCCTACCATGTATTTGTATACCCAATCAACCAATGAATCCCCTAGATCATGATCAGGAGTGCACCTCGTAACAAGACAGGGACGTTCAAGCTACTCTAGCTGATCATCCTTGGATGAGCTATAAGGACTAGCACTTGAACAAGTACAATATTTAGGGTAATAAAAATGGTACTATGTCAAATCATGTGTTTATCATGTCAACTTGTGGGTCTAGATATGGTGATATTAATCCTCTTGCTACACCTTATGATATATAGTATGATCAAGGACGATGTGCTTTGGCACCTCTTGATTACACGTAACCTATCTTCTGATAGTAGTATCAAGTCAATGCGACCTCTCATGATCCTATAAAATAATTTCTCGACTTCTATAGGGTTGAAGTGTAAAACATGCCTATTCATGCCACTCACATATGTGTAAAATAGCCCACACACCACTGACTTAGCAAACTAAAACTAGGTACCTAGGACAACCTTGGATAATCAATTGCAATGGGTGATACATCTGAGGTTTTCCATGCCTATGCCATAAAGGCAACCTACCCAACAACACCTAGGGTGCCAAGAACAATGGCACAACATTTCACCATTCCTAAATCATAAATTCCACCTCACCCAATTTTCAAATTAGACTCACAATCAACATCATATACCACTATCCATCCATCATTATCAACCTCAATCACTAGAAAACTATCAAGCATACCTATATCAATAGGATCACAAAACCTAAAAGCAGAAACAACTAGAGTATCAAAAACCAATCAATATGTACCTTGAGGTAATATATAGTGACATGCCTATTAACAACACTCTTCAACCACCTCATCAAAAATACAATATTCAAACTAATCAAGGCCAAAGGTGAGTGGATACCATCATCTCACTAGAGGCCTATAAATTGTTGATAGAGTGCCTCAACTCTTTAGAAAAGCAATACTTAGGTTCGGGTTATCAGAAACCTACCCTAAAAAAACTCACCAATTAGCCACTTAACCCATCCATTCCATCACCACCCTATCTTGAGCTCTTCAAAATGCCAAAATTGCATAACTTTGAGGGTGATGAAGATGCATAAGAGCATGTGATGATATTCATAAATAATTGTTTCCATATTCAGGATAGTGACCCCCTCATGCTATGAACGTTCCTTATAATGCTTACTAGGGGTGCTTTGGAGTGGTATAACCATTTGCTATACCATAGTATTTTAACCTTCGAACAATTGGTGGATGCTTTCCTGGAATGATTTGCCTCTAGTGTTAAGAAAAATTCCACCTTGACTAATCTATAAAATCTTCACCAATTCGAGGATGAACCAATCATGGACTATGGAAATAAGTGGAGTGCCATCATAATAAAATTACCCTTTAACCTACCCATCATAGATCTAACTTTAATGTTTACTAGAAGTTACACCAAATAGATCTTATTATTATTGCAACTTCAGTAGTATAATAATATTGAGGAGACCTTGGTCTAAGCAAAGGTAATCGAGGACATCAAGGTCCAAGAAGGAGAAATAAAACTCAATAAGAAAGTATGGTCCAATAAAAACATGAAGGGTGTCCAAATTCAACCAAAAGCAGCTTTGGTGAATCAGGTTATCTTGAGTGCCCCTAAGCCCTCAAACTGAGTTCCAGTGCCATCGCCTAACTATCAGGACACACCTCCACCATAGGGTTATGCATAAGGGGTCAGTCCTAAAATATATTTATAAAATCAAGGTGAATTGTCTTGGAATACTGATACCGTGGTGATTTTCATTAATTTATCTCCAAAAATTTTCAAACCGTGGAAAATTTTTCTGTGTTGGGGGGCTATGAATTTCGGTTTGCAAAATCTAAAAAATGTATGGTATACTTAAAATTTTAGGTCGATATAAAGACTTTAGGTCGACATGACAACCGATAGCATGACGATCGACTGCAAGCATATCGATTAGATGCAAAAATATTGATCAAATGTAGGCATGATGATCGGCTATAGGAATGTCGATCGATTGTAGGAATGATGATTAGCTTCAGGAATTATGATTGACTGCAAGCATGCCGATTGGATATAGGTATGACAATAGGATATAGGCATGATGATAGGTTGTAGGAATGCTAATCGGTTGTAGGCATGATGATCGATTGCATGCAGATCGATTGTAAGCATGTTGATGTGATGCAATAGTGTTGAGTTCCCAGTTGGTAGTAGTAGTGCATCAGTGCCACCTGTCATCCATCTATTGACCGATTGCATCCATAGAACACGTGTCACCCATACAAGAGCTTATTTCATGTAGAAAAGTCTATATAAAGGGATTAATAGTCATTTTTTCATCTTTTCTATTGCAATTTTAACCATTTTCATCCTTTTTAATGCAATATCACCCATTTTCCTCTTGTTTTAATGCAATATTAACCCTCTTCCACAACTTTTATATTTTTTTTATCATTTTACCTTAATTTTTAAGTGATTTTTAACCCTTTTCTCTCATTTGAAGTTTGAACCCTTTTCCACTATATCTTCTTATCCATACCCATACATCCTATTGCGTCCCCTACAACCCTTGGAATGTTTAAAGTTAATTATAAAAACTTGGTTTGCCCCCTGATTTCAAAAAATTTATCAACACTGTGTTATGACATGTCTTGGGTCACGAACTGTGGTTTTTGGGGTCTAGTTTCAATGTCGCATTTCGACATGGACATTAAACTGGTGGAGAGGATTGTTGCAACTTATAATATGGATTCAGGTAAGGTAAATCTTATCGTCAACAACAAAACATCGTTATTTCTTTCACAACCATAGATGTCACCAGATTAACAGCATTGCCCCAAGTTGGTGTTGAGCCTGTCACTTCCAAATACCAATCAACTAATGAGGACAAAATCTACTTGGAGAACAACTTCATAGTGCAGTCAAAATATTTTTAAGGTATAACTATTTTTTATTTAATTGAATTTAAATTCTTATCACTGGTGTACAATTACTGATTTTGTATTTTTGCAATTATGTCCACCAAATCCAGAAGGGGTTTGACCATACCGGAGATTAAAAATAAATTTCTTTGGGTATGTTACGAATTCTTCTTTGATAGAATCATTCTGCAAGGAAGGCTGATAGAAATTCCAATGTGGGCCTTAGCGTATTTGGTCTGTTGTATTATACACCAAAAATTTGACTGGTCCACCTATGTCTCACATCAAATAATATTGGAAATTGAGAACGTGAAAACCCATGCTTCACCCTCACTAACAGTTAGCACATGCAATTATATTATTGTTTTTTTATGAATATTTATATAATTTATAGAAAACTCCTATACCAACATCTTGGCACTCTACCCTAGTCAATTTAGCCATGACAGAACAATAGGTTCAGGTAATTTTTTTTGTTAATATTTAAGTAATTTTTTTATTTTTCCATTGTTTTTTGTAATTTTGACATTTTATACCAAACACAAAAAAGGGTATCCTCTTCCTCTTTAAAGTAGGATGCTACTATCAGAGGTTATAATCCAGAGGAATTAGGAGACTCTGAAACACCTACAGAGGAAACAACACCACCGATAAGGAGAAGATTAACAAGGAAACATAGAAGATCTAGTTCTCCTGATCATCGACAACCTGCGACTTCATGTCCTATGCCAATGGGCATAGTTGTGCATGAGGTTTCATCTTTGGGGAGTAAGTTTTAATTACTATCGAAACAAATTTTTCACAATTTTTTTACTATTTTTAATTAATTTTGTTCTTTTTTTAGATGTACAATATGCCCACATTCCATTTGCAGTAACAGCTACACAAGATATTTTTTCTTCTATTAGTAAGTGTTATAATAAAGTTTGTAACCAATTTTCATAATCTAATTTTATAACTAGTTTTTATTTTCTACCTTCACAAATTTTATAACTAATTTTTATTTTTATGTTTCAAGGTCCCTTACAACAATTTCATTAACAAAATCAACAAATTTCACCCCATCCTCCACAACGCCAAACTCAAATGCGAGGTCAATGCTTCCCAGTTGGAAAACACATTATTCCATCTCATCCACAGAGGGAAGCAACACAACAATTATCAAAGAAGGAAGCATCAAAGAATTTTTTAGGATTCGGTCGTATTTCTATTGCTAATTTTACTTTTAAGGATATATCGAAAGCTTCTGGTGCTACTTTGGATGAAGTATTGATAAAATATACTTTTTGCAAGATAACACACTCACTACTTTTCAACTATCAAAATTGCTTTATGACAAAGGAAATTAAGGTGCAGAATGTTCAAGAAAATCTCCTCCAAGGGAAACAAGCACCCGTCAAGCTCCTCCTTGACAAGAGGATGAAATATTAAAAATTTCAAAAACATTTTTGGTTTCTGATAATGTTGAATCTATAATTAATGATTTACTAATTCCAAATATAACATAAATGAAAAAATGGGAGTATCGGGCAAAGGTGTTGATAAAGGAAATTAATGCCCGATACAATAATTTTTCAAAAAGAGGAAAAACATTTTTTGTTGTTGAAAATGAACCTAAAAATATGGAGGTTCTGCTACAGTAAGTAAAATATGGTATTTTGAATGTGAATACATGATACACAGATGAAATTTTAAATTTTATGATGAACAGATTGGAGAACATAAATGATGAAGCCCAAGCTTATTACAATGAATGGGCAAGTGATAAGAAAAATGTTGTTTTTGCTTTAGCTGCAAAGAATGTTGCTGAGGTTTGACTTAATCACTTTTGTGTTAAAAAAAAAATTGTTCTCTTTTTTAAAATGTAATTATATTTTCATGTTGATTAATTTTTTTTTCCTTTTTGCAGTTAAAGTATGAAAATCTCAAGAAGCAGGTTCAAAACATGCATGACTATCTCAGAATGACAAAAGAGTTCTTAAACACTTCCATGGAAATGAAAAAAGAGCACAGGAATTAGTTTGACAAAACAACATTTTGTAAAAAATTATTATCCACAACGGTTTGAATCCTAATGTTCTACTAAAGAAGAAGGGTAAAGAAGTTCAAGGACAAACATATAAAGATGTTGGCAAAGAAGAAATCACCCTTCTCGATTGAATGCAAAATGTTGATAAGATCCTTATCAATTTTGGAGCAATTGATAGTACTGTTACCCAACCCGAGAAAAGAGTCGTTGGAATGCAAAATGTGGTTATCGTGGAAGTAGTGGATGAGGAAAAAGGAGCTGAACATGGGAAATAAGAGGGAGGAGTCGTTGCTATGGAGACTGTGGAAACCATTGAGAAGGAAAAAGGAGTGGAGGAGGGGGGAAATTATTCTAAAGTGAGAAATTGAATTTTAAAACTTGATATTTCGAAAGACAATTTTAAGACATTTCATACGTTTTCATTTAAAAACAAGATACTTGATTTTATTATTTACTATTACACTATTTACATTTATAGTTGTGTGTTATTTTCATTTTCTCATTTTTATTATATTATGCTATGTTGTTTTATATTTCAATTTTCAAATGATTTTACGAATGATATATCTATGCATGTGTTTAAATTTCAGTTTACTCATATTCATTCTTGTTGTAGTATAAAAGTGAGTATTTCAATTTCTATTATGCTATATTGTTTTTATATTTAAGTGAGTTTACAAAGGATATATCTATGCATGGGTTTCAATTTTCAGTGCATTCATATTCATTCTAGTTGTTGTATAAAAATGTGTATGGTCATTTCTATTATGCTATATTGTTTTTATATTTCAAGTGAGTTTACAAAGGATATATCTATGCATGGGTTTCAATTTTTAGGGCATTCATAGTCATTCTAGTTGTTGTATAAAAATGTGTATGGTCATTTGTATTATGCTATATTGTTTTTTATTTCAAAGTGAGTTTATGAAGGATATATCTATGCATGGGTTTCTATTTTCAGTGCATTCATAGTCATTATAGTTGTATAAAAATGAATATGGTCATTTGTATTATGCTATATTATTTTATATTTCAAAGTGAGTTTACGAAGGATATATCTATGCATGGGTTTCAATTTTTAGTGCATTCATAGTTAGTCATTATATGCTATATTGTTTTTATATTTCAAAGTGATTTTACAATGGATATATCTATGAATGAGTTTAAATTTTCATTTATAGAGTAATATACTACATGCACTTTTCATACATATGTAGAGAAATGTTTACTAGTTATGTATGTATACAAGGTTTACTAGATGATAAAGCATAAACCATAAAAAATCACTATATTTTGTCACATCATACAACTTATGATACTAATGATACATACAAACATACAATTAAAGTCAAAGTAAAAATAACTATGTTTTGCCAACATATTCAAATAGTTCAATAACATAGCATCATTACGTATACATGGTTTTCAAATTTTCAACTTACTTAAAGTTATAGCTTAAATCATAAATATTGAAAACATAGACATGTCCATATAATTAAAAAGCAAACATGCATAATAATTGAAAATTGAATGATTATATGATTTTTTCAAATCACTAAAATTTTACAACAAATCAAATACGAAATTTTTTTGTTAATATGAAATTTCTCAAATCATTGACATATATAAATGATATCAAATACAGAAAATAACTGATAATATGAATTTATTAAAATCACTAAAATTTTACAAAATGATTTCAAATCCCAAAAATCTTAGATTATATGAATTTTTCATATAATCATTACAATTTTTAAATTTATGGAAGCTGATACAAAGCTTTATCGACTTCTCCAAAAGAGCTAAGAATTATTTGTGAATTCTGCATTTCCATAATCTCATCATCACTCCTACTTTAATCATTTTTGTCATTATCAACCATATTAGAGAGACATCTTCTTTTTTATAGGGACTTCCAATATGTCAACGCTTTGTCATAGAGAAACTTACCCACCTTGTACGATGACACATACATTCTCAAACAATTTTCCAAATTTCTATCCAACCTGTTATGAACTTTTGATTTAACAAAATTTAATGCATTGAAAACCCTTTCCTATTCAATAGATCCCAAAATCATTGTCTAGCATAATTCATATAAAATAAATTATTCACTCATAGTATCTTGCAAGACACTACTTCGATACAATTTTTTCCATAAAAGCGTGATTGAACTAGTCTCATGTAGATTTTTGAATTGTGTGATTTTATTATCCATTGTTATTCCAAAATTGGTTGATTGATGTCTCAAAAGATCTTTGTTTAAAATACCATTGATTTCAATGCCATTTATTTCCACACTTTTAGAGAAATGTGTCATAATATTACCCATATATTTTACAAATAACTCACTTCTATTACTATGGTCACCACAAGGATTCTAGAAATTAGGATTAACAACAACCATGGCCTCAAGTGTCTCATCTCTCTTAAAATGATCTCGTATTTCACTTGTTAATGAATTTGTAATTCTTTTCAATTTATTCTTAGTGTTATCCAAAACCTCATCGAATTTGAAATGTGTAACGGGAACTTGTTCAACATCATCTGTTAGAGTATTTAATCACTTTTCAAAATGATATACATGAATCAACTTTCCATTGATAGCAATACAAATATTATCGTTGATGTTGAACTTTAAAAAGTTGTTATGTTCATTGAAATTAATTAACGTATTCTAACTATCAAACTTGGGATCCTCAAAATGTTTATCGAATAAATAAATCCTTTCAATAATCATACATATTTGTTTTCTCATCCTCATGAAATCGGCAATATAAATTACCCTTTCCTGTGCAAGTTTAATCATAGTATTCATTTCTTATAACATTGGTAGAATACCACATAATGTAAGAAGTGTTTCCAAGTCAATCATACGAAAAAGCAAATATTTTGCCTTGACAACATCTCTACGATGTGCATACATAAACCCAACCAATGATTGATATTATTAAAATACCCTTTTTGTCAGAAGAAATAGTGAAATCCACCTAGTTTTCACATCTTTTAACATTTTTCTACCTTCAGTTACACCTAGAGAAAACTATTGAAACTCCATAAAACCTTTTGGACTGCATGAAAAGTATGAGCGTATATCGTGAACAAGTTCTTCCACTCCAGCTACATTATCAAAATTGCTCACAATTTTGCATGCAAGATTCATTCGATGAGCCATGCAATGAATAGGAATCACATATGGGGTAATGAAAGTCTGAAACCTAACACAAAGGCCATTCATTTTTCCTTGCATTGTAGCCACACCATAAGCTTCAAAAAAAATTAAATTTGTGGCAAAATCCTTTTCAAATATTCTGGAAATATCCTTTAAACTAGTTACAACAACATTATAAATTTTCCGCATTACAATTTTCAATCATCTTATGTATTGCTAGTAAATGAGGTTGTCTCAAATGATTTTTGAATGTGTAAACATGTATGCAAATCCAAGATGTGTTGTCAAAAACTTTTACCTCATAAATGGAAAGTGAAATAAATTTGGCTTGTTTCACATTCTCTCTCAAGTCCTCCTTCTCAACCAGTGATAGACATTTTTCCATTTCCCAATCACTTCGATCTGACCAATGTGAACTGGTAAGGTTTTTTACATTGGCTAGTTGAAGTATTTCCTTAAAATAAAAAAAATCAGGCATGGGTAGACATTTTTTTAGAATACTATATACAATAGCAAACTGCAATTCCTTTGAGGCTAATGCAGTCTTATTATTTTTTAAAATTGTGCCTCGATTGTTCCACCCTTCTCAATGAGAGTTTGTTTTTGTTTCATTATTTTTTCATATTCAAGTGCATATATCACATTCACACATTCTGATGCATCCTTCCACCTGTGAGATCCATTAATTATTCCATCATTTCATATTTATTTGATGTAAACTTTCCCACAATGTTTTTCTATTGTCTTTCTTATTTTACAATAAATGATTATTTCCCAACTTCCATGTACAAATAATGCATTTACACACATTTAGTTTCTCATATCGCTCAATAAAGGGGTATAACCGTACCCATTCATTTTTAAAATCCCTTTCAATAGTCCATTTGCTTATCTTTTGATGTTTAAATTTTTGACTACAAGATTCCCCAGAGGTTTGAATTTTAATTAAACTATATTTTTCTCTTTCATTTTATGTATCTGAATTTAAAATCTCATGAAGTGGTTGTTGAATGTTGTTATTAGGAAAATTATCATGGGGTCCCATATCATATGCTAGAATATATTTGAGTGAATGCACATTAGGCTTGACAATGTTTATTGCATTCAATGTTTGGTGTTCTCTATCATTTTTTATTGTAAAAAAAGACACTATTTTTAATAATTAACATAATACAATTTTACAAAGCATTTAAAAAGAGGTAGATAAGTAGAAAACCATTTATCTATTCATAGAGAAATTTTTTACATTTAAGAACAAAAATATTTAAAAACTGATGGTAAAATGTGTCTGTACCTGCAAGTTGTGTAGAATCTATAGAAATTGATGCCTCATTGCATTTTGATATTTGTGTAAAATATTTTAGAAGTATTTTTATAAGAATATTGGCCTTCCTTCTTTCCATATTTAGTATGTGACATTGTATCTGTAAATAAAAACCTTCAGATGTTAGGAAATGTATATGAAATTGAAGAAAAATAACAGACATCCCTCAAGACAAACCTATGTTGCCCTGTAGAATGACATCTAAAAGAAAAGAAGCAGTATGATAAGAAAATACTCCTAACACACAACATGACAGGGATACTTATCGACCACAATTGCAAATAGTGCTTCTACACTATGTATGAAACATACTCTAAGAGACAAGAAGTAGTCTTTGACAAGATAAATGCTCCTGACACACAACCAAATGACATTGATAGTTGTCTACCATAGCTGCATATAGTTCACCTACAGTACCTATGAAACTGTAGAAAAAGAGATTTGGAAAAAATAACAATGGAAGAAGAATACTCTACCAATTTTTAGTTGTGAATCCTCTGCAACCGATAGGCTTTTTCCAATAGATACTTCCTTGCAATCGATCGACTTATACCAATCGGCAATCCCTGCAATCGATAGATAAATGCCGATCACATGTCCTTGGAATTGATATATAAATGTTGATTGACACTATAGCACCCTAAAATTGCATGGTTAAACCTTAGTAAAAAGATAAAAATTTGAATTTTAACCCCAAACTGCTCGTTAACCACCTGTTACCCACTTTCCCTATTTTTCATGCCATTTTTAGGATTTTTTTTTACCGTTGGATGATATCGTCGTAGATTAGATGAAATCGCCCCTTCTCTGACAAATTCGTCTGGAACAGAACATCCAGACAATTTTGTCCCAAAACCAAATTTTCATAATTAGCTTCTGTTTCAACAGCCTCTCCAACTTGGGTAGAAACGCGTCTGCGCAATTGGAGATTTCCCTGTTGGAGATATCCTAGATTAGGATGATCCCCAACCTCCTAACCTCTTCCTAATCCTATATAAACTAGGATTTTTCTAGTTTATCCCCCTGAACCCCTTAGCTGACGGATTTCCCTATAGATTTAGTTCCTTATTCATTAGAGCATCCTCGCACTACTGTCTGTATTCTATATTTTGCATTTTCTTGCAAGAACTCTACTATTTTTTAGTTGAAGCTATCTCGGATCGTCGTAAGTGATCTCAGATGATTTCGGATGATCTTGTCGAGGAGCACAAATGATCTCGTACGATTGGAGGCGATCCTGAATGTAGTCCTGATTGAGGGCAATTAGAGTCTAGAGTTTGCATTTCCTTAGCTTTCTGCATTTTCCTATTATATTTCTGCATTGTCTTAAATTATTATGTTTATGCATCTTGGAGTTCACCTCATCTAATATAAATGCATGATAAAATCAAAATAAATTGTGAAGTTGATGATTTTCCTCTTTAATTACTATTTGGATCTGTCATTTAGACAAATTTATAGTTACTACTGTCATTTCCCTTCGCTTATGTAGTTGTATCTTGGGTATTTTGTACCTATTTTGTGATTGCAGGTTTTTAACGAATTCGTCTCATGAATTCGTTAGATTTTAGATGATTTTGTTTGATATTAGATGACCTTCTACGATTTGAGATGATACTATGAAATATCATATTATTACGTACGAATTGAGGTGATCTGGACTGTTACAAAACTTAGAATCTTCATCAGACATCCAGAATCAGGTATGATACATTTTAGATAGCATATTCTTTGTGATTAGAATTCATTCCTATTTTTTGTATTCATTTAAATCAGAATTGGCATATAGAATAGTTTAGATTCATCTTGGCCAAACCTAGGAGTTGAATGATTAAAGTGCAAAATGAACACATCAAACTCACTGTCAACCTAGGCGTGGAAACTGCCATTCAAAATTTTCTTGGTGAACCCACCATCCATCAAAAATTCACCCTTATACCCCTCCCCCAAGAGGCGGGACCTTCAAAGGGCCTCTCAGTCTGAGGTATTATCCCATACTTTTTGCATCCCCCTTCCAGGCGTGGATCCTATAGCCTAAGGGTAAGGATGCGAAAAAATTGGAGCAATACATTTTGGTGAACCCGACGTGAAAACAAAAACCTTTTAAAAAAAAAAAGAAAAAAAAAAAACCTAAATGCATTTAGAATTAAAAAATTGCATATCATATTTAGATGGTAGACTATAATAAAAGACGAGTTGTCACCATTAATGTTGAAAATCAATTAGAAGCTATAGAGATTACTTTTGTGCTTAGAGTACCTCAAAAAAATAGGGTTCAACCTTTGTGGGATGAACTTGATAGGAGATTGGATATCATTGGATCTAGGACAACAGAACTTAGGCAAATTAAGAGGTTTGTCCTAGATAGAATCCTAGATCCCGATCAAGTGATCTTATATCATGAACTTCAGAGAGCTTGCCATAGGTGGTTAGCAGATAAAAGAGCCCTTGTGTATTTTGAGCTATATACCTTTGAGGAATACCTCAATAATGCAGTTGTAGTACATAAATTTTTGTCTCGTATAGAGGACCAAGAGGTCATTCTTACGGATAGACAAAGATGGAATAGAGTCCCCAGAGCTGTGTTATATCGAGAGTATTTCCATGAGATTTATTTTTACAAGACAAAATATGAAACAGATAATATCACTATAGCACACTTTATCAAGTTCTTGAAAAACCATTTCCAATTTGAAGAGGAGCATTTTATGACTCCTGATGAACTTGATCATATCAATGATATCTACAAACTATTTATATAAAACTAAGCTATTATTTTAGTATTTTTATTTCGTGTATTTAGTGTATTGTTTGTTGTCTTTATAAGCATAAAAAAAAAAAAAAAAAAAAACAAAGTCATAACAAAAAATCAAAACATTTTCTTTTAAGCATTATAGCAGGTATATAATTAAAATATATACCTCCCAAAATCTGTTGCAAATATATTAATATATATTTGCTAAAATATAAATTTAGACATAATGACTAGACTTAGGAATGGAAAACAAATTGAAGTAGAAGAATATTGGTTAGGAAAAACCATAAATAAACCAGATGCCCTTCTTGAAGACCCAATTTAGGAAGAAGGAACCTTAAACCAACAAGAAGAAGAATTTGTGGACGCAAATGAACAAAAAGAAAATGATAGAGAGGAAGGATCCTCATCTCCTAAAATATCTCTAGAAGGAGCTGTTACTTTTGAGAACATGGAACATTTTTGGAAGTTCCTCAATACTAATATTGGCACTCTTAATAGAGCAGTCCATATGGACAAAGATCAAATTAGTGACACTCAAGCAACCCTAGAAGACATCTATCACACACGCACTAATCCCCTGTCCTTCGTTGATCAAGAGAGTGATCAAGCTAGACCATCCAATTTGTACATGGCTACTATAATTTATAACATACAACAACAAGTTACCCAACCACCTAGAGTGCATGTTACCAAGCCAAGGGTTATTCCCACACAAAAGAAACCTTCATTCACTGCTCTATTTTTCCAAGCTATTGATCAATATGCCTCAAATCAACAAAAGCCTAAAAAAAAACCAAATACCAAATTCCAACAATTTGGTATACAACATAATGCTACAACAAATCTTCTTCATAATACTCTTCCTACCAATCATTTGCATAACAACAATATAGCATCTAATCCTTATGTCCCACCTTCCTACGCTCACAAATACCATACTCATGTACCACCAAACCAATATGGTGGACAAACTAGTAATCTGGAAGCCATGGTGAAACAGTTAGTCTCTCACATGGACCAAATAGATCCCTACCGTCCCTCGTACAATTATCGAGAGATGTGTAGTCAACCTCTAGATCCTATAGTTGTAGCACAACCATATCCCAAACACTTTCCTATGCCTATCCTACCTATATATAAAGGAACCGAAGATCCCATAGAGCATCTTCATATGTTTAGGATAGCATGTCATGATATATCACATGATGACTTGTTATTACTAAAAATTTTCCAAAAAAGTTTAGGCGGGATGGCATTGGAGTGGTATTATCAATTGCCCACTCATTCTTTGAGGAATTTCAAAGAAACCGTCGAATATTTTGTGCATAAATTTAGTGCCTATATTGAAAGGCATGTAACCATTAAATATTTGTACAACCTAAAACAAGACAAAGATGAGTGTTTTGCTAACTTCTTAGCTCGATGGAGGCAATTGATAGGAAAATTACACTTTGTGTTACCTTATCGAGAAATGTTGGATATTTTTATCAATAATTTAAAAGAACAACTATCCTATGAATTATCAACTGCTACATTGACCACCTTCAATCAAGCTATAGATTTAGCTCGAAGGGTGGAATATTCTCTCATTCGAAGAGGTCAGCTCAAAAAGAAAGATGATGAGAAAACATCCAAAAATCAATATAAAAATAAGCAAGTTGTGGGTGACGGAGTCATTGATAGCAGAAACATTGCCAATGTTAATACTGTGAAAACAATAGAGAAGTTTATATTGAAACCTCCTAAAAAACCACCTCAATAATTTACTAGGTTAAATCAACCTTTATCAACCATTCTCCCACAATTACTAGCACGAGGTTTGATCCAATTACCAACTATCCGGGAACCTGATCCAACCATACCCGGATACAAAGCTGATTTACATTGTGATTTCCATAGAGGACCTAGACATGCTACCAACTCTTGTAAAATATTAAAACATAAAATACAAGATTTAATTGATAAAAATGAGATGGAGGTGCAAGCCTTTCAACCTAAACAAAATCCTTCTAATAATGCTCAAAATAACATCCCTCAAAATCAGAATCAGAATGCCAATCAATCATTGGACATATTTCAACATCCTTTACCAAAGCATGGTAAAGAGGTGGCTAATCAAATTGAGCATCATAATGTTCCTCCTCCTACCCGATATGTAGGGACTATTAGTGGAAAATTACCTATTCATGATCCTCAAGTCTTTGACACAACTTTATCCATAGTTATGACCAAAACTCTACATAATATTCAGATACTTGATCTTAGTGACACCGAATATGAGATTGAAAGTGACATGGAAATCACCTCAAATCAATCGAATAGTTTTGAAGATGAATTAGATGCTATTCAACCTATCACAAGTTCTATGGTTCCAGAAGAATCATTTCCTAGAAGAATCACTACTAGACCATCTTCTCACCAAATACTTTCTAATGAACAAGCCATAAATGCTAGACCGAGACCAATTCATCATCCTCAAAATAATATTGTAGGAACCATCATAGCCATTACCAGACAATAGGCTCAAAAATCTCAACAGGATCAAACTCAGAACGATGGATCAGCTCCATTTGTTTTTAAAAATCCCAATAAATGGAATTATGCACCTAATGTTCAACCTAAGCCTCCTTATAATATTAATGAACAATTATCCAATACTACAGCTAGAATTTCCCTTTTGGACCTATTAAGATCTTCTCCTACCCATAATATTAATGTCACATTAAGCCAAATGATGGTACCATAAAATATTCAACCTGAAGCCATGTACAATACTATCATAACTCGATAAGTCGATTGTATTGACTTTCGGGATAGATATATCCCACAACATAGTCTACATAAGGATAACCCCTTATATATTACTGCCCTAATTGGGGATGTATCAGTTAAACGAGTCTTGATTGATAATGGTTCATCTTTAAACATATGCACTTTTGACTTCTACCAATGATTTGGGTTTAGAAGTGACAAAATGAAAAGAACTGATATTATTATAAAAGCCTTCAATGATGAAACACAAGAAACATGTGGATTCATTACTATACCCTTGCAAGTTGGTCCTAGAACCCTATATACGACCATGTTTATTGTACATTGCCTTGCATCATACAATATACTTTTGGGTCACCCTTGGATCAACGCAATGTGAGCGGTTCCATCCACTTTACATCAGTGTGTTAAATTTGAATTTAAAAATTAGTTGGTTACCATTCATGGTGATCCTAGACCCTTTGATATGTGTGCTTTGGCAGAACCTGTTGGAGTTCAATTTTACCCTGCCTTGTCATCCACACATCCTAATTCTCATCATATGCCCAAACGTGTGAAACACACACCCATAACATCATCTAATATTTCAACTACACCTATAGATATAGCTCAACCATATTCTGAACAAACCACATTAGGACCTCGAAAAGATCCTAAAATTACAACCAATGCTTCCTGTTTTACTCCTATATCTTCCATACCTATAGACTCACCCATCGATATCCCTATAACATCTACATCCACTATAGGCATCCTTTCCACATCCGACGATGTAGGAAATGTTACTTCTACCTCTTATGCTCTTACTGATGAAATCTTACTTGATTTATCTAAAATTCTTATATCAGAAGAAACCAACACTGTCATGCAAACTTCCCTTCATTTAAATAAACTCCCACCCTCTCCTCATACCTTGGGCCTCCCACAGCCTATGGGAAGTATCTACCAAGTCGGGAGTTGTGCTTTTATTTATAAGGGATATGATTGGGGAAGAATACCCAAAAACATTAAGACACATTGTGATGGATATGCTAGATGTTATTTTTCTAATGAGTATCTTAAAGCTAAGCCCATAATGCTTAAATTGGGATATAAAGGGAAATGTTTGGGACCTTCCCAAAATGGTATGAAAGAACCTTTTGAGGTAGAACCGTGGCCTGCCCGCTGTGGCGTGGGCCTATTTTCTAGTAAAATTCAACCCTTCCCATTTGAGGAGGACCATATTACATGTTACCAAGATTATCTGGATAAACACAATTCTTTGCGTGTAAAGAATAATTCCTTTACCTGTAATATGCTATCCATCGTCTACCCTAAAATGATTGTCAAATATGATGACGAGTTGGAGGGAGGTATCTTCCATGATGTCTCCATTGATGACTTATTACATAATGAATTTTATTTTGATGGCTCTATACCTAGTATAGCCCAGCTTGAGACCTCAACTCCTCAAAATGAATTATCCAAGTTAACCTTGGAAGAATTACAATAATTGGGTGTTTCACCCGCCCCACCTAATTTTGAGAGATATTTACATATGGAAGTTGAAAACGTTATAAAAATTAACATTGGAACCGAACATAACCCTCACATAATCAATATTGGATCAAAATTAAGTCAAGAAAAACAAGATAAATACATTTCATTTCTTAAAGACTATGAAGATGTCTTTGCTTGGACATATGAAGACATGCCAGGTTTGGACCCTTCTGTAGTTATGCATCATCTAGTAGTCCATCCAGATGCTAAACCTGTTAAACAAAAACTTAGAAAAATGCATCCTAAAGTGGCCTTACTAGTCAAAGGAGAACTAGAAAAACTATTGAAAGTCATTTTTATACAAGCCATTGATTATGCTGAATGGATTTCAAATGTAGTTCCAATAATTAAGAAAGAAGCCACTAAAGTTAGGGTTTGCATAGAATTCAGAGATATTAATGCTGCCTACCCTAAAGATGATTTTCCTCTTCCCAACATGGATCAAATCATCAATTTTACTGCTGGGAGTAGAATGATATCCTTAATGGATGGATTTTCTGGTTATAATCAGATCAGGATAGCTCTTAAAGATCAGGCTAAAACAACATTTATTACCCCTTGGAGAACCTTTTGTTGGAAAGTAATGCCATTTGGTTTAAATAATGCAGGTGCAACCTATCAACAAGCTATGACTTATATCTTTCACGATATGATGCATGATATTCTACATGATTATGTAGATGATATTATAGTTCATTCCATAAAAGAAGATCATTTAAATGACTTGAGAAAAGTATTTAATCGGTTAAGGGAATATATTATCCAACTAAATCCAGCCAAATGCATATTTGGATTTAAGTCCAGTAAATTATTAGGGGTTATAGTCTCTTTACGCAACATTGAAATTGACCCTCTCAAAATCATGGCTATCATAGATATGCCTGCACCCACCAATATATCAAAATTACGAAGTTTACAAGGTAAGATTCAAGCTATTCACTGCTTCATCAATAAGTTTGTGGACAAAACTGGACCCTTTCTTAAGCTCCTTAAGAAAGACGTCTCTTTTCATTGGGACGAAGAATGCCAGGAAGCATTTTAACTCCTTAAGCAATATCTCCTTAAACCACTAGTGCTTTCCCCACCTAGATCTGATCGTCCATTTATCTTGTACATTTTTGCTTCTGATTCTGCCTTAGGAGCTATGTTAGCTTAGCTTGACGATGAGAAGAAATAACATGCTAATTATTACATCAGTAGAACCTTAATCAGTTTTGAAACTCGCTATACCATATTGGAGAAATTATGTCTAGCAGTTGTATTTTCTACACAAAAACTATGACATTATATGCTCAGTCAGAAAACATATGTTATTGCTAAATTCGATCCTTTGTGATATCTCATGAGTCAACCTTATTTATCTGGTCGCATAACCAAGTGGGTTCTTGTGCTCAGTGAGTTTGAACTCACATTTATAGGACAAAAGTTTGTTAAAGGTCAAATCATAGCAGATCAATTAGCTGCTGCACCCTTAGAGTCTACTCATCCCCTCATCATTGAGTTTCCTGATGAATGCCTTAAACTAGAGGCAGACCATCCCGAGCAATGGTCCCTATACTTTGACAAAACCCGATGCATGAGTGGGGCTGGTGCGAGTATTATTTTAATATCTCCACAAAAAATGGCTTATACCTTTGTCCTTTAAATTAACATTTGCTTGCACCAATAACACTGCTGAATATGAAGCTCTTATCCTTGGATTACGAGCTGCCTTGGCACTGAAAATTAAAAATTTATTGGTTTTTGGTGATTCTCAACTTGTCATAAATCAAATCAATGATGTTTATTAGACCAAATATGATAAATTATGCCCATATAAAACATGATTTTTGCAATTATTATCCTTGTTTGATCAAGTTACTTTGGAAGCTATTCCTCGAACTAGCAATTGTACGACTGACACTATGGCTGCAGCTACATCTCTTGTACCCTTGGAGTTAGATGATGAATATGCTACCATCATTATTCATCGACTCTAGGAACCTGCTTCAAGCAAATCATGCTTAGAACCTTTGGATGTGTTTCTCATCAACAAAACAACTCCTTAACCATGGTACACTAATATATTTAATTTTCTGTAGAAAGGAACCCTCCCTGATGGTTGTACTAGCAACCAGCGTAGGTTATTACGTAGACAAGCAAGTCACTTCATGATTATTGGTAATACCTTGTATAGAAGATCTTTTGAAGGCATCTTATTGCAATGTTTGAATCTAGAAGAATCTAGATCAGCTTTGAATGAAGCCCACAATGGATCTTATGGGGGACATTTTAGTGGTAGCGCCATTGCTAAGAAACTTCTTAGGATAGGATATTTTTGGCCTACCATGGAAAATGATGCACATAATTATGTGTGACATTGCGACAAGTGCCAAAAACATGCTGACCTTGTCCATGCGCCTGCACAAGAACTGCAGGCTATTTCATCTCCTTGGCCCTTTTCAAAATGGGGCTTAGACATCATTGGAAAAATCAACCTCGTGTCATCCGATGGACACAAATTCTTCATAACCACCACTGAGTATTTCACAAAGTGGGTTGAAGCTATGCCATTAGCTTCTTGCACTAGAACACAAGTTTCCAAATTTATTTTTAACCAAATTATTTGTAGGTTTGGAATTCCTGCCAATCTCATTTCAGATAATGGAACTTGTTTCAAAAATAAAGATGTCAAAAATATAAAATTCAACATCATTGGTCCACTCCCTATTATCCTCAGGGTAATGGCCAAGCAGAAGCATCTAATAAAACATTAATCAAAATTCTCAAAAAATTGGTCAATAAATCCGGTCGATATTGGCACATCCAATTATATCCTGCTTTGTGGGCCTATCGAACTAGTGTTCGAACCCCCACTGGAACTTCACCCTTTGTCTTGGTTTATGGTGCTGAAGCAATTTTTCCCTTTGAATTAGAAGTTCCTTCTTTAGCTCTACTACTTCAAGATACTGAAGTAGGGGATGAATATCGTGCTAGCAGACTTAGTCAGCTAGAACTTCTAGATGAAAAGTGCATCAATGGTTTGGAGCATCTTCGTGCCTACCAAAACAAGCTTAAGAGAGCATATCTCAAGAAAGTTCATCATCGATCCTTTGAGATCGGTGACCTTGTCTTAGAAGAAAATAAAAAAAAATACTAATGCAACTAAAAATTTTAAAGGTAAATTTGAGCCCAACTGGCTTGGACCATATGTCATCACTGCTAAATTTGGATCGGGAGCATACAAATTATCTACCTTAGATGGTAAAGAACTTAAAGAACCTATGAAAATTATGCATCTCAAATGCTACTATGCATAAAACTTGGTCATTTCATCATTGTATATATTTGTTTTGCATATTATTTCCTTTTAGTCACTTATATAAACCGTTTCAAAAACAATCACCTTGTATTTCTTTCAATTCATCACTTAAAATCAAAAACATCAAAAACATCAAAATCATCAAAATCTTCAAAAACATATTTTATTTTCGTACCTGTCAAATCGTGAAGTATTGCAATTATATTTTCAGTTATTTTGGACAAATTAGCATTTATTTGGAATCCCGCACTTTCACATTCACATGAATAAATATATTGATTTTATTTTTTATTATTAATCTCTCTTATATCAAAGTCCATAGTTGAATTAAATAACGTTTTGAGCATAGCGAATTGATATTGTTATTTACTTGAACCAAGTATATATTCTCACATTAAAATGATTTCATTGCAAATTCAATATGATGCTACATAGTAGAAATGGTTTCTTGAGCGAAAAGTTTCCCCTGCTATCCTATCATGCACATGGTCTAGGATCTTTGAGAATTGACAAAAGGACAAGCTCACCCCTACCCAAAATAAAAATCCCTTGCTCTACAACTAATCCGAGCAAGTATCCCTAGCATAGGAAGAAAAGAAAATTTCAAGAAAAAGAGAAAAAGAAAAATGTTATTTTGTACCATCATAGCAATATTTTAGCATTATCTCAGTATCAAGCAAAAATACAAAAAAAAGAAAAGAAAGAAAAGCAAAAGAGAAACGCAAAAGCAAAATGCAATAAAATCCTTTCCCTACCCCTTGAAAATAAAATAAGGGTGAATGAGCTTGAATCCTTGGAATTCTTAGTTATTCAAAAACTATGAGGTAAGCCCCATAACAGGTGGTTTGTGCCCAACCCACTTGGCCTTGGGTAATTCCTAGCATGGTGATATGTATATCACATTAGCGACCTTCTTTTGTACAAACCTATGTCAGCTTATGGATTAGCTAGCTCTTGATAACCTAACTTACATAGTAGTCTGGTATGGTTACATGCATATAAATCATGGTCAACGAACATTCATTTGGTTAAGACAAATTACTTGTATCAAATTATCTTGCTCAAAATTGATGAATGAACAATACAATCACACACACATTTGTATTCGAGAGATTTTGTATCATTATGATAAATCAAGATCAATAATGAACTCACATTTGCACATGAGAATCCCTTATAAATCTACATTTGTCTTCGAGATAATTTAAAATGTTTCTGTAATTCTTTTCGGAATAGTTTTATCCTTTTACTTCAGAATTTTTATTTTGTATAAAAGCAATTATATACATTTTCTCACAAAATCTCAAAAATGATTTCAAACAACATGTTCATATTATTATTTTTCTATTTATCAAAAGTCAAAAATTCATCTTGCAATAAAACTAAAAATCTATTTTCTTCTTTGGATTTCGTGATGATGGTATAAGTCTATACCTATAAATTCTATGCCTAGCGCAAACCATTGTTCTAATTTTATTTTCCATTTATTTTAAAAACAAATTCATATGACTTGCATCATTATGTTCCACAATAATGCTTTACAAATGAACGAACACTTATTCTATTTCATGTCATTATGTCAAAATTCAATCTTGCAACCATGGTATAATTTCTAAGGAATTGTTAAAAAATTTCTCACACTTAGGAATTTATGCCTAGCAAAATCATATTTCTTTTAGTATATCATGCATACTATTTTTATGAAAATCTGAAAACAACTCATCAAACCATCATCACAACACAAAGTCTTAAGATAGTCTCTTAAGCACTCTTTTACTTTTAAACAATATTTCTATACTGGGATTAGCTTGACAACCGAGCGAGCGGTGACTCCATGAAATGGTCTATAATAGCGACAATGTCCTTTGAAATTATTGTTAGAAGTCTCTTTTTATTTTTCATCAAATCACACCACAACAACCAATTATTTACATCAGATTATTTTATTTAAATTTTACAGCATGACATCAAATTATAATATTTTCAAACAACATAATTACATGAATCATCAATCAAACAAGCAAACAATTCAAACATTGAAGCATCATAAAAACATATGAACAAATCATATCAAAAATATCATATATATATATATATATATAAAAATTATATACATCATATCAAAACTGGATTGGTATGCCACAATCTATACCCTGGCATACTCAACCCTCTCAAAAATCTATACAATCTCTATGCAATCTATAGCCACCTAGTCTCGAGAAGCCCTCGAGCTCTCAGCCTCATCTCCTCCCCCGCCCTGATGTGGAGGAGGTGGTCCCATAGCAGCTTGTGCTATGTCTCGAGTCCTCACTGTCGATCGTGAGGATGTCCTCATCGATCCCATCCTGATTGGTTCCATAATATTTGCTGGCAGCTATACCCTTTGGCTCTCTGGAACCAGTTGGAAGTATACCCCCTGGAATAATGTGGTCTGCATCATAGACTGCACAAGCTCATCCCTACTCACTCCTTCACACCGCACCCTAAGCCATGTAGTCTCATCCTACAATGTTCGTACCTGAGCCCTGAGCTGAGTAGCCTCATCCTATAGTGACTGCACCTGAGCTTGGATGTGGGCAGCCTCAGCCCAAAGAGCCACCATCTTGCTTCTTTCCCCTACATTGACACCCTTGCACTTATCAGGCAATGGTGGTCTCTCCCCCTGCTACGAAGGGAGTCTCTCCTCCCTCTACCCTATCTCTCATGACCTCTAAGGAGCCTGACCCATCTGCTGGCATCTCTCCTATGAGGACCACCACTACTCTCTCCCACCATGACCCCACGCTACCTCAATAGTAGCATGGCACCGCCTACCCATTCGATGCACCACGACATGCACTAGACCCTACGCCCTTATCATTCAAGGGCAGATGCCTACGTACCAAGCATCATAGCCATCTAAAACCCTGGCATCATCACCATCCACTGGCTAGATGGGGGCATCATCCACGTCCTAACTCTAGAATCATTACATATCTGGAGCCCTACTTAGTGTAGTACTATCCTAAATAGTCTGAGAGTACTCGTAATCCCTGAGAGAAGGGATCCCCTATTGTAGACCGAACTACCATAGTACCCGGTTGTAGCGGTGGAGCTCTACCTCTCCTCGCTCCATCCTCAACCAGTAGACTCACCTGATGCAATCCATCTCCTACCCACCTGGGGTGCTCTCATTGTGGCCTCCAAGTGATCTGGTCTGGGATGAGGTCATCTAGCAACCTCCGTGACATCGACAGATCTATCCGCCGCTGTGACCCCCTCTATAGCCACCAATAGAAAACCCGAGGCCTCTCCCGGTCAACCCCTATGAATGGGAGCCCTACCAGCCTCCACATCGTAATGTGCTCCTAGCACCAAACCTATAGCAGCGATGTCAATACTAGACATCGACCTCCCTTGTATACGACCCCATATAGGATCCTATACAAGCGGCATAGAACAAAGCTACCCCATGAAAACCTATACCTGTGGTCTCTCATGTCGTAGACTATGTCTAAGAGCACCCACGATAGTCTACACCCACTCTGGTGGCACAACAGTAAGCCACCGACCACTCCTACCAAAACATAAGTCAACCTAGATGCCCCAGACATCTGCCATAGAGACTCGATGTTCATCCTGCCCTTCTCCAGGGTGAAGCTCAGGTCTCCAGTCAGTCTCATCATCGTCTGGCCCTGATTTACCATAGGCATCATCAGCCATCCCTATATGGGGATCCTCATGATCCTCTATATGTCCTCTAGAGTGGGAGCCATCTCCCCTATCGATAACCAGAAGCAGGATGACCCCGGATACCACCTCTCTGTTAGGGTTGTCAGTAGCCCCATATCAGTCGATACTTATGGCATCTCTACCACATGCCATAGCCTGACCTATGCTAATTGGTCATGCTCTGCCTGGTCGATAACAACCAAGTCATATCTCAGCCCACCGTATTTCCATTCTCGGATCTTTAGTAATCCTTTCTGCAAAACAAACAATAAAACAACAAAATTCATTAATAAACCAATCATTAAAATCAAATTAAACACATTTTAAAATCAATTTTAAAGATGATATCATCCACCATTGGATGATATCGTCCCAAATTGGGAAACATCATCCTTTTTTAGGATGAAATCATCTCAGATTTCGCAACTTGGGGATCGCCCCTTGTTGGACGAGATTGCCCCTATTTCATCGATTTTGCCCTCGGATGAAATCGATGATATAGAGACAATTTCGGTGAAATCGGGATGATTTCCTCCCGACGTCATTGATGGCCTAAAAATGTTTGCGATGCCCCAAACAATCAAAATTTAAATCCATAAATTGCACAAATTTAATTAAAACCTAACCTACTTGGATTAGATCCTTACCTGTAGCCTGCGCCGGACCTCTGTCGCTCTATGCGCTGTCTCCACCATTTTTTTGTCTGCAGAGCTCTAGAACAGTAAAAATGAATAGTAAAAAAATGAATTAGGGTTTTACCCTATTTTCTTAATTTTATTCAAAAACCAACAACATTTTACTTTTTGCTTTTTCGCATTTTTTCCTCAAACGTTCGATTTGGGTAAAAACACGGAGGGGGCACCATAGTCAGCATTCGTACGATTCGACCAAGAATTGTTGTCTAAAAAATTGAGTATATTTTTTGCTTTCTCGTAAAATGGGAAAAACTCGTCTTTAATGCATTTTCTTCAAAAAATTCGCTAAAGAGGGGGCAAAATGTAGCACCCTAAAATTGGCATGGTTAAACCTTAGTAAAAAGATAAAAATTTGAATTTTAACCCCAAACTGCCCGTTAACCGCCTGTTACCCGCTTTCCCCATTTTTTGTGCCATTTTTAGGATTTGTTTTGACCATTGGATGATATTTTCACAGATTAGATGAAATCGCCTCCTATCTGACGAATTCATCTAGAACAGAATGTCCAGACGATTTCCTCCCAAAACCAAATTTTCATAATTAGCTTATGTTTCAACAACCTCTCCAACTTGGGTAGAAACGCGTCTGCGCAGTTGGAGATTTCCCTGTTGGAGATCTCCCAGATTGGGATGATCCCCAACCTCCTAACCTATTCCTAATCCTATATAAACTAGGATTTTTCTAGTTTATCCCCCTAAACCCCTTAGCTAACGGATTTCCCTATAGATTTAGTTCCTTATTCATTAGAGCATCCTCGCACTACTGTCTGTATTCTATATTTTGCATTTTCATGTAGGAACTCTTTTATTTTTTAGTCGAAGCTAGCTCGGATTGTCACAAGTGATCTCAGATGATTTTGGATGATCTTGTTGAGGAGCACAGACGATCTCGTACGATTGGAGGCGATCCTAACTGTAGTCCAGATTGGGGGCAATTAGAGTCTAGAGTTTGCATTTCCTTAGCTTTTTTGCATTTTCCTATTATATTTCTACACTGTCTTAAATTATTATGTTTATGCATCTTGGAGTTCACCTCATCTAATATAAATGCATGATAAAATAAAAATAAATTGTGAATCTGATGCTTTTCCTCTTTAATTACTATTTGGATCTATCATTTAGACAAATTTACAGTTACTGTTGTCATTTCCCTTCACTTCTGTAGTTGTATCTTGGGTATTTTGTACCTATTTCTATGATTGTAGGTTTTTGATGAATTCATCAGATTTTAGATGATTCTATTTGATCTCATATGACCTTCTACGATTTGAGACGATCCTGTGAAATATCAGACGATTAGGTACGGATTAAGGCGATCTGGACTATTACAAAACTTAGAATCTTCATCAGACATCTGGAATCAGGTATGATACATTTTAGCTAGCATATTCTCTGTGATTAGCATTCATTCATGTTTTTTGTATTCATTTAAATCAACATTGGCATATAGAATAGTTTAGATTCATCTTGGCCAAACCTAAGAGTTGAATGATTAAAGTGCAAAATGAACACATCAAACTCACTGTCAACCTAGGCATGGAAACTGCCATTCAAAATTTTCCTGGTGAACCCACCATCCATCAAAAATTCACCCTTATACCACTCCCCCCGAGAGGCGGGACCTTCAAAGGGCCTCTTAGTCCGAGGTATTGTCCCATCCTTTTCGCATCCCCCTTCTAGGCATGGATCCTATAGCCTGAGGGTAAGGATGCAAAAAATTTGGAGCGATACAGACACATCCATGCAATCAATAAAATGATGTTGATTGACATCTCTACAATTGATAGACAAATGTTGATCGACTGTCCCTTCAATTGATAGGCTAATAATGACAGAAAAATCTATAACCAATCGATAAATGTCAGTTGACAATACTGCAACTGATGGACTAATAATGATAGACAAATTTGCAACCGATCGACGAATACCAATCAACAATATTGCAACTAATGGACTAATACCAATCAACATGGTCCTACAACCGATAAACTTATGTTGATCGACACATCTAAAACCAATTGAAAAATGCTGATAGACACCACTAAAATCGATCGACTAATGATGATCAACACAGTTCTGCAATCGACTAACTAATGTCGATCGACACCTCTACAATCTATAAATAAATTTTGATCAAAAATCCTTGCAATCAATAGTCTTATGCCGATAGATATAACTCTACAAATTATTGGCCTATGTCGATAGACATGGCTCTACAATCGATCAACTTATGCCAATAGACATAGATTTGCAATCGATCAGCTTATATCGATAGACACGGCTCTACGACCGATTGACTTCCATCGATAGACATGGTTCTATAACCAATCAGCTTATACTGATAGACATGACTCTACAACTGATCAACTTATGCTGATAGACATGACTCTCCAACCTATCAGCTTATGTCGATAGACACAACTTTGTAACTGATCGGCTTTTATCGATAGACATGGCTCTGCAAACGATCGACTTATGTCGATAGACACAGCTCTACAACCGATCATATTGCACCGATGGATACTCCTTTGCAACCGATCAATTTATTTTTACAATCACTCCTATGCAACATTCTCAATTTTTTTGTTGTTTCAGAGTTATTTTTGAGTTAGAGTATTTTCAATGTATGTTTATTGGTACCTAGTACAGTATATATACGGGTAGTATATGAGGTGATTTGGGCGAGAAAAATAAATAATTTATAATTTGAAGGTGATTTAGGTGAGAAATATAAAATCATTTATAATTTGAAGGTGAATTGGGCAAGAAAATCAAAATCATATGTAATTTGAGGTCGACAAATTAAAATAAAGTTAGGTTCATGATTATCAATGACGGGCGAATTTACCCCAAAAAAACTTCCACCCCATAAATTTTGGATGAATTTCCCCTAGTGAAAGGATCCAAAATTAGCCTTTTCAAAATTTTAAAAAACCTAAATAGAACCAATTTATGATATTTCGCACTTATGCATAACCCTGCTCCACCAACATAGTTGTAGGTCAAAATAAATACATCAAGGGGAGTAAGGAGATGTCTTCTTGAAATTTTGCTAAGTGTAGAAGAAATATCATGATATCACAATATTTTGGAGCTCATAGGCTAAGTAAATGAAAACATCATGATCTCATGATATTTTGGCGCTCACAGGTTAAGTTAGGGGAAAACATCATGATCTCACGATATTTTTGAGCTCAAAGTCTAAGTAAAGGAAAATGTCAAGATATCATGATATTTTAAATCTCATAGGCCAAGTCAAGGAAACACATCATGATATCATGATATTTTGGAGTTCATAGGCTAAGTATATGAAAACATCATGATTTCATGACATTTTGAAGTTCACAGGCCAAGAAAAGAAAAAATATCATGATCTCATGATATTTTGATCTCATAGGCTAATTCATGGAAAAAAATCATGATATCGTAATATTTTAGATCTCATAGGCTAAGTCAAGTAAAAACATCATGATATCATGACATTTTGGAGCTCACAGACTAAGTAAAGAAAAAACATCATGATCACACAATATTTTGGTGCTCACAAGTTAAGTAAAGGAAAATGTCATGATCTCACAATATTTTGGTGCTCATAGGCTAATCCAGGGGAAAACATCATGATCTCATGATATTTTGGAGCTAAAAGGCTAAGTAAAGGAAAATATCATGATCTCATGATATTTTGAATCTCACATGCCAAGTAAAGGAAAATGTTGTGATTTCATGATATTTTGAAGCTCACAAGCCCAGTAAAGGAAAAACATCATGATCTTGCGATATTTTGAGCTCATAGGCTAAGTTAGGGAAAAAAATCATGATATCATGAAATTTTGGAGCTCATATGCTAAGTCAAAGAAAAATTTCATGATATCACAACATTTTGGAGCTCATAGGCTAAGTAAAGGAAAAACATCACGATATCATGACAATTTGATGCCCGCGGACTACCTCCATGAAAGACGTCGTGATTTTGTGACATGCAATGATTTTGCTGGCTGAATATCAAAAGCAAAGAAGTTAAGGATAGCTATTCCATGACATCTCCAAGAATATAGAGGTGGATATACAGGAACAAGAAGATCTCAACCATTTTTTGTTGAATATCCCATACTCTATTAACCACCAATTTACCAGAATGAGCCTATGGGCATATTGGTGTAACAAATTTTAGTTTTTCCATTATATAATATATATATATATAGGATGAGAAACCCTAACAAAAGGTTGGTTCTTAGATGTTTACAAGGCAATGTACACAAGCTTTTGAAAGCAAATAAAAACTACTCATTTTAGTTTGTGGTTCACTGGTGCTTTTCAAGTATGTATGAACTGTTGATTTCTATATAAACTACGTTGAATGTAAATAGCCTTAATTCTCATTCTAGATTTCTATGTTTTAAGTTTCACTAGCTCTGAAATTAATAGTTCTAATGGGTTTAAGCTTGTTTAAATCTACACTAGAGGATTGGTTATTCTAAGTTTGATGATTCAAAGAATGCTTATCTGTAGAAGGTTTTAGATATTTTTTTATTGTTATCTAATCTACACCATCTAATATTTCTTAGAAATAGCTATATTTACCTCTTTATGCACTTTAATCTATGCCCTTTTTCTAAAATAAAGCAAGGAAATAGCCTTCTTTGGACATTGAACTGGGTAAACTCTATTTTAAACCCGATCTTTTAATATTTGCAAAGTCTTGGGTGCAAAAATAACCAAAGGAAGATTTTGCTCCAATATTTTTTGGCATGCCTGGTGGGACACAATCCCATGATATATATAGACCAAATTTCTAGTGGTTATATTTTTATTGTTCAATTTTTATGAATCACTTGGCAAATCCGTTCAAGTTATAAAACTTAAGACAATCCTTATCTATTTTTTGGTCAAATACCATTTTTTATGAAAACCAGATCTAAGGCAAAATATTCTAAAGAACCCATTGAGTTCTTTGAGTTACACCTTGGTATCCTCAGAGCTAGTCATGTATTAGTTTCTATAACAACTTCTTCTTCCACCATCACTACAGGATCTAAAAAACCTTCCCCTATAGTTCTCCCTAGTACTGCTACTAGTGGAACGTCAAATATAGCTACCCATATTCCTATAATATCAATCAGAGTTGTAGCTACAATGGCCGTGAATCAACCAAATCTGCCTTACCCTGCATGAAACCATACAAACCCCCTAAATATGGTATATCAACACCCAATTCCAGCAGCAGCCTTAAAAGAATTACCCTAGTATGATGGCATTGGGAAGATGACTTATGAACACTATCAAGGTGTGCCACACTTGCACCTATACATAACATAACTGAGTTAGATGACATGATTAGACTGTTAGTCATTTACTTAAAAGGAAAAATGCTCTACTAGCATAGAGCCCTCACCAACCAAACCATATCCACCTGGGCCCATCTTACCAGTAAGTTAGTAAAATATTTCAATAAACATGCTTACCTATTTTCTCTACTAAATTAGTTCACCATCATTTCGAAGCACCATCAGGAGGAAATAGTCAACTTTAATATCAAAATCAATCAAACTTGATGGATTAAGGCCAATAGATGAACAATCAATGTATTATCACTTGAGGGCTTTTAACTTAGATATAAGCATGGCTATCAGGAAATCCCAAGTATTCACTTTCCCAAAGATTTTCCAAGAAGCTCAAAAAGTAGAAAAGGATCTAATAGCGATCAGAAGGTAACCTACAAAGATGATAATGTCTATCTTCCTGGACCTGCTACAAGCATCCAATATTACTCTTCCAAGTCTCACTTCTACTTCTAATATGGGTCTCCCCAAATGGATAGAGTAGCCTACTATCCTAGTAGTATAGGCACCCCTTTCTCCTCCAATTTTACCTATCATTCATGCACTTCTTGTGGTAGCAGTTTCACTAACTCCAGATCCTTAACTTGCAACTTTACAAGATCTGTAATTGACCTTGAAAACTTTGATGAATAAGATGACCTCAATGGAAAGAAGATAAGTAGAGAGAAATTTCCATCCAAGGATATTTCCATAGGTAACAAGAGACCAAGCTTCCACGAGTGGTATAAATCACAACCAATCAAATGTGATTTACATCAATGAAGATAGTGAACCCACTAATATTTCAACAAATTCAAACTTCTAGTGTTCTACATGTAATGATCCATATGGTGAAAACTCATGTATGATCCATAAAAATCATGTCCAGAAGATAGCTATTGATAAGGTAGAGAAAACCCTCAAAGTATAGATAAACATGATTAGGTAATAAAATCAAAATCTCATGGTGTCTTCTGTGGAATAAGTAGCCACTCCATCTCGATTAGGAAATAAGTATTTTTAGGTAAATCCCCAGGAACTTAATCCCATGAAAGTACCTTCACCTATGAAGGATCAAGTTGAGAAGATATTTTCCTATGAGAAATTTTTACAAAAACCAAGTCAGCACGAGGTAGAGTTGTGTAAGGAAGATCCTTTATAGAAAGAAATAGAAATGTAGGAATAGGCAAGAGATAAATTAAGATACCCCTTATTGAATAAGTGTCAAAGGGTAGATGCTACTCAGGGGTATAGAAATAAGTATGACACTATTTAAAATAAAAGGATAAAAATGTTGAACCTCTCCCTTTCAACATAGTTGAGGAAATGTAGAAAACTCCCTCCAAGGTGACTATGTATGATGTATTGTAGTTTCCCGGATAAATTGATTTATTGCAAGAATCCTTGAGATCTATAAAAAATAGAAACATAACCCCTGCTCAATTGAATTCTACACAAGCTAATCTGAATTCCAATATAGTAAAAAATAGACCCCCTCCCTTCTATCTATCTCTTCATATGGAGGGATAGGTGGTACACAATTGCATGATAGACTTAGTAATTGCAACCACTGTGATACCCAAAGTTGTATGTGATATCATGGGGATAGAATACACAAGGACTAGTCTTGGTTTCTTGCAACTAGATATAACCTCCATACAAACTATAGGGGTAATTAAAGATATCCCAATAATCCTACATAGATTGCCTCAACTTACAATTATACAAGAGGTAGTGGTAGTGGATTTAAAATCTTATTTTGGTATGCGCCTATCTAGAGAATTCACTACCAAAATAGGAGGATATTTATCATTGGATTACTCACACTTGTAAATTCCATTCAAGGGCAAGAGAGTGAAAATATTCAATGAGAAACGTTCAACCTTTCATATTGAAAAAATTGAAAAGGAAGGAAAACAAACCACTAAAATAAATATGATGATTGAAGAATTGGAAGACTTAAACTTAATGGAGAAAGCTCTAAATGTACTGTAATAATAAGACCAGTTATATCTACAAGACGTCAATGCTATAATTGAAATAGATATTGGAAGATACTCAATTTTGAAGCCCAAGAAAATAAACCCCCTCCTCTCCACAAGGTATATCCATCTACCGATCAACTATGGAAACTTTTCTTCAATGGTGCTAGATGTAGAAATGAAGCTGGAGAAGGTATTGTATTAATCTCTTTGATAGTTGAAGAGAAGGTGTTTTCTTATTGGTTAACCTATAGTTGTACTAACAATTATGTAGAATATGAAGCACTCTATCTAGGCCTTAATAAACTAGAGAAGTTGGGTATTAAACAACTCTATATTTTTGGATATTCTGAACTAATAGTGAATCAGGTCACTAAGAAATTTGTGAGTAAGCAATACTACCTTAAAGCTTATAGGAATAAGGTCTAGGACTTCTAGAAGCATTTGAAGCTCTAAAAATCAAATCAATCCCTAGATAAAATAACACTCATGCTAATTTATTGGCATCAATAGGCACAAATATTTGCCCCATCAACAATGTCATCCAAAAATTTAAAATGAATAACACAAGCTTATACTGAGAGGGGGGTAAACAGTATAATACCACTTTTTACTTTTCTTTCCCAATAAATATTATGCAATGTAAAGATAACAATATCAACAAATCAAAGTGATGCACAAATCACCACACACAATCTAGACACCAATTTTATGTGGTTCACCCAATGTGGGCTACTCCACAAAGAAAATATTTCACTAAAATTTTCTCAATAAATCTCTTTGGAATCCTTCACCTATTAAAATATTTATGGACCTCTATCCAAAGGAGACACCAATATCCTAATCAAGTTCATGTATATCTATCCATAGGAGAACTCCTTTCTCCTTAGCTCTGACTGGTGATCTTCTAGAAGAACTGTTGCCCCCCACTACTCTGGCTAATGGATCTCTATCCATTGAAGACACCTATCCTCACTGCCCTAAGTAATGGATCTCTATCTACTGGATAATTTCATCCTTTATACTCTATCACCTTCCAAATATTGCTCTCAACTCTACACTAAACACGGTCCTTTGGTCTAGCCCAAATATGCTCAATATTTGTCTCTAGTCTGGCACAAACCTATCCTCAAATATGCACAAAACTCTATCCTTGAATCTATACTAAATACAATCCTTTGATCTAGCACAAATATATCCTCAATATCTATCCTTTGACCTATACTAAACACAATCCTTTGGTCTAGCATAAATATGTCCTCAATCTCTATCCTCAAGCCTAAACACAAAAATTGAATTAATCTCAAATCAACTCTGCTAGATCTACACCAAACCTTAACTCAAGGTTTGAAAAAATAAATCAACTCTACTCACAAGTCTTCTCAAATACTTATCTTAAATATACCTTGTAATATTCCACAAAATCTCACACTAATCTATCTGCAAGTCCTCTCTAGAACTTACCCAAATCTGCTCAACAAGTTCTCACTAGAACTTGTCCAAATCTGCTCAACAAGTCCTTGCTAGAACTTATCCAAATCTGCTCTTAATCTGTATTTTAAGCTTCCACAAAAGCTCACACAAATATTTCCATAAGTCCTCTCAAAGACTTACCTCAAATATGATCAACAAGTCCACACTAGAACTTGTCCAATCTCATAGAAACATAAAGAGAATGTTTTGAGACTCAATATGCTTCACATTCATCACAATGCTCAATCACTTTCAATAACTCTTTTATAAACATACAAAGAATTATTAGAGAATAAATATGCTTCACATTCACCTCAATGCTCAATCACTTTCAATAACTCTTTTAGAAACATACAGAGAATTTTTAGACTCAATATGCTTCACATTCATCTCAATGCTCAATCACTTTTAATCACTCTTTTAGAAACATACAGAGAATTGTTAGAGACTCAATATGCTTCACACTTACAAAATATCAATCACTTTTAATATCTATTTTATCACAGAAACATATAGATAATTTCTAGAGACTCAATATATTTCACACTCATCAATACTCAACCTCTTTTTCAAATTCATAATATAAAATAATTTATTTCATAGGACTTGAACTATCACTTCACACATACACTTGAATAGGCTCAACCAACTCTAATCAATCAATCACTCAATGAAATAATACTTGGTCACAAACCCTAGTCCAAACTTATGATCATTCACTCAAATATTTCCAACAATGCTTATAAATCAATCTCACATAACAATGATACTCATGTTATTTGCAAACCCTAGTTTAATTTCTTTACTCAATTACTCACTTCAACAACAATGCTTATCAAAATAGATGCATAGCATTCACTTCAGAATGGCTCAACAACTAAATAAGAAAACCTAATCAAATCCTTTTCACTCCAAATTTGTTTTCCATAAAATCAACCAATCAACTCAACCAAGGAAGAATGTGCCCATACCTTTTTGCTTTATGATAAGTAGACCACACAAATATGCCACAATCATAAACACGTATTTTCCAAACTCAAGGAGGTTAGATGTCAAAATATTACTCCAATATTCTCTAAAAAATATTCCTTGGACACAAAAATAATCAATGCTCAAATATACCTTATTTCTCCCTTTTAAAATTAACACTCCTCAAACCATACATAAAAACAATTACTTGGATACACCTTACCAACTCCAACTTAAAATAATATACAAAACCATAAAAATCACAACCAATATTTCTAAAACACCTTTATTTCTTTTTCAAACCCTAAAACAAATAATATAAAAAAATTATTTTGCAATATCCTTATAAATCCCTAAAACATCATATACCGCATGAAATATGTAAAAATTAATTTTTAATACCTCAAAAACATTTTCCAACAAATTCGGTGCTCAAAATTTAATGCATACCTTATTATCCCTCAAAAGGGTTTTTGTGTGATTCGATCCACCGTCTCCCCAAGCGTCAAGTGACTTAGAACCTTGGAGCCCACCATGTGGGCTAGAAGCACCCACATTAAGGAATCAAAGCTTACTTCCATTTATACCAACATCCGCTACGATTTCCAACCAAAATGCAAAATGAAATATCCTTCGTAGGGGATTCGAACCTGCACCTATCACTGCCCTAACGACTTACCACTACCGTGCTTGCCAACTACATCATCGGTAGTTGGTGACCAAGGCTCCCTTCTTGGTGTATGATGTAATCTCACATTCTCTTAGCACTTTAAACAAAACACACAAAGCTCTTTGTTGCACCCACGATTCACATAAACACATAGCACAAGATTTAATTCAAAACATTTGGGGGCTTATGGTAAGGTGGGTAATCCTCATTTTATAAAAATGGTAAATGTTCTTCCCATGTCGGCGCTTAGAAATGTTAGAATTAAAGTGCACTATGCCTCTATTTTGACACTTGTCATTTTATATTGACACTTGTCATTTATCATATAGGCCTCCTGCCTATATATGTAACACATTTTGTATCAATATCTGAACTCATTAGTTTTGCTCCCAACATTTGGTATCAGAGCTCCAGGCGTTCTCCTTCCTTGTGAGCTTAAGGGGGGATTTCCCTCATGGAAATCCCCCCCTCATTTTTTTCAAAATAGGGAGTATGCTCTTCATCCTTGTTGGATGAATCAAAAACCAGACCTTTGGAAAAACCATGGCTGCCATTATTTTTTTTTCATGATGGGAAAAGAGGTCCTTGCCTATGCTTTACCTCTCAGAAAATGCCGTAATAGTATTGATTAGTGCTGGAAGTGCAAGAAATCTAAGTCACAATGGGTTTTTTCCTCTGCAAGCAAAAATATGACATCGACCAAGAGACGAAGATGACTCTTTGCCTATACGTGTGTGAATTGATTCAAGAGAGTGACATTCTCCTCAGAATGATAGAATGATAGTGATCGAAGACATCTATATCACATTAAACTAAAAAAAATGGATCATGAATCCTGATGCTCCTACACCGCTTATGTAACACGACGTAGGGTGTAATAATGAAATTAGTTAAAATAAATATTGACTATTGGATCGGATCCCAGATTCACTGTTGCTACTGATCATTGAATTCTTTAGATCACTAGATTTATGATACCTGATGGTATTGAACCATTGCAAGGCCGAGGTAACGCCACCAATGAGCATCACAACGGTCTGTGATATGACCATGGGCCAGGTGGACCACTGATAGTCGGAGCACCCCACACAAAAATGCATGAAGAAATACCTAACCTTTGCCTATAGAACTATGATAATGCACACATAGCTCAGGGTCCCCACCATCATGGACATGGTAGAGCACGCCATCACATACTACGGACTACTCATTTGCACCATCAGCCACACCTTATTGACATCATCCTTTATGTTCTCTATCTTTGCACTCTGTAGCCACATCGAAGCCTTGGAATCATACTGGCAATTTAATATTGTGTTGGCTATGTCGACCACGAGGGCAGAGGCGCAGGCGAGGCCCAACAGCACCAGCATGCACAGGAGAATTAGGGCATGATTCATACAAAAAGCATAGATGATTCCCATGGCCATTTGCATGCACACATTGCCTGCCATAGTGATGATGAAGATCTTAGGGTCCTTCATGAGACCGAAGGAGGGCATGGAGAAGGCCATGGCCACGTAGATGAAGGTAGTGCCCAATAGTTTTATCAGTTGGTCCTGCAGCACCGACATCGAGGAGGACAAGTCTAGGGGGAGCTTCATGGCCATGAAGAGGAGCATCAATGTCATGGTATTTATTGGGAACAACCTATAGGGGAACCACAACTACCTGTGTTGGAGGCCATCTATGATATTAGCACCCATCGCTACCGTGCACAACGACAAAGTGCTCAATATGTAGAAGCTGACTCAGGGCAACGATGCATTGAATTTGTTGTCATCTGAGCATACGTCTCCTCCCATATTCTTAGGGAGCTCTGGTGTGAGAGCACCATTGTTGTTTGGAGTGAATATTTTTATGCATTGTTGTCATGGCTTGTGGTTGTGAATTGACCAGAGCGATTAAAGTTTGTTTAACTTTGACCATTGGAGCTTCTCCCCCTTTGAGATTTTTCATGTTAGTGCCTTCAAAATTTTTGTGGATCATTGGTTTTATTGGTCTAGGGGTAATGTTGTCCCTTTCGAGCAACAACAAAACTTGCACAGGAAGCTACTCCACAATGTCTAATGAGGTGGTAGATCTACGATATCAAATCCGTCAAAGGCCTACGTGGCTGAATCTAGGCCTGCGGTGTCGTGTGAGGCTGAATGGCATAAGATGCGCACAAAGGGGTGGAACTAAAATTTATTTAGGTGTGGGTGATCTCCGCTCCTCATGCTGACATGGAGCGTGGAAGATGCAGTTTAACCGAAGTCTTCTTCCCAACTTTGTTTTCTTACTCCATCAAACTGCCATTGCCACTACCACTCATCTGATGTCTTTTCAGTTCGAGAACAAAGTTTACTGCATTCGTTGATACTGTATTTTTTTAATTTGCTTTCGGTCATAGTGGTGGTGTCGAGAGCACGAAATTCAATAAATCTTGATGTGCATGTGTCAAGTGGATGGGCATTTTTTAAAATGCAGTATGGGGGATATTTTTATAAAAATGGCTAAATTAAAAGTGGGGTCCACTTTCCTTCATTTGTATGGATCTAGTCATATTTTAGTGAGGGGGTATTTTATGGCCATAAGGATAGTCAATGTGTTTTTTCCACATGAGAGTGGCCCTATTTTTTCCACATGGAGAGTGAAAGGCTTAGATGGCCCATGTAATTTCCCTATGAGGGAAAATTGAGATATTTGTTTTTATTCTGCTAGAGAGATGTGCCACCACATTGCGAGGGTTATTTGTTGCTTAGTGAGGTTACTGTTGTTTTTCCCATGGATGAAGGACTTATTGAGATCCGACTATAGCCATGTTTATAGTCGTTGGAAAGATTTTTTTGAGACGGACACATTGGTGGTGTCCATTTGTAATTTTGAGGTTGTTTCATTTGAGTTTTTTAAGCCTCAAAATTTTCTACCTTGGAGTGCACTCTCGGTTGTACCCGACACTCCCAAGGCACTTGTAAGTGAACCTAGTATCTAGTATTATCCTCTTTCTACTTGGCGGATGCAGCGACTAGTTACCCATGCATTCCGATAAGATGAGGTGACTACCATAAGCACACTTATTCTAGGGACTATATACATAGACACCCTACACTCTATTCGAGTTTTTTTTGGATCTAATTCTAAATACTATAGATGAAGACACTTCAGAAGATTCTCTTCTATTCTTCTTTCTTCTTCTCCTCCAAATTTGGCTTCTATGTCTCATTTTCTCTTATGTATTAAGGTGCATTTTCGGCAAATACTGACACCTTCTATATTGAGTTCACCATGAGGAGGGATTTGATATTCATGGTGGATCTAGTCAGTGACCTACGAGAGGCAACATCCTCTAAGGATGACCTACAGAGGCAACAGATCCAGAAGTGGTTGACCCTAAGGCACCCATGATGACCCTGAGGCACTTAGACAATTGACCCAGTGGCAACATACCCATGGAAGTGGCTGACCTTGAGGCAATAGACCAAGATGTATACATAGTTGACCTAGCATTATTCATAGTTGGAGAGTCAAGCGCAAAGAGCATGAGCCTAGACCATATCAGCAATAAAAGAGGATGATAGGTTGGTTTTAGAGAATTCAACATTAAGGGGGAATGTTACCTAATGTTGACTTATTTTTTTTCTTTAGTTAGGATAGTGCACTTTAAGGGGGAATGTTAGAATTAAAGTGCACTATACCTCTATTTTGACACTTGTCAGTTTATATTGACACTTTTCATTTATCATATAGGCCTCTTGCCTATATATGTAACACATTTTGTATCAATGCTGAACACATTAGTTTTTCTCCCAACAAGAAATTCGATTTTGAATTTTGAATTAATTTTAATAACCATCCTTAGGGTTAGTTAAAGATTAAAATAAACTAATCTTATAATTAATATCAAAATTAATTAATAATTAATTTAAATAAATTTAAGTTAAGTAAATTAAATTAAAAATTAATTTATAATAAAAATTATATTAATTAATTTAAAAATTCCCTTTATAATATTATAAAATATATTATAATAATATCCACTTAGGATTTTTGCACTTTAGACCATATCTGATATCCTGAAATTGGGTCTTGAACAATTGAAACTAGAGAACCTAAAATCAATGTTGCCCACTGAAATTGCCACTGACTAGTTTTGAAATCTTGACATCAATGACCACTCACTCTTGACATCAATGACAACTTATCTACTCAAAATGTACAACATAAAATAGTTATACTTATATATAGGCCTTATGTGCCAGATAAAGATACCTTTTAGTAGGTATTCAAAAATTATGAACATATAGTGAACTTCCTTGTCCATGAGAAGAACTACTCAAATTTCAGAGTGTCTAAAGATGAGGAAGATGCAGGCACGATCCAATTGAAAAATAACCATATCCCAAAAGGATTGATCACTCTCAAAAGACTATTTGATAATAATGATAGGTCAACTAGCCATACGATGAAATTTGACAAACTCAGATACAAGGAGGTCCAAATGGAATCAAATAAATCTATTAAGGTGGGATTGAACACTACAAAAGAATAATTGGACCAAATTCAAGGATTATGCAAAGAATTCCCCAACATCATAGCCTAGACTTATGGTGATCTTAATGTCTACTCTAAAGAGACAATAAAATATACCATCGAGCTCTAAGAAGGTGCAAAACCCTTTCATCAAAAGCAAAGACTGATGAACTCGAATATTGAAGCTTTGATGAGCAGGAACTACTTATGTTACTTGAAGCCAATATTATCTACCCTATCAAACATTCTACTTGGGTTGCTAACTTGGTCCCGATCAGGAAAAATAATGGAGACATTATATTGTGTGTTGACTTATGAAACCTAAACAAAGCTTCACTAAAATACCATTATCCTCTCTTGCAAATTGACCAGACTCTGCATACTATAGTAGGAGAAAAAATATTCTCACTCTTGGATGGGTTTTCTAGGTATAACCAGGTGTGGGTCAAATATGAAGATCAATTCAAAATTGCATTCACCACCAAGTGGGGAAAATTCACTTATCAAAGGATGCCTTTTGGATTATCCAATGCTGGAGCAACTTTTCAAAGGACAATGGATGTGTATTTTGGATAACTCATCAAAAAGATCATAGTAATATACTTAGATGATATGATAGTGTTCTCTCACCACAAAGATCATGTTGACCATCTTAGAAGAGTTTTTGAGAATTGTAGAGAGTTTGGTATCTCTTTGAAACCAAAGAAGTCCATATTTGTTGTAGAAGAGGGGATTTTACTAGGTCACTACATTTCTAAGGCCGAGCTAGCTATAGATCCTAACAGAGTGAAAGCATTGCTAGAACTATCCTTACCTCTGAATAAAAAGGGCTTGCAATATTTCTTTAGGCAGATCAATTTTGTATGCAAATTCATAGCATATTTTGCACAAATCATCAAACATATGACTAATTTTTTAAAAAAGGATGCTAAATTCAAGTGGATAGACTTACGAAAGAGAGATTTTAAACAAATAAAAGAACAGATAGCCCAAGAACCTATCTTAGTAAATCCAGACTATTCTAGAGGTTTCATCTTGTATGTTGTAGGTGAGCAAGAGAGTTATGCTATACTACTTACCTGGAAAGGGTCTGATAATGAAGAGAGGCCCATATCATTTCTAAGCTAGACCATGCAGGAACACAAATAAAGGTACAACTTCATTGAAAAGTAGGTTTACACAATAATGAAATTATTAAAAAAGTTCAAGCATTTTATTTCATAGAGTAGGACCATTGTGTATGTGGTCCACCCCGATGTTAGAAATTTCATCATACAGGGGGAGCTTGGTGAGAAAATAGTTGGTTGGGTATCAAAGATACAAGAATACGATGTCAATATCCACCCAAAAAAACTAGTGATGGGAAGAGAATTATGTCAAGAACTCACCAAACAAACCTCGACAGAATATGTGGCTTGCCAAATGCAAGAAATAGACCTAGCAGAGGATCAAACCTTGGAAAGTACTGAATGGGCTGATGAATTAATTAGATATTTCCAAATTGGAAAATTTCCAATAAGTTTAAACGCTTCATAGAGGAGGAGATACAAGATCCAGGCTTTGAAGTACACTTTACTACCTGAAGTATTATACAAAAAAAATCTATATGGGGTATTACTTTGGTGCATAAAACATGATCAAAAGCAATAGATATTGGATGAGTTCCATGGAGGTCCATCAGGACACTACTCAGGGAGAATCACTACTTTAAAAATTATCATAACTGGGTGCTATTGTCCAACCATTTTCTCAGACACTTTTAGAGTGACCAAAAATTATGAGAAGTGCCAAAGGTACGTTGGGAGAAATAGGAATGCTTCAATACCTTTGAAAGCTATTTAGGTTGAAGAACCTTTTCAAAAATGGGGTTTATATTTCATTGGGGTTTATATTTCATTGGGGTAATATAACCCAAATCATCCACTAGACATAAATATATTCTAACCGCTAATTATTATTTCACTAAGTGGGCTAAAGTAGTACCCACTAAGAAAGTGGATCAAGAAGTTATGATGGAATTTATTGAGAGTTTGATTACCATATTTGGTATCCCAGACGCATTGGTCATAGACAATGATACATATTTAATAGGTACTAAAATTATTGATTTTTCTATTAGATATGGGATTTATTTGAATACATATTCAAATTTCTATCCACAACGAAATGGATTAGCTAAATCAATGAATAAAAATCTACTTTGAATATTAAAGCGAACTCTAAAATATAATAAGAGAAGTTGGCACTCTTTGATAAACCAAGTATTATGGGATGATAGGATCACTATTAAGAAATACATAAACACCTCTCCCTACTCATTAGTTTATGGTAAGGAAGCAGTTCTCCCGTTAAACATATAAATACCTGCTTTAAAGTTGCTCAATCAAACTAGCATAGAAGAAGCAAAACCGATGGAGAACAGGTTGATACAACTTCTATAATTAGAAGAATATAAATAACAAGCCTACAACCATTATTAGAAACATATGGGAGACACAAAGAAATGGTTTGACAAAAGGGCTACTCTCAAGAATTTTGAGGTAGGATACTTGGTTCTAAGGTGGAACGAAAAGAAATCAAAACCTAGAAAACATAAAAAATTTGTTGCTTTTGGGGAAAGCTCCTTTGAAATAATTAAAGAAAAACAATGAAATTCTTTCCAATTAAAAGATGAACAGGGTCAATTTTATTCCATCCCTATCAATGACTTCCACCTGAAGCTGTATTATAAGTAAGATGAATTTCTTCACTTTATGTGTACTATATGTAAATATGTTGTTTCTTTTTCAAAGGCCACTTCAAAGGAAATTATTGAGTTTTCACAATATTTTGTCTTTCAGAGGCCACTTCCAGGAAAATTGTTGAGTTTTAACTCTATTTTAGCTTTCAGAGGCCACTTCAAAGGAAATTATCATGATTTCTCGATATTTTAGCTTTCAAAGGCCACTTCAGAGGAAATTATCAAGTTTTTGTGACATTTTGGCTTTCAAAGGCCACTTCAAAGGAAATTGTCATGATTTTGTGACATTTTGACTTTTAGAGGTCACTTCAAAGGAAATTGTTGATTTTTTCACAACATTTTAGCTTTCAGAGGTCACTCAAAGGAAATTTTTATGATTTCATGACATTTTGACTTTCAAATGCCACTTCAAAATAAATTATCAAGTTTTTGTGACATTTTGAATTTTAGAGGCCACTTTAAAGGAAATTGTTAAGTTTTCATGATATTTTAGCTTTTAGAGGCCACTTCAAAGGAAATTATTGTGATATCACAACATTTTGGATTTCAAAGGCCACTTCAAAGGAAATTTTCATTATTTTGCAACATTTTAACTTTTAGAGGCCACTTCAAAAGAAATTATCAAATTTTCATGACATTTCGGCTTTCAGAGACCACTCCAAAGGAAATTGTCATGATTTCATGATATTTTAAGAATCCAACAATCAAAACCAAACTTTTGGAAATAAAATTAGTTTTCTTAAAATTTTAAATGTGATCCTCTCAAATTACCATCGTATGAAGTTATTGGCCTAGAAGAGAGGTGACATGAATTTATTGGCCTAGAGAAGAGGTGATGTAGAGTTATTGGTACGAAAGAAATGATGATATATGGTGGTTGGATTTTAGAATGTGGCACATGAAATAAGGCATCTAGAAACATTCAAAATCACCTAAAGAAGATGCACAACCAACCGTAATTAATGCATGGTACCCTAACACACACATGCGCATCTATTTATGCCACTGAAGCTTTTTCTTCACCTCTCTATTCTCTAAAAAATTTCCTATGCATACGGTGTTGCCCAAATTATTCCAATATATCTAAGCTTCTTTGAGTTGCTTTTAGGGTTTTCAGTGTAATAGAATCATAGTAAAAAACCATGGTAGCATCTTCTTCAGTCATTAAGGAAAAGTGTAAGACAAAGAAAAGTAAGAGTGGTTTCATAGATCTAGATTCCTACATCACCGATACCATCATAACATGGAAAAATCTAGAGAAGATTCAAATATATGTGGAAGCTAGAGTAATGAAAGGTGTCACCCCATAGACTTCAAGTACATCCTCTTTTCACTCTTTTCTTTCTTGGTATATATGCACCCATGTTCATTCCTACCCTAAATTAGTTAGATCTATGGTGACATTTTATGATGTCAAACATAGAATTATTAGAAATTTTAAGGATGACATCATTTTTACCCTAGAAACTGATGTAATTAGGTTGTATTCAGTTGTGACATAAGGCCTACAATAAATCCCATAGCATTTGATACAATTACATTTGCTAAATATTATAACCCTACTCTCAATATCAAGTTATTTCTGCAAGAGCATATGTTAGAACCCCTTCCTAATAGAACCCTGCTAGATTCACCAATTCTTATTTTAAAATTAAAAAATAAAGAGATTTTATCCATGCTAGCTATGGTGGGAGGGTTGTAATTAGACACACAATTAAATGGATGATAGATTGTAGTAGCGTAGTGTATGTCAAATCCTAAATTCTATGACACTTCCCATGTAGATAAAAACATAGTGTTCATTTTCTTCAACTGGCCAGCATATTTGGCTCAACATATACACGTAGGATTGTTCAATATACATAGGGATTCTCAAGAAGCTTTTAGGTATTCTTCTTACCTAATGTGAATTTTCCTTTTCTTTCAATCGAAGAAACTAGAGTTCATTTCTACAACCAAGAAAGATAAAGAAGGAAATATTTTACCTATATATCAATGGAAAATAGTTCTCTCAAAAGTAGAGTCATACTATTTTTTTAACATGGATTTACTAGGCCCCACATTGTGAATCATGTATGGCACAGTGTCGAGAATTCCTTAGAAAATGTGTTATACTCTGCAACACCCTCATGTGAAATGATATTGGTTCATTTTAACGCAGGGAGTAGTCATAAGACTATACGAATTCATAGGGAAGACTTTATTGCTCCCATACTATATCACTAAGTTACTATTCACCTTAGAGTATGTAAGGAAAATTGAATACATCAACAGTAAATTTGGCACAAGGATTGGAAAAACTGGCACATGCCTTATGTATTTCCATTTTGGAGGAGTCATTATAGAAAAGAAATGGGACCATGAACAAATCATTCAAGCTCTAAAAATCCTAAAGTTAATAGAATTGCCATAGAGATAGAGGTATGACACCATTGAAAGGTTTGCACAAAGACAAGCTTCTCTCAACCAGAATCCTTTCAAACAATTTCATTCATCAAAAAGATAAATTGACAAGCAGGGAAAGAACAATGAATAATATGAAGCACTATAATGACACGTAGAACAAATATAGCCATTGGAACCATGGCATGACTTCTATGAAAATATGATGAATTGGAACCCGACAAATGATTCGAGCCACGTGTTAGATAAAAATGTTATTAAAAGAATGAATAAAAAAGGAAAATACTGGATGCACAAAAAAATTCTAGCTTGGTAGCAAATGAGGATTCAAATTGAAATGAACTTTAGCTGGGGAATAAACCCTGATAATTAATTTGTCAAGATATATGACAAATATCACACCACATGGTTTGAGACTCTTGTAGATAAAGTACCACTAGGTATCAATGACATCTCAATTCTACTCACCACTAAAAAGGGAAAAAATAGGTGAGATAAAGGAAAGGAAATTGTTTTTGAACAAACAAAAATTCCAAAAAATGTGGCTCACAAATTCATTCCACCCTCCACATCAGACATAGAATCTAATTATGAAGTTTCTCTCATCTATAGAAAGAGAAAAGTAGAATTGGTAGAGGTAGGGGAATAGAAGAAAAGAAGGTAGGATGAACTACATATTGATCTTGAGGAAGGGAATAAGGAAATAAATATAGATAAAAATGTATAACTCTCTGAGTAGTAGGATTATAGAAACCAAGATTTAAATAAATTGACTGAAGAGTCTATTCCTACTAAATAAATCCATACTGAAGAACAAGCCCTCACTAAGGAAGCACTAGATACTAAAGAACTAGTCCCTACTAAAAATGCACTGGATACTGGTGGTACAAGCCCACAAAAGATATCAAGTATGTCTCATATCAATCTTAGTACATATTCTTCTTCTCATACCCAGAGAAAATCTCCTTCCCATTCTGCAAACCAATATGATGCTTCTTCTCCTTCTAATCAGAAACCTACACCATTATCATTGTCAACCCACCTAACTCGAATGCATCCTCAATTTCCCCCCTAGATGCACTCATAAGACTACAAAAATTGTATAACTTAGTAGCCACCATTCCTTTCCATTATACCACCAATCTCCCTAACTTCCAATCTATTCCTGCCTCCTCTTTTGAAAGTCACCTTACCATTACCAAGCTAAAATTTTTGAAGAAAGCAACATTGAATGATTCAAACTAGTTGAATTCTTACAATGCTCAAAAATTCAAGAGCATAGCCCATGCTAGAGAACGAATATCTCTAGATCCTATCAATATGTAGCATTCAATAATAAATATGACACCCTTAGTTCAGAAGCTGGAAGGGGAAATGACCTTAGAGGATTATCAAGCTAAGATAATCACTAAAGATATCACTCAACTACCTATGGAAGACGAATGAGGGAAAGCCCAAGCTCACATGGGGACTATATACTTAAAAATTGAGTATTATAAGGAGAAATACCTCAAAGAAAAATGAGGAAATGTTTGGAATAGGACTTAAGTGAGCAAAATACAATTGAAAAGGCTCTAAAAAATGAGGCAAAGAAATGGGAGCAAATGTTCAATAAAGTGGCACCATATAAGGAAGAAGCAAATAAGGTCGCTATACAAATCTAGGTGTTAAATAAATAGGTAGAAGACCTTCAAAAGAAAATCCAAGATGGCATCACCAAGACCAATGAGTTGTTCAAACAAAGGGCCAAGGTAGTCTGGAAAGAAATATTCAATGACATCTAGAATATGGGCTTAAAATCAAGGCCTACATTATTATACTTGGCCAAAATTAAGGATACATTGGGTCGAGTGGAATATGAATTCATTGCATCTATCAACTTCCTGAAAGCAAGGCTATCTGTAGTGACAAAGATCTAAGTTCTAGCAGAAAGCACACAAGGAAAATTTAGATATAGAGCCCAAGATGAAAAATGGTCTCAAGCCAAAATAGCTGCCATAATTTTCTTCAAAAGGCATAAGCTAGTGATTAAAAGTGCTAAAATAATGTGATAAATCAAAGTAGAATCTAAGGAAATTTTAAAACATGTGAGCATAGCAAAGAATTATGGCATGTCGAGCTTCTAGGATCAAAATTCAAAGTTCTTGGAGGAAGGTGAACTGAAAGCTTCTTGGAAATATTTCATAGAAGATGAATCAAATATAGACAGCTAGGAAGAGCCAGTCCAAGAAGACCAAATATTTAGTATGGCTCAAAACCTTACCCAGATCAATTCCTATATGCATGAGTTGTACATGAGGTCAAAAGTCCTATCCTATGACAAAGTGGAAGAGTTAGAGTATTTATACCTAACTTTCATGGAGACTTCTAACCCAAATGAAGAGACCTAGAAAAGGCTTGTATCAATTATAATGAAGTTGTTCAAGAGACCGAAAAACATGAAAAGGATAAAAAATATTCAATAAGCAGTACAATGACACCAAGGTAAGAAGACACAAATAAATCAATTGAGGAAGACACTCCTAAAAAATTATAGCACAGAGCAAGAAACACAATTTTTCTCGGTATCACTCCCATTTCTCTCTTTTTTATTGTTCTTTTTACTCCATTCCCCAATGGATAAAGGCTCTAGATTCTAACATTCAACTAGCAGAATTTCCCAAGGAGGTACCAATAATGTAGGTCAAAATGACTACATAAAAGGGATTAAGGAGATGTCTTCTCAAAATTTTGTGTAGAAGAAATTTTGTGATATCACAACATTTTGGAGCTCATAGGTTAAGTAAAGGAAAACATCATGATCTCATGATATTTTGGTGCTCATAGACTTAGTCAAGGGAAAATATCATGATCTCATGATATTTTGGATCTAAAAGGCTAAGTAAAGGAAAATATCATGATCTCACAATATTTTGAATCTCATAGGCCAAGTCAAGGAAAAACATTATGATATCATGACATTTTGGATCTCACAGCTAAGCAGAGGAAAACATCATGATTTCATGATATTTTGAAGCTCACAAGCCAAGTAAAGTAAAAATATCATGATCTCAAAACATTTTGAGCTCATAGGCTAAGTTAGGGAAAAAGATCGTGATATCATGATATTTTGGAGCTCATAGGCTAAGTCAGGGAAAAACATCATGATATCATAACATTTTGGAGCTCACAAGCTAAGTAAAGGAAAAACATCATGAGCTCACAACATTTTTGTGCTCACAGGCTAAGTAAAGGAAAATATCATGATCTCATGACATTTTGGCACTCACAGGCTAAGTCAGGGAAAAATGTCATGATCTCATGATATTTTGGAGCTTAAAGGATAAGCAAAGGAAAACATCATGATCTCATGATATTTTGAAGCTCATAGGCCAAGTAAAGGAAAACATTGTGATTTCATGATATTTTGAAGCTCATAGGACAAGTAAAGGAAAAAAGTCACAATTTCATGACGTTTTGAGTTCATAGGCTAAGCTAGGGAAAACATCATGATATCACAACATTTTGGAGCTCATAGGCTAAGTCAGGGAAAATGTTGTGATATCATGACATTTTGGAGCTCACAGGCTAAGTAAAGGAAAAACACCATGATATCATGATATTTTAGTGCTAGTAGACTACCTCCATGAATACGTCATGATTTTATGATATGCCATGATTTCACTGGCCAAATAACCAAAAGCAAATAAGTGGAGGACATATGGGCCATGACATATCTAAGAATATAGAGGTATATATGCAGTAAAAAGAAGATCTCAACCATTTTTTTTAAGATCCCATACTCTCTTAACCACCAATTTACCATAATGAGCCTACGGGCATATTATTGTAACAACTTTCAGTTTTTCTATTATATAATATATATATATATATATATATATATAGGATGAGTGACCCTAACAAAAGGTTGGCTCTTAGATGTTTACAAGGCAATGTACATAGGCTTCTGAAAGTAAATAAAGACTACTCATTCTAGTTTCTAGCTCACTGGTGTTTGTTCAAGTATGTATGAACTGTTGATTTCTATATAAACTACATTGAATGTAAATCACCTTAATTCTCATTCTAGATTTCTGTGTTTTAAGTTTCATTAGCTTTGAAATTAACAGTTCTAATGGGTTTAATCTTGTTTAAATATATAGCATAGGATAGGTTATTCTAAGTTTTATGGTTCAAAGAATGTTTATCTGTAAAAGGTGGTAGATAATTTTTTGTTGTTATCTAATCTACACCATATAATCGATCTTAGAAATAGCTATATTTCCCTCTCTTTATGCACTTTAATCTACCCCATTTTTATTAAACAAAGAAAATAACTAGCCTTCTCTAGAGATTGAACTAGGTAAACTCTATTTTAAACCTGGTATTTCAATGTTGGTAAAGTCTTGGGCATAAACATAACCAAAGGCAAATTTTGATCCAATAATAGTACAACACAAACAACCAATCCACCACAAAAAAATAGCTACAAACTCAATCTCACTAGATGCCTCACCAATACATACCATTGCCAAAGTCTTTATCATCATTTTTTAATTGATTTGCAAGGTGAAAGCAATTATGCTCCTTAATATTTGACCACTAGATCTGAATCATCTCAAATCTAGATCTTACAGGGAGGATTAGTACTACACCTATCATCGATAGAAGGGGCATGACATTAAGTCATGCTACACGTTTAATAATATAGTGTAGGACATTATTGAGAGATAAGATATTCAAATTGATAATCCTATTGCCTCCAAAAACCAAAATATAAGCATCTTCCAAGATTCTTTACCCCAATGTGTATCAAACACAATGCCTGCTATCAAAATAGAACAACCTAAGTAGGTTAATCAAGTGCATGCCACCTCATCTAACCAAGGTTTCATGGGAATTATCAATATCATGATGAGGAATATATGATACCCAAAATAACCCACATGACCTTGGATCCTACCAAATTCCATAAACATCATAGGGACCTATGGTATTAAATATGATCATACCTACTCTACCTCACTTAGTTCTCACACTAAAGAACAAACTCAAAGTCTAAGAATTCCATTGACAAGGCTCTCCATATATGTGCTAATTGAACAATCGACCCCATATTGAAAGGCTCTAATGGAGTTCTTAAGATATATTGAACTACAGCCACAAGACCCTAATTTTTTTACCGATTTTGTGGGGCACATTCAAACTTGTCAAGATCCTACGATTACATTTTAGGATCATAAAATTTAGATGATACGCACTAAGGTACCTGATCCACCATTACATATCATCACTAGTGTAGATAGGATCCCCTTAAAACATATCTTAATTGACATAGAATTGTCAATTAACATCATCACCTCTACCACCCTCCAACATCTCAACCTTCTACCATGATGCATCATGACATCCACTTTCACCCTTCAATATTTCAATGATGCCCTATGTTCCACCATTGGAATAGTAGTTCTTCCTATTCAATTTGGATAGAATACTATTCATATAGTGTGTCATATCTTGAAAGGTGCCATGCAATACAACATATTGCTTGGTAGACCCTGGATTCAATATATGGAATGCATACCTTCTATATTGCATTAGTGTATCAATTATATACATGAAGGCCAAGTTCAATGCATCCCTATCGACTTGGAGTCCTTCAAATTTTATAATATGGTTTCTCATCCCTAGGATTCCACCTTGCATTTTACATATTTGGACATTCGGCCCAACAATCCCATCCAAACCATAAATTTCACACCATGATCATCTATCACTCCACCGCCCCCACATTCATCTCAACCCTCACCATTAATTTTTTTAGAAATTCCTTCATCATAATTCAACCCTTCCACTCAACATCTAGAGAAGATACCTATGACATCACCTTCATCTCCACCTTTACCAACAAACACATCCAAATATCAACCATCCATCACACCTCTTGTACCTTTTATTTCAACCATTTCTTCAAATTCTACCCATGCTTCCTCCATAGAGGAAGAACCTCACATCACCACACAAATTTCATCATAGCCCACATCTTAATCATCACCTACCCTATAAAATTCACCATAAGTCACAATTTGCATGATGAATCTGAGTATTGGTGAATAGCTGGTACAATATGTCACATTCACCCCACTTGTAGAGTCAATTAGAGACTTTGGTCACCCACAAAACACACCATTACCCATAATTACCATAGAACCCCTTGGATCTTAACCAAATTAAACCAATTTTGTCTATCGTAGTATTAATGCTACCACAAAGACACTCCCTATACTAAAGAAGGAAGAGCCATTTCAAGAAAATATTGATTCTCTCAAATTCATCCTTTTCTATGCGGTATTTCTATTACCATAATTGGCATATAAATAGCTTAGTGCAATACAAGCAAGGTCCCCAGACCCTTATGGATCCACATTATCAAATCTAATAGATAAATCAGGCTTGGAATACCATACACACATGCTTGATGAGCTTCTTGCTGATTTTATTCAATACCTTAACTTAGGCCTAGAGGGAGACATAAGTGGCAATGAGTACATCGATCCTAGTAATACTCATTTTCTTAACGATCATCTACATATTTCTACTTTATATATTGCTGATGATGACTCATAATAAGAGGATTTAGAAGATGATCGAGAGTCAGAACATGATTGGGGGTTATAAGATGATTGGGAGACCTTATCCATTGCCTTGTTTATCTCAAAAGAAGAGTCCTCCCCATTGAGCCTCTCATAGATCTCAATTAATTTTATTTTTAACTTTTTCCAAGGTAGTTTCCCATTTGGTACCAAATTCTCCCACCAGAGGACCTAGTTTTCTTTGTTTCCCATAGGGCACACCCTATCATTCCCATACCATCCCAACCACCCCTTGTACATTTGTGTCCACCCATATTTTATCACCTTTTTACAACCATGAATGAAGGTTTTTTACCAACCATAAATATGATATCCATTAACATTTCCAATTATTGTCTCTCAACCTTGAGGCTATTGTTTTTTATCACACTAATATTCTACCATCAGTATCTGAGTTTCTCCATTCTAAGGATATGTTGCAACCATTCCATTTCTTGTCGTGTCCTCATTTAGATGTCGTACAAGCTTATATTGAGCCTAACAATGTATCTGACTCATTCAATCCAGATTATGGCATTCCCTTGATACCTACTGTATCGCTCCAAATTTTTCGCATCCTTACCTTCAGGATATAGGATCCATGCCCGAAAGGGGGATGGGAAAAGGATGTCGTGGTACCTCGGACTGAGAGGACTTTGTGAAGGTCCCGCCTCTCAAGGGAGGTGTATTTTGATGATTTTTCGATGGATGGTGGGTTCACCAGGAAATATTTAATGGCGGTTTCCACGCCTAGGTTTGGAATGTGTTTTTATGTGTTCGTTTTTAACTTTAAGCATTCATATCCTAGGTTTGGCCAAATGAATCTAAATTAATCTATATGAAAATGCAGATTTAATGAATACGAGAGAACAAATTTAAGACAAAAACAAAGTAATTAAGGAAGAATAAGAAGAATACCTGACCCGGATGTCTGATGGAGATTTTGATGTTTGAAGCATTCAGGATCATCTGGAATTCGACAGAATCATCTGAAATCAGACAAGATCGTCTGAGATCTAACAAATTCGTCAGACGAATTCATCAGAGACCTACAAACAAAAAAACAGATGCAAAATACAGAGAATACTACTGTTCTAGTTGAGGGAAACTGTGCAAAATAACAATGACAATACTGAACTGAAACTTAAAGAACGAAACATGTATGAATGATGCTAATTAAATCACAATTATAGATTAATTATGCCTTTGATCTAGATGGGTGAACTCCAAAATGCAAAATAGTATAAAATATCAAATAAACTAGCTAATTTGCATAATAAAACAACAGAGAAAAGATGAAGAAATGTAAACTTATGGCACTGATTGCCTCAATGTGGACTGCAATCGAGATCGTCTCGCATTGGTACGAAATCATCTCTGATTTGACAGGATCGCCTCCGATTTGAACAGGTTCATCGACGATGATGTATGCTTGCTCCGACTAAAAAACAAGATGATACCTGCAACAAAATTGATATAGGACTACTGCAAATGAAAACTTAGGATGATTTAATGTGCATGAAGCTAATTTACAGAGAATTTCAGCCAGGGGTTGGGAAGGGAAGGTCCTAGGGATTAAATAGGCTTAGGGGAGTAGTTAGGAGGTTGGAGATCCTCCCTATTTGGGAGATCTCCAACGGGGGAGGGTCTCTAACGGCGTAGACATGCTTTTGCCCAGATTAGAGGCCCATTAGAATAGAAGCTAATTTTGCAAAATCAGTTTTGCAACAAGATCGTCTGGACGTCCTAGCCCAGATGAAATCGTCATATCTGGGGCGATATCGTCTGATCGGCGACGATATCATCAAACGGTCAAAACAACCTCTAAAAATGGCACGAAAAAGGGGGAAATGGATTACCCGACGGTTAACGGGCGATTTGGGAGGTTAAAATTTGAATTTTAAATTATTTACTAGGGTGAATGTAATTATGACAATTTTACTACGCCAATTTTAGGGTGCTACATTTTGCCCCCTCTTTAGCGAATTTTCCGAAGAAAATGCGTTAAAGATGAGTTCTTCTCGATCTACGAGAAAGCAAAAATTATTCTCATTTTTTAGGCGACGATTCTTGGTCGAATCGTACGACAGCTTACTATGGTGCCCCCTCCGTGTTTTTACCCAAATCGAACGTTTGAGGTAAAAACACGGAAAAGCAAAATATTTTAATTATTTTTGAATAAAATTAAGAAAAATAGGGTAAAACCCTAATTCATTTTTACTATTCATTTTCTGGTTTTTTAGAGCTCTAAAGCAAAAATGGTGGAGACGACGCATAGATCGACAGAGGTCCGGTGCGGTCTACGGGTAAGAGTCTAGACTTAACTTAGAATGCTTTAATTTAATTTTACATGCTTTGTAGGTAATTTTAGATGAATTTTTGAGCATCGCGGCCGTTTTTGGGCGGTCGACGTCATCGGGACGAAATCGTCCCGATTTCGATGAAATCATCTCAATTTCGTCAATTTTGCCCAAGGGCAAAATCGGCGAAAGGGGGACGATTTCTTCAAATTAGAGATGATTTCGGCTTGCGAAATCGGAGACGATTCTGCTCAAATTTGGGACGATATCATCCAATAGTGGGTGATATCATCAATTGCATAAAATTGAATTTTAACTTGCATTATTAATTACTTGAATTTGTTATTAATGATTGTTTGTTGTTTTGTTGTTTATTTTTGCAAAGAGGTTTACTAAAGAGCAGGGAATGGAAGTATGGAGGTTTGAGGGATGACTTGGCCGCTCTCACACAGGCAGAGCGAGATCACCTGGCACAGGCCGGCTTGCAGCATGTGGCAGAGATGCCATAGGTGTCCATAGACATGGGGCTACTAACAGCCCTAGCAGAGAGATGGTCTCCGAGTTCCTCATGTTTTCGGCTACCGATAGGGGAGATGACTCCCACTCTGGAGGATGTATGGAGGATTCTGAGAATCCCCATACAAGGATGATTGATCACTCCTATGGCCAATTAGGGCCACGCTATGGGACGACTGTGTGGTGACCCGAGCTTCACCCTGGAGAAGGGCAGAGTTAATATCGAGGCACTGCACCAGATGCCTAGGGCATCTAGACTCACACGGGTGCTAGCTAGAGTGGTTGGTGGACTTTTGTTGTGCCACCAGAGTGGGTGTAGGGTGCCGTGGATGCTGGCAGATGTGATATGCGACATGCGAGACCACGGGTATAGGTTCTCCTGGGGCAGTTATGTATTATGCCGATTGTACAAGATCCTGTATGGGGTCATGTACAAGGGCGGTCGATGTCTGGTGATGACATCGCTCCTACAGGTTTGGTGCTGGGAGCACATTGTAGTGCGAAGGCCGATAGGGCTTCCTATGATAGGGGTAGACGGGGAGAGGCCCCGAGTCTTCTACTGGTGGCTTCGAAGAGGGTCACAGCGGTGGATCGACCTCCCTATGTCCTAGAGACTACTGGATGACTTAGTCCCGGACCATATGACCTGGAGGCCATGGAGGGAGCATCCAGGGTGGGCCGAGGATGGACAGGAGTTGGCTCACGTTAGGCGAGTTTGTTGGCTATGGATGGAGAGGGGAGAGGTGGAGCTCCACCGCTATGACCGAGTTTTGTGTTAGTTCGGTCTATAGTAGGGGATCCCATCTCTGAGGGATTATGAGTTTTCTCGGACTGTCCGAGATAACACCACAGTTAGTGGGGCTCCAGATATGCAGCGCTTCTGGAGCTAGGACACAGATGATGCCCCCATCCAGCCAATGGATGGGGATGATGTAGGTGTAGCCGATGGCTATGATGCCTGGTATGCAGGCATCCACCCTCCTCGAATGATGAGGGCATAGGGTTCGATTCATGCGGTTGTGCGTCAGATAGGGAGGCGGTGCCAGGCAGTGATGGAGGCGGCCCAAGGTCGCGACGGGAGAGAGCCGAGGAGGCCATAGGCATAGGAGAGGCCACGGCAGAGGGAGAGGAGGGAGGAGAGACCCCCTTCTCCACATAGGGAGAGGCCACCATCGCCCGAAAAGGGTAAGGGGGTGGGCACGGGGGGGGGGGGAGGGGGGAGACCTTGAGGGAGGGAGCTCTTCCAAGAGCAAGGGGGGGGGCGGCACGGGGGGGGGGGGGGGGCGGAAAACAAAGGAAGGAGGGGAAGGGAGGGAGGAGAGAGAGGGGGGGGGGGGGGGGGGGGGGGGGGGGGGGGGGGGGGGACCTAACACGGGCTATTGCCCAACTCACTTTCTATCAAAAATTGTATTATCAGCTGGTGCTAGAGGCGGATAGACTACCCCTGTCATCCATCATTGTAGATCCGATCAGGATCAGGTCGTCGAGGACCACGTCCTGGTCGAGGACTAGGACTACTCATACTGTGATGGGGCCACCTCGTCCACCTCAGGGCGGGGGAGGAGATGAGGCGGAGAGCTCGAGGGGCTCTCGAGGCTAGAGGGCTGCACAACTTTGTATAGACTGACATTGTATTATTATTTTTTTGTTGATAGAGGATTGAGTATGCCGAGGTATATATTGTGGCATACCGATCCAGTTTTGATATGATGTATATATATTTGTGATATATATAGATGATATATTTTTGATCATATGACTTGTCTTATGTATTTTTATGATGTTTTTATGTTTGATTGATTGATTTGATGATTGGATTGAGGATTCATGAAATTATGTCGTTTTGAAATATTATAATTTGATGTCATGCTATAATATTTTAAATGAAATAATTTGATGTAACAAATTGGTTGTTTGTGATGTGATGTGATAAAAAATAAAAAGAGACTTCTAACAATAATTTCAAAGGATATTGTCGCTATTATAGACCATTTCATGGAGTCGCCGCTCACTCGGTCGTCAAGCTAATCCCATTTATAGAAATATTTTTAAAAAGTAAAAGAGTGCTTAAGAGACTGTCTTAAGACTTTGGTGCAATAGTGCAAATGATGATGATGATGATGGTTTGTTTTCAGATTTTCATAAAAATAGTATGCATGAAATAATGTTAAAATGATTTTTGCTAGGCATAAATTCCTAAGTGTGATAAAATTTTGGATAATTCTTTAGGAATTATACCATATTTGCAAAATTGAAGGTTGACATAATGACATGAAATAATGAAAATGGGTTTGCTTTTTTTTTAAAAGCATAATTTGTGTAAAATAATGATTTAAGTCATATGGTTTTCATGATTTTTAAATAAATGGGGAATAAAAATTGTTACGATGGTTTGCGCTAGGCATAGAATATGTAGGTATAGACTTATACCATCATCGTGAAAATCAAAGAAGAAAATAGATAGTTTTATTGCATGGTTGATTTTTGATAAACAGAAAATATGAAAATGAGGACTTGCGCTAGGCATAAAATTCCAATTTTGGTTTTGGAACTATACCATCGTCGTGAAAGTCAATAAAAAAAAAAAAAAATATAATATATATATATATATGTTTTGATTGTATATTTTGAAAGAAATTTTTGATCCTTTTATTATATGTAGTTGTCTTTATACTAAACAACTGTACTAATGAATTATTCCAAACAATTTGCAAAAAAAATATTTCAAAGTATTTTGAAGACAAAAGTTAGATTTATAAGGAATCCCATGTGCATATGTGAATTCATTTCCAATCTTGATTTATCATAATGATACACAAAATCTCTCAAATACAAATGTGTGTGCAATTGCTTTGTGCATTTACCAGTTTTGAGTAAGATAATATGATACAAGTGATTTGAAGAAACCAAATAAGTGTTCATTAACCATGATGTAGATGCATATAACCATACTAGACTACTATGTAGGTCGGATTATCAAGAGCTAGCTAATCCATAAGCAAACATAGGTCTGTACAAAAGAAGGTCGCTAATGTGATAGACATATCGCCACGCTAGGAGTTACCCAAGGCCAAGTAGGTTGGGCACAAACCACCTGTTATGGGGCTTACCTCACAGTTTTTGAATAATTGAGAATTCCAGGGATTCAAGCTCATCAACCCTTCTTTTATTTTCAAAGGGTAGGGAAAGGGATTTTATTGCTTTCTTTCTTTCTTTTGTTTTTCTTTTGAACTTTGCTTCTTTTTATTTTTGTATTTTTTTCTTGATTTTTGAGATAGTGCTTGAAATATTGTTGTAATGATATAAAATAACATTTTTTTTCTCTTTTTCTTGAACTTTTCTTTTCTTTTTCTTTGCTAGGGATACTTGCTCGGATTAGCTGTAGAGCAAGGGATTTTTATTTTGGGTAGGGGTGAGCTTGTCCTTTTGCCAACTCTCAAATATTCTAGACCATGTGCATGATAGGATAGCAGGGAAAACTTTTCGCTCAAGAAATCACATCTACTATGTAGCAAAACATGGAAATTACAAATATAATCATTTTATTATGAAAAGATGTGCTTGGTTTAAGTAAATAACAAGATAAATTCTCTATGCTCAAACTTTATTTAATTGAATTTTGTGGACTTTGATATAAGAGAGATTAGTAATCATGCCAGATAAAATCAAGATATTTATTTTTGTGAGTGTGAAAGTGAGGGATTCCAAATAAATGCTAATTTATCAAAAATAATTTGAAACATATAACTACAACATTTGTAAGAAAATATAGATATAGATACTGTTTTGAGAAGTTTTTGAGAATGTTGACTCCCTCTTTCTTCTTTATATTGTTTTGGTTTCGAAAGAGTCAAGAATATTGTTGTTTTTATGTTTTTATCATTATTTGATTTTTGGTTTTATTTTTGTTTTTGAGAAAAAATTTAACAAGTGCCATAAATAAATGCAACAAATAGTTTTGAAGATTTTTGATGATTATGAATGTTTTTGGTGTTTTTGGATTTATAAAGTGAAAGAAATACAAGATAGTAATTTTGAAATATTTTAAACAAATATATACAACGATGAAATGACCAAATTTATGCATAGTAATGTTTAAGATGCAAAATATTCATGGGTTCTTTAAGTTCTTTACCATCTAAGGTAGATAATTTATATGCTCTTGATTCAAATTTAGCAAGTGATAATGTATGGTCCAAGCCAGTTGGGCTCAAATTTACCTTTAAGGTCCTTAGTTGCATTTGTATTTTTTTGATTTTCTTTTAAAACAAGGTCGTCGATCTCAAAGGATCGATGACGAACTTTCTTAGCATATGATCTTTTAAGCTTGTTTTGGTAGGCACGGATATGCTCCAAAGCATTGATGCATTTTTCATCTAGGAGTCCTAGCTGACTGAGTCTGCTAGCTCGATATTCATCTCCTACTTTGGTATCTTGAAGTAGCAGAGCCAAAGAAGGAACTTCCAATTCAAATGGAAAAATTGCTTTAGCACCATAAACCAAAACAAATGGTGAAGTTCTCGTGGGGGTTCGAACACTAGTTCGATAGGCCCATAATGTTGGGTATAATTGAATGTGCTAGTCGCGACAGTTTTATTGACCAATATTTTGAGAATTTTGATTAAGGTTTTGTTAGATGCTTCTGCTTGACCATTACCCTGAGGATAATAGGGAGTGGACCAGCGATGTTGAATCTTATATTTTTGGCATAATTTTTTAACATATTTATTTTTGAAACAAGTTCCATTGTCTGAGATGAGATTTGCAGGAATTCCAAACCTACAAATGATTTGATTAAAAATAAATTTAGAGACTTGTGTGCCAGTGCAAGAAGCTAAAGGCATAGCTTCGACCCACTTCATGAAATACTCAGTGGCGGTTATGATGAACTTGTGTCCATCAGATGACATCGGATTGATTTTGCCAATAATGTCTAAACCCCATTTAGAAAAGGGCCAAGGAGATGAAATAGCCTATAGTTCTTGGGCAGGTGCATGGACAAGGTCAGCATGTTTCTGGCACTTTTCGCAATGGTGCACATAATCATGTGCATCCGTTTCCATGGTAGGCCAAAAGTATCCTATCCGAAGGAGCTTTTTAGCAATGACACTACCACTAAAGTGTCCTCCACAAGATCCATCGTGGGCTTCACTCAAGGCTGATTTAGAATCTTCTAAGTTTAAACATCTTAATAGGATACCTTCAAAAGATATCTTATATAAAGTATTGCCAATTATTACAAATTGACTTGCTCATCGACGTAATAACCGACAATGGTTTCTATTAGAATTGGCGAGGAAAGTCCCATTTTGGAGAAAATCAAATATGTCCGTATACCAAGTTTCAGGAGTAGTTTCATTGATTAGAAACACATCCAAAGGTTCTAAGCATGACTTATTTGAAGCGGGTTCCTGGAGTCAACGAATAATGATAGTGGCATATTCGTCATCTAACTCCAAGGGTAGGAGAGATGCAGTTGCGACCATAGCATCAGCTACACGGTTGCTAGTGCGAGGAATAGCTTCCAAGGTAACTTGATCAAATAGAGACATTAATTGTAAAACATAGGCTTTATATGGGTGTAGTTTATCATCTCTGGTTTGATAAAATTCATTAATTTGGTTTATAACCAGTTGAGAATCACCAAAAACTAAAATATGTTTAATTTTTAGCGCTAGGGCAGCTCGTAATCCAAGGATTAGAGCTTCATACTCAGTAGTATTGTTGGTGCAAGCAAATATCAATTTGAAGGATAGAGGAATAAGATGTTTTTGTGGGGATATTAAAATAATACCCACACCAGCCCAACTCATGCATCGGGCTCCATCAAAGTATAAGGACCATTGTTCAGTATGGTCGGCCTCTAATTGAAGGCATTCATCAAGAAACTCAATGATGAGGGGATGGGTAGACTCTAAGGGTGCAGCGACTAATTGATCTCGCTATGATTTGACCCTTAACGGACTTCGTCCTATGAATGTGAGATCAAACTCGCTTAGAGCAAGAACCCACTTGGTCGTGTGACCCGATAAATAAGGTCGACTCATGAGATACCTCAAGGGATCGTATTTAGCAATGACATAAGTTTTTTGACTAAGAATATAATGTCATAATTTTTGTGTAGCAAACACGACTACTAGACATAGTTTCTCTAATGCTGTGTAGCGGGTTTCATAACTGATGAAGGTGCGGCTAATGTAATAATTAGCATGTTCTCGCTTTTCATCATCAAGTTGAGCTAACATAGCTCCTAAGGCAGAATCTAAAGCTAAAATATATAGGAGAAATGGGCGATCAGGTCTAGGTGGTGAAAGCACTGGTGGATTAAGGAGGTATTTTTTGAGAAGTTCAAAAGCTTCTCTACATTCGTTGTCCCAATTAAAAGGGACATCCTTCTTAAGGAGTTTAAGAAAGGGACCGGTTTTGTCTGCCAGCTTATCAATGAAGCGATGGATAGCTTGAAGTTTACCTTGTAAACTTCGTAATTCAGATATATTAGTAGGTGCGGGCATATCAGTGATGGCCATAATCTTGAGAGGGTCAATTTCAATACCATGTAAAGAAACTAAAACCCCTAATAGTTTACCGGACTTAACTCCGAATATAAATTTTTCTGGATTTAATCGAATAAGATATTCTTGTAATCGATTAAAAACTTTTCTCAAATCATCTAAATGATTATCTTCAATAATAGAGCGAGCTATAATATCATCTACATAATCATGTAGGATATCTCTCTATCTAAAAAAAGTCATACTCTTAAAGTCCCCCCCCTTACAAAACAAAATTTCAAAATTGTAGCACCCTAAAATTGGCGCAATAAAATTGGAATAATTACATTCACCTTAGTAAATAAATTTAAATTCAAATTTAACCTCCCAAACCGCCCGTTAACCGCCGAGAAACCCGTTTCCTCTTTTTTCGTGCCATTTTTAGCAGTTGTTTTGACCGTTTGACGATATCGTCTCCGATCAGACGATATCGCCCTAGATTTGACGATTTCGTCTGGACTAGAACGTCCAGACGATTTTGTCGCAAAACTAAATTTGCATAGTTGGAATCCGTTCCAACGGGTCTCCAATCCGGGCAGAAGCGTGTCTGCGCCGTTGGGACCCTTCCCCCGTTGGAGATCTCCCAAATTGGGATGATCTCCAACCTCCCAACAACTATCCTATGCCTATTTAACTCTAAAACTTTTCCTTCCCCAACCCCTGGCTGAATTTTTATGTAAATCAACTCCCTATGCGCTAAAACACTTCAAATTTGCTCTTGCACTAGTCCTATATTAATTTTATTGCAGGTACACCACTAGTTTTCAGCCGGAGCCAGCACCTATCGCAGTCGACGAACCTGTCAAGATCGGAGGCGATCTCATCAAATTCGGGACGATCTCGTTCTGATGCGAGACGATTTCGATTGCAAGCACACATCGAGGCAATCAGTGCTCGGAGTTTGCTCTTCTTTCTCTTTTCTCTATCATTTTATGCTATAAATTAGATTGTCTATTCAGTTTTTATACTATATTGCATCTGGAGTTCACCCATTTTGTCTAGTTTGCATATTAAGATCATATTCTGCTATCTAAACACAGTGATTTGCATTTACTTTTGTTCTTGTATATTGTTCAATACTCATATTACTTTTTCATATAGTTTGCCCCTGTTTACAAAATAGAATTTCTTGTATTTCGCATCTGTTTGTTGTTTTGCAGTGTCTCTGATGAATTCGTCTGACGAATTCGTCAGATTGCAGACGATCCTGTCAGTTTAGACGATTTTATCAAATTGAAGGCGATTCTGTTGAATTGCAGACGATCCAGACTGCTACAAGTAATCAAAAACTTCATCAGACTTTCGGATCAGGTAATCTTCATTGGCCTCCTGCAAATTCTCTGTTTCTTGCTTTCTTTTCTGTTTGTTGTATTCATTTAAATTGCATTTTCATGTAGTTTAAGTTAGAATCATTCGGCCAAACCTAGGATGAATGTTTAAAAATAAAACGAACTCATCAAAACTCATTCCCAAAACCTAGGCGTGGAAACTGCCGCCAAATGTTTCCTGGTGAACCCACCATCCGTCGAAAAATCACCAAAATACACCTCCCTTGAGAGGCGGGACCTTCGTGAAGTCCTCTCGTCCGAGGTACCGCACCATCCTTTTCCCATCCTCCTTCCGGGCGCGGATCCAATAGCCTGAAGGTAGGGATGCGAAAAATTTGGAGCGATACATTTTGGTGAACCCGACGTGAATGCATCATAACCTTTTGAAAACAAAAACAAAAAAATATATATGTATACAAGAAAAAAAAAAACAAAATCATCATTTCAAGTTTGTATGTTTTAGATTCAATTCTAAATAGTAGATGCTAAATATTACTTTTAGAAGTACTAAAGAAACCATGAGTTTTTACTCAAATCAATATGAGCCCATTAGTAATGTTGGAAGAATTCAGCCAAATACATTTGTTGATTATGACCAACCTCATCCCTATTCAACACCACCTCCATCACACTCTTCTTATTTTTCATCCATAACCCAACAAAACAATCCCTTTGCCAATCCTCTTCATAATGATATTATCTATTCTCCCATATATCCATATTATGTCTATCAACCCACATATAATCCTCCACCACCTTTTCAATACTCTTCTTTCAATACAACACATCCATTTCAACAAGAAAATACTTATTCTTCCAATTCTACCATGCACTCACCTCCTACATCGCAATCTTCCTATCATCATTCTACCCATAATAAAGAAAGTAGAGGTGAGAAACCATTAGGTCCTTTTATGACGAAATTCCTAAGGCATTTATCAAAAACCTCTCAAAAACCTTCATCACGTAAATTTACTAGGCTTAATCAACCAATGGATATAATTCTCAAGTATTTACTTGACACAAATATTATTGAACTTCCTTCCATAAGACAACCTGATACCACATCAGATTGGTTTAAACCCGAGCTACATTGTGAATATCATAGAGTAGATGGACATATGACACAAAATTGTAAAGATTTAAGATGTGCAATTCAAGATTTGATTGATAAGGATCTTTTTAATATAAAGGAATTACAATCTACAACCGATTATAAATCTCCAAGTAAACTATCAAACTCCTACACAACAAATACCAATAATCAATCAAGACATGGGGATCTCCCAAGAACCCCTACTCAATTATCAACAACAAGAAACCAATCAAATATTGCATGTTAATGTGTCCCATCATGATGATATTATTAATATTGTAACAAAAACTACAAATGAGCAACCTCAAATTCAATCAACCCAATCTGATATTCAAGATATGGATTCCTCATTTGACCAACCTTCAAAACTATCTTTGGCTCTAGAGAATGATCCAAAATGGAATGTAAGCATAGAAAGCTCATCTTTAGAATCAAAATCTCAATCTGAAATCCACTTTGATAACCAACAACAAGTGATTAATCCTCAAGCAAAGATATCCCTTTTAGAAGTATTACAAATTTATCACAAGGAAATTTTGTTCAAAATACCTAGCCAACAATTTGTTCCTCATCATATTTTCTCTAAGAACATAATTAATGGTGTAAACCCTCTTGAGGTTAACCATATTTCATTCTATGATGAGGATATTCCTTCCTCTACTCCACAAGAAGACTCCTATCTTTACATTACCGGATCTCGTAAAGAAACACTTGTTAGAACTATCATGGTAGATAATGACTCCTCTCTTAATTTATGCACTTATCAATTATTCCAAAAACTCAAATCAAAGGAAGAAGATCTTAATGAATCAAATGTTATTATAAAATCTTTTAACAATGAAATTCAAGAAGCTCAAGGTACTATAATTCTTCCCTTTAATATTGGATCCAAGATCCTGGATACTTTATTCTATGTAGGATATTGTCCTTCACCTTACAACCTACTTCTCCAGAGTCCTTGGATTCATACGATGAGGGTTTTCCCTTCCACTCTTCACCAATGTTTGAAGTTTGAACTTGCAAATAAAATTGTTACCATACATGGTGACCCAACACCATTTGAAGAATATTTAACGATTGAAACATCAAGTTCTATACATTCTCTATTGTCACAATTATCTTCTATCCATCACTTTTCTTCATCCATATATGATCATCCTTGTTTACCAAATAACACCCATGCATATCTTTCACATATACTTTCTCCATCTTATCAAGACTTGGAATATAATAATAAGAATGAAGAACTTTCTTATCCTTCTGACATTTTATTTTGTAACATGATCAATTTTACACATATAAAAGTCAAATCTTTTTCTACATTATTCTACATTATAACAAAGCTTTTGTTATCACTACCTTTTATTCATCACCTTATATTCTTACCTTCACCTCAACCAGATTATCCTTCAAAACCTCCTTTGATTTTGAAGCAACCTTAGACATGCTATACTCAAATAAACCTTGTATAGTGTATATAGATCATCTTGTATATACCACCAATTTCAATTCATAAATTAAAATCAAAATACAAAAAAAAATCAAAATCCTCAAAATCTTCAAAAAAATACAAATGCAACCAAAGAACTTAAAGGTAAATTTGAGCCCAACTGGCTCGGACCATACATCATTACTGCAAAATTTGAATCAGGAGCATATAAATTATCTACCTTAGATGGTAAAGAACTTAAAGAACCCATGAATATTTTACATCTCAAACGTTATTATGCATAAATTTGGTCATTTCATCCATGTATATATTTGTTCAAAATCATTATCTTGTATTTCTTTCAATTTATTCAAAAACCTCAAAAACATTCATAAAATCTCCAAAAATCTTCAAAAACTATCTATTGCATTTATTTAAAGCACTTGTAAAGTTCCTTTTGCTCCAAAACAAAAATCAACATAAAAATCCAAAAACAGCTATATGCTTGACTCTTTCGAAACCAAAACAATATACAGAATAAAGAGAGAGTCAACATTCTCAAAACTTTCTCAAAATCATTATATTTTCTTACAATTATTGCAATTATATGTTTCAACTTATTTTGGATAAAACTAGCATTTATTTGGCATCCCTCACTTGCACACTCACAACAATAAATATCTTGATTTTATCTGGCATGATTACTAATCTCTCTTATATCAAAGTTCACAAAATTCAATTAAATAAAGTTTGAGCATAGAGAATTGATCTTGTTATTTACTTAAACCAAGCACATCTTTTCACAATAAAATGATTATATTTGTAATTTCCATGTTTTGCTACATAGTAGAACCGATTTCTTGAGTGAAAAGTTTCCCCTGCTATCCTATCATGCACATGGTCTAGAATCTTTGAGAATTGGCAAAAGGACAAGCTCACCCCTACCCGGAATAAAAATCCCTTGCTCTACAGACCTAATCCGAGCAAGTATCCCTAGAAAAAGAAAAAGAAAAGAAAAATTCAAGAAAAAGAGAAAAGAAAAATGTTATGTCAAGCAATGTTCCAAGCATTATCAAGCAAAAGAAATACAAAAAGAAAAATAAGCAAAGTTCAAAAGAAAGCAAGAAAAGCAATAAAATCCCTTTCCCTACCCTTTGAAAAGAAAAGAAGGGTGAATGAGCTTGAATCCCCGGAATTCTCAATTATTCGAAAACTGTGAGGTAAGCCCCATAACAGGTGGTTTGTGCCCAACCTGCTTGGCCTTGGGTAACTCCTAGCGTGGCAATATGTCCGTCACATTAGCGACCTTCTTTTGTACAGACCTATGTCCGCTTATGGATTAGCTAGCTCTTGATAATCCGATCTACATAGTAGCCTAGTATGGTTATATGCATCTACATCATGGTTAATGAACACTTATTTGGTTTCTTCAAATCACTTGTATCATAGTATCTTGCTCAAAACTCGTAAATGAACAATGCAATTGCACACACATTTGTATTTGAGAGATTTTGTCTATCATTATGATAAATCAAGATTGGCAATGAATTCACTTATGCACATGGGATTCCTTATAAATCTAACTTTTTGTCTTCAAAATACTTTGAAATATTATTTTTGCAAACTTGTTTGGAATAAACCAAGTACAATTATTTACCACAAAGACAACTATATAATAGAAAAAATCAAAAATTTCAATCAAAACATATCATATATATCTTATCGACTTTCGCGACGATGGTATAGTTTCAAAACCAAAATTGGAATTTTATGCTTAGCGCAAGTCCTCATTATCATATTTTCTGTTCATCAAAAATTAATCATGCAATAAAACTATCCTTTCTTTGATCTTCGCGATGATGGTATAAGTCTATACCTACATATTCTATGCCTAGCGCAAACCATTGTAACAATTTTATTTCCTGATTTATCAAAGATCATACAAAACATATGACTTCATTTTTTTACAAATTATGCTTTTTAAAAGCAAACACATTTTTATTATTTCATATCATTATGTCAACCTTTGCATTTTGCAATGATGGTATAATTCTTAAGGAATTATTCAACAAATTTTATCACACTTAGGAATTTATGCCTAGCAAAAATCATTTCACAATATTTCATGCATAATATTTTCATGGAAATCTGAAAGCAAACCATCATCATCATCATTTGCATCATCACAACAAAGTCTTAAGACAAGTCTCTTAAGCACTCTTTTCTTTTAACAATATTTCTATCCTGGGACTAGCTTGACGACCGAGTGAGCAACGACTCCATGAAATGGTCTATAATAGCGACAATGTCCTTTGAAATTATTGTTAGAAATCTCTTTTTATTTTTATCACATTTCATTACAACCAATCAATTTGTTACATCAGATTATTTCATTTAAAATATTTAAAGCATGACATCCAAGTTATAATATTTTCCAAAACGACATAATTACATGAATCATCAATAAAATCATTACATCAATCAACTCAATCAATCAATCAAACATAAAAAGCATCATAAGCATCACATAAGACAAGTCATATGATCAAAAATATCTCATATATATATATATCAAAAATATATGTACATCATATCAAAAACAATTAAACACATTTTAATAATTTTGCTTTTTCGCGTTTTTACCTCAAACGTTCGATTTGGGTAAAAACACGGAGGGGGCACCATAGTAAGTTGTCGTACGATTCGACCAAGAATCGTCGCCTAAAAATGGGAATAATTTTTTGCTTTCTCGTAGATCGAGAAGAACTCATCTTTAACGCATTTTCTTCGGAAAATTCGCTAAAGAGGGGGCAAAATGTAGCACCCTAAAATTGGCGCAATGAAATTGGAATACTTACATTCACCTTAGTAAATAAATTTAAATTCAAATTTAACCTCCCAAACCGCCCGTTAACCGCCGAGAAACCCGTTTCCTCTTTTTCCGTGCCATTTTTAGCAGCTTGTTTTGACCGTTTGACGATATCGTCTCCGATCGGACGATATCGCCCTGCATTTGACGATTTCGTCTGGACTAGAACGTCCAGACGATTTTGTCGCAAAACTGAATTTGCATAGTTGGAATCCGTTCCAACGGGTCTCCAATCCGGGCAGAAGCGTGTCTGCGCCGTTGGGACCCTTCCCCCATTGGAGATCTCCCAAATTGGGATGATCTCCAACCTCCCAACAACTATCCTATGCCTATTTAACTCTAAAACTTTTCCTTCCCCAACCCCTGGCTGAATTTTTATGTAAATCAACTCCCTATGCGCTAAAACACTTCAAATTTGCTCTTGCACTAGTCCTATATTAATTTTATTGCAGGTACACCACTGGTTTTCAGCCGGAGCCAGCACCTATCGCAGCCGATGAACCTGTCAAGATCGGAGGCGATCTCATCAAATTCGGGACGATCTCGTTCTGATGCGAGACGATTTCGACTGCAACACACATCGAGGCAATCAGTGCCTGGAGTTTGCTCTTCTTTCTCTTTTCTCTGTCATTTTATGCTATAAATTAGATTGTCTATTCAGTTTTTATACTATATTGCATCTCGAGTTCACCCATTTTGTCTAGTTTGCATATTAAGATCATATTCTGCTATCTAAACACAGTGATTTGCATTTACTTTTGTTCTTGTATATTGTTCAATACTCATATTACTTTTTCATATAGTTTGCCCTTGTTTACAAAATAGAATTTCTTGTATTTCGCATCCTGTTTGTTGTTTTGCGGGTCTCTCGATGAATTCGTCCGACGAATTCGTCGATTGCAGACGATCCTGTCGCTTTAGACGATTTTATCAAATTGAAGGCGATTCTGTTGAATTGCAGACGATCCAGACTGCTACAAGTAATCGGAAACTTCATCAGACTTTCGGATCAGGTAATCTTCATTGGCCTCCTGCAAATTCTCTGTTTTTGCTTTCTTTTCTGTTTGTTGTATTCATTTAAATTGCATTTTCATGTAGTTTAAGTTAGAATCATTCGGCCAAACCTAGGATGAATGTTTAAAAATAAAACGAACTCATCAAAACTCATTCCCAAAACCTAGGCGTGGAAACTGCCGCCAAATGTTTCCTGGTGAACCCACCATCCGTCGAAAAATCACCAAAATACACCTCCCTTGAGAGGCGGGACCTTCGTGAAGTCCTCTCGTCCGAGGTACCGCACCATCCTTTTCCCATCCTCCTTCCAGGTGCGGATCCAATAGCCTGAAGGTAGGGATGCATCATATCATGAAAAATATAGGTCATAGCTCATTGATAAGTTGCACCTGCGTTCTTTAAGCCAAATGGCATCACTTTCCAGCAAAAGGTACCCCAGGGAGTAATAAAGGCTATTTTAGCCTGATCTTCAGGAGCTATCCTGATCTGATTATAATCGGAGAATCCATCCATTAAGGACATCATACCACTCTTGGCAGTAAAAGTCAATGATTTGATCCATGTTTGGAAGAGGAAAGTCATCTTTAGGGCATGCAGTGTTAATATCTCTAAAATCTGTGCAAACCCTAACTTTGGTAGCTTCTTTCTTGGTGACTGGAACTACATTTGAGATCCATTTCGCATAATCAATAGCTTGTATAAAGATAACATTCAGGAGTTTTTCTAACTCCCCTTTGACTAGCAGAGCCGCTTTGGGATGCATTTTTCTAAGTTTTTGTTTAACGAGTTTAGCATCCGGATGGACCACTAGATGATGCATGACTACAGAAGGGTCTAGACTTGGCATATCTTCATATGTCCAAGCGAAGACATCTTCATACTCTTTAATAAATGCAATGTATTGTTCTTGTTTTTCTTGACTTAATTCTGATCCAATATTGATTATGTGAGGATTGTCCTCAGTTCCAATATTAATTTTAATGACGTTTTCTACCTCCATGTGTAGATCTCTTTCAAAATTAGGTGGGGCGAGTGAAACGCCCAATTCTTGTAATTCTTGTAAGGTTAATTTAGATAATTGATCTTGAGGATTAGTGGCCTCAAGTTGGGCTATAGTTGGTATAGAACCATCAAAATAAAATCCATTGTGTAACATCTCTTCAACAGAGACATCATGGAAGATATCTCCTACCAACTCTTCTTCGGGGTCAGCAATCATTTCAAGGTAAGCTATGGATAGCATGTTGCATGAAAACGACTGATTTTTAAGAGGCAAATCAACATGCCTATCCAAATAATCTTGATAACATATGAGTTGATCATCATCTTCAAAAGGAAAGGGTTGACCCTTACTAGGAAATAGGCCCACACCATAGTGGGCAGGCCACGGTTCTACCTCGAAAGGTTCTTTCATGCCATTTTGGAAAGGTCCCAAGCCTTTCCCTTTATATCCCATTTTAAGCATCATGGGTTTAGCTTTAATATAATCATTGGTAAAATAACACCGAGTGTATCCCTCATGATGAGTTTTGATATTTCGAGGGATTCTTCCCCAGTCATATCCTTTATAAATGAAGGCACAACTCCCGAATTGGTAAGTACTTCCCATAGGTTATGGGAGGCCCAAAGTACGAGGAGATGGCGACAATTTATTTAAAAGAATTGAATCTTGCATGAAAGCATTTGTTCTTTCTGATATTAAGGTTGTGGATAAATCTGGTAAAAGTTCATCAGAAAGGGCATAAGATGTAGAAGGATTATTACCTATATCTTTAGATGTGGGAGGAATGATAGATGTGTCTATAGGTTTTGAATTTATAGGGATAGAACTTGAAGGATTGGTTGTAGATTTAAGATCTTTTTGAGGTTCTAAAATGATTTGTTTAGAGGGTTGTTGGTCTATATAGGAGGATGAAATTAATGGAGGGGAAATAGGTGAAGTTATGGTTGTGTGTTTCACAGTTTTAGATGAAAAATAAGAACTAGGATGTGTGGACGACAGAGCGAGGCAAAATTGCACTCCAACGGGTTCTGCCAAAGCACACATATCAAAAGGTCTAGGGTCACCATGGATAGTGACCAACTGATTTTTAAACTCAAATTTAACACATTGGTGTAAGGTTGATGGGACCACTCGCATGGCGTTGATCCAAGGGTGACCCAAAAGTATATTGTACGATGCTGGGCAATGTACAATAAACATGGTTGTTTCTAGGGTTCTAGGACCAACTTGCAATGGGAGGGTAATAACTCCACATGTTTCTTGTGTTTCGTCATTAAAATATTTGATAATAATATCAATTTTCTTCATTTCATCACTTCTAAAGCCAAATCGTTGGTAGAAGTCAAAAGTGCAAATGTTTAGAGATGAGCCATTATCAATCAAAACTCTTTTGACAGCTACATCTCCAATTAGAGCAAGAATATATAAGGGATTATCCTTATGTAAACCGTGTTGTGAGATATCTTTATCCCGAAAGTCAATACAATCAATCTCTCGAGTGATGATAGTATTGGCCATAGCTTCAGGTTGAATGTTTTGAGGTACCATCATTTGGCTCAATGTAAGCATCAACTCATCCCTATGGGTGGGAGAGGATCTTAATAAATCCAAAAGGGAAATTCTGGCCATAGTATTGGACAATTGCTCATTAATATTGTAAGGGGGTTTAGGTTGAACAAGAGGAGCATGATTCCCTTTATTGGGGTTTTTCAAAATGAATGGAGCCGATCCATCATTCTGGTTTGGTTCTTGTTGGGAATTTTGAGCTTGTTGTCGGGTGACGACTCCAATGGTACCTATAATGTTATAATGAAGACGCTGAACTGGTCTTAGTTGAGCATTGATGGCTTGTTCATTAGAAAAGAATATATCAGAAGAAGGTCGAGTAGTAACTCGTCTAGGAAATGGTTCTTTTGGAACCATAGCATCTGTGATGGGTTGAATAGGATCTGATTCATTTTTAGAACTATTCGATTGGTTTGAAGTAATGTCTAGTTCACTTTCACTATCTGATTCTATATCACTAGAATCAAAAATTTGAAAATTATGTAAGGGCCTGGTCATAACCAGGGATAAGGTTGTGTCAAATATTTGAGGATCCTGAACAGGTAATTATCCGCTAATGGTTCCTACATATCGGGTAGGAGGGGGAACATTATGATGTTCGATTTGATTGGCTACCTCTTTACCATGTCGTGGTAAAGGGTGTTGAAATATGTCTAGAGTTTGATTGGCATTTTGATTTTGATTTTGGGGAACGGTCTTTTGAGTATTATTAGGAGGGTTTTTTTTAGGTTGGAAGGCTTGCACTTCCATTTCATTATTGTCGATCAAATCCTGTATTTTATGTTTCAACCTTTTACAAGCGTTGGTAGAATGTCCAGGTCCTCTATGGAAATCATAGTGTTAGTCAAATCTGTATCTGGGTATAGTTGGATCAGGTTCCTAGATAGCTGGTAATTGGATCAAACCTCTTTCAAGTAATTGAGGTAAAATAGTTGATAAGGGTTGGTTTAATCTAGTAAATTCTCGAGGAGGCTTGTCAGGAGGTTTCAATATAAAAAAATTTGTTGTCTTTGTTGCATTGATATTAGCAACATTTTTGCTGTCAGTGACTCCATCACCAACGACTTGTTTGTTTTTATATTGATTTCTGGATGTTTTCTCATCATCCTTCTTCCTAAGTTGGCTTCTCCTAATGAGGGCATATTCTACTCTTCGAGCTAAATCTATAGCTTGATCGAAGGTAAATGTAGTAGTTTATAGCTCATAAGATATTTGTTCTTGTAAATTGTTGATGAAAATGTCCAACATTTCCCTATAAGGTAGCACAAAGTGTAGTTTTCCTGTCAATTGCCTCCATCTAGCTAAGAAATCAGCAAAACATTCATCTTTGTCTTGTTTTAAATTGTATAAATCTTTAATAGTTACATGCCTCTCGATGTAGGCACTAAATTGATGGACAAATGATTCCGCTGTTTCTTCAAAGTTTCTCAAAGAATGATTGGGCAATTGATAGTACCACTCTAATGCCATTCCACCTAAACTTTTCAGGAACATTTTTAATAATAGCAAGTCATCATGCGATATGTCATGACATGCTATCCTAAACATGCGAAGATGCTCTATGGGATCTTCGGTTCCTTTATATATAGGCAAGATAGGCATGGGAAAATGCTTAGGGTATGGTTGAGCTACGAATATGGGATCCAAAGGTTGACTACATATCTCTCGATAATTATATGAGGGACGATAGGGATCTATCTGGTCCATACGTGAAGCTAACTGTTTCACCATGGCTTCCAGATTACTAGTTTGCCCCCCATATTGGTTCGGTAGGGCATTGACATGGGTTTTATAGGCATATGATGGCAAAACATGAAGATTAGATGCCATGTTACTATTGTGCAAATTATTGGTAGGAAAAGTATTATGAAGGAATTTTGAAGTTGTATTATGATGTATTTCAGATTGTTGAAAATTTGTATTTGGCTTCGTTTTAGGTTTTTGTTTACTTGAAGCATATTTCTCAATAGTTTGGCGGAATAAAGTAGTGAATGAAGGTTTCTTTTGTGTGGGAATGATTTTAGGTTGAATAACAGGTTCCTTAGGAGGTTGGATAGCCTGTTTTTTTGACATGTTTTGAATCATAGAGACCATATCCGTATTGGATGGTCCAGCCTTATCACTTTCTTGATCAATGAAAGATAAGGGATTAATGTGCACATCATACATATGTTCCAAAGCTACCTGAGTGTCACTAATTTGCCCTTTATCAATACGAATTGCCACATTAAGGTCATCAATGTTATCACTAAGAAATTTCTTGAAATGATCTATGTTGTCAAAAGCAATAGTTCCATTTGGAGCTACTCTAAGGGATGAGGATCCATCCTCTTTAACACTTCCTTCTTGTTCCTTATCTTCACCTAGGTCATCTTCTGGTTGAACTAGAGTTTTTCCTTCCGAAGTTGGATCTTCGGGAAGGACATTTGGGTTTCCAATTGTATCTTGTAACCAATCTTCTTCTTCTCCTAAAGTTTCTTTACCATTCCTAAGTTTAGGCATGGTGCTAAATTTTGATTTCAGCAAATATATATATATATATATATATTTATATTTATTTATTTATATATATATATATGCAACAAATTAAGAGGTATATATTTACTATATACCTACTACAATATTTGAAATGAAATGTTTAAGTTTTTGCTATGTTTTTTTAGTTTTTCTTTGTTTTTGAAATAATATTGTAAAGACAATCAACACAATAAATGCAAGAAATAAGGCTGAAAGTAATAATCTAGTTTTCTATAAATAATTTATAAATATCATTAATAAACTCGAGTTGTTCAGGAGTCATGAAGTGTTCTTCTTCAAATTGAAAGTTTTCTTTTAAAAATTTGATGAAAAGAGCTATAGTGATATTATCTGTCTCAGATGCTGGTTGATAAAAGTAAAGCTCATGGCAATACTCTCGATATAGCACAGCTCGTGAAACTCTATTCCATATTTCCCTATCTGTAAGAACAACATCTTGGTCTTCTACACAACCTAGGAACTGGTGCACAATGGTTGCGTTCTCGAGGTATTCCTCGAAGGTGAAAATTTTTGAAGATACTAGAGCTCTCCTATAAGATAACCATCTATGGCAGGCTCTCTGAAGTTCATGATGAAAAACTAGTTGATGAGGATCCAGGATTCTATCTAGGACTAGCCTCTTGATTTGCTTAAGTTGTGTGGACCTAGATCAGATGAGACTAAGTCTTCTATCAAGTTCGTTCCACAGGAATTGATTTCTACTTGTTTCAGGCACTTTAAGCATAGAATTGATTTCCACAGCTGCCAATTGGTTTTCTACATTTATAGTAACTGCTAATCTTTTCTTAGGAGCTACCATCTAAACATGATTTTAAACTTTAAATATTTTAAAATGCATCTATGTTTTAGTTGTTCTATTTTTTTTTTCTTTGTTTTTGTTTTCAAAAGGTTATGATGCATTCACGTCGGGTTCACCAAAATGTATCGCTCAAAATTTTTTGCATCCTTACCTTTAGGCTATAGGATCCGTGCCTGAATGGGAATGGGAAAAGGATGTCGCGGTACCTCGGACTGAGAGGACTTTGCGAAGGTCCCGCCTCTCAAGGGAGGTGTATTTTGATGATTTTTCGACGGATGGTGGGTTCACCAAGAAACATTTAATGGCAGTTTCCATGCATAGGTTTGGAATGTGTTTTTATGTGTTCATTTTTAACTTTAATCATTCATATCCTAGGTTTGGCCAAATGAGTCTAAATTAATCTATATGAAAATGTAGATTTAATGAATACAGAGAACAAATTTAAGACAGAAAACAAAGTAATTAAGGAAGAATAAGAAGAATACCTAACCCGGATGTCTGATAGAGATTCTGATGTTTGAAGCAGTCAGGATCGTCTGGAATTCGACAGAATCATCTGAAATCAAAAAATATCATCTGAGATCTGACGAATTTATCAGACGAATTCGTCAGAGACCTGCAAACAGAAGAACAGATGCAAAATACAGAGAATACTACTGTTCTAGTTGAGGGAAACTGTGCAAAATAACAATGACAATACTCGAACTAAAACTTAAAGAACGAAACATGTATGAATGATGCTAATTAAATCACAATTATGGATTAATTATGCCTTTGATCTATATGGGTGAACTCCAAAATGCAATATAACATAAAATATCAAATAAACTAGCTAATTTGCAGAATAAAACAACAGAGAAAAGGTGAAGAAATGCAAACTTATGGCACTGATTGCCTCAATGTGGACTGCAGTCGAGATCATCTTGCATCAGTACAAAATCATCTCTAATTTGACAGGATCGTCTCTGATCTGAACAGGTTCGTCGACGATGATGTATGCTTGCTCCGACTGAAAAACAAGATGATACCTGCAACAAAATTGATATAGGACTACTGCAAATGAAAACTTAGGATGATTTAACGTGCATGAAGCTAAGTTACAGAGAATTTCAGCCGGGGGTTGGGAAGGGAAGGTCCTAGGGACTAAATAGGCTTAGGGGAGTAGTTAGGAGGTTGGAGATCATCCCTATTTGGGAGATCTCCAATGGGGGAGGGTCTCTAACGGCACAGACACGCTTCTGCTCGGATTAGAGGCCCGTTAGAACAGAAGCTAATTTTGCAAAATCAGTTTTGTGACAAGATCATCTGGATGTCCTAGCCTAGACGAAATCATGAGATCTGGGGCGATATCGTCTGATCGGCGACGATATCGTCAAACGGTCAAAACAACCTCTAAAAATGGCATGGAAAAGGGGGAAACGGATTACCCGGACATTAACTGGCGGTTTGGGAGGTTAAATTTGAATTTTAAATTATTTACTAAGGTGAATGTAATTATGACAATTTTACTGCACCAATTTTAGGGTGCTACACCTACTCATTAATTAGAGGAGGGATATCATATATTAATAGAATAGATAGTTTATATTGACATCAACGATGATCCTGAACATCCCCAGATTCTCAATATAGGGAAGTTTTTTGAGTCATAAAATGTAAGGTGTTCTTTGCTCTTCTAAATAAGCATAGAAATATTTTATCTTGGTCCTACAAGGACATGCCTAGTTTAGATCCAAAATTAGTTGTCCACAATATTATGTTAAATCCAACAATTAAACGGGTCAAAAAAAAACTCTGAAATTTGCATCCAATAATTGCTCTTATGATACAAGATAAATTACAAAAAATGTTGGATGGATAATTCATCCAACCAATTGATTACCCTGAATTAGTGTCCAACATGGTACTTGTTAGGAAACTGAATGGAAGGGTGCACATATGCACCAATTTTTGTGATCTTAATAAAGTAAGCCCCAAGTATGAATTTTCACTTTTGAACATTGATACATTTGTAGATACAGTTATAGGTCATGAAATCCTCTCCCTCATGGATAGCTTCTTAAGATACAATCAAATTCGAGTCAATCTTGAATATTAGGCCAAAATAAAATTTACTACACCATGGGGGACAATTTGCTATAAGGTCATGCTATTTGGCTTAAATAATACTGGCGCTACCTATCAACAAAAAATGATGTATATTTTTCATGATTAATGCACAAGATTATCAAATATTATATCAATGATATTTTGACCAAATATTTATTATGTCAGGACCATATTGATGTTCTAGAAAATATCGTCAATCATCTCCTGGAGCACAATGTACACTTGAACCCTAAAAAATATGTTTTTGGCATGACATACAAAAATATTTTAGGTTTCATTGTGTCTAAATTGGGTATTGAATTTGATCCAAATAAGGTCAAAATAATCACAAGCATTCTTCCCCCCACCAACCTTAAATAGATTTGTAGCTTGCAAGGGAATATACAGACCATTTGATGTTTCATCGCATAGTTATTAAACAAGTTTCGACCATTCAATCATCTTCTTCAAAAGAGGGTAACTTTTCATTGAAATGAATATTGCTAAGCAACCCTCAAAGATATCAAATAATACTTGGATTCTATGCTAGTATTGTCCCCTTCAAGACCTGGTGCACCTTTTCTATTATACATCTCGACCATTGAATTTACCTTAGGGACCATATTAGCCTAAAATAATGAGGTAAATAAGGAACATACCATATATTATATTAGTTGCACCATGGTCTCATATGAAATAAAGTATGCTTATGTAAAGAAAATCTGCTTAGTAGTGGTCTTCACCACCAAAAAGCTTCATCATTACATGATTAATCAAACACCATATGTTATCTCTAAAGAAAACCCTTTGCACTACATGATAAGTCATACTTATCATAATAGTCGTGCAACAAAGTGGACCATGCTCTTGATGGATTTTGACCTAGAATTCATTGTATAAAAGTCTATCAAGTGTCAGGTCATCTTAAACAAACTAGCAAAAGTACCTCTTCAAAAAAATAAGCCCATTATAATTGAGCTACCTAATGATGCAATATTCGTATTATCTAGCTCAAAAGAACCAAAAGAACTAGAACACAAAGAGGATATCATACTATTCTTCGATGGTTCTAAGTGCAAGTAAGGAGGTGGTGCAGGAATTATTTTTTTCATATCATAAGGGGCTCTTATTCCTCTTTCATTCAAATTCAATTTCCCATGCACCAACAAAAATGCTAAGTATGAAGCCCTCCTTTTGGGTCTTCAAACAACTCTTTCCATGAATTTCAAGAGACTTAAAATCCTTTGTGACTCCTTACTCATAGTCAATCAAGTAATATAAATCTACCAATGCAAATAATCAATCTTGAAATCATACAAGACCATCATGGACAAGTTGCTTGCAAAGTTTGAATGGTATGATATCAAGAATGTGCCTCATTCTTCCAATAATTTTGCATATACAATGGCTTCATTAGGATCCCTAATTCTACAAAACACGTCAGATGATGTTACCACTATTTATGTCAAAATTCTCTCGTAATCCACAATTTTGTGAGATGTTGCTATAGTAGATCAAAGCATTCACATGGTATAAATCAAACCACACCAAGATTGGTTATCACAAATTCAACTTTTTTAAATTTGCTTTCTAGAGATCCTTAATACCATAGGTTCCTTATGATAATGTCACAACCATTTATATTAATATCCTCTCTCAATTGGAATTCCTATGAGATGTATTTGAAGAGGAGAAAACTATTCATTTAGTTCAAGTTGAGCAATATCAATACTGGTTGTACTAGATTAGAGATTTATCAAATCTTGGTAGCCCTCATATGGGCTTGCCACATGCCACCAAATGAATATTCAAGAAAAAATTGATTAAATATATCTTGCTAGGATACATACTATACCGTCAAAGTTATGATGGTGTTCTCCTTCGATGTCTAGAGCTCCAAGAATCTATTTGGGCTATCTCTCAAGCTCATGATGGTACATGTGGTGGCTATTTTTTTGGTGTGGCCATCACAAAGTGCATCCTCTACATGGGTTATTATTGGCCTATGATGGAGCATGATTGTTGTGCTTATGTCAAATGGTGCATCACATGTTAGCATCATTCTAATTTGTTCTACGTACCTTTGTAAGCACTACAACTGATTCACTTGTTATGTCCTCTTTCACAAGGGGGATTTGATATAATTATAAAAATATCACCTGCATCCTCAGACTAACACACGTTTATTCTAATGGCCATTGAGTATTTCACAAGGTGGGTTGAATTAATTCCACTTACCACTATGATAGATGCAACAAGTATCCCATACAAAATATCATGTCATTTTGGTATCCCATCCAAAATCACCTTGGATAATGGACCACCATTTAAAAATAAGTATATTTGAGCTTTGTGCAATAAGTATCATATACAACACAACTTTTTGACTCCTTACTATTTATAGACTAATGGGCAAGTAGAGTTATCAAACAAAATGGTTATCGCCATCCTAAATAAAATAGTCAATAATCATCACAAGGATTGGTATATTCAACTACCTATAGCACTTTGGTCTTATAAAACAAGTGTTAGGATGTCAATAGGTGAAAATCCATTCTCGTTGGTATATGGCACTAAGGCCATTATGCATTTGGAGCTTGAAATTCCCTCATTATGTGTCTCATTACAAGAATTTATCGATGATGATGTTGCACGACAAGCTCACATTGATCAACTTATGCTTCTTAATGAAATATGAATTAATTCTCGAGTATCTTCATGTTTATCAAGATTGTATTAAATGACCTTATGATACAAAGGTTCATCCTAGGTAATTCCAATTTGGTGATCTTGTGCTCAAATAGAATCAACAAAACTCTAACTTGCCTAGCCATTTGCATGATAATTTTACCACAAAATGGTTAGGCCCATTCATAATAAAGTAGAAGGTGGGATCGAGAACATATAATTTAGCTTCACTTGAGGGTGTTTATGAGCCTGAACCCCTTATTATTCTCCACCTATAGACATTTTATATATATATAAAATAAAAACACAATATTACCATTGCATAAAGTTGATCCTTTAGTGGACCTAATAAATATGGAGCATAGATCACCCTAGGATAGCAAGTGTTTGAATTTTAAATTTTAGCAAGGTGGGACAAATGGAGGATCCCCAAGAAGTCACGGGTTTTGCCTAAGTAAACCAGGAGGCGATGATGCCTTAGATAGTGGTCAGGAAGAAGATGTTGAAGACGTCAATACTTATGCTTTTATTGGAGAACCCATAGATGGACCTCATAATGAAGTATCATAGGATGATCTCCAAGTGCCCCCCCCACAGAAACATTATAGGATTATCCTAATTTGGCACCTTCAACTACCCCAAAAGTATCCTTTGCTAAGAGAGTCAAAGGAGGTTCTCTTCTTAGTCAATCATTTCCCTCATTGGACATTGTAATCCTATCCAAAGACTTCATGGAGCTAGGCCTCCTTGATGATAATATGGCTTCCATATTAAGCAAGAATTCTCTTTTCCTTATCGGGAATTTCATTGGCTCTCATCTTGATATCGAATCCATCCTTCGATGGGCATTCAACAAATGGAATCCAGTTGACCACATGGAATTTGTTGTTTTTTCTTGGGGATTCTTCCTCATTAGGCTGAATAACCCTAGTGACACGAGCTACATACTTACTAAATGACCTTAGTTCTTTGGCAAGTAGTCCCTTTTCATCAAGCGGTGGGGCCTAAGTTTTAACCTGAAGACTCAAAGCATCAATGTCATGCCTATTTGGGTTAGACTCCTTGAGATACCAGTTTAGTTTTTGAAAGAAGGTATTATCAAGAGCATTGCATATGTTGTTTGAGATATCATGGCTTTTGAACCAACTACTAAAGACCAAAATCAAATACCTTATGCTTATTTTTGTGTGATGGCTAATTTGGACTCACAGATCCCCACATTTATTGATATAACTTATGGTTCGTACCAGAGGAGATAAGCTTTCAAATATGAAAATAAATCTACCTTTTATATTGAATTCTAGAGGTAGTGTCATCTCATAGTTTAGTATCCCCTAATAAAAAAGGATTCTAGGGCCAAGACTATTTTTTGCAATGAATGTCACAATCAAGGTCATACCAAAGGGCAGTACCCTCTACTAAAAAATATATCTAAAGTTGGTCATCCTCGATTCAAACACTCTTGAAGCATGGATCACAACCATAATCAGGGTCCCCATAGTAATGGTGCCCATGTGGACAAAGGGAAGTGCATTTATTGTAGCTCAAATTCAGAGCCCTCCTCCAAACCTCCTGTCCAGCCCGTGAAATAAGTATTTTTGATCTTTGCTAATTCCAATAATTTTGAAGTGTTATTTGAGGAGAGGGATGTTTCTATTTCTAGGCCTAAAACCCCTATTAAAGAAATATCTAAAGAAGAAGGTAAAATACCCAAACCCTCCCAAGAAGAATGAGGGAAAAGAACTTCTTATAAACTATTTAAATGAAATTCCTCACATGGAATGCAAGAGGTCTCAATGGAGTAACAAAGCAGTGGGTCATTTTGTCCATGAGGAAAGACATCAGACCTATAATTTTTATTCTTAAGGAAACTAAATTGGATGCCATGAATACTGAAAGGATAATTAAATCCCACCCATACATTGTAAGTATATTGTAAGTATAATTTAGGAACAATTAAGTATATTGTAAGTCCCACCCGTGGTGCTTTAGGTGGGCTTTTGTATCTTTGGGACACTCTCAAGGTTGATGGACAATTAATCTCTGTCATCGAAAAATTCATTAACATAATTTTCTATTGCAAAGATTCAAATAATATTTGGGTCATGTCTAACATCTATACTCCTAATATATCCACTAAGAGATCCTCCATGTGGATAGCCCTTTATCAAATGAAGAATACTTTCCATTGTAATGAGTATATGTTGGCTGGAGATTTTAACAATCCCCTTTATCTCACTAATAAACTTGGAGTACTTATCATGCCTTGATGTTATGAGTATTTTGTAGATTTCATATACTTCAATGAGTTGATGGATATTGAATTAAAGGGCTCAACATTTACATGGTCCAATCAGAGGGAGGGATATCAACTTATTCAACTTAGATTAGACAAATTCTTCATTTTTATGGAATCCATCCCCCTATTTGGTTATGCCTCTCTTTCTTCCCTCCCATGGGTTACCTCAAACCATAATCCTCTTCTATTAAAATTCTCTTAGCCTAGACCAGTTTTTAAACCTTCGTTCAAGTTCAAATCCATATGGCTACAACACTTTGATATTAAACTGAAGGTTTTTAAATAGTGGAAATAATATTTTAGTGGATCTCATTTATTTTAGGTGCTTATGAAGATCAATTTTGTTAATTCCAAGCTAAAAGTGTGGAAAACAGAGGTTTTTGGTAACATATTTGAATCCAAAAAGGTTATTTGCAATCAACTCAAATAAATTGAAGAACAATTTCAATCTAGGATTGCTAATAGTGATCTTAGAATCAGAGAGAAGAACCTGCTATCTGATTTCCACAACACCCATGCCAGAGAGGAGATATTTTGGAGGTAAAATTCTAGAGCTATTTGGCTCAAATAATGGGACACCAACACTAAGTTCTTTCATGTGACCACTCTGAGACACAAAAGTGCCAATCTAATCAGAATCCTTCACAAATATGATGGGACATGTACCAATAACATTGAGGACATTAAAACTAAAGTAGTTGATCACTTTTGAAATATCCTTAGACCATCCCAACCATGCCTAGACCACATCTCAAAATTCTTGCTCCAGCATATCCCTTCATTGGTTATGCAAGAAGCTAATGAATTGTTTCTCCAACCCTTCTCTTAGGATGAAATCAAGGAAGTTTTGTTTTCCATGCCACCCGACAAAGCCCCTAGCCCTGATGGATTCCTTCCAATATTTTTTCAATATTTCTAATATCTCATTGGGGATGATATATCCATGACTATCCAAGAGCTTCAAATATCCATATTCATGCCAAGGGACCTCAAATCGATATTTATAACTCTTATTCCCAAGTCTCATGAGTGCTTCTCCTTATATGATTACCATCCTATTAGCTTATGTAATCTTCTCTACAAGATTCTCACTAAAACCATGGATAATAGGATGAAGTGCATTATACCTTTCATAACTGATCCATGCCAAGGGATTTTTATGCAAGGAAGGGTTATCACAGATAGTGTTATTACCATTCATGAGTTGATCCACTTGGTCACTTCTAACAAGTAGTTAGGTTTCTTTTTGAAGTTAGATATAAGAAAAGTTTTTGATAGGAATTAATGAAAATTTCTCTTCATTGTCCTCACAAGGTTTTAATTCCACCCCAAATTGGTCTATTTAATAAGAGCTTGTATCTCATCTGCTTGGTTTAGTCATAATCAATGGGGAACCAACTAGATATCTTAGGAGTATTTACTGAATTAGATAGGGGGATCCTATATCTATATTTTTGTTTATTATTATTGTTGATTCCTTTGGAAGAGCCCTCAAGATGGCTTGTTCTTCTAGTGCCATCTCTAGTATTAAAGCTTATTCTAGATTCCTTCTAGTTTCCCACCAAAAATTTATGGATGACACTATATCGTGTAATAGATCTAGTGTTACTAAGGCTAGAGTGATAAAAAAAAAATTGGTAGCTTACGAGCAAGCTATAGGTCAAAATTTTATCTTAAAAGTAGTATTTTATTCATCAAAACTCTGAATCAAATACAACTTAAAATTGCTCGTATTTTAGAGTGCACCATTTCTAATTTTCCCTCAACTTACCTTGGCCTTCCTCTATTTCAAGGGAATGCAATTGAAAGTATGTGTAATAGTGTTATTTAAAGGATTATGGAGAAGCTAGAAGGATGGAAAGGTACCCTCCTTAATAGTGTAGGTAAAGTTATTTTGGTTCAGTCCTACCTCTAGAGTATACCCATTTACTTTCTATATTTGTTCAAGGCCCTTATGACTATGTGTAACAGAATCAAACAACTTCAAAAATACTTCTTGTGGTAAGGGTTAGAGGATAAATTTAGGTTCCCTATCTTAGGTTGGGATAAAGTGTACCTATAAAAAGATAAATGTGGATTGGGGTTCAAGCAATTTCACAAGATGAACTTAGCTATGATATGCAAAGAAGGATGGAAAATCATTTCCAATTCAATACCTCAGTGGGTAGACATCATAAAAATAAAATATATCAGTAGAGGCTCTTTGCTTGATGATGCTCCTACTCCTCATAGTTCTACACTTTGGAACTCCATAATTCAAGTCAAACGTATCTTACAAAAATATAGTAGATGGTAGCTCGGGGATGGATCTCAAATAAGATTTTAGGAAGACCCTTGGTTAACTAAGCAACATTTGCTCCATGATCCATATTTAAGAGTCTTCAAAAACTATTTCAAACCATACATTCAAAAGTAGGGTAATTAACTTCATTTACTGAGTCACCCATTCCAAGGTGGAAACCCCTACCCTTGAGAAAAGGCAATCCTAAAATAAGAGCTACTATCCAATCCATTACCAACTTACTCTGCTCCAATTCATTCCAAGTTTCCCCACCCAAGATGCTCTCTTTTGGTAATATTGTGAGTTAGAGTTGTTATCTATCAAGTCTGCTTACTCCTCCTTGGATGAACCCACCATTGATTGGTTCCCTACCCATCGTTTATGTTTGAAGCATCTCATTTCTAAAATTACCCATTTTTTTGGTTGGCTATCCAAAATAGGGTCCTCACTACAGGTAAAATTTTGACCTGGGGTATGGTTCTTCCAAATTAGTTTCATTTGCACCAGGGTTACTAGGAATCGATTATCTACAATTTCATGGAATATCCCTTCTCTACTTGGGTCCTTTCCTCTTTTTTCTTTGTAGCACCCTAAAATTGGCACGGTTAAAACCTTAGTAAAAATATAAAAGATAAAAATTTGAATTTCAACCCCAAACTGCCCGTTAAACCGCCTGTTACCCGCTTTCCCCATTTTCTGCACCATTTTTAGGATTTGTTTTGACCGTTGGACGATATCGTCGTAGATTAGACGAAATCGTCCCCGATCTGACGAATTCGTCTGGAACAGAACGTCCAGACGATTTCGTCCCAAAACCAAATTTTCATAATTAGCTTCTGTTTCAACAGCCTCTCCAACTTGGGCAGAAACGCGTCTGCATAGTTGGAGATTTCCCTGTTGGAGATCTCCCAGATTGGGATGATCCCCAACCTCCTAAACCTCTTCCTAATCCTATATAAACTAGGATTTTTCTAGTTTATCCCCTTGAACCCCCTAAACCCCTTAGTTAATGGATTTCATTGCAGAGTTAGTTCTCTATTCCCTCGCACTACTGTTTGTATTCTATATTTTGCATTTTCTTGCAGGAACTCTACTATTTTTCAGTCGAAGCTAGCTCGGATCGTCGTGGACGATCTCGGATGATTACGGATGATTTTGTCGAGGAGCGCAGATGATCTCGTACGATTGGAGGTGATCCTGACTGTAGTCCAGATTGGGGGCAATCAGAGTCTAGAGTTTGCATTTCCTTAGCTTTCTCTGCATTTTTCCTATTGTATTTCTGCACTGTCTTAAATTATTATGTTTTTTGCATCTTGGAGTTCACCTCATTTAGCATAACCGCATGATAAAGTTAAAATCAATCATTAAATCTACTGCATTTCCTTATTTGTTATTGGAATCCATTATTTAGGCATGTTTGCTGTTATTTCTACCATTATCCTTTGCTTCTGCACTTGCATATTTGGTATTTTGTGTCTATTTTTGTGATTGCAGGTTTCTGATGAATTCGTTTGATGAATTCATCAGATTTTAGATGATTCTGTCTGATTTCAGATGACCTTCTATGATTTGAGATGATCCTATGAAATATCAGATGATTACGTATGAATTGAGATGATCTGAACTGCTACAAGACTCAGAATCTTCATCAGACATCCGGAATCAGGTATGACACCTTCTAGCTAGCATATTCTCTGTTATTAGCATTAATTTCTATTTTTTGTATTCATTTAAATCCGCATTGGCATATAGAATAGTTTAGATTCATCTTGGCCAAACCTAGGAGTTGAATGATCAAGTATAAAAATGAACACATCAAACTCACTGTCAACCTAGGCGTGGAAACTGCCATTCAAAAGTTTCCTGGTGAACCCACCATCCATCAAAAATTCACCCTTATACCCCTCCCCCGAGAGGCGGGACCTTCAAAGGGCCTCTCAGTCCGAGGTATTGTCCCATCCTTTTCACATCCCCCTTTCGGGCGTGGATCCTATAGCCTGAAGGTAAGGATGCAAAAAATTTGGAGCGATACATTTTGGTGAACCCGACGTGAAACAGAAACCTTTTGAAAACAAAACCTTTTGAAAATAAAAATAATAAAAATCAAAACATAAATGCATTTAGACTTAAAAAAAAATTGCATGTCATATTTAGATGGTAGACTATAATAAAAGACGAGTTGTCACCATTAATGTTGAAAATCAATTAGCAGCTATAGAGATTACTTCGGGGCTTAGAGTACCTCAAACAAATAGGGTTCAACCTTTGTGGGACGAACTTGATAGGAGATTGAATCTCATTTCATCTAGAGCAACCGAACTTAGGCAAATCAAGAGGTTTGTCCTAGATAGAATCCTGGATCCCGATCAAGTGATTTTGTATCATGAACTTCAGAGAGCTTGCCATAGGTGGTTAGCAGATAAAAGAGCCCTTGTGTCTTCTGAGTTGTATACCTTTGAGGAATACCTCGATAATGCAGCTGTAGTGCATAAATTTCTGTCTCGTATAGAGGACCAAGAGGTCGTTCTTACAGATAGAAAAAGATGGAATAGAGTTCCAGAGCTGTGTTATATCGAGAGTATTGCCATGAGATTTATTTTTACAAAATAGAATCTGAAATAGATAATATCACTATAGCACACTTTGTTGACTTCTTGAAAAACAATTTCCAATTTGAAGAGGAGCATTTTATGACTCCTGATGAACTTGATCCTATCAATGATATCTATAAACTATTTATAGAAAACTAAGCTATTATTTTATTATTGTTATTTCTTGTATTTAGTGTGTTGTTTATTGTCTTTATAAGCATAAAAACAAAAACAAAAACAAAATAAAATCATAACAAAAAATCAAAACATTTTCTTTTAAGTATTATAGTAGGTATATAATTAAAATATATACCTCCCAAAATCTGTCGCAAATATATTAATATATATTTGCTAAAATCTAAATTTAGACATAATGACTAGACTCAGGAATGGAAAACAAATTGAAGTAGAAGAAGATTGGTTAAGAAAACCATAAAATAACCCAGATGTCCTTCCTGAAGATCCAATTCAGGAAGAAGGAACCTTAAACCAACAAGAAGAAGAATTTGTGGATGCAAATGAACAAAAAGAAAATGATAGAGAGGAAGGATCCTCATCTCCTAAAATAACTCCAGAAGGAGCTGTTACTTTTGAGAACATGGAACATTTTTGGAAATTCCTCAATACTAATATTGGCACTCTTAATAGAGCAGTTCATATGGATAAAGATCAAATTAGTGACACTCAAGCAACCCTAGAAGATATATATCACACACGCACTAATCCTTTGTCCTTCGTTGATCAAGAGAGTGATCAAGCTGGACCGTCCAATTTGGACATGGCTACTATAATCCAGAACATGCAACAACAACAGGTTACCCAACCACCTAGGGTGCCTGTTACCAAGCCAAGGGTTATTCCCACACAAAAGAAACCTTCATTCACTACTCTATTTCGCCAAGCTATTGATCAATATACCTCAAATCAACAAAAGCCTAAAACAAAACCAAATACCAATTTCCAACAATCTGGGATACAACATAATGCTACAACAAATCTTCTTCATAATACTCTTCCTACCAATCATTTGCATAACAACAATATAGCATCTAATCCTTATGTCCCGCCTTCCTACGCTCACAAGTCCCATACTCATGTACCACCAAACCAATATGGTGGACAAACTGGTAATCTGGAAGCCATGGTGAAACAGTTAGTCTCTCGCATGGACCAGATAGATCCCTACCATCCCTCGTACAATTATCGAGAGATGTGTAGTCAACCTCTAGATCCTATAGTTGTAGCACAACCATATCCCAAACACTTTCCTATGCCTGTCCTACCTATATATAAAGGAACCGAAGATCCCATAGAGCATCTTCGTATGTTTAGGATAGCATGTCATGACATATCACATGATGACTTGCTATTACTAAAAATGTTCCCGAAAAGCTTAGGGGGGATGGCATTGGAGTGGTATTATCAACTACCCACTCATTCTTTGAGAAATTTTGAAGAGACCGCTGAGTCTTTTGTGCATCAATTTAGTGCCTATATCGAAAGGCATGTAACCATTAAAGATTTGTACAACCTAAAACAAGACAAAGATGAGTGTTTTGCTGACTTCTTAGCTCGATGGAGACAGTTGATAGGAAAATTACACTTTGTGTTACCTTATCGAGAAATGTTGGATATTTTTATCAATAATTTACAAGAACAACTATCCTATGAATTATCAATCTGCTACCTTGACCACCTTCGATCAAGCTATAGATTTAGCTCGAAGGGTGGAAGATGCTCTCATTAGAAGAGGTCAGCTCAAAAAGAAAGATGATGAGAAAACATCCAGAAATCAATATAAAAATAAACAAGTTGTGGGTGACGGAGTCACTGATAGCATAAACATTGCCAATGTTAATACTATGAAAACAACAGAGAAGTTTATATTGAAACCTCCTGATAAACCACCCCGAGAATTTACTAGGTTAAACCAACCTTTATCAACCATTCTCCCGCAATTACTAGCACGAGGCTTGATCCAATTACCAACTATCCGAGAACCTGATCCAACCATACCCGGATACAGAGCTGATTTACATTGTGATTTTCATAGAGGACCTGGACACGCTACCAACTCTTGTAAAATATTAAAACATAAAATACAAGATTTGATTGATAATAATGAGATGGAGGTGCAAGCCTTCCAACCTAAACAAAATCCTTCTAATAATGCTCAAAAGAACATTCCCCAAAATCAGAATCAGAATGCCAATCAATCATTGGACATATTTCAACATCCTCTACCAAAGCATGGTAAAGAGGTGGCTAATCAAATTGAGCATCATAATGTTCCCCCTCCTACCCGATATGTAGGGACTATTAGTGGACAATTACCTGTTCATGATCCTCAAATATTTGACACAACTTTATCCATAGTTACGACTAGACCTCTACATAATATTCGGATACTTGATCTTAGTGACACCGAATATGAGACCGAAAGTGACATGGAAATCACCTCAAATCAATCGAATAGTTCTGAAGATGAATCAGATCCTATTCAACCTATCACAAGTTCTATGGTTCCAGAAGAACCATTTCCTAGAAGAGTCACTACTAGACCATCTTCTCACCAATTACTTTCTAATGAACAAGCCATAAACGCTAGACCAAGACCTATTCATCACTTGCAAAATAATATTGTAGGAACCATCGGAGCCGTTACCAGACAACAAGCTCAAAACTCTCAACAAGATCAAACTCAGAATGATGGATCAGCTCCATTTGTTTTGAAAAATCCCAATAAAGGGAATTATGCGCCTAATGTTCAACCTAAGCCTCCTTATAATATTAATGAACAATTATCCAATACTACAGCTAGAATTTCCCTTTTGGACCTGTTAAGATCTTCTCCTACCCATAGGGATGAATTAATGCTCACATTAAGCCAAATGATGGTACCACAAAATATTCAACCTGAAGCCATGTCCAATACTATCATAACTCGCGAAGTCGATTGTATTGATTTTCGAGATAGAGATATCCCGCAACATAGTTTACATAAGGATAACCCCTTATATATTACTGCCCTAATTGGAGATGTAGCAGTTAAACGAGTCTTGATTGATAATGGTTCATCTTTAAACATATGCACTTTTGACTTCTACCAACGATTTGGGTTTAGAAGTGACGAAATGAAAAGAACTGATATGATTATAAAAGCCTTCAATGACGAGACACAAGAAACGTGTGGAGTCATTACTATACCCTTGCAAGTTGGTCCTAGAACCCTAGATACGATCGTGTTTATTGTACATTGCCCTGCATCATACAATATACTTTTGGGTCACCCTTGGATCAACGCGATGCGAGCGGTTCCATCCACTTTACATCAGTGTGTTAAATTCGAATTTAAAAACCAGTTGGTTACCATTCATGGTGATCCTAGACCCTTTGATATGTGTGCTTTGGCAGAACCTGTTGGAGTTCAATTTTGCCCTGCCTCGTCATCCACACATCCTAATTCTCATCATCCATCCAAACGTGTGAAACACACACCCATAACATCATCTACTCTTTCAACTACACCTATACATATAGCTCAACCATCTTCTGAACAAACCACATTAGGACCTCGAAAAGATCCTAAAATTACAACCAATGCTTCCTGTTTTACTCCTATATCTTCCATACCTATAGACTCACCCATCAATATCCCTATAACATCTACATCCACTACAGGCATCCTTTCCACATCCGACGATGTAGGAAATGTTCCTTCTACCTCTTATGCTCTCACTGATGAGCTCTTACCCGATTTATCTAAAATTCTTATATCAGAAGAAGCCAACACTGCCATGCAAACTTCCCTCCTTTTAAATAAACTCCCACCCTCTCCTCGTACCTTGGGCCTCCCACAGCCTATGGGAAGTATCTACCAAGTCGGGAGTTGTGCTTTTATTTATAAAGGATATGATTGGGGAAGAATACCCAGAAACATTAAGACACATTGTGATGGATATGCTAGATGCTATTTTGCTAATGAGTATATTAAAGCTAAGCCCATAATGCTTAAATTGGGATATAAAGGGAAAGGTTTGGGACCTTTCCAAAATGGTATGAAAGAACCTTTTGAGGTAGAACCGTGGCCTGCCCGCTGTGGTGTGGGCCTATTTTCTAGTAAAGGTCAGCCCTTTCCATTTGAGGATGATGACCATCTTGTATGTTACCAAGATTATCTAGATAAACAAGATTCTTTGCGTGCAAAGAATAATTCCTTTACCTGCAATATGCTATCCATAGCTTACCCTGAAATGATTGTCGAATCCGATGACGAGTTGGAGGGAGATATCTTCCATGATGTTTCCATTGAGGAATTGTTATATAATGAATTTTATTTTGATGGCTCTATACCGAGTATAGCCCAACTTGAAGCTACGACTCCTCAAGACGAATTATCCAAGTTAACCTTGGAAGAATTACAAGAATTGGGTGTTTCACCCACCCCACCTAATTTTGAGAGAGATTTACATATGGAAGTTGAAAACGTTATAAAAATTAACATTGGAACCGAACATAACCCTCACATAATCAATATTGGATCAGAATTAAGTCAAGAAAAACAAGATAAATACATTTCATTTCTTAAAAACTATGAAGATGTCTTTGCTTGGACATATGAAGACATGCCAGGTTTGGACCCTTCCGTAGTTATGCATCATCTAGTAGTCCATCCAGATGCTAAACCTGTTAAACAGAAACTTAGAAAAATGCATCCTAAAGTGGCCTTACTAGTCAAAGGAGAACTAGAAAAACTGTTGAAAGTCATTTTTATACAAGCCATTGATTATGCTGAATGGATCTCAAATGTAGTTCCAATAACTAAGAAAGAAGCCACTAAAGTTAGGGTTTGCACAGACTTCAGAGATATTAATGTTGCATGCCCTAAAGATGATTTTCCTCTTCCCAACATGGATCAGATCATTGAATTTACTGCTGGAAGCGGAATGATATCCTTAATGGATGGATTTTTTGGTTATAATCAGATCAGGATAGCTCCTGAAGATCAGGCTAAAACAACCTTTATTACCCCTTGGGGAACCTTTTGTTGGAAAGTGATGCCATTTGGCTTAAAGAATGCAGGTGCAACCTATCAACGAGCTATGACTTATATCTTTCACGATATGATGCATGATATCCTACATGATTATGTAGATGATATTATAGCTCGTTCCATCAAAGAAGATGATCATTTAAATGACTTGAGGAAAGTATTTGATCGGTTAAGGGAATATCTTATCCGACTAAATCCAGCTAAATGCATATTCGGAGTTAAGTCCGATAAATTATTAGGGGTTATAGTTTCTTTACGTGGCATTGAAATTGACCCTCTCAAGATCACGGCTATCATAGATATGCCCGCACCCACCAATATATCAGAATTACGAAGTTTACAAGGTAAGCTTCAAGCTATTCGCCGCTTCATCGACAAGTTGGCAGACAAAACTGGACCCTTTCTTAAGCTTCTTAAGAAAGATGTCTCTTTTCATTGGGACGAAGAATGCCAAGAAGCATTTGGACTCCTTAAGCAATATCTCCTTAAACCACCAGTGCTTTCCCCACCTAGATCCGATCGTCCTTTTATCTTGTACATTTTTGCTTTCGATTCTGCCTTAGGAGCTATGTTAGCTCAGCTTGACGATGAGAAGAAAGAACGTGCTAATTATTACATCAGTAGAACCTTAATCAATTATGAAACTCGCTATACCATATTAGAGAAATTATGCCTAGCAATCATATTTTCTACACAGAAACTATGACATTATATGCTCAGTCATAAAACGTATGTTATTGCCAAATTCGATCCTTTGCGATATCTCATGAGTCGACCATATTTATCTGGTCGCACAGCCAAGTGGGTTCTTGCGCTAAGCGAATTTGAACTCACGTTCATAGGACAGAAGTCTGTTAAGGGTCAAATCATAGCAGATCAATTAGCTGTTGCACCCTTAGAATCTACTCATCCCCTCATCATTGAGTTTCCTGATGAATGCCTTAAACTAGAGGCAGACCATTCAGAGCAATGGTCCCTATACTTTGACGGAGCCCGATGCATGAGTGGGGCTGGTGCGGGTATTATTTTAATATCTCCACAAAAACATCTTATACCTTTGTCCTTTAAATTAACATTTGCTTGCACCAATAACACTGCTGAATATGAAGCTCTTATCCTTGGATTACGAGCTGCCTTGGCATTGAAAATTAAAAATTTATTGGTTTTTGGTGACTCTCAACTTGTCATAAATCAAATTAATGATGTTTATCAGACCAGAGATGATAAATTACGCCCATATAAAGCATATGTTTTGCAGTTATTATCCTTGTTTGATCAAGTTACTTTGGAAGCTATTCCTCGAACTAGCAATCGTGCGGCTGACGCTATGGCTGCAGTTGCATCTCTTTTACCCTTGGAGTTAGACGATGAATATGCTACCATCATTATTCATCGACTCTAGGAACCCGCTTCAAGCAAATCATGCTTAGAACCTTTGGATGTGTTTCTCATCAACGAAACAACTCCTGAACCATGGTATACTGATATATTTAATTTTTTGAAGAAAGGAACCTTCCCTGATGGTTGTACTAGCAACCAGCGTAGGTTATTACGTAGACAAGCAAGTCGCTTTGTGATTATTGGTAATACCTTGTACAGAAGATCTTTTGAAGGCATCTTACTATGATGTTTGAATCTAGAAGAATCTAGATCAGCTTTGAATGAAGCCCACAATGGATCTTGTGGGGGACATTTTAGTGGTAGCGCCATTGCTAAGAAACTCCTTCGGATAGGATATTTTTGGCCTACCATGGAAAATGATGCACATAATTATGTGCGACATTGCGACAAGTGCCAGAAACACGCTGACCTTGTCCATGCACCTGCACAAGAACTGCAGGCTATTTCATCTCCTTGGCCCTTTTCAAAATGGGGCTTAGACATCATTGGAAAAATCAATCCTGTGTCATCCGATGGACACAAATTCATCATAACCGCCACTGAGTATTTCACGAAGTGGGTTGAAGCTATGCCATTAGCTTCTTGCACTGGAACACAAGTTTCCAAGTTTATTTTTAATCAAATTATTTGTAGGTTTGGAATTCCTGCCAATCTCATCTCAGATAATGGAACTTGTTTCAAAAATAAAGATGTTAAAAAATTATGTCAAAAATATAAAATTCAACATCGTTGGTCCACTCCCTATTATCCTCAGGGTAATGGCCAAGCAGAAGCATCTAATAAAACCTTAATCAAAATTCTCAAAAAATTGGTCAATAAATCCGGTCGAGATTGGCACATTCGAGTTATATCCTCGCTTTGTGGGCCTATCGAACTAGTGTTCGAACCCCCACTGGAACTTCACCTTTTGTCTTGGTTTATGGTGCTGAAGCCATTTTTCCCTTTGAATTAGAAGTTCCTTCTTTAGCTCTACTACTTCAAGATACTGAAGTAGGGGATGAATATCGTCGTTGGCAGATTTAGTCAACTAGAACTTCTAGATGAAAAGTGCATCAATGCTTTGGAGCATCTTCGTGCCTACCAAAACAAGCTTAAGAGAGCATATCTTAAGAAAGTTCATCACCGATCCTTTGAGATCGGTGACCTTGTCTTAAAAGAAAATAAAAAAAATACTAATGCAACTAAAAACCTTAAAGGTAAATTTGAGCCCAACTGGCTTGGACCATATGTCATCACTCGCTAAATTTGGATCGAGGAGCATACAAATTATCTACCTTAGATGGTAAAGAACTTAAAGAACCTATGAACATTATGCACCTTAAACGTTACTATGCATAAAATTTGGTCATTTCATCATTGTATATATTTGTTTTGCATACTATTTCCTTAGTCACTTATATAAAACATTTCAAAAAACAATCACCTTGTATTTCTTTCAATTCATAATTTAAAATCAAAAACATCAAAAACATCAAAATCATCAAAACCCTTCAAAAACATATTTTATTTTTCATACCTATCAAATCGTGAAGTATTGCAGTTATATTTTTAGTTATTTTGGATAAATTAGCATTTATTTGGAATCCCGCACTTTCACATTCACATGAATAAATATCTTGATTTTATTTTGGTATGATTATTAATCTCTCTTATATCAAAGTCCACAGTTGAATTAAATAAAGTTTTGAGCATAGAGAACTGATCTTGTTATTTACTTGAACCAAGTATATCTTTTCACATTAAAATGATTTCATTGCAAATTCGATATGATGCTACATAGTAGAAATGGTTTCTTGAGCGAAAAGTTTCCCCTGCTATCCTATCATGCACATGGTCTAGAATCTTTGAGAATTGACAAAAGGACAAGCTCACCCCTACCCAGAATAAAAATCCCTTGCTCTACAGACTAATCCGAGCAAGTATCCCTAGCATAGGAAGAAAAGAAAAGTTCAAGAAAAAGAGAAAAAGAAAAAGGTTATTTTGTATCATCACAACAATATTTCAGTATTTTCTCAAATATCAAGCAAAAATACAAAAGTACAAAAAAAAAAAAGAAAAACAAAGCAAAAGAGAAACGCAAAAGCAAAATGCAATAAAATCCTTTCCCTACCCCTTGAAAAGAAAAGAAGGGTGAATGAGCTTGAATCCTTGGAATTCTCAATTATTCGAAAACTGTGAGGTAAGCCCCATAACAGGTGGTTTGTGCCCAACCCGCTTGGCCTTGGGTAATTCCTAGCGTGGTGATATGTCTGTCACATTAGCGACCTTCTTTTGTACAGACCTATGTCAGCTTATGGATTAGCTAGCTCTTGATAACCTAACTTACATAGTAGTCTGGTACGGTTACATGCATATAAATCATGGTCAACGAACATTCATTTGGTTAAGGCAAATTACTTGTATCACATTATCTTGCTCAAAATTGGTGAATGAACAATACAATCGCACACACATTTGTATTTGAGAGATTTTGTATCATTATGATAAATCAAGATCGGTAATGAACTCACATTTGCACATGAGGATTCCTTATAAATCTACATTTCTCTTTGAGATAATTTAAAATGTTTCTGTAATTCTTTTTGGAATAATTTTACCCTTTTATTTCAGAATTCTTGTTTTCTATAAAAGCAATTATATAAATTTTCTCACAAAATCACAAAAATGATTTCAAACAAAATGTTCATATTATTATTTTTCTGTTTATCAAAAGTCAAAAATTCATCTTGCAATAAAACCAAAAATCTATTTTCTTCTTTGGATTTCGCGATGATGGTATAAGTCTATACCTATTAATTCTATGCCTAGCGCAAACCATTGTTCTAATTTTATTTTCCATTTATTTTAAAAAAACAAATACATATGACTTGCATCATTATGTTACACAATTATGCTTTACAAACGAACGAACACTTATTCTATTTCATGTCATTATGTCAAAATTCAATTTTGCAACCATGGTATAAATTCTAAGGAATTGTTCAAAATTTTATCACACTTAGGAATTTATGCCTAGCAAAATCATATTTCTTTTAGTATCTCATGCATACTATTTTTATGAAAATCTGAAAACAAATCATCAAACCATCATTATCTCCATCATTACAACACAAAGTCTTAAGACAGTCTCTTAAGCATTCTTTTACTTTTAACAATATTTCTATACTGGGATTAGCTTGACGACCGAGTGAGCGGCGACTCCATGAAATGGTCTATAACAACGACAATGTCCTTTGAAATTATTGTTAGAAGTCTCTTTTTATTTTTTCATCAAATCACACCACAACAACCAATTGTTTACATCAGATTATTTCATTTAAATTTCACAACATGACATCAAATTATACTATTTCCAAACGACATAATTACATGAATCATCAATCAAACAAGCAAACAATTCAAACATTAAAGCATCATAAAAACATATGAACAAGTCATATCATCAGAAACAAAACTATATATATATATCAAACAATTATATACATCATATCAAAACTGGATTGGTATGCCACAATCTATACCCTGGCATACTCAATCCTCTCAAAAATCTATACAAAATCTATAGTCTCTAGCACCTAGCCTCGAGAAGCCCTCGAGCTCTCAGCCTCATCTCCTCCCCCACCCTGACGTGGAGGAGGTGGTCCCATAGAGGTCCGGGCTGTATCTCGGGTCCTCGTCATCGATCGGGAGGATGTCCTCGTCGATCCCAGCCTGACTGGTTCTGCAATGTTGGCTGGCAGCTGTACCCTCTGGCCCTCTGGAACCAGCTGGAAGTATACCCCCTGGTAGAATGCGGTCTGCATCATAGACCGCACTAGCTCATCCCTGCTCGCCCCTCCGCTCTATGCCCTGAGCCGTGTAGTCTCATCCTGTAGTGTCCGCACCTGAGTCCTCAGCTGAGTAGCCTCGTCCTGCAGTGACTGCACCTGAGCTCGAAGGTGGGCAGCCTCAGCCTAGAGAGCCACTGTCTCGTTGCTCTCCCCTATGTCAACACCCTTGCCCTTATCAGGCGATGGTGGTCTCTCCCCCTGCTATGAAGGGAGTCTCTCCTCCCTCTGCCCTGTCTCCCATGGCCTCTGTGGAGCCCGTGCCATCCTCTGGCATCTCTCCTATGGGGACCACCGTTGCTCTCTCCCCTATGACCCCGCGCTGCCTCAATAGCAGCCTGCCATCGCCTCCCCATCTGGTGCACCACAGCATGCACTGGACCCTACGCCCTCATCATCCGAGGAGGGTGGATGCCTACGTACCAAGCATCGTAGCCATCTGCAACCCCGACGTCGTCACCATCCACTGGCTGGATGGGGGCATCGTCCGCATCCTGACTCCAGAATCATTGCATATCTGGAGCCCCGCTCAGTGTAGTACTATCCCAAATAGTCCGAGAGTACTCGTAATCCCTGAGAGAAGGGATCCCCTACTGTAGACCGAACTACCATAGTACCCGATCATAGCGGTGGAGCTCTACCTCTCCCCGCTCCATCCTCAGCCAGTAGACTCGCCTGATGCGAGCCAGCTCCTGCCCATCCTCTGCCCACCCGGGGTGCTCTCGCCATGGCCTCCAGGTGATCTGGTCTAGGATGAGGTCATCTAGCAACCTCCGTGACATCGGCAGATCTATCCACCATTGTGACCCCCTCTGTAGCCACCAATAGAAAACCTGGGGCCTCTCTCGGTCAACCCCTATCAATGGGAGCCCTACCGGCCTCCGCACCGCAATGTGCTCCCAGCACCAAACCTGTAGTAGTGATGTCAAGACCAGACATCGACCTCCCTTGTATACGACCCCATGCAAGATCCTATACAAGCGGCAAAGAACAAAGCTGCCCCATGCAAATCTGTACCCATGGTCTCTCATGTCATAGACTATGTCTGAGAGCACCCACGGTAGTCTGCATCCGCTCTGGTGGCACAGCAGTAAGCCACCGACCACTCCTGCCAAAACTTGAGTCAGCCTAGATGCCCTAGGCATCTGCCGTAGAGACTCGATGTTCACTCCGCCCTTCTCCAGGGTGAAGCTTGGGTCTCCAGTGAGCCTCATCATCGCCTGGCCCTGATTGGCCGTAGGCATCATCAGCCATCCCTATATGGGGATCCTCATGATCCTCCATACGTCCTCTAGAGTGGGAGCCATCTCCCCTATCGGTAACCAAAAATAGGATGACCCCGGATACCACCTCTCTGCTAGGGCTGTCAGTAGCCCCATGTCAGTCGATACTTGTGGCATCTCTGCCACATGTTGTAGACCGACCTGTCCTAGTCGATCATGCTCTGCCTGGTCGAGCATGGCTATGTCATCTCTTAGTCCACCATATTTCCATTCTCGGCTCTTTAGTAACCCTTTCTACAAAAAAAACAATAAAACAACAAAATCATTAATAACTCAATCATTCAAATCAAATTAAACACATTTTAAAATCAAGTTAAAGATGATATCGTCCACCATTGGATGATATCATCCCAAATTGGGCAAAATCATCCTTTGTGAGGATGAAATCATCTCCGATTTCGCAACTTGGGGATCGCCCCTTGTTGGACGAAATCGCCCCTAATTCGTCGATTTCGCCCTCAGACGAAATCGACGATCTAGGGACGATTTCGACGAAATCGGGACGATTTTGTCCCGACGACGTCGACGGCCTAAAAACGGCCGCGATGCCCCAAACAATCAAATTTAAACCAAAAAAACTTGCACAAAGTTAAATCAAACCTAATCTACTAGGATTAGATCCTTACCCGTAGCCCGCGTCGGACCTCTGTCGCTCTGTGCGCTGTCTCCACCATTTTTTTTCTCTGTAGAGCTCTGGAACAGTAAAAGTGAATAGTAAAAATGAATTAGGGTTTTACCCTATTTTCTTAGTTTTATTTAAAAATCAACATTTTAATTTTTGCTTTTTCACGTTTTTTCCTCAAACGTTCGATTTGGGTAAAAACACGGAGGGGGCACCATAGTCAGCATTCGTACGATTCGACCAAGAATCGTCGTCTAAAAAATTGAGTATATTTTTTGCTTTCTCGTAAAATGGGAAAAACTCATCTTTAACGCATTTTCTTCGAAAAATTCGCTAAAGAGGGGGCAAAATGTAGCACCCTAAAATTGGCACGGTTAAAACCTTAGTAAAAAGATAAAAGATAAAAATTTGAATTTCAACCCCAAACTGCCCGTTAAACCGCCTGTTACCCGCTTTCCCCATTTTTCGTGCCATTTTTAGGATTTGTTTTGACCGTTGGACGATATCGTCGCAGATTAGACGAAATCGTCCCCGATCTCGACGAATTCGTCTGGAACAGAACGTCCAGACGATTTCGTCCCAAAACCAAATTTTCATAATTAGCTTCTGTTTCAACAGCCTCTCCAACTTGGGCAGAAACGCGTCTACGCAGTTGGAGATTTCCCTGTTGGAGATCTCCCAGATTAGGATGATCCCCAACCCCCTAAACCTCTTCCTAATCCTATATAAACTAGGATTTTTCTAGTTTATCCCCCTGAACCCCCTAAACCCCTTAGTTAATGGATCTCATTGCAGAGTTAGTTCTCTATTCCCTCGCACTACTATTTGTATTCTATATTTTGCATCTTCTTGCAGGAACTCTACTATTTTTCAGTCGAAGCTAGCTCGGATCGTCGTGGATGATCTCGGATGATTACGGATGATTTTGTCGAGGAGCGCAGATGATCTCGTACGATTGGAGGTGATCCTGACTGTAGTCCAGATTGGGGGCAATCAGAGTCTAGAGTTTGCATTTCCTTAGCTTTCTCTACATTTTTCCTATTGTATTTCTGCACTGTCTTAAATTATTATGTTTTTTGCATCTTGGAGTTCACCTCATTTAGCATAACCGCATGATAAAGTTAAAATCAATCATTAAATCTACTGCATTTCCTTATTTGTTATTGGAATCCATTATTTAGGCATGTTTGCTATTATTTCTACCATTATCCTTTGCTTCTGCACTTGCATATTTGGTATTTTGTGTCTATTTTTGTGATTGCAGGTTTCTAATGAATTCGTCTGATGAATTCATCAGATTTTAGATGATTCTATCTGATTTCAGATGACCTTCTATGATTTGAGATGATCCTATGAAATATCAGATGATTACGTACGAATTGAGACGATCTGAACTGCTACAAGACTCAAAATCTTCATCAGACATCCGAAATCAGGTATGACACCTTCTAGCTAGCATATTCTCTGTTATTAGCATTAATTTCTATTTTTTGTATTCATTTAAATCCGCATTGGCATATAGAATAGTTTAGATTCATCTTGGCCAAACCTAGGAGTTGAATGATCAAGTATAAAAATGAACACATCAAACTCACTGTCAACCTAGGCGTGGAAACTGCCATTCAAAAGTTTCCTGGTGAACCCACCATCCATCAAAAATTCACCCTTATACCCCTCCCCCGAGAGGCGGGACCTTCAAAGGGCCTCTCAGTCCGAGGTATTGTCCCATCCTTTTCACATCCCCCTTTCGGGCGCGGATCCTATAGCCTGAAGGTAAGGATGCAAAAAATTTGGAGCGATACATTCTCTTTGGCTGACATTGCTTGGGCCACTCCCAATTCCATTTTTGACATCTCTCTTTAATGGCCCAACCCTTTCAAATTCACCCATCTCAAGTCATGGTGGTCATTTATTCTTCCTTACTTTAGGTGTGCATTGAAAGGAAAAATATAGCCTTTTGAGAGATTAGTAGGGATTTTGAATCTATATTCTATAGGATCATATTTAGAGCTACCAAAAATACCAATATGATCCCTTTCGATGATATCTTGAGATCTCAGACCAATCTAAAGTTAACCAATTACCTCAATATATCCCTTGATCTTCCTATCCAACCTCGTCAAGGGATGAATAGGTGTCCGGTGGTTTGGATTCCTCCCCCTTTGGGATGGCTCAAACTTAAATTCAATGGGGTAGCTAAATATAATTTGGGAAGGATCATTTGTGGGGAGATCATTAGAGATGAGAATGCTAGGATCATCCTTGCATTTTTTGAAAACTTGGGTGTGCATTCCAATAATTTTGTGAAGGCCAAAGCTATTTTTCAAGGATTTTAGGCTATAAAGGATCTCCATGCCCACAACCTTATCATTGAATGTGATTCCCTTAACACCATAAACTATATCAAATGAAACTCAAACCCCTCGTGGAATGTCATATTTTGATTCAAGAGTCTATTAGACTTCACAACTTTACAAATATCTTAATCCAACATGTGTACCATGAAGGCAACAAAGTAACTAACATCATGTCTAATTACGGCCTGATCTAGGACTCGCTTAGGGTTTGGACCAAGGATTTACCCCAATTCTTGTTGAACACATGCTCTTACAATGAATTTTCATCATTTATTTAATCCTTTCAAGACCTAGGGTAGCACTCGTAATTACCCCTTACCCCATTCATCTAGTGGGTTTACCCTTTTTCATACAAGCCATAGGAAAGTGTGTGAGTACCTTGGGATGATCGAGCATGTGTATTCACCCAAATATTATTAGGTTTGTGTTATCCATAATGTTTTATTCTGGTATGCTGGTAAAATTAAGTATATGTATCTGCCCAAGGTCTGGTGGACTTGTGTTTTCAACACTTCAGTGGGTGGGTATCTTGGAAAATTTAAATTTACTTATCCATACAAGGCTTGGAAAGCATGTAGTACAGTGTTTGGATTCCATGTAAACCATATTTTTTGTGGTTCCCACTAGGTTTTCAAATGGACCACTCCTAGTAGTTTGTGCTACTTGAGTAATTCCATTTTTTATTGTCAACCATAACTTTCATTGTCAACTCCTTTTCAATGGTCATATTGTTTCTTTCCAAACCCATGGTTGGAAAAGTGGATTCCTCTAGAATATTTTCCACCCTGAGAGTCATTTCCATTGGCCCACGCTACCAAGATCCTTTTGGCATCCTGAAGCTTCCATTTCAAGCTTTTATATTAATTTAATAAATGTTCTTCAACAAGTTTTCAATTCTAACATTGTGACTCGATGTTCGCTCAATGCTTGGCTAGATGACTCAATCATTCTAGGGTATGAAAAATCTCGTGCAGTGAGGTTTTCCAAGACTGAGAATTTTCATAAATAGCCCAGATTAACTATTCAAACCAAAGGTGATGACATGGCCATCATAGATTCCATGGTATTTGCTCCTTTAAATGGTAGCTATTCCAATTTTGCAGTGGCATCGTACGAGTTTAAACATAAGAAGTGGTTCAATTGATTTTATTTTAGGATCTGGGGTGAGCCTATTCTCAATTTTACCTACAACAATAATTTTTTTATGGCAATCATCGAGCCTAACTCCTTGAAGCTTGACTCGATGGTGGAGGAAATTCTAGGGTCACATGGTCTCTTAACGTTCCTAAAGAAGTTCCAGGGACATGACCCTAATTTGTCAAGAGAGTTTTTTTTAATTTTGGATAGTGTAATTGTGTCCCTTAGGGGCCTCACATTCATTGTTACCATTGATATCTTGGCTGAAATTACTAGAAGCCCAAATGATAGTGAGATAATCCACCATGATAAACATTCTATGGTGGGTGAATTGATGTTCTTCAGAGATAAAGGGAAGTTTCTCACAAAAAATTATAACGAATTCATATAGGAGTACCTCTTACCACCATGGAATAGATTCCTAATTCTTATTATGCAGTAACTAAAAAATTGATGAACTGTACTCACCACTGTGAAGCTTCCACATGGCGTTCCTCAACTACCTGAAGGATTTCAAGCTGATAATTATACCAAAATACTTGTTTCAATCAATGGAGATTTTGATTGAAAGTGTTCATAAGGGGAAGTCCACCTATATGAAGCATGAGGGGTTGCACCTCATCATCTTAAATTACATAAACCAAAATCCTAAGCAAAGGGTTATTGAATAAGGGGGCCCTAAGTTGAATCAAAATACAAAGCCCATTTTGGGCTCACTTGTGGTGGTTCTAGATAGTGTTCCTAATGGATAGCCTATTGACATCAAGGTGGGCTCCTCTAGCAATGTGGGAAGATATAAATTAGTGCTAGGACCCTCCATAGGTGCTTTGAATCCTATCAGGCATTTGAATCACATGAATTCATCGAATGAGAAAGGTAAAAATCCTTTGGTTTCCCCCTCTATGAATGTGACTGTGTTATATTTCTCCTAGTTAGCTTGCAAAATGCAAAGAATAAATGATACCCTATATTTTGGTGCACTCCCTATTCATACCATGGATGGCATTGACCAGGTGACCAATTTGGATGATATTGTCTCCTTGGCCACATTGATGCTGATGAGGGTAGACAAATTGATTAATTAGATGAAGAACCAGAAGGTTTCCAAATCCGAGGAGGATGCCTCCAAGGATGATGATGATGAGGATTATTTCCCTATCTCTAAATAGTTGTTTTCTATAGGTGGTCCTTATGGTTTTTGTATCTCCTTTACGTTGTTGGTTTTTCACCACTCCATATGGTATTTTTGTGGGTTTTTTCTTTATCCTCTATGTTGTTTTAGTTATGAGGTTAGCTTGTTTGGTCCTAATTTTTTTATTTGTAATGGTTTGGAGTTTTTGGTTCCACTCAAGATCTCCCTTGTTTGACTTGTAACAAGGTTTTGGGTTCCTTTCAAAACCCTTCATCAGTAATAATAATAATAAAAACATATTCACCATTACCATTGCATTGCACATTACCATTTATTGTACCATGCATTTAAATGTCTTCATTTTTTGTATTCCACATTATCTAGCTACATTTGTCATCATATTGCATTAGGAATTTGTATAACTACACTAACATTAATCTATTTTGATTTTTACACAATAATCATAGCACCAATTTTGTACGACTATCATTTTTCTTGATCAAGAAAAAATGGTTTTCATACAACCACTAACTATTTTATGCACACCTCCTAATTTTTTAAAGTTCATAAAGAAAACACCCATCTCATTGTTTTATCCCATCCACATTCCCCTTTCTTGATGATTGTTTCACTATTTTCTACTTTCCCTCTAGGTAGTTTTCATAGGGTGTCCAATAAGGTCTTTTGATCATTCAAATATTCCTAGTTTCCTTTAAAATTTTGTAGAACACCATATTTATTTCTAGTGGTAGGGTCTTGCTTTGATTGTACCTTGCTTATCTCAAAATCCCAACATATTTTCACACTCTTAAATACAATTTTTGAATAAAGAAATATGAAACTACAAAGTAGTTCTTACCTCAAAAGCAAATGGTTTCCCTTGCTATCCTATCATGCACATGGTCTATAAAGTTGAGAATTGACAAAAGGACAAGCTCTCCCTCCCCCTCCAAAAAAAAACAAAAATCCTCTTGCTCATATTCAAAATGATCAAGTTCTTAAAAGCAATAAAATCCCTTGATCTCCTCCAAATCAAGCAAGCCCCTTAAAAAAATTCCTTTTTGCTCCTCTCCAAAATGAGCAAAAATCCAATAAAATCCAATAAAATCCCTTGCTCCATTTTAAAATGAGCAAGTATCCATCCCCCCCAAAAAAGCAGAAAAAAAGCTTGAATCCCTGGAATTCTTATTTTTTGACAACCATGGGGTAATCTCCATTGCCAACAATGGGCTATAGATTCTAGCCTAGCAATGGAGTAGCATTACGCATGGCGATACATATATCACATTAGTGATATTTTGTACAGAATAATGTCAGATTATGGATGAGCTAGCTTTTTATGGCTTGCATTACAGAGTAGTTGAGTCCAAACAAGTACAAATTTATAGTAATGAACTTCACTATGCATACATAGGGATATTAAATATCTTGGTCTTTCTAGCAGATACTTATCTTTCAGGTTCTTGCATGGTTAGTATACAACTTTTGGCTGGTCAACTAGGATGTTTGAGTTTCTTGAAATTCTTATTGTTCCCTTATGACTTCTCTTTGATCACCATCCAATACATTCACATATTATCCCTTCATATCTCATTTCACTTAGTATATGTTTCAGCGTATGCCTTAGATGAAATTATTTCAATCTTGATTCATGATTTTCATACATTTTATGATTCTTACACTTAGTTGGTTATTGTGTATTATATTAATTCATTATGTTTTATCATTTAAACATACATTCATATTTCATACCATTTAAAATCATCACATATCATTAGTACATCACATACATATCTAAGTCTATGCATAAATAATAGATCTATCATATCAAAAACATCCATCTAACATATATGCATAATCATATCTACAAATTTAGGCATACATCCATACTCATCCATTATTTCATTCATCATTACATACATACATGCACAATAAACACAAGATAGACATTGATAAACATCATCTCATATGCATAGCAAAATAATGAGTACATCATGGTACAAAAATATCTACAAGTTACAATAATAAGTGGGTCCTTAGACATCACATCCAAAAATACAAGCTAATAAGGAGGATCCATCCTTACACTAGCCCTGCACCATCGCTCTCATCACTCTTTCCACTACCCTCACTCTCATATCTATAACATCCCTTCAAAATCTAGCTTTTAGTTTGCCTACTTTATTTGTAAGGACGAGATACTTTTGATCCATTTGTGGATTCAGGAAAAGGTGTTCTTAGTAGATAGAAAGAGCAGATCGAGAAGAAATACCTCCTCCTAATGAGAAATTATGGGCACTGGTAAAAATTTAATAAGGGAAAAATGATGAGCGGTAGGGTATTTAAAGTTGTATGGGATGTAAAAAGCCCTACTAGAAATACACCTGTCAAGCGGTCCATGTAATCGCATTTAGAATTTTGTGTCTTTTTGAGATTCTAAAATTATAATTTTTATGAATATTTTATTAAATTAAATTAAAATTTAAAAATAAATAAATTACACATAAAAATTAAATTAAAATAGAATTATAATTTAAGGTTTAACACATAATTAAAAATTATGCAATGGTAAAAATCTCATTAACATTTGGAAAATTCCGAAGAATGAGAATTGCATGAAAAAACACACTTGTCATGTGAACCTTTGGTTGCTTTTCTATTTAACAAAAATAGTGATAATTAATGGTTTCATTCAGACTACGAGCAACAATAGAGGTTGATTGTGCTTTGTTACCATGTATTTGTGAAGCTTTATATTATTGCTATAGGAAATTTTTAAATGATGCTTTACATTTGGAGTTATGGTAATATTTATAATTGTTGTTATCTTAATATATAATTCATCAATCTAAATCAAGCATTGATTTCTATGTATAATTGAAACTGGTTGGTTAATAATAAACCTAAATAAAGTGAATGATAGAATATGTGTTGATTTAAATTATGTCCTTGTTTGCAAACTTCCATTGGTTGTATGCATAATAGGTAGTTTGCATTCATAATTTAGTAGGCCGCTTTGATTTCCCATCCTCTAAAAGTTGTGAAACTTCACTCTCTATCGTATTGGAGATAAATGGATTACCATTAAGGCCATGCATATGATATTCTCCGAGTCACGATGTGATTCTAGCAGCATCAAGAGTGCTATTCATTTGTCATTGTAATCGGTTTAAACTACCCTTTTTATGTAAAATGTCTTTGTAGTATTGTTTCAATTGCAAGTGTGTATGGGTGAAATGTAGTAACTGTAGATATCCTTGATCATAGTGAGTCACATATGAAGAACCATTTTTAGCTTTACCATAACTGAAATACTGGTTTTGGGTAATTTTGTTTAAATTTGTCATAAAAAAGAATCGATTGGGATATAGGATGGGATCTAGTTTTTCAATAACACCATCTATCCATATATAATGGTATAGGAAAATTTATTGATGAACTTCACTTATGCCTATATGTGTACATTGTATTTCTTTGTTTAAGTTGTATGGTATACATGTATGGTTATAATATTAGAAACCAAACTAGGTATGGTCCAAACATCTCATACAACACGAATGTATTGTCCTCATAATTTCCTGTACTCGAGTATTATATATTAAAAGAGGAATTATAATCCTCCTTTGGTTTCGAGAATAATGTCTTGTGTTGTTCTGTAAGTAAACAGTTGAATCTCTTTTTGAAGGAAGCATTAGTGTCATTATTTGAAAGACCTATGAGCTTTATAAATCATAACACACTTTATAATATTTATATTATACACACATTTACTTTGGATATAGGTTTGTGTAGGTGGATATTATGTTGTATGTATTTAAATAGCTAATAAGCTACCGATTTTACATTTTAAAAGATAGACGGTTGGTAAATAATTAATAATAAGGTTACTCGCTAATTTTTTGTTCCATTTTTACCTCCCAATGGTGAAGCTCACCCTCTCTTATGCCAAACCATGGAAGATCTTCTCTACACAAATTATAGATAATGATTTGAATTGGTTTTATAGATTCGTGTAGCTTGGACTACCACACCTAGTTGAGTCATAACCTTCTATAAGGGGTCAATAAACACCATTTTACAAACCTAAATTATTTTTGATAATATATCGAACCTCTTTGATGTCTATCAGCTTAATAATTAAACACCTTGATAATTTTTTGGACCTAATAATATCACGTTTGGTTTGAGTAGCATCGATAAATTTAAAATATTGAAAAACTGATCATAAGCTTAGTCTTAAATAAATTACATTGTGGTATTATAATTTTTATATATTAAGTTTACTTAGTCCAAACCAATAAAATATATCAAATGACGCACTGTACGAGCTTTGGCTCATCTTTTTACATTTCTTTCTCCAGAAAATATTACCAAATTATCAATAGATTGCTACGTTCAATATTTTTAAGGTGTTCATTGAAGGGTTTAATCGGCTTTAGATGCATGGATAATGATTTAAATATAATATCGTTGGTTAGTAATTAGGAATGGCATATTGAAAAGGCTTGAAATAATAATGCCTCTTATCCCAAAAACATTCTGCTACTTAGTCTAGAGTTTTGGCAAAAATAATAATAATAAATGGTAGTAAAAGAAGTGAGAATTGTTTTCTAGTGTGGAAGCTATTTTCTAGGGAAGGATCACCTAACAAGATAGGAAAGAAGTAGCACATAAGTTGTGAGGAACTGACGTAGCTACTATTCAGACTAACATTTATTTTTAGAAATCCCAATTGCACACTAGCTTTTAAAAAGAACGTCATAATTGAAAACTCATTATGGAAATTATAAAATAGCGACATGACATATTAAATATTTTATATATTTTTCTTTTGAAGATGAATTTAATTCTTTGATATTTTATATTATTACCATAGTTAATGTATCTTAATGAAAATATAAGTCTGGTTATACTTTAGAAAAAAAATACCAAATTAGAGTAAAGAGAGAAAACCTCTCCACGTACTAATATAACTATGTCCCGATAAACATCATAGTTACCAAAGTAGATACTATGACACTTTATTTATTAAGTTTTCCTTCTATAGTAAAATAATAAAGTAATATTAAATATTCTTCACATGGTTAATCTAATTTTTTGGTTATATAAGTGTTGAATATGTTTTGTTTAAGGGAAAAGTGTAAGCTGAATTTTTACATCTTTGTAGACATTATAAAATTATTTTAAGTTGAAATTTGAGATTCATATTAATTAAAATACCAACAATGTTGCTATATTATTAAGAAGATGCCTTAAACATTTATGCTTCTTAAACATTTATGAGAAAAATTATTAAACCCTCTTTCCTTTCTCATAGTTTAATTAAGAGAACAACCTTCTATACGAGATTTAGTCTATCATCAGAATAGATGATAAAGAAACCTAATATTATGAGTAGAAAAATATTTGTAATTCAACCAATATTGATGAATTTCGGAAGGACGATCATCTGGATTCAGGGATAGCTATACTCATGATAGAAAGGATCAATACAAGAGGTAAAAGAGTATGAAATGGGAATCACTCTTAGGCTATCACCTAATAGTACAATGAGGTGTCACTTAATACTTAAACGATTGAGGGTTATCCAATGACGATATGGAATGAAATGTCTCATTGTCAATCATGCCAATTCAAGTAACACTAGGTCCTAAGCTAGGGTATTCGTGGACCCTCGATAAATTCTAGAAAATGTGGAAGCTCATCTCGCATAAGGTATGTACATGTTATTCCTTACATGGAAAATATAATAGTTCAGTCATGCTAAGGATTGGGAAAACTATGCGTCCAACCTCTAGGTGAAATGGGACCTAGAGGAGAAACCCCTACCACAAACTTGGATTCTCAGGATGAGAGGTTAATTTCGTTAATGGCTATGAAAATTTAGGAAATTTTTTGGAAAATATAACCTGAAACAATTAACATAGCTCTTTTCAAATAGGCAATGGCATTCGAAATGAGAGAAATATCCTCAAAGAGACTTGCAGTAGTTCAATGGGAAGGTCTGATTGAGAATCCCAAAAGAGTCCTCTAAAGAATTTTGAGGATGGGAACTATATAATAAATTTAGGAACCTCCACGAATGATCAAAAAATAAAAATAACCTACTAAAAAAGAAGATAAGATGGTCAAAATAATACAATTAATGCAAGAATAGATAAGTAAAAAAAAGAGCTTATGGAACAACAACGAGCCCAAATGACTGAGCATATGGAGCAATAAAGATATCAGATGATGGAACATTGACTCAATTGGTTCAGTAACAAGATATGATTGTACAATAGCAAAAAATAATAGAGAATCTATCTAAAGAAAATGAACCAACAATAACAGAAGAGGAAACACATGTAGACCCTAGAAGAAAATGGGTTGGTACTAAACTAAGGATCTGAGGAAAATTGATATATCCAAGTTTGATGGTAATGGGTATGAAGAGGAAGAAAAAAGGTGGCTAAATGAAGTAGATGCCTATTTCACTATTAGATCTCTTACTTCAAAATCAAAAACTTCATGGGCAGTATTCCATTTAACCAGAGCAGCTACTAATTGGTGGGATACTTATAGAAAAATAAATAATATGGAAGTTGTCAATGTTAATTGGGATATATTTTTGAAATCATTAAAGTATATATTCTTAACACCACAATTATTTCTTAAAAAATCCATAGAATTCTCAAGACTAACCCAGGGGAACATGATCGTGAATGAGTATCACCAGTGGTTTGTGTAGTTACTTAAATACATGCCTGAATATGACCAATTATCAGAGATCAAAGTGCAAAAGTTCCTCTTAGGATTGCATCCAAATATTGTATCTTTGATTCTCTTAATAAAACCCAAAGATATTACTATTACATGTGATTTAGCTTGCTAAGAAGAAGCTAACCAGAAGGCTAAGAAGATGTACTACCAAAAATCCTTCGAGAAAGAAGAACTGTAGAAGAAGAAGAATGTCAACTCAACAAAGTGGGAAAGGAATTGGAATAAGATAAATAGGGATGGGGATAAATTCAAGTTTGATAAAAAAAAAATTATATTTCAAGGGAATAGAGGTAACCAAGATAAAATATATTTTAGGGATCGAAATGATCAAAGAATTCTTACACCAGGAGTAATCGCTCAAGAATGCAATGATGGGAATAAAAGAGAAAGAGCACCCCGAGATGAATGTTATATATTTTAAGAAGAACATTATGCTGATAAATGTCCTCTAAGAGCAGATAAAAGAAAAGAATGAGAAGAGCCTAGCCACAAGATTTATGCAGCTACAGGTAACTCCAAACTAGATGACCAAGCAACACATTTTTTGTTAAATGGTAAAATCTATGATAGGAATGTACGCATCTTAATTGGTTCTAGAGAAACTAATAGTTTTATTTCATCTAGAATATTGAGGGACATACCAAAAAACATGGGTTTATGGTAAATGTGTGGAAGGTCGAGTACATGTCTGAGAAAACCTATAATGTTAGCCAATATTTATTTTACCCTCAGATATTTTTACCTCAAGGAAAAACAAGTTGGCATTTGTATATGGCTCCATTACATGCCTTTGAAATTATCTTGGGCATTGATTGGCTCAAAACACACAAAGCCTTGATGAATTTTGAGGAAATATGGCTAGATTTCACTGATGACACTAAACAAGAGTATGTTATGGATGAGATTAGTGGAACCCCATATTTTATCATCCATGTAGGTCAAAAGGACCATAAGGAAGGGTAGTAGGGTCTATGTAGTTAAACTCAACAAAAAATATGAAACTAAGTCTAGTACAATCCTCTTTCAAACTTATCTGATATTGAATGATTTTTGGGATGTGTTTCTAGAAGACTTATCGAGTCTTCCACCTCAAAGAGAATTTGATTTCTCAATTGAACTCTTACCTGGGGAAACACCTATAGCTCGAGCACCCTATAGGATGACCACAATAGAATTGTAGGAGCTCAAGAATCAGCTACAGGATTTATTAGAAAAATGACATATTAAGCCCAATGTCTCTCCATGGGTTGCACTAGTTCTTTTTGTTAAAAAGAAGGATGTTTCATTAAGACTATGCATCGATTATCGAATGCTCAATAAGATGACTGTAAAATATAAGTACTCTCGACCCAGGATAAATGATTTATTTGATCAACTAAAAAGGGCCATGATTTTCTTAAAAATTGATCTTAGATCAGGATATCATCAAATAAGGATTTGGGAAGAGGATACCCACAAAACTACTTTATGAACCAGATATGGCCATTATGAGTTTACAATAGTGCCTTTTGGGTTAACTAATGCCCTAGTAGCATTTATGAATTTTATGAATAGTGTATTTGAATAATAATTAGATTTGTTTTTAATCATAGTTTTAGATGATATATTAGTCTATTCCAAAAATAAAGAGGAACACGATCGTCATATGAGGATTGTTCTCGAAATACTTAGGAAAAATCAATTATACGATAAACTATCAAAATGTGAGTTTTACACTTACCAAGTGTAGTATATAGAACATGTGATTTCCATTGAGGGAGTATCATTCGACCCGAAGAAAATAGAAGCCATCATAGATTGGCCTACACCTACAAATATCACTGAAGTACAAAGTTTTATGGGCATGATTGGATATTACTGATGCTTTGTTAAGGGATTTTCTAAACTGAAATATCCAATAACTAATATGAAAGGAAAGGAATTTATATAGACAACACAGTGTGAGGAAGCATTTAGAAGTCTTAAAGAAAAATTAACAACTGCTCCTATTTATTCTTAGAATACCAGATCCCACCTACTATTTATAGTTTGTATTGATGCCTCCATTGAGGGATTAGGTGGAGTCCTCATGCAATAAGAAGGTGTCATAGCTTATGAATATTGAAATATTAAGAAACATGAAATAAAATATGCAACATATGACTTGTAATTGGTAGTGGTTGTACATGCACTTAAAATATGGTGGCATTACTTACTTGGTAAACATTTTGAGCTTAGGACTGATCATCAGAGCTTAAGGTATATCTTCATACAACCAATGCTAAATGCAAGACGACGATGCTAGATGCAATTTTTGGTAGAAATATGACTTTGACATTGAATGCATAAAATGGAAGGAGAACAAATTGGTAGATGCCTTAAGTAGGAGAAGGCACATAGCTGCTATGTCACAATGTCAGTTTGGAATAGTTGAACAAATAAGAGAACTTCATTTTTAAGATGAATTCTCCCAAAAATGTTGTAATTTGATTCATCAAGGATATGAGAAAGCAAAGGAATTTGAAATTAGGAAGGATAATCTATTATTTATAAATATAAAGGTTGTTCCAAATGACCAAAATTTAAGAAAAATGCTACTATAGGAGGTACATTGTGGTCCTTACTCTGCATACCCAGGTAGTGCAAATATGCATGAGAACATGAGGAAATATTACTATTGTTTTGGGATGAAAAGGGATATTACTGAATTTATAGCAAAATGTCTAAAAGTTCAAAAAGTGAAGGCAGGACATTTACATCGTGCTGGATGCTTGTATTCATACAATATCCCAATTTATAAGTGGTAAGTGGTTACTATGGATTTCATTGTTGGGTTAAAAAAAATTTATTTTAGACATGACACAATTTTGGTGGTGGTCGATATGCTGACTAAAGTAGCACACTTTATAACTAGAAATATTAAGAACAATGCTCCTACTGTAGCCCACAAATTTGTCAGGGAAGTGGTGTAGATACATGGTTTTCTTGAAATAATCATATCAAATAGGGATTATCATTTCACTTCTAAGTTTTGGGAAGTATTACACCAGGCATGGGGACAAAACCTAACATTAGTTATTCCTACCACCCAAAAATGGATGGGCAAACTAAACGAGTGAACCAATTTTTAGAGGATATGTAGTAGATGTATTGTATGGATCATCAGATAAAGTGGTAAGACTACCTTTTCCTAGTGGTTTTTGCCTTCAAAAATGGCTATCATGCTACAATAGGCATGGCTCCATTTGAGTCTCTGTACGAGAGAAGATGTAGAACATCGTTATCATAGAGAAATTCGAAGGATCGGGTAGCGATCGGGTCAAATACAGTTAAATAAATGGAGGAACAACTTAAAGAAATTTGTTAGAGGCTTAAAGAAGCCTTGGATCACCAAAAGAGGCTATGCAAACCTCAAAATAACACCAAGGGAATTTTTTGTGGAAGATAGATTATTCCTGAGAGTTAAATCAACTAAACATTCCATTAAATCCTCTAAGCTTAGCCTCAGATTTGTAGGACCTTTTGTTATTGTTGATAAAATAAGCCCAGTTGCCTATAAGCTAACCTTGCCATCTAGCTTGTCAAAAATCCATGATACATTCCATGTGTCCCTCCTCAAGAAATATATATCAAACCCCTATCATGTTTGTAATGTTGATCATTTGCATATGGTCGATCCCCTCCACAATGAAGTGCATCATAATCTTTGGTTGTAGAACGAAGTAATTAAGAAAATGTAGTATTAAAAAATGTAAGGTCCAATGGGACCAATATTCATAAAGCAATACCACATGAGAGGATGTGGCTATTATGAAAAGATAATTTCTATTTTTATTTTGAACAGTGATACAATGATAAATTTTGTTATATAGGATATAACATTGCCAATGTGTAAAAATGTATGTTTACTTGTTATATTATTTTTTTTGTAAGTTAACATTTTATTAAAAGGAAGCATTTTAAAGGTACCCCAATTCCTTGTACAATAGTAGAACAGAAAGTAAAATCCTCAAAGGAACCAGAAGGAGGAAAAAAAACTAAGAGACAATTAGCCAACACCACTAAAAAGGACTGAAACCTCAAAGAAGAAGGAACAAAAAGTGACAGGCATTCAACCAGCAAAACCAAAAAGGACAAACACCTCCAAGATAAAGTAACAAACAAAAAAATAAGGAAATGAAGTGTGAGCCATCCATAGGAGGACCAACATGCATGCTCATAGGGGTGTGTTAGTTTGCATTAGTGATGCAATATCTTACTTGTTATATTATTGACTAATTATATGGCTACGTAATTTTCTACTAAGAATTAATAACTCCTCCTAATGAGAAATTATGGGCACTGATAAAAAGGTAATAAGGGGATGTGATGAGCGGTGAGGTATTTGTAGTTGTATAGGATGTAAAAATCCCTACTGGAAATACACCCATCAAATGGTCCATGTTGTCGTATTTAGGATTTTGTATCATTTTGAGATTTTAAAATTATAATTTTTATGAATATTTATTAAATTAAACTAAAATTTAAAAATAAATAAAAAGTACACATAAAAATTAAATTAAAATATAATTATAATTTAAGGTTTAACGCATATAATTAAAAAATTGTGCAATGGTAAAAATATCATTAACATTTGGCAAATTCTGAAGAAGGAGAATTGCATGAAAAATACACTTGTCATGTGAACCTTCGACTCCTTTTCTATTTAACAAAAAAAGTGAGAATTAATGGTTTCATTCAGACTATGAGTAGCAATAGAGGTTAATTGTGCTTTGTTACTAGGTATCTATGAAGATTTCTATTATTGTTGTAGGAAAATTTTGAATGATGCTTAACATTTGCAGTTATGGTAATATTTATAATTGTTGTTATCTTAATCTCTAATACGTCAATCTCAATCGAGTGTTGATTTTTGTGTGTAATTGAAATTGGTTGGTTAACTATAAACCAGAATAAAGTGAATGATAGAATATGTGTTGATTTAAATTATGTTCTTATTTGTGAACTTGCATTGGTTGTATGCATAATAGGTAGTTTGCATTTATAATTTAGTAGGCCAGTCTGATTTCCCTCCCTCTACAAGTCATGAAACTTCACTCTCTACCATATTGGAGATGAATGTATTACCTTCAAGGTCATGTAGATGATTGTCACTAGGTTAGAATGTGATTCTAGCAACATCAAGAGCACTATTCATTTGTTGTTGTAATCAATTTAAACTACCCTTTTTATGTAAAACATGTTTGTATTATTGTTTTAGATTGCAAGTGTGTATGGGTGAAAGGTAGTAACTGTAGATATCCTTGATCGGAGTGAGTCACATATGAAGATCCATTTCTAGATTTACCATAACTAAAAGACTAGTTTTGGATAATTTTGTTTAAATCTATCATAAAAAAGAATCAGTTGGGATATAGGATGGGATCTGGTTTTCCAATAACACCAACTATCTGTATACAATGGTATAGGAAAATCTATCGATGGACTTCACTTGGGCCTATATGTGTACATTGTATTTCTCTATTTAAGTTTAATTTGTATGGTATACATGTATGGTTATAATATTAGAAACCAAACTAGAATGGTCCAAACATATCAGACAATGTGGACGTATTGTCCTCATAATTTCTTATACTTGAGTATTATATATTAAAAGAGGAATTATAATCCTGCTTTGGTTTCAAGAATAATATCTTGTGTTGTTCTATAAGTAAATAATTGAAGATATTTTTGAAGGAAGGATTAGTGTAATTATTGGAAAGACCGATGAGCTTTGTAAATCATAACACACTTTATAACATTTAAATTATACACACATTTACTTTGGATATAGCTTTGCGTATGTGGACGTTGTGTTGTATGTATTTAAATACCTAATAAACTGGCAGTTTTACATTTTAAAATATAGATAGTTGGTAAATTATTAATAATAAGGTTACCCACAAATATTTTGTTCCATTTTTGCCTCTCGATGGCGAAGCTCACCCTCTCTTATGCCAAACCGTTGAATATCTTCTCTACGCAATTTATAGATAATGATTTGAAGTTGTTTTATATATTTGTGTATTTTGGATTACCACACCTAGTTGAGTCATAACCTTCTATAAGGGGTCAATAAACACCATTTTTCAAACCTAAATTGTTTTTTAACAACCTACCAAAATCACCGATGTCTATCACTTTAGTAGCTAAACACTTTGATAATTTGTTGGACCTAATAATACCGCCTTTGGTTTGAGTAGCATCATCAAATATAAAAAATTGAAAAACTGATTATAAGCTTAGTCTCAAATAAATCACATTGTGGTATTATAAATTTTATAAATGTAAATTTACTTAGTCCAAACCAATAAAACATATCAAATTACGTACTATACGGGATTTGGCTCATCATTTTACATTTCTTTCTCTAGAAAACATTACCAAATTGTCAATAGATTGCTATGTTCAATTTTTGTAAGGTGTTCATTGAAGGGTTTAACCAGCTTCGGATGCATAGATAAAAATTTAAATATAAAAGCCTTGGTTATTAATTAGGAATGGCATATTGAGAAGGCTTGAAAGAATAATGCCTCTTATCCCAAAAATATTCTACCACTTAGTCTAGAGTTTTGGTAAAAATAATAATAATAAATGGTATTAAAAGAAGTGAGAGAATTATTTTCTAGTGTGGGAGTTGTTTTCTAGGGAAGGATCACATAACAAGATAGACAAGAAGTAGTACATAAGCTATGAGGAACTAACGTAGCTACTACTCAAAGTAACCTTTATTTGGAGAAAGCCCAAGAGCACACTAGCTTTTAAAAAGAATTTCATAACTAAAAACTCATTATGGAAATTATAAAATAGTGACATGACATCTTAAATATTTTATATGTTTTCCTTTTGAAGATGAATTTAATTCTTTGATATTTTATATTATTACCATAGTTAATCTATCTTAATGGAAATATAAGTTTGGAAATATATATATATATATATATATATATATATATATATATATATATATATATATATATATATATATATACCGAATTGGAGTAAATATAGAGAACTTCTCATACTAATATTACTATGTCCTGATAAACATCATAGTTACCAAAGTAGATACTATGACACTTTATTTATTAAGTTTTCCTTCTATAGTAAAAGAATAAATTAATATTAAATATTCTTCACACGGTTAATCTAATTTTTTGGTTATATAAGTGTTGAATATATTTTTTTTAAGGGAAAAGTGTAAGCTGAATTTTTACATCTTTGTAGACTTTATAAAATTATTTTAAGTTGAAATTTGAGATTCATATTAATTAAAAGACCAACAATATTTCTATATGATTAAGAATATGCTTTAAACATTTATGCTTCTTAAACATTTATGAGAAAAATTATTAAACCCTCTTTTCTTTCTCATAGTTTAAATAAGAGAACAACCTTCTATATGAGATTTAGTCTATCATCAAAATAGATGATAGAGAAACCTAACATTGTGGGCAGGATAATATTTGTAATTCAACCAATATCGATGATTGTGAGAAGGATGATCATCTATATTTAGGGATAGCCATACTCCTACTAGGAAGGGTTAGGATGGGAGGTAAAAGAGGATGAAATGGGTTTTGCTCTTAGGATATCACCTAATAGTATAGTGAGGTGTCACTTGATCCTTGAACAATTGAGAGTTATCCAATGATGAGATAGAATGGGATGTCTCATCATCAATAGTACCAATTCAAATAACACTAGGTGCTAAGCTAGGGTATTTGTGGATCCTAGATGAATTCTAAGAAATGTGAAAGCTCATCTAGCACAAGGTATGTACACGCTATTCCTTACATGACAAATATAATATTTTAGTCATGCTAAGGATTGAGGAAACTATACATCCAATATCTAAGTGAAATGGGCCCTAGAGGAGAAACCCCTACCATAAACTTGGATTCTCGGGATAAGAGGTTAAGTTAACTAAAAGCTATGAAATTTTAGAATTTTTTTTGGATAATATAAGCCAAAAAAATTAACATAGCTCTTTTCTAATAGGAAATGGAATCCTGAATGAGATCAAACTCCTCAAAAAGACCTGTAGTAGTTCAACGGGAAGGGTTGATTGAGAATCCCAAAAGAGTCCTCTAAATAATTGTGAGGATGAGAACTATAGAATAAACTGAGGAACCTTCTCTAATGGTCAGAAAATAAAAATAACCTACTAAAAAATAAGATAAGATGGTCAAAATGATACAATTAATGCAAGAACAGATAAGTAAAAAAAAAGAATATGGACCAAAAACAAGCCTAAATGGCTAAGCATATTGAGAAGATATGGAGTAGCAAAAATATTAGATGATGGAACATATGGAATAACAGAAGTCTCAGTTGGTTCAGTATTAAGAGATGATTGCATAAGAATAGAAAATAATAGAGAATTTATCCAAAGGAAAGGAACTAGCATTAACATAATAGGAAACACATGTAGACCCTAGAAGGAAACAAGTTGGTACTGATATGAGAAAAATGATATAACCAATTTTGATGGTAAGGGGGATGGAGAGGAAGCAAAAAGGTGGCTAAATGGATTAGATGCCTATTTTGCTATTAGATCTCTTAATTCCAAATAAGAAACTTCATGGGCAGTATTCCATTTAACCAGAGCAGCTACTGATTGGTGGGATAATTGTAGAAAAACAAATAATGTGGAAGTTATCGATGTTCATTGGGATACATTTTTGAAATAATTTAAGGATAGATTCTTGACACCACAATTCTATCTTCAAAAATCTACAAAATTCTCAAGACTGACCCAGGGGAACATGATCATGAATGAGTATCACTAGTGGTTTGTGCAGTTACTTAAATACATGCCTGAATATGAAAAATGAACAAAGATCAAAGTGCAAAAGTTCCTCTTAGTATTGCATCCAAAGATTAAATATTTGATTCTATTACTATTGCATGTGATTTAGCTCACCAAGAAGAAGCTAACCAGAAGGCCAAGAAGGCCTACTACCAAAAATCCTTTGAGAAAGAAGAATCATAGAAGAAGAAGAATTTCAACTAAAAAAAGTGGGAAAGGAATTGGAATAAGAGAAATAGGGATGTAGATAGATCTAAGTTTGATAGAAAAAAAATTAGATTTCAAGGGAATAGAGGTAATCAAAATAATCGAGGTAACAAGGATAAAATAAATTTTAGGGATCAAAATGATCAAAGAATTCTTGCACCAAGAGCAATTGCTCAGGAATGCAATGATGGGAATAAAAGAGAAAGAGCACCTCAAGATGGATGTTATATCTATAGAGAATCACATTATTCTAATAAATGTCCTCTGAGAGTAGATAAAAGAAAAGAACCATAAGAGGTTACCCACAATATTTATGTAGCTACAGGTAACTCCAAACTAGATGGCCAAGCAACACCTTTTTTGTTAAATGGTAAAATCTATGATAGGAATGTATGCAATTTATTTTGGAGCAACTAATATTTTTATTTCATCTAGCATATTGAGAGACATATCAAAAAAACCTAGGTTTATGGTAAATGTGTGGAAGGTCGAGTATGAGTTTGAGCAAACCTATATTGTTAGCCAATGTGTACTTGACCCTTAGATATTGTTACCTAAAGGAAAAACAAGTTGGCATCTGTATGTAGCTCTATTACATGCCTTTGAAATTATCTTGGGCATTTATTGGCTCAAATAACACAAAGCCTTGATGAATTTTGAGGAAAGATGGTTAGATTTCACTAATGAAACTAAACAAAGGATTCGAGTATGTTATGGATGAGAATCAGTGGAATCCCATATTTTATTAGTCATGTAGATCAAAAGGGCTATAAGGAAGGGTAGTAGGGTCTATGTAGTTAAATTCAACAAAAAATATGAAACTGAGTCTAGGACAAGCCTCTTTCAAACTTATCTGGTATTGAATTATTTATAGGATGTGTTTCCAAAAGACTTATTGGGTCTTCCACCTCAAAGAGAATTTGATTTCTTAATTGAACTCTTACCTGAGGCAACACCTATAGCTTTATTATCCTATAGGATGACCATAATATAATTATAGGAGCTCAAGACAGCTACAGGATTTATTAGAAAAAGAACATTTTAAGCCTAGTGTCTCTCCAAGGGTGCACCAGTTATTTTTATTAAAAATAAGGATGGGTCATTAAGACTATGCATTGATTACCGAATGCTTAACAAGATGATAGTCAAAAATAAGTAATCCCTACCCAGGATAAATGATCTATTTAATCAACTAAACAAGACCATGATTTTATCAAAAATTGATCTTAGATCGATATATCATCAACTAAGGATTCAGTAAGAGGATACCCACAAAACTACTTTCTGAACTATATATGGCCATTATGAGTTTACAATATTGCCTTTTGGGTTAACTAGTACCCCAATAGCCTTTATGAATTTTATGAATAGTGTATTTCAAGAATAATTAGATCAGTTTGTACTCATATTTTTAGATGATATATTGGTCTATTCCAAAAACAAAGAGGAACACAATCGTCATATGAGGATTGTTCTTGAAATACTTACGAAAAATAAATAATATGATAAACTATTTAAATGTGAGTTCTACATTCTCTAAGTGCAATATCTAGAACATGCGATTTTCATTGAGGGAGTACCAGTCAACCAAAGGAAAATAGAAGCCATCATAGGTTGGCCTACACCTACAAATGTCATTGAAGTATGAAGTTTTATGGGTATGGTTGGATATTATCGATGCTTTGTTAAGGGTTTTTCTAAACTGGCATATCCAATAACTAATATTTAGAAGAAATGGAAGACCTTTATATGGATGACACAGTTTGAGGAAGTATTTATAAGTCTTAAATAAAAATTAAAATCTGCTCCCATCCTTAGAATACCATATCCCACCCTACCATTTATAGTTTATATTGATGCCTCCATTAAGGGATTAGGTGGAGTCCTCGTGCAAGAAGAAGGTGTCATAGCTTATGAATCTTGGAATCTTAATAAACATGAAATAAAATATGCAATACATGACTTGGTATTGGAAACGGTTGTACACACACTTAAAATGTGGTAACATTACTTACTTGGTAAACCTTTTGAGCTTAGGACTGATCATCAAAGCTTAAGGTATATCTTCACACAACCAATGCTAAATGCAATACAATGATGCTAGATGGAAATTTTGGAAAAATATGACTTTGGTATTGAGTACATAAAAGGGAAAGAGAACAAATTGGCAGCTGCCTTAAGTAGGAGAAGGCATATAGCTGCTATATCACAATGTTAGTTTGGAATAGTTGAAAAAATAAGAGAACTTTATTTTCAATATGAATTCTCCCAAAAGTGTCATAATTTGATTCAACAAGGATCTGAGAAAGCAAAGGAATTTTAAATTAGGAAGGATATTCTATTATTTAGAAATAGAAATGTTGTTCCAAATGACCAAAATTTAAGAAAAATGCTACTGCAGGAAGTACATTGTGCTCCTTACTCTGCACACCCAAGTAGTGTAAATATGCTTGAGATCATGAGGAAATATTAGTATTAGTCTAGGATGAAAAGAGATATTATTAAATTTGTGGCAAAATATCTAGAATTTCATAAAGTGAAGGTAAAATATTTACATCTTGTTGGACACTTGTATTCATATGAGATCCCAATTTATAAGTGGCAAGTGGTTACTATGGATTTCATTATTGGGTTACCCAAAAACCATTTTAGACATGACATATTTCTGGTGGTGGTCGATAAGCTGACTAAAGTAGCACACTTTATACCTAGAAACATTAAGGATAATGCTCCTACTGTAGCCCACAAATTTATTGGAGAAGTGGTACAACTACATGGTTTTCCTAAAACAATCATATCAGATATGGATTCTCATTTCACTTCTAAGTTTTGGCAAGAATTACACCAGGTATGGGGAACAAAACTTAAAATTAGTTTTGCATACCCTACAGAAATGAATGCGTAAACTGAATGAGTGAACCAAGTTTTAGAGGATATGTTACAGATGTATTTTATGGATCATCATACAAAGTGAGAAGACTACCTTTTCCTAGTGGAATTTACCTACAATAATGGCTATCATGCTACAATAATCATGGCTCCATTTTAGGCTTTGTATAGGAGGTGTAGAATATCGTTATCATGGAGAAATTCAAAGGATCGAGTAGTGATCGGGATGAATATAGTTAAATAAATGGAGGAGCAACTTATAGAAATTTGTTAGAGGCTTAAAGAAGCCTCATATCACCAAAAGAGTTATGCGAAACTCAAAATTGTTAGTCTCACAATGACACTGAGAGGGGGGGTGAATCAGTGTAGCTCTTAAAAACTTAAATCTTCAACTCTTAATGCCAAAACAATGAAAGCTTAAAACCCAATAAAGCAAATATACCAAAGAGCATCACACAACACAAGATGTACCGAGGTTCACCAGTTTTGGCTACTCCTCAAAATTGACTGTTTGGACTCCCATCCAAATCCAGCCTTTGCAAAATACCAATTTTACAATCAATTTACCAACACCCACTGGAAGGAGCACCAACCCCTGATTTATCTACACCAAAAGAAAGGAGCACCAACCCCCGATTTACTCCGCACCAAAAGGAGCACCAACCCTGATTTATCTGCACCAATAGAAAGGAGCACCAACCCCTGATTTACCAAAACCAACTGGAAGGAGCACCAACCCCTGATGCCAAGCACCAACTTGGACTTCTATTCTAAAACTAGAAGATTGACATAAAGATGCCTTCACTTTTACAAGACCCTGACTGGTCTATTGCTTTCTCAACATCGCCCACTCTTCACACAACACACACCCTGCTCGCTCTCCTCTTGCTCTCTTCGCAAGATTAAATCCACCTCACTTTAATCCCGAGCGCTTTCACTCTTTTTTAGCAGCCCTTTAATTCTCCACGTAGACCTCCTTTTATAACAAAGTTCTAACTCTATTTTTAACTTCCATATTTTCGCATGCAACCCGTAACTAGCCCTGTAACTGTCGTTTGACTTCAGTTCACTATTCTTATTTTAGCTGCATGATTTTTCTTTGTAACTGCACCTGTAACTATCGTACTGACTTCAGTTCACTCTTCTTATTTTAGCTGCATGATTTTTCTTTGTAACTGCACCTGTAACTATCGTACTACTTCAGTTAACTATCACATATCTTATTTTGGTTGGGTTCTCTTCTTAGCTCGTGCCAAAGTGACCTGTCGCGAAATCGTGACACTTCTGCCTCTTTGTCCTCTTCTCGGATTTCGCCCACGAAAACACATGTCATGATATCATGACACTTTCACCTCCTTGCTTCTTTTCTTGGCTTGTACCACGAAAACACATGTCACGATATCGTGACACTTTCGCCTCCTTACTTCTTTTCTTGGCTTTTCTGATATCACGACACTTTCCCTCCTTCTTCTTTACTTCTTTGTCGCGATATCTGACACTTTCCTCCCCATATCATGACACTTTCTCCTTTACTCTTCCTCTTACTTTACATGTCACGATATCGCGACACTTTTCCTTCTTACTTTCTCTCTCCTTAGTCGCAAAATGTGACATGTCGCGATATCGTGACACTTTTCCTTCTCAACCTTCCTACTCTTTTCAAGTCACGAAAATGCGACATGTCACGATATCGCGACACTTTTCCTTCTCTGCCTTCCTACTCTTTTCAAGTCACGAAAATGTGACATGTCACGATATCGCGACACTTTTCCTTCTCTGCCTTCCTACTCTTTTCAAGTCATGAAAATGTGACATGTCGCGATATCGTGACACTTTTCCTTCTTACTTTCTCTCTCCTATTTTAGTCGCGAAAATGCGACATGTCGCGATATCGTGACACTTTTTCCTTCTTGCATTTTCTCTTCTTGACAAATGCAATCTATATCGCACACTTTTTCTTCTTGCATTTTCTCTCTCTTGCCCAAATGCAACATGTCGTGATATCGCGACACTTTTTCTCTCTCTCTTTCTCTTTCAAAATACATGTCACGAAATCGTGACACTTTTTCTTCCGTACAATCTCTCTTGCAATATGTCATGAAATCGTGACACTTTTTCTACTTGCCTTTTTCTCTTCCAACATGTCATGAAATCGTGACACTTTTTCTTTCGTACTATCTCTCTTGCAATATGTCATGAAATCGTGACACTTTTTCTACTTGCCTTTTTCTCTTCCAACATGTCATGAAATCATGATAGTTTTTCCTGCTTGCGCTTTCTCTTTGAACATGTCACGAAATCGTGACAATTTTTCTTGCTTGCGCTTTCTCTTCGAACATGTCATGAAATCGTGACAATTTTTCTTTCTTCTCAACATGTCACGATATCGTGATTTTCTTCTTTTTCTCAACATGTCACGATATCGCGACAGTTTTCTTCCTTGCTCAACATGTCGCGATATCATGACAGTTTTCTTCCTTGCTCAACATGTCGCGATATCGCGACAGTTTTCTTCCTTGCTCAACATGTCGCGATATCGCGACAGTTTTCTTCCTTGTGATTTTCTTTTGATTTTTAGCATATGGGCCACTTCGATCTTTTGGATAATCACTGTACATACTCTGAAGAACCTCTTAACTCCTATCCATCTCCCTCCACTGCATCAACCGATCTGTCTGACTCATGTTGACAACAATGACAATATTATTGTTGCACCTTGCTCAACAATCTCCCCCTTTGGAATTGTTGGCAACACACGTGCAATTTCCTATAATTCTTCTCCCCCTTTGACAATAATACCAAAGGGCTACTGCAGACTCCCCCTGAGTCCATGCACAACATTCTCAGGCACAAATTATTACAGTTAGCAAAAATTACAAACATGAGCAAAAAGATAAACAAATTGACCACTCCCAATTTATTGCGAAGGTACTCAACGACTTCCTTGGGCAACGGTTTTGAGAAGATATCCGCTACTTGCTCTATTGTTGGAATGAAATCCAACTTAACCTCACCTTCCGCAACTTTCTCCTACGTACAACACATTGTCGTTGTAATATATTCTCCCTCTACTATGAATAAGGAGACTGACTCTTGTTTCTTACTGTTCCATGCAACCAACCTGTCTCCAAGATAGAGTGCACCTCTACTGGTACTCTTTCTATCATCTACACATCCTTGCTCAACTTGCAACCTTTCGTCATGGGAGTGCTAACTGGCTTACACTCCTCCATTGTGAACTTTTTAGCATCTCTATCACTAAACCAAATTATCAAAACTGTTATAATCCATAACTTTGAACAATGGTAGTAAGAACCATCAAAAGTATAACACTGACATATAGCAATACTACCAATGGTGACAACTCTCAATTTAATCACCACCCTTCATGGTACCTCCACAAACAACTACATGAACTGAAACACATTTTGACAACTATACGACAACTCCCCCTGCCTACTTGCCTTTCATCCTCGGATAACCAAACAAACACATAGGAGCAAAAATAACCTTTAAGATTGCTCCCCCTGAGGATGTGCTACCTGGAGTTGCTTAGTGCAATAGAGGAGTAATCTCCTTCAGTCCAAGGAGACACGATTTCCTCTCTTCTTTCTTTCTCCAATATTTCTTGAACTTGGGCTTGAGTTTTTCAACTGCATCCCTGTTTTGAACCTTTTCGTGAACTTGAACATTTCTCTTGGGTGGTTGTCTCTTGTGCATCCTTGATGGATGATTATTTTCCTTTCTTTGATGCACATGATTTCTTCCCTGTCTGTGTTGCATTCTTTGTGTCTGATGAAATCTACTGTCTTGCCTTAGATTAGATACAAAAGTTCTTGGACAAAACCTTGCTATGTGCCCATGACCATTACATTTAAAACATTGCACATGGTGTTCAACAGATGTATTTCTACCAGCATAACTCTTTGATCTATTATTCAATCCACAATACATTGCCTTGTGACCATAATGGTTGCATCTAAAACAATAGCCATTACAAGCATTATTATGAATAAAGTGAGAGTGATAGAACCTCTTTTGTTGTGGTTGCTTTGTTGTAGATCTCCTTTGAGATTTTCTTCCTTTTGAAGTTTCAGCTTCAAACTTTTCTTGCTTTGATCCTTCAACAGTGGACTTCTTCTTCTCTCATAGATTTAGAAGATGAAGGTTGTTCAACTTCATATCCAAGACCAAGCTTACACATGGGGCTTCTTTGATGCCTTATCATTTTATCTAGCAACTCTGTGCTCTTCTCAAATTTGAGATTTGTATTGGCCTCTTCTAGTTGTTTCCTCAATAAAACAATCTCCTCTTCTTGTTTGCCGCAAACATCGCTTTTATCATCCAGGTGTGACTTCAAGGCTTCTTCTATTTTCTTGGCTTTATGAATTTGCAAGAAGAGATCTTCAATATTATCCCCATATTCTTCCAACTTCTTGGACAATCTTTTGTTCTTTTTCCTTTCTATACCCAACTCTTCAAGTGCAGCGATCAACTCACCTTCTAGATATACTTCAGCCTCAGCCTCAAGTTTTTTATTACATTCCTATTTTTCCTCTATTTTTTCTTCTTCGAATGCCATGAAAAGAGCTTCATCTATTTCTTCTTCAGAATCCTCACCGGAGCTGTCTTCTGATGAACTGACATTCTTGGAGATGAAACTTTTCTTCCTGAAGTTGTCGTTTCTAAAATTTGGTTTTTTCTTCCAGTCACTTCTTTCTTGGTGCGATCCTTCATCACTTTCGTCCTTCTCATTAAGTGGACATTTAGCCGCAACATGCCCAATGCCTCCACAGTTGAAACACTTAAATGGTAGCTTTCCTCTGTATTTTCCTTTTCCCCTTATTAGTTTTCGAACAAAGTTTGCTTTCGTTTCATCTGATGTCTCTTCTTCCTCGGATTCTTGTTTTGCTTTTATATTTTTATGTGCTTTAAAAGCAGCTTCTCTTTCTGTGGGTTTAGTTTTTCCTATTCTCATCTCATATGCAATCAAAGAACCATGCATCTCATCCATACTAAAAGTATTTAGATCTTTAGCTTCTTCTATTGCTGAAACTTTAGAATCAAATCTTTTGGGAAGAGATCTTAGTACCTTTTTCATGATGACAACATCTTCCATTTTCTCGTCGAGTCCTCTAATCGCATTAATGATTCCATTAACTCTCAGCATGTATGCCTCTATGTTCTCATCGTCATTCATCTTTAATGCTTCGAACTGAGCTCGATGCGTTTGTAACTTGGCCTCCTTGATCTTATCATCTCCTTCATGAATGCTCCTCAGTTTGTCCCATATTTCTTTTGCCATTTTACAACTCATAATTTTTACTAGTTCACTGTCCATTAATCCGCACATGATAGCATTCTTTGCTTTTGAGTTATTCTCAAACAATTTCTTACCGACAACATCGGTTGGAGAAGTGGTGGGTATTGTGTATCCACTATCTACCGAATCCCAAATGTCGTATCCCAAAGCACAAAGATATGTCTGCATCCTGAGTCTCCAAAATGTGTAATTAGTTCCATCCAACAATGGTGCTTTGTTTGATGAGAAACCTTCACCACCTGCCATTGTGTCACTTCCAAGATCAACCCTAGCTGATTTAGCCTGACAAGGGAAACTGGCTCTGATACCAATTGTTAGTCTCACAATGACACTGAGAGGGGGGGTGAATCAGTGTAGCTCTTAAAAACTTAAATCTTCAACTCTTAATGCCGAAACAATGAAAGCTTAAAACTCAATAAAGCAAATATACCAAAAGAGCATCACACAACACAAGATGTACCGAGGTTCACCAGCTTTGGCTACTCCTCAAAATTGACTGTTTGGACTCCCATCCAAATCCAGCCTTTGCAAAATACCAATTTTACAATCAATTTACCAGCACCCACTGGAAGGAGCACCAACCCCTGATTTATCTGCACCAACAGAAAGGAGCACCAACCCCTGATTTATCTACACCAACAGAAAGGAGCACCAACCCCTGATTTATCTGCACCAACAGAAAGGAGCACCAACCCTTGATTTACCAACACCAACTGGAAGGAGCACCAACCCTTGATGCCAAGCACCAACTTGGACTTCTGTTCTAAAACTAGAAGATTGACATAAAGATGCCTTCACTTTTACAAGACCCTGACTGGTCTATTGCTTTCTCAACATCGCCCACTCTTCACACAACACACACCCTGCTCGCTCTCCTCTTGCTCTCTTCGCAAGATTAAATCTACCTCGCTTTAATCCCGAGCGCTTTCACTCTTTTTTAGCAGCACTTTAATTCTCCACGTAGACCTCCTTTTATAACAAAGTTCTGACTCTATTTTTAACTTCCATATTTTTGCATGCAACCCATAACTGGCCCTGTAACTATCGTTCTGACTTCAGTTCACTGTTCTTATTTTAGCTGCATGATTTTTCTCTGTAACTACACCTGTAACTGTCGTACTGACTTCAGTTCACTCTTCTTATTTTAGCTGCATGATTTTTCTCTGTAACTGCACCTGTAACTATCGTACTACTTCAGTTAACTATCACATATCTTATTTCGATTGGGTTCTCTTCTTAGCTCGTACCAAAGTGACCTATCATGAAATCGTGACACTTCTGCCTCTTTGTCCTCTTCTCGGCTTTCACCCATGAAAACACATGTCATGATATCGTGACACTTTCACCTCCTTGCTTCTTTTCTTGGCTTGTACCACACAACATGTCACGATATCGTGACACTTTCTCCTCCTTGCTTCTTTTCTTGGCTTGTACCCATGTCACGATATCGACACTTTCATTTCCCTTCTTTGATATTGACACTTTCCTCTTTCTTCCTCTTTACATATGTCGCGATATCGTGACACTTTCACCTTCTTACTTTCTCTCTCCTTTAGTCACGAAAATGTGACATGTCGCGATATCGTGACACTTTTCCTTCTTTTCCTTCTTGCTCTTTTCAAGTCACGAAAATGCGACATGTCGTGATATCGTGACACTTTTCCTTCTCTTCCTTCCTACTCTTTTCAAGTCACGAAAATGCGACATGTCGTGATATCGTGACACTTTTCCTTCTCTGCCTTCTTGCTCTTTTCAAGTCGCAAAAATGTGACATGTCGCGATATCGTGACACTTTTCCTTCTTACTTTCTCTCTCCTATTTTAGTCGCAAAAATGCGACATGTCACGAAATCGTGACACTTTTTCCTTCTTGCATTTTCTCTTCTTGGACCGTGAAAATGCGACATGTCACGATATCGTGACACTTTTTCTCTCTGCATTTTCTCTTTCTATGCAATATGTCACGATATCGTGACACTTTTTCTCTCTTGCTCTTTCTCTTTGCTTTCATCGCAAAAATTCTACATGTCATGAAATCGTGACACTTTTTCTTCCGTACAATCTCTCTTGCAATATGTCACGAAATCGTGACACTTTTTCTACTTGCCTTTTTCTCTTCCAACATGTCGCGAAATCGTGACACTTTTTCTTCCGTACTATCTCTCTTGCAATATGTCACGAAATCGTGACACTTTTTCTACTTGCCTTTTTCTCTTCCAACATGTCACGAAATCGTGACAATTTTTCTTGCTTGCGCTTTCTCTTCGAACATGTCACGAAATCATGATAGTTTTTCTTGCTTGCGCTTTCTCTTCGAACATGTCACGAAATCGTGATAGTTTTTCTTTCTTCTCAACATGTCATGATATCATGACAGTTTTTCTTTCTTCTCAACATGTCACGATATCGTGATAGTTTTCTTCCTTTCTCAACATGTCGCGATATCATGACATTTTTCTTCCTTGCTCAACATGTCGCGATATCGCGACAGTTTTCTTCCTTGCTCAACATGTCGCGATATCGCGATAGTTTTCTTCCTTGTGATTTTCTTTTGATTTTTAGCATATGGGCCACTTCGATCTTTTGGATAATCACTGTACATACTCTGAAGAACCTCTTAACTCCTATCCACTGCATCAACCGATCTATCTGAAACTCCTATCCACTGCATCAACCGATCTGTCTGACTGTGTTGACAACAATGACAATATTGTTGTTGCACCTTGCTCAACAAAAATTACACCATGGTAATTTGTTGTGGAAGACATAGTATTCTTGAGAGTTAAACCAACTAAACATTCCATTAAATCCTCTAAGCTTAGTCTCATATTTGTAAGACCTTTTGCTATTGTTGATAAAATAAGTCCAGTTGCCTACAAGCTAACCTTACACCTAACTTATCAAAAATCCATGATAAATTCCATGCATCCCTCAAGGAATATATATATATTAGATCTGTCTCATGTTGGAAATGTTGATCATTTGTATATGGTCGATCCCCTTCACATTGAAGTGCATCCACTCATAATCCTTGGATATAAAATGAAGCAATTAATAAAACATAGTATTCGTAAATGTAAGGTCCAATGGGACCAATATTCATAAAATAGTACCACATGGGAGGATGTGGTTATTATGAAAAGATAATTTTAATTTTTTGTTGAACAGTGATACAATGATAATTTTTGTTATATAGGATATAACATTGCCAATGTGTAAAAATGTATGTTTACCTATTATATTATTGACTAATTATATGGCTATGTAATTTTCTATTGAGTATTATAAACACAAGGACTATGATTAATTCTAGAGGGGGACTATGTAACATCCTTCCAAAATCTAGCTTTTAGTATGCCTATTTTTTTGCAAAGATGAAATACTGTTGATTCGTTTATGGATGCAGGAATAGATATCCTCAGTAGATAGAAAGAGCAAATCGAGAAGAAATGTCTCCTCATGATGAGAAATTATGGGCACCAATAAAAAGGTAATAAGGAGATATGATGAGGGGTGGGGTATTTGCAGTTGTATGGGATGTAAAAATCCCTACTGGAAATACACCCATCAAGCGGTCCATGTAGTCGTATTTAGGATTTTGTATCATTTTGAGATTCTAAAATTATAATTTTAATGAATATTTATTAAATTAAATTAAAATTTAAAAATAAATAAAAATTACACATAAAACTTAAATTAAAATAGAATTATAATTTAAGGTTTAATGCATATGACTAAAAAAGTATGCAATGGTAAAAATATCATTAACATCTGGTAAATTTTGAAGAAGGAGAATTGCATGAAAATGCACACTTGTCATGTGAACCTTTGACTGCTTTTCTATTTAACAAAAAAAATGAGAACGAATGGTTTCATTCAGACTTTGAGCAGCAATAGAGGTCAAATGTGCTTTTTTACTAGGTATTTGTGAAGCTTTCTATTATTGTTGTAGGAAAATTTTGAATGATGTTTTACATTTAGAGTTATGGTAAAATTTATAATTGTTATATTAATCTATAATTCGTCAATCTCAATCGAGTGTTGATTTCTGTGTAATTGAAACTGGTTGGTTAACTATAAACATGAATAAAGTGATGATAGAATATACATTGATTTAAATTATATCCTTATTTGCAAACTTGCATTGGTTGTATGCATAATAGGTAGTTTGCATTCATAATTTAGTAGGCCACTCTGATTTCCCCCCTCTGCAAGTCATGAAACTTCACTCTCTACCATATTTGAGATGAATGGATTACCGTCAAGACCATGCATATGACATTCACCAGGTCACAGTGTGATTCTAGTAGCATCAAGAGCACTATTCATTTGCCATCATAATCAGTTTAAACTACCCCATTTATGTAAAACATATTTGTAATATTGTTTCAAATTGCAAGTGTTTATGGGTGAAAGGTAGTAACTATAGATATCATTGATCAGAGTGAGTCACAGATGAAGACCCATTTTTAGCTTTACCATAACTGAAAGACTAGTTTTGGATATTCTTATTTAAATTTGTCATAAAAAAGAACCGGTTGGGATATTGGATGGGATCTAGTTTTCCAATAACACCAGCTATTCGTATACAATGGTATAGGAAAATCTATCAATGAACTTCACTTGGGCCTATATGTGTACATTGCATTTCTCTGTTTAAGTTGTATGGTATACATGTATGGTTATAATATTAGAAACCAAACTAGATATGTTCCAAACATCTCATATTGTCCTCATAATTTCCTATACTCGAGTATTATATATTAAAAGAGGAATTATAATCCTCCTTTGGTTTCGAGAATAATTTCTTGTGTTGTTCTGTAAGTAAACAGTTGAATCTGTTTCTAAAGGAGGGATTAGTGTCATTATTTGAAATACCAATAAGCTTTATAAATTGTAATACAATTTATAACATTTAAATTATACACATATTTACTTTGGATATAGCTTTGCGTAGGTGGACGTTGTGTTGTATGTATTTAAATAGCTAATAAGCTGGTAGTTTTACATTTTAAAATATAGACAACTAGTAAATAATTAATAATAAGGTTACCCGATAATTTTTTGTTCTATGTTTTTCTCCTAGTGGTGAAGCTCACCCTCTCTTATGCCAAATCATGGAATATCTTCTCTACATAATTTATAGATAATTATTTGAAGTGTTTTATAGATTCATGTAGTTTGAATGACCACACCTATTTGAGTCATAACATTCTATAAGGGGTCAATAAACACCATTTTAAAAACCTAAATTATTTTTGTTAACCTATCGGACCTCACTAATTTCTATCAGTTCAGTAGCTAAATATTTTGATAATTCATTGGATCTAATAATACCACATTTGGTTTGAGTAGTGTCAACAAATCTAAAACATTGAAAAATCGATCATAATCTTAGTCTCCAACAAATCACATTGTGGTATTATAAATTTTATAAATGTAAGTTTACTTAGTCCAAACCAATAAAACATATCAAATGATGCATTGTACAGGCTTTGGCTTGTCTTTTTCACATTTCTTTCTCCAAAAAATATTACCAAACTATCAATAGATTTCATGGATAAGGTTTTCACTAAAGGTTTTAACAAACTTTAGATGCATGGATAATGATTTTAATATAATAGCCTTGGTTATTAATTAGGAATTACATATTGAGAAGGCTTGAAATAATAATGCATCTTATCACAAAAACATTATGCCACTTAGTCTAGAGTTTTGGTAAAAATAATAATAATAAATGGTAGTAAAAGAAGTGAGAGAATTGTTTTCCAGTGTGGGAGTTTTTTTCTAAGGAAGAATCACCTAACAAGATAGGCAAGAAGTAGCACATAAGCTGTGAGGAACTGACGTAGCTACTATCCAAATTAACCTTTATTTGGATAAAGCCTAAGTGCACACTAGCTTTTAAAAAGAACATCATAACTAAAAACTTATTATGAAAATTATAAAATAGCAACATGACATCTTAAATATTTTATATGTTTTCCTTTTGATTATTAATTTAGTTCTTTGATATTTTATATTATTACCATAGTTAATATGTCTTAATGGAAAGATAAACCTTGTTATACTTTAGAAATATATATATATATATATATATATATATATATATATATATACTGAATTGGAGTAAAGAGAGAGAACCTATCCACGTACTAATATTACTATGCCCCGATAAACATCATAGTCACCAAAGTAGATACTATGGAAATTTATTAATTAAGTTTTCCTTCTATAATAAAATAATAAAGTAATCTTAATGAGTCTTCATATGATTAATATAATTCTTTGGTTATATAAGTGTTGAATATGTTTTGTTTAAGGGAAAAGTGTAAGCTAAATTTTTGCATCTTTGTAGACTTTATAAAATTATTTTAAGTTGAAATGTGAGATTTATATTAATTAAAATACCAGGTATGTTGCTATATGATTAAGAAGATGCTTTAAATATTTATGCTTCTTAAACATTTATGAGAAAAATTATTAAACCCTCTTTCCTTTCTCATAGTTTAAATATGAGAAAAGCATTCTATATGAGATTTAGTCTATCATTAGAATAGATGATAGAGAAAACTAAGATTGTGGGTAGGACACTCTTTGTAATTCAACAAATATCGATGATTGTGGAAAGGATGGTCATTTGAATTCAAGGATAGCCATAATCCTAACAAGAAGGATCAATATGGGAGGTAAAAGAGGATGAAATGGGTGTCACTCTTAGGATATCATCTAATAGTACAATAAGGTGTCATTTGATCCTTGAACAATTGAGGTTATCTAGCAATGAGATGGAATGGGACATCTCATCGTCAATTGTGCCAATTCAAGTAACACCAGGTCATAAGCCATTGTATTGGTGGATCCTAGATGAATTCTAGGAAAGGTGGAAGCTCATCTAGCACAAGGTATGTACATGCTATTCCTTACATGGAAATCATAAGAGTTCAATCATGCTAAGGATTGGGGAAGTTATGCATCCAACCTCTAGGTGAAATGGGCCTTAGAGGAGAAACCCCTACCATGAACTTGGATTATTGGGATGAGAGGTTAAGTTCACTAAAGGAATAAAACAATGGGATCTAGCTAGTCTTTATATATTGGGTATTTGTCTATAATGAACTAGGTTCCCAAGAAGAATTTACATGCCTCATACTAAATAAAATGTTGAGTATGGTTGAAAATTTTACTTTGTAATTTTACTTGGAAGAAATAATGGACAACCAAGTGGGTAGGACTTGGTTTGTTAAAATATCTACAAGTCCATCTAGATTCATTCCCCCTAATATTTGAAAGGTCCCTTGTGCTACAAATTATAGCAAGGCTATCTCATGGTTGGCTCTCTTAAGGCTCCACTACATCTGCTCTGATGTGACTCAAAATATGACCCTCATGAGGGAAGTACCCCACAAAGTCTATCTATATTGTCCCCCAATCATCCCATATAATCTTGATCTACTTGGTGTTATTAGATGTATCTTGCTACATTGGCTTGTAGTTGTGCCACTTCTACATATAGTATGATAACCTTATCTATATATTTCACACCTATGGTTGGTTGGCCCTACCCAACTATCAACCCTACTTATAGAGCATCTCACTCTACCATAAGTATCTCTCTCCTCTTGTATAATCACCACCTAATCCCATAGAGTGTCCCTATCCTTTGCCTAGACCTTGCATCTTTGTTTATCCATCTTCCATTGGCTTTGCACTATGGTGTGGGTTGTATCCCTATCACCCAACTATCCCTAAAGGATTTAGACCTACTCTCTTAGGGTAGCAATCAAATCTTAAGGTTAATCCTCATCTGGCACCTCACCTTCATATCCCTTCTTGCTCCTTGTAGATCCACCTCCATCCAATCAGTGATGCACTCATCACTGAGATAGGTCCCCATATACCTCTATATATTTTCTAGATACTCCCTCCCCTGTTACCTTGATCTCTCCTCTATATATTACATCTCTCTAAAGATATTAGGTTTCAAACCAAGCATCATACTCAGGTGTAGTGCCTAGGTCCTCTATATTTAGGTTTTCTAGTGCCTCATCAACCTCCTCCCCCAAAGGCTTTACTCGTATACATGAAATATGGGTCTCGATTGTCTACTACCTATAGAACACTAAATCATTAGAAATGTCCTACCTCACTCCAATCTAACAGGTCATCCATGAGTACTAAAAGTACTCATGCTCTATCATGTGTTGCCTTATCATCCACTTGCCTTATCGCACTTACCTAAGATGTTCATATACCTTAATCTAGGATGGTGCTCCCCTCCATGGTCTCCATGTAACTTGGCTTGGCTATAGTCTAGTCCAATATTCTATGTAGTGCTCTAGGTAGCCCTACCAAGGATGGCTCTTGCCCCGCTCCCAATCATGTAGCCATCACATAGCATAGGGAATCTCCCTATCTACCATATCTCTCTATGTAGCCCTTGACAACCTGATAGGTTGATCCACCCTAAAGTGCTCCCATTTCTAAACCTAAATAAGTAAGTTACATCCTAGTCCCTGTTGGATTCTCTCCTAGATCTTATATAACTCTCTATAAAGCTATGCTAACAAAGTGGGGTCCCATGCCATAATTTAAGGTTGCTCCACTATATTCTAGATAAGGTCCAGTAGGTTCCAAGGGAACCTACTACCAAAAGAGTATAGAAAAATAAAATTAGATATTAGTATCATCAACACTAAAATTATAGCTATCAGTAGCCCTGTGTGCTACCCAACCTCAATGTGTACACTATTTCTATAAATATTGCAATCCATAAGTATCCACTAATCTCCATAGACTCATTGTAGTATTATCTCTCTTTGAGTAGTCACAAGATTTGATATACATCCTCTAGAGTAACGACAATATCACTAGTGTAGATAGGTGCTATCTCAACCAAACATCACAATATTTGGTAGATGTCCTCTAGAGTAATGATGATCTCACAAATCAATATAGCAAAGGTATTAGTTTGTGGATCCCATCTATCTATTAGCACCATCAAATAGGCCTGATCGACATGCATGAACTCTATTTGCACAGTGTGTTGAAGCTTTAAGTCCTTCAACCATTTCCGATCATCATCATTCTCCAACACTGCAACATGATCCTTCTTAAAATGGTTTGAGAAGCGGTGTTGGGATCTAATAAGTTGGTAAAAATAAAACACTCAAAATAAAAATAAAAAAACACTCAATCAAAATTAAAAAAAAATATCTGACACAATTGTTTTGAGCTAAGATGGCCCTCAAACATGATTGTATCAATTCAATATGATCTCAAAATGAGACCGTATTTCTCTAATATGGTCCCCAAAAGATGCTATCTCAAGCTAAATAACCATAAAATGGAATTGTCTTAGCTTGAGATGGTCTCCCAAACACATTAATTTAAGCATACAATTAAAAAAAAGTACAAAATAACAAGCACACAAAAGGGGGAAAAAAAATTACAAAGCTAACTACCCATCACCCACCCACTTTTTCATTCACCTAGTACAACCCATTTCACTCACCCCTCTCATTTGTTTCTATTTAGTTCAGTTTGGTTCATTTTAATTTTAAAATAAGAAGTTTGGATTTTCATACTTACCTTTCTCGCACTAGCTCCTTCACTAGTCAACATGTCGTATAGCTCCATCATAGCCCTAGGTGGATTTTACAATAGTGCTTCACTTCAAAATCTTGGCTATCCTCCTCTATGTCTCACTCTCCTCTCATCTCACATGGTGAAAATAACCCATTTTATAGATTTTTTTATATTTATAATTTTTTGTGGCTGAGACCATCTGAGATGATTGTGTGGTGCCACGTGGCCATCCAAGACATCATATTGTTTTAAATAAAAATAATAATAATAAATAATAAAATGAAACCATCTTGAATCAATATGGTCTCAAATGGCACTTTTTCTAAAGGCGGCCATGCTAACAGTTTCATTCTTGTCAAGCACCTTGTCGCTATCATCGATTTTTTATCTCCTCCATCAACTCGTCAATCAAGGGGTAGTCAATAAATGTAAAATTTATGTTTCAAAATAAAAATCAATTCAATAATCAAACACTCAAAAATAAAAATTATGTTCATATGAGAATCATTGCCAAAATCTATCATATACCATTTGTTTTGGGACAAATAACAAGTAAAATATAAATCAAACAAACACTTGGTATACCTAATACTTGAAGACTAGACTATAACTTGTCTACCCACGGCTAAAAGGTTACCTATATAAACCAAATTCATCAATGTGTTGGAAGCAATGATTCAAATACGTGCACCCTTTTTATGATTGGGGTATCTCACATTGACTTTTTCAAATTAACATCATCCATCATCAACTCAACCATTTTAGGTCATTTATTTTTGCTTTGCATTGTGCTTAGGCACAAAGCATTCCAAAAGGGGCATATGTAGACACCTAAAATATGTAATCACAAGGATACTCTCCATAAGAGCTCCTTATAATCCATTTAACTCACTTAGGGAAGCCCTAGGGCTAGTTTGGTGTATTTATCTAGTAAAATATACTTTTTCCCCATGGGAGGCATGACCATATTGACTTGAGATGATCTCTAATTCAGGATCGTATCGACCCAATATGGTTGCATATACATGAAAACAAAAATAATAATCAAGTAGCAAGATTTCTTTTCAGCATGATAGCTAATTTCCTATTATACCAGATGACCTATAGTCACCCCTGCCTCCTGCTAATTGGCAATTAGCTTGTCCCTTATTGATACTTGCCTCTTTGGCTACATGCCAAGGAGGCTATAAAATAGAGGCTTTCCTACTCTATTTGATAACTTTACAATTTTAAAACTCTCATAATGAAGTGCTACCCAAATAATTTACCAAGACTTTTTGTTGTTGCCATTTTGTTGGATTGCCATACAAACTTTGAAGTCTCCTTCCATTACATCATTTGATCAACATCACTGCTCTGTATCTTTTGAACTAGCCAACTCACATCTACATTCATGAGATAATATATCAACAAAACCTCTTAGGTCACCCCAACACCATCTAGACTAGATTCATAAAAGTTGCAGGTCTACGACAATGACCATCTCACCTCGAGATGATCTATAGATAGAGACCATATTGACCTGATATGGTCTTGTTTAGGTGACCAGTTTTTATAGTTTTCTACATGTTAGTTCAGATTTGTATTTTGCATGGTCATTTTAGCATTATATCTTTCCATTTATGCATGTTATCTTGTTGCATTATCATAGATTTCCATTTTTATCGCATTCGTGCATCCACTTTTCATTTTGCTTTATTTCTTGATCAATACATGTCCAACCTTGGTGGGCCCTAAAATTCTACTAATTTATTTTTTGCTTAATTATGTACAAGTTATAGGATTAGGTATTATGAAAGGTCTAGGATTTCACTCTCAGGCAATGATCATTGGAAAACTTGCTCTTCAAAATATTATTCTGGGCACAGAAACCTTCAAGATTGCACCTAGAAAAGGTTCTTTCGATGAAAAGGGGAATCATGTCCCTTATTGTAATATTGTATCATCGATGAAATCCCTAAATGGGATTCTATGTAACACTTTTAAAGGAATAAATATAATTTAATATAATCAAATTAATTGCTATTTGGTTTCTTTACAGCGTGTTATTTGTTTCATTTCATTTTTATCTATTTATAGTGCAAGTTTTTCATGCTTTCAATGATACCTTCTAGAAGTTGTATTATAGACTCCTAGTTTAATAACTTAATTTATATTACTTTGGTCCACCTAGTGAAGTAATCATAAGTAGTTAAAAATCACTTGTTGTTGGCACTTGACAAAGGGACAATATTTCCAATAAAACTAAGGCCCCAATATTAGAAGTATTTCCTATCAATTACCATATTCAAAAGAATAATGCTTTTCTTATTTTACCCATAAACATACAATAGGATTTACAATATTTTATCCTCTAAAATCAATTAGTAAAGATATTTAGCCAATATTATCTTACTCTCAAAATTTTATAAGTTGTGGTTTGTTCTAAATAGTGTCCATCTTTTTCATGATATTATTTTATCAAAATCCTTTCTCCTTTCTTCTTTCACACATATCAATAGTACCTGTTGGTCCAAAATCTACCTAAGTAGATGAGTTGCACCCTCAAGAAATCAACCAATATTAGAAGACCTAGAATAGGTTCTATGTCAGCCTTAAAAGTAGGGTAGTTCCTATGATACTATCTAAACTAACTAAAAATGGGGTTGTATATTAGAGGTGGAAATGTGTAAGGTTAGAAGCTAGAATTTCAAGTGGACAAAATTCAACATAAAAAAACATGAAGTATGAGAGTATCACACTTTAAATTAAACCATCCACTTAGCTTTAACTAAAATGTTCAATATATAAATTAGCATACATACATGATCTGCAACAATTTTAGAAAAATACCAAACAACAATATGATATTCATTCAAAGGTGCATAGTACAATCACCATACATCATGCACATGTGGAAGATAAAGAGTTGACCATTTTAATATGCTACATTCAAGTATTTATAGATTTACATTTGCATTCAATTATCTTAACATCGTTGCTCTCAAGGTGAACTGTAGGCTTGTTATGTTGGCGCAACACATGTGAAGCATTTTCTCGCTTATTTTTTTGCAACTGTATTGGCACCATGATGTTGATTTGGTTTGATCTAATTTCATCTAATAGAGTGGTGCCCTATGTGTATATAATTAATCCATAGGATTATCTAACAAGTTTTTTATTTATTTTAGGTTACCCTAGGACTGGATCAATTGCATTGGTACAAGTATTGATCAAGAAAATTTTTGGCTATTAAGATCTTCTAATAGAAAATTATGACTATTGGGAGTGAATTCAAAAACTTTGATATCTTATTGGACCTCTCTCTTCTTAGCTAAGATCATTTCAACTCTCTATTTCATATATGTCAAGTTTTTATTTTTCTTGCATGACATTAGCCTTATTATCTATCCAACTCTATTTCTTGTTTTCTTTCCTAGATATCAACTTTTGAATATTTCCTTGATAACGTCATTTCTCATAGGATCCAACCATATTTTTTACTTAGCTATATTTTTGCATAATACTAGATGTCAAGTGTTGGACACTTCACTTGTTGGGTTCTATTCCCTAGAAAAATTTCCACCCAACACTAGTTAATAGCTTTTCCAAAATTTTAAGTGCCTTATGATGATGTTAGCATTTTAAAAATCTGATACTCTTCCACACTTAGATAATTTTTACAAAGTGCTCTATCTAATGTCAAATGAGATTCTAATTTATACTTCTCTTCTTCTGTGTTTCAAACTTAATACCTTAGAATACTTCTATATTTTCTTTGTTGTGCCAGACTTTCATGTAGACTATGCTGACATTAGTGTCTTTAATAATTTGACCCTCTTTAATACTTAGCCACAATTTTTGCATCCTAAAAACTCTACTTTTATGTTAGATGCCAAATTTTTTACACTCATTTCCAAATCTCTATTACAATGCACTGGGTGTAGGACTTTTAGCATACCTTTACTAACATCATCATTTTAATTTTCTATCCCCATGATATACTTAGCCAAAACTCATATCAGATATTGAAGCAAAAATTCAAATTTCTCTACCTTAGTCAATTTTAATATTCAATCACACCATATGCCAGATAAATTTATGGTCATTACTGATGTCAACATCTCAAAATTTTGGTGGTCTTTCAAACTTAGCAAAATTTAGCATCTTTATACTACTTAGGCTAATTGAGCATTTGTGTATCTAGTTTAGCACCTACTAACAATAAAAAAATCAGCAAAATATTATTGATAAGATTCCTCTTTGAAGAGATAGTCTATAAATGTGGGTGAATTAATCTACCCACATTATTGGTGCCTTGTAGGGGTTTTTTGCTTACTTAAATACATAACCTATATAGCCTTATTCTATTGGGAAATGGAGTCAAAAATATAACAAAAAGCTACTTGTACAAATGCAATTTGCCTATATACTTCCCATTTCTTTAGTCTTAGTTTTACCAATAAATTATCCTTGTTCTCCTTCCATTGCTACCCTACATGTCTTACCTTGTTGACTAGTTTCTTGAATTGTTGTAGGAGTTATATCAAGGTTGAATAATTTGCACATTTTATCTCATACTCTTTGAGAAGAGATATATACTACTCTAAAGTTATGGAGCACCTCTTGCAATTTAAAGCACTAGTCATAAGAGGGGTCCTCATATATTTGAGCTAATTCTTATGATTTTTATAGCAACATAGAGTGTTTGTGAAAGACGAGGATCTGATTTATATCCAGATGCTCTAAAAATGCTTCTATTTCACTTCCATCATTAAGCGACCGATATAGTCATTGGTTGAGTTTCCTTGCATTATAAAATTTTCCATTTATATCCCAAAATATTAATAAACCAAGGTCCATGGCTTCTTGAACTGTAACTTTTATTTTATCTAAACTTACTTTAAGTGAAATTATTATATCTCCTCCTTCTAAGATCAATTGGTTTCCCTATATTGCTTGAGTTGATTGGAATCTTTACTCCCTCAGGTACCATTTAAAGCATGCTAATATATAGTGGTACTCTTATTTGCTTCATATCATTCAGGCTATCGCCTTTGTCTACTCTTTTCTACCAACTAGTTCATCTATTCCTTTACCAAATTTCTCTTTTGTGTCCTTGACCAGCTTTAAAATATATGCCACCATTTTCACTAGGGGGAAAACTCTCATCACTACTTCCTTAATATTAATCCAAAATTGACCTCTATATTATTTTAGTAATTCCCATTAAATGATAGGACCTTGTGGCTTCTCCTTTTCAATATTTGATTGCACCATTTCTAATATTTATTTCTAATTTTGGGACTTTTTCCTTAATTTGTGCAACTTCTTCTCCTGTATCTGGGTCCTTGTGCCTTCCTATTGCAACTAATCATCCAATATTTGAATTCTTTTATCCTTTTTTTATAGTTTCTCTTCAATTAGATATTTGTTTAGCAAGTGCTTTAGGTCTTGAATCTCCATTTTCAGTGTTTTTCTCTATTTTTTTAGCTTCTACTCCAAGGCTTCAAGATTATTTTTTGTAGCTACAAGATTTATCTCTATTTTATTTCTTTGAACAAAAATCATATCTAATTTGGTATGAATTTCTCTGAGAGTATCTATTTTAGGTATTTTTGAGATGTCATACCTTTGCATATTAATGTAATAGTCCTCTACTATATTTTTTGAAATTGACTTCCTAAATTTTGGGTATGCAAATACCTTAATTTGCTCTTCAATAATCAAATATTCACCATTATATGTCCGAGTTGTTACTTTATTTGTTCCATTTTGCAATTCTTATTCCTATGCTCATTTTTGGATATTTGCTTCAATATGTTGAATTATAAAAAAATGCTTCTAAGAGTTGATGATCAAAGGCAAGGAAAGTAATAAAGGTACACTAGAAAGGCATAAATACATTTATGGATGCTTTAATTACACGATGGTATTTATAGAGGTTTGCAAATGTGTACTATTTGGGATTGGTTGGCTTTCTTGTATATTGAAGGTGGTAGTTATTTCTCGTGGTAAGATTTAAGGGGGTAAAACCTCTTAAGTAGGGGAGGTAGTAAGAGTGATTGCTCTAGAGAATATTATGTAACAGGTGGATGACTTTCAAAAGAGAAGTAGAGATAGGAGATGTACATAGTCCTCTTGATTTCTATTCAACACTTGGATGAATATTCCTCTTTTTCTTATTGTGGGATATCTTATATTGAATATATCATTGGATATTTGGTTGAGGCTTGCATTTACCAAGGATTATAGTAGCAACTGCTTCTTCTATAATTTTTGTTGTATGATCCACTTCATCTCTTGCAACATGTTCTACTAGGTCTTCTTGACTAGATTCTAACATGATTTATATTGTTGGAACATGCTCAAGCATACTAGTCTTTTTAGCATGAATTATCTATCTCCTATGTTGATCCAATTATTTAGAGCCTCCATCCTTCTCTAAATATTCATAAAAAAATTATGAATTATTATTGAGAAGGGTTTTCTCAAGTGACTTCTTCCTCTTCTTCATAATATATTTCTTCTTGATCCCTCAATTTCATCAACCTCCCTGGTGTTCCTCCATCCAACATTCATATTTACTATCAAATTCCTTTTCAAACAACCTATCTAAAGTGCTAGGAAAAACCTTATTTTTCTTATCTCATTCACATTATGAATCCACCACTCTTAAATATTTCTTTTTGTCCATTTTATTTTCTCTTTGATATTATCTACTAGCTCCTAACTTATCCACTATTGTTTATTTCTTATTAGATCATAAGACCTTTTGAAATCATAGCACTTCCTCCATGGTGGTCATTCTTGCATCTCATTAATATCAATATCAATGGTTTAATATTATTCATTATTTCTAAATTGCTTAATATCTATCCATAGAATGTGATCAAATGATGGGGCTTATTACTTAATTCTATTAACTTAGATTTAAACTTACCCTCTAGATCATAGTTCCACATGTGTGGTAGTATTGACAATTGGAGACCACTAAGTTTTTTTAAAAAAATCTTGACCTCTTGTCATCATGCTTATATCCTTGAACTTGAAAGGATAGCAATAAGTGCAAGTTTTTTTTTTGGCTCCAAATTTCTTGTCTGCTTCATCAATTTGCCTGCATAATTCTATGCCAAACACCTAGTTTGTGATTTAATAGGGTAGTAGATAGGGATTTCCAAGGAAACCATACACTATGATAATGGTGTTATTTTTTATTAAATACAAATCCCCTATCTCATGCTTCTTTCCACATAGTTTATCAACATATTTAGATATTAGGCATAAAAATTGACCATAAATGCAAGAAAAAGTTTGTTAAACTCAAGATATGAGGAGGTTTCCTTGAGGGCTAGGATCCATTCAACTACAGGATAAAGTTTATTATTATATTTTATTTGGAGCTTTATATTATGCATTTTTGGAGGTATATGATAGAGGAATAGCCAGGCTAAATGTTACGGGTAATGAAATGTGTTCTCTTTTAGCTTTAGGGTAACTAGTTGACTATGAATTTGATAACTTAGAAAATGGGCTCAATCAAAGAACACAGGATCATTTACACTTGAACCATCATAATTATGTATCTTAGTAACTACATATGCAATATAAAATTAGTTTTCATATATGTATGATTTGGTATCTAACCCAAGAATTACGACTATCATAGACAATACTATTTGCAAGAAGTCACTAAATACTCTAAGCTTCATAGGCTTTTTTGAAAATTTATTTGGAATTTTCCCTATATTTTTACCCAACTAGGCTCTAATATTATATCTTTTTACATGACCCTTCTATTCATTTATATCAAGTGGATTGGGTTTTGTACTTGGTTGCGCTCCTACTATGAAGGCTCTTCTGATTGTGTTAGCCATAATAACAAATATTTTATTCCCTTCTTTATCATGTACCATCATTATTTTTGGGTCATAATTTTTTGCAATGGCTTTAACTAGCTCTAGATAGGGGTGGACAAACCTAGGCATATATCTTGATAGGAATGAATTCCATGGAGTAGCTTCAAGCATTTTGGGTAAATATATTATTCCTCTTGCTTCTAACCCTTCTCTAAAGCTTTTCAATTTTGATTTAATTATGATGATAGGGTCATGGATATCACTTAGCCTATCTTGTAGCTCTTTAGTTTTCCTTTGCACCTTCTTCCCTCTTTTCCATCATGCCATTTTGAACCAAGAAGTTTTATTTAAAAATGTAGGCACAAGAAATAATGTAGCTCTTCTCTTCATGTGGAACACTTAGACAATTCTATAGTATTGTGTTCTCCTAATTGCTAAATGCTTTTTTGTACATTACACATTTTTAGCCCTATTTTTATAGCAAGAAGCAATCATGAGGTATAACCATTGCTAATTTAATGCCGAATATTGCATGTTCTCATCTTTTATTATAAAATATTTCTTTGAAACTAGCACTTGGTGTGAGCATTTACGATGCATATCATTTTCAAGGTTGTCACACTTCTAGCCAATAAGATTGTTGGAAATTCAAAATCTAGTGGCTACTAGGCGTAATTTTTAGCCAATCAGATTCTATCGCTCAAAAATACTACAACCACTACTTCCACTACCAATATATTTACACATGTCACTATAACATTTAGAAATTATTGATTATTCATTTTATTGCCAAACCATAGAAAACCCCAAAATAATGCTTTCTTTCCCAAAATTAGATATGGTCTAGACCACAATGATTCTAGCTTGTCATGCTTTCTTGGTTTAGCTCGGTCTACATCCCACTTGAGTACCAAATCACCATCCTTAAATTATTTTTATGATGATATTTTATCAAACCACCTTTTAATGGTTACTTGATGTTGGAAGAAGTTACTATAAGATTTTCTCCTTTTTTCCTCTAACAACAACAATTTTACCATTCTTTTTTCAATTGGCTCTACCTCCCCTAACTCTTTTTGGTCAATAATATTTAAAGTAGGCAATTCTAGATGTATTGGCAACACTACTTCTTTTCCATAAACTAGAGCATAGGGCATGGTCTTCAAATCATTTTTTGACCATAATTCTATCTACCCATAATGCTTGATTAAGCATTAAATGCCAACTTTTTTTATTGTCGCCAATATTTCATTTGATTATTTTCATTAAATTTTTATTTGTGGACTCTACTAGTCCATTGCCCTATGGGTAATAATTAGAGGAAGATTTCCAATATATACCATATTTTCTAGTAAATTCCATGGTCTTAGCCCCTATGAAATCTCCACCATTATCAGATACTATCATAGAAGGGATCCCAAATCTGGTGATCAATATTTCTAGAAAGCTAATGATAGTATCTTGATCTACGTGCTTGGTTGCTTCTACTTTAGACCATCTGGTGAAGTAATCAGTCATTATCAATATGAATTTATGTCTAATAAAAGAATTTGGATTAATCACCCCAATAAAATCTAACCCTCATTGTTGGAAGGGTTCTTCTACAATAATTGGCTAGAGGGGCATTGCCAAATTTTTGCTTTTGCCAACAAATATTTGATATTTTTCGTAGGCATTAGCAGCTTTAAAAGCATCAACAAATAAGGTCGACCAATAATATCCAACCCTCAGGATTTTGGTTATTGTGGTTTAACTAGAGTAATATCCTCCTGAGAATCCAACATGAAATTCATTCAAGACCTCCTTTGCCTTATCCAACTTTATACATCTTAGTAATATGCCATCAAAATTTTTTTGGTATAAGATGCCATCAATCAAAACATAGCTCATAGCTTGAAGTTTGTACCTATGGCCTTGAGAGGCTATGAATCAATACAAACAATTTCTAGTCTTAAAAATTTTTCTCAATTGATCTATCCAGCTGCTCTACTCTACCCAAAATTTTATTGGCTACAACTCTTCTTGTTCCTCAATAAATAGATTGGCATCTAATGCTATAGAGTTTTCCAGTTATTCATAGAGTGCCCTTCCTTTGACCAACTTAGTTGGTTTTATTTCAATGTCATATTCTTAGATTTTTGTAATCCATCTAGCTCTTTTCTCACCTAATTCCCCTTGTACTATGAAGTTCCAAGCATTCGAATGCACAACATATACTAATGTTCTGCTCTGAGATATATAATGCCTTAGTTTTTAAAGATATTTCATAAGAGCAAATACCTACTTCTCAATGAAGTTGTAACATTCCTCATGATCATGTAGCATATGACTCAAAAAAGCTATGGGTTACTCATTATGATCTTTATCCTTTTGAGTAAGTATGGCTATGTAGCTTTCTTCTGCTCCAAACACAAAGAATGAAATCTTTCTGATAATCTGGATTAGCTAGTATCGGTACTCTTGTTATGGATTATTTTATACTTTTGAAAGCCTCTCTTCTAGCTTTAGTCCATGTGAAGGCCGCATCATTTTTAAGCATTTCTATCATTGGCTTCACTATCTAGGAAAAATCAGATACAATTTTTTGTACAAAATTTATCTACCCAAAGAAGGATTGTAAGCCTTTCTTATTTTGTGGTAATGGAAGTGCTAGTATAGCTTTTACTCTATTTGGATCAATAGCTAAACCTTCCTTTGACACTATGTGTCCCAATAATTTTCCTTCATGGACTACAAAATTTGACTTTTTTGGGTTTAGCAAAACCCCAAATTCTCTTCACTTTTGAAAAACAAGTTAGAGATGATCTAAATGTTTCTCCTTTTGATGAGATAATACTATCATATCATCCAAATAGATCAATATCACTTTATTCACCAACTCACCAAAAGCTAAATCCATAGCCCTTTGAAAAGTAGCTCCTGCATTTGATAGGTCAAAGGGCATCCTTTGGTAGGCAAATATTCCCCACTTAGTAGTGAATGTTGTTTTGTATTGATCTTCATATCTAACCCATACTTGATTAAAGCTAAAAAATCCATCAAGCAAGGAAAATATCTCTTCTTCAGCAATAGAATGCAATATTTGATCGATTTGAGGTAGAGGATAATGATCCTTTAAGGATACTCTATTCAATTTCCTTAAGTCCACACAAAAGTGGATGTCTCCATTCTTCTTCCTGATTGGTACTATATTAACTACCCATTTTGAGTCCTTTACTGGATAGATGATCTTTGTGGTAAGTAGCTTTAGCAACTCTTGCTTTATTAGTACCTCTATATTTTGATTCATTATCCTTTTATTTTTACATTTTGGCTTAGCATTAGGGAGTAGTTCTATTATGTGCTAAATATAATTTTGTTGTAGACCTTTAAATCACCATAACTCCCAGCAATGATATTATTAAACTCTTTGCACAGGGTCAAAATTTATTGAGTTTCTCCATTATAAAATTGCACTCCAATATTTAATATTTTCTCAAGTTCAATTTTAACCTCTCTAAAATCCTATTCATATATTTTTATTTTTTGGCCAATTGGCCTATCGCTGTTGTCAAATAAGCTTTCAAGAGTAATCAGCCCATTTGGAATATGGTTCTCCTTTAGTTGAATAATTTCTTCTTCATTAATATTCTCAAGCAAGTCTTCACTCATATTTGCACAATATACCTCCTAAACTAAGAAATATACTATCTATTGATTATTATCAAACACTTTCCAAAAAGTATTCTTATCCAAAATGGAAGGCCTAAATTCCAATTTAATAGATTTTGGATCTTTCCTGAAATCAAAGGCTAGATAGAAATTTTCCCCATAGGAAGCTAATACATCTGCTTGTGCATTCTATTCTCTAGGGATTGATTTTATATTCAAGGTCTTGAAGCCTTAAAATAGCTCCCATACTATATTATTATAGGCTTTTAGGTAGTTTTTATTACTACTATGTTTCTTAGTCACCTAATTTACTATCAGTTTAAAATATCCATAAATCATTAACAAATTTATCCCCATAATTTTTTTCTTTTTCAACCCAATGTATAGTGCTTCATATTTTTCCACATTATAGGTGCAACTCCAATTTAGCCAGTATGAAAGCCACTTACTTTACTCATATGGTGATACCAAATCTATTTTTGCTTCAACACCATTTTTGCATCTGGCTCCATCAAAGTAGAACTTCCAAATCTTAGTTTGCTAGATTTCCTTGTTTATCATAGCCAAAATATTTTTCTTTTCTACTTTAGTGATGGTATATTTGTACATGCTTATCTCAATCATAACATTAAATATTTTAAGGGAAAAATCATCCTCAGTCTGTAGCTCATCTATGATTGCTTCAACCATGTCAATCTCTTTTCCAATTATATTTACATGGATTTCTTCCTCTTCAATTTTTTCTATATGGTAGGAGCTAGGCTTTTCTGCATAAATATTTATCTTTCTACCCTTATGAGGGATATCCATATATGAATAATCTAAGGATATATATCTTCCCAACTTGGCTATAAATTCATGAGAAAGACACATGCCAAAATATGGCTCTAGGTCCACCACAACTACCTCTTGTATAACTATGATTTGTGGCATCTTATGAAGTACCATGGGTATATCCTTGATTACACCAACCATTTTAACTGGGGTCCCATCTAGCTACAAAACTCTAGGATTAGACCATGTATATTCCATGCCCATTGCTTTATATATTTCTTTAGGCATAACTATCATGGTAGCTCCAAAATCTACCATGCAATTATGTACAACCCATCCTTCCATGCGTAGGGACATGTAGAATGAGGGTGACTTATTTTTACCTACTCCTAGCATTGGTTTACCTTGTGCTAGATTGAGTTCTGGATGAGACTGATCTTTAGCTCGAGTAGACTTCAATGATGTCTAGAGGAGGTCAATTTTTTCTAGAATCATTAAAGCATCATACATGCTTGCTTTGGATGGTATTTTATTAAGCTCCTCCATAATATTGAAACTAGAAGATTATGGCTACTTCTTTTCTCTCTTTTTGGATTCATTAAATCTCCTTCGGTATTTTTGTGTTGCTTCAATTCTTTGTCGCTTGGTGATAGAAGGATACCAAAGCTTATTTCTAGCATGTTCCTAAGTTTTAGCTTCTCTTGATTATGTTGGCTTTTTCTATTCTTTAGGATGCTCTACTAGAAGTTGCTTTGTTCTTTAAGTAGTTTGAGATACTTCCTTTTTTGATTGCTTGGTTTGTTGAGATAGGACTTTGAATGGGTCTAGTCTCTTAGGATCTACTTGTAATGGATTTTTGCCAGACTAGGTCAAGACTAAAATTGACTCCTCCTTTATAGTATCTTGCATCATCAGATTTTGGTCTACCTCCCATAACATGTTAATTTGGACCTTTTGTATCTTCTTTACAATTTCAATTATAACTATTTGTGTTTGATGTTGGTGAAGCATACAAGTGTCTTCACTATGTGGGTCATTGTAGGTAGAACACCAATAATTAACTTTTGATACTAAAGTAGAAGGATTGTCTACCTTGTTGTTGTATACTATATTAGGCTTTCCATTGGTACTACTAGAAGAATACCCTTGATTTTTTTCAGTTATGGAAATCTATTGGGATGGAAGCTTCTTTTAGCTTACCTTATTTTCATGGTAGTCACTTTGTTAGTTGATTTCTTTATTGCCAACACTATTTATTTTATGTTAGTATATTCTTATGATTTCAAGGAAAGAAATGTAGGTATGGTAGGAGGTGTTGATAACACTAGTGCTGGAGGGTTCTGAAATGGGTAGAAAATGACATTTGATAATTTAACACAAAACACAATGATGCATTAAACAAAGAAACTGTAATTTCATTGATATTAAAAGATACGTGTTACAAGAGGGACATGATGCCCTTTATCCATTTCTTTTCCTAACAATGTTACAATCAATTTGATGTCTTCTTCAATCGTCCCTCAGTGTAGGTGGGCTTCTTTGTATGTGGGCCACCACCGGGTTGTTGTTTGTTTGATGTTGTTCTTCCTCTTCAGATTTGCTAAGTAACCTGTGAAGAACCTGCAAAAGGGGGTTAGTGTGATGGGGGGCTTGCCTTAGTCAGGCCCCATATTTATGAAGATGAAATGACCATGAAAACATAATAAAAACTGAAATAAATTGTGCAGAAGGTGATAATATGGTGAAACAGAGCTTACCTCCCAAATCTGGGGTGATTTGGGGCCTGTAGACCCAATTCGCCACCCGAGGGGCGAACTGAGGCCGGATTCATGGGGCAAGGGGCGATCTGAGCTGTGAGGTCTCTTTTGCAAAATCCCTTTAGTGGATCGATTCCTAGGCAGCTGGGGTGCCTCTGTGTGCTGTTGAAATCTGACTGTGTGCACCGAGAACTGATTGTTCAATGTTCACTTTCCATTTCTGCAGAGTTTCTATGCTTTGTTGAATTTGGGAGAGAGAGGTAATTAGGGGTTTAGGACCCACTATTTATAGGCAAAGGCAAGGTGCAAGGGGGAGTTAGATAGACTAAACCTAGGTTTGATTCTGACTAGGGTTAGGTTAGGAAATGCAATGTGGCAACATCACATTCCTTATGGGAAATATTCCATCCTCACACATGTGTGAGGATGGATTAGGGCTAATCCTGATTAGGAGGTCTTAAGTCAATTTAGGACATGATTAAAGAAATATCCTAACAAACCCTAATTTCACACATGTGGGAGGATGTAATTAGTGTTAATCAAGATTAAGGGTTCTTTTAATCAATTTTTCCCTAAAAAGGTGACTTAAGTGAAGTCAACATTAAATTAGATTTTAGGTATTGACTTGTTAATTGTTTTGGTCAACTAATACCCCGTGGGGGCCTCAATTGAGTGCAAATAGGCTGTCGGAGGATATCCCAATGCATGGGATGTGATTTTGAAGGCTTATGAGGGTTTAGGACCTGAAAGCCGATGGAGTGGTATATGGAAGTCTACATATTGCTATGGCAAACTATGGCAATCTACGCATTACTACGCATGACTACGCATGACTACGCATGACTATGATAGCCTACAATAGCCTAGGGATGTCTGGAATCACCTATGGATACGTAGAAGTAGCAATGTGTGACTTTTGGGTGTCTACATTTGCCCCTTTTTGTACTATACTGTGTAGAACACAGTTTAATACAAAAATGTGAAGGGTTTGTGCAGAAGGAAAAGGGATAGAAGGGGAATGGAATCCAATCAAAGAGTATGTAGCCGCTCGAAGCGTGACCATACAAATTAATGAGATGTCCAAGGGAAAGAAGAGAAGAAGAAAAGAAGGAGAAGAGGAAAGAAATAAAAACAATGCTGAAAAAGGAAATGGATGATTGTGGATGCAATGATGTGATTTTGTTGAGTCCGTATGACATTCACGATGCCATACTAGTTGCTTGAGAATGGCAACTTTTGATTGCTTTGCTTTTGTGACCAGATCAACATGGTCCAAAAGTATGATTAGGACAAAAGCCTAACTAAATATTTGTTGTTGATTGATTGATGAGAACATGGTGACAAGTGTCAAACCATTTGAACTAAGTTGACATTTAGCTTATTCAAATGTGTCTTCATGATTCCAATGTGGTCCATATAAATATTTTCTAAATGTTGTGCTAGGATTATATCAAACGTATCATCCATTATGTACTCGATGTACAAGAATGCTAGATTGACTTCTCCATTGTCACGCATAACTCTCATGATGTAACCCATGTCTGATTGTGATTGAGATTATTTCGTATGATAATCTTCAGCAAAAATTTTCGTAGACAAATGTGCTAATCGCACTTTTGGATTTTTGATGTTGTGGTTGCATGCAAAGCTGACTTTGGATATGAATACCCCCTCAAACGAGGAATCAACAATGAGGTGAATGAAGTGTGGTGAATTGGTGATGCAACGATTGATAAGATACCAATGCATGATGAATATGATTGCAAATGAAGTTAAAAGACAATTTTGGAAGGTTCCTAGGGTTTTAGGGGACATGTGCCTACTTTCCTAGGGTTTTGGGTGCATTTTGGGGTGTTTTGGTTGAGTTCACCACCCGAGGGGTGATTTTGACCTAAATCACCACCCGAGGGGTGAATTGGGTTTCAGTTCACCCCTCGAGGGGTGAATCGGTGATTAAGGTATATTTAAGCCCTGATTTGCATGGAATGGGCTCATTTTGATGGTGCACGACATTGGAAAGTGACTTGTGGAGGCATTCGACGGCACGAGAAGAGCGCGGGTGATGAATTTGAGAGCGATGATGATGAGGGGATGCAAGGTGGCTAGCAGCAGGCGTGGGGACCCACCGGTAAGTGTTCTTTTGCTTTGTTTTGATTTTGTTTTAATTTTTTTAGAGAAATGTGAATGAAGGGGGGAGGTTTTCATCTCGATTTAAAAAATTTCATAATTTTTAATTAAAATTTGAAAACATAGTGATAAACGAGCCAAATGGGTACCCAAAAATATGATCAATTTTTGAATTGGACTTGTTTTATCACCAATTTGATCGGGTAATGGGTAGAGTAGGTGTGAAGTTTGACTGTCAGTTTTTGAAGTAACGGTGTACTGACATTGACATGTTATTGTATTTTGTCCGCTAAAGTAGGAAATGGGTATCCCATTATGCGACTATTTTATTTTTTTGTTTTCGTTTGGTATGATTTCTGAATATGTCGCTTTTAAGTGTAATTTATCAAACCTAGGTTGTTAGATTTGTCATGTTAGAGGTAGAATTTTTGGAAACCGATGAAACTTTCACCATAGAAGGGCAAAATGGGTGTCCAAAAATGTTGTTTGTTTTGGTGAATGACTTCATTTGGCCTACCTTTGATTTGCGTGCCAAGGTGTAGATGATGTTAGACTGAAAATGAGTTGTAGGGAGCCTGATTTAGACTGTATTCAACATCTGTTTGAACTTTCACCACTAAGTGGGCAAATGGGTATCCAAAAATATGACTATTATTTTTGAATTATGTCTTCTGATGTGTGTTCGGTTTTGGTGTATTTATGATAGAGTTGACTTTTAGATCTGTGTAGATTGGTATGTTGTTTTTGAATTTTGTCGACACATTTACCGCTAAGTGGGCAAATGGGTATCCAAAAATAATATTTGTTTTTGTAGATGTTGTTGTTTGGCTTATGTTTGATTTACGTGCCAATTAATAGGTAGTTGTAAATTTGAACTGAGTTGTTGGGAGTCCAAATTATGTTGTTTGTCATGTCAGTTTGAACTTTTGCCATGAAATGACAAAATGGGTATCCAAATGTGTGACTGTTATGTTGATGTGTTTTGTCATGTGTTTTGTGCATTGTTTTGCTTTGAAGTGTGTGTCAAATTAAATAGGTTTAATTTGAAAATTGTGATTGATGCAGTTTTATTTGATTGGATTGTTATGTGGGTTATTGATGTGTGTTTTATTGTGTTTTGGATAGGTGAAGATGCTTGAACCCCGTCATCGGGTGAGGAAGTTTAAGGAGGGTTTTGAGGAGCTGATGAAGACTGAAGAGGAGTTATCTTGGTTGGATGACATACATTTTTGAGGTGTATGGGAATGTAAGAGCATCCATACTAATAGAGCATACGTGTCTGCGTTGTGTGAGTGGTGGGACGCAGATCGGAACACCTTTCATTTTCCTACTAGGGAAATGACCGTTACACTAGAGGATGTGTATCGGATTTACAGACTACCGATTGAGGGTGTTCCTGTGAGAGCAGCCATAGATGAGAGTAAGGACGTTATGTTGGAGAGATTCTTTGGGGCTGATTGGAGGGCCATAGATATCTCGAAGATGGATTACGAGTGGTTATGGGTACAGGATAAGATATCAGATCGATAGTGCATGGCTATGATGATGATCTCTACGTATGCTCTACCTGATAGTTTTAGGGTATTGTTTACCTAGAATATGTTGGATGTAGTGAGTGACCTAGTGGAGAGGAAGGTTGTATTTGCATGGGCACCTACACTATTGGCCCAAGTTTATCAAGAGTTGCATGATGTTGTTTGGGGTAGGAGGACAGGACTGAGTGTGATTCCCTTGTTGTAGGTATGGGCATGGGAGCACATAGTGATTGAGAGGCCATATTTATTGCCTCACCCTGTACATGTGGAGGGCAAAGAGTATTTACCCTATGCTTTGAGATGGAGTACAGGGTAAGTAGGGTATCAAGAGACCACATGAGGGTGACCCACTATTGTGGAGGGATAAGTTTGGAGGCCTGACTCTTGGTGATATTAGATGGAGGCCCTGGTTGGGTGGGGTGAGTTGGGATGAGGATGATGAGTAGCTATGGGCCATCCGATGTGGTAGATGGTTGGTGGGGTGGTACACTCGATAGACTGAGTATTTTTAGTTTGATAGAGTGAGGTGATAGTTTGGATTACAATAGGATGTTCCAGGGGCTCCTATGATTTATTATAGGTGATAGGGAGACAGAGGGGATCGACCTATGGTGTTGCCTTGGGTTGGGGAGAGGGATCCTCCTATGGATATCCTAGCTATGGAGGATGCAGGGATGACTCCAGAGTTTGATGCATGGTGGGCATGGCAGAGTTGGGAGCCTGGGAGAGGTGTAGTTGATCGATGGGTGGCACCTACTATTGGGGCACCTCCACCAGAGGGGAGAGCTAGTAGGGGAACTCGAGCTAGGGTGGAGGATGTGGCTGGTGATGAGGAGGAGGTTCCTCTATGATGATCATGGTATCACTTGGGTAGTGGAGTGAGCACCCAAGATGTGAGGGTGGAGGAGGTGCATGTAGATGTAGATATTGATATGGGATAGGTTATTGGAGCCGAGGCTGAGGGAGGTAAGGTGGTCGGTATAGGTGGTATGGATGATACCATTGATATTGGTGCATTTGTTGGGATGGCACAATAGATTCCTATTGATATAGTGGAGAGGTAGGGTGCAGAGGAGGAGGTACAAGGATTGCATGATAGAGTGCAATAGTTGGAGGTTGAGATGGTGGAGATGAGGGCTGCTATGGCTAGGTAGGAGTAGATGATTGACCATTTGACTAGTCAGTTAGTAGTTGAGTCTACCAAGAAGATGATGTGTGAGACTACTCTATCGATGCATGGGATTCCTCTCCCTGACTATGATCGAGTGGTGTCATAGTTTGGGTCATGGTCATGAGTGTGGGCACCATCACATCAGAGCCAATGTAGTGCTACTATGGTGGGATAGATTGGTGTTAGGGCTGAGGTGCAGGATCAGCCTACTATGGATCTAGTTCTAGAGTTTGGGGTAGAGTCGAGTCGGGCTATGGAGATGCGAGCTAGCCATGAGGGCCACGGGGAGACTCCTGGTGGGAGTTAGGATATTCCTATGTTGATTGTAGCCTATGAGTATTTTTGATTGCTAGATGATGATGGGCATGGTCCCAGATTGTAGCCTTCAAGCATTTTGTATTGACATTATATATATATATATTATTTTGGCTATTATATATACATGTGTCATTTTGATGGTTTGAAATGTGTTCTTGTTTATGTTTGCATAGATTAGTGTAGTATAATTTGTAGGTATGTATGATAAATAGATATACATGTGTGAATGGTTTAGATCTATTATCATTATGTGATATGAATTAATTGTAGAATAGTATGATGATTGTATTTTGAATGTAGTATGATGTGATATCAGATGTGATTTTGTAATGAATGCATGTAGAGTAAATGTAATGTTGTGATTCAATTTTTGAAATGCATGTAGAATGGATGGAATAATGTAATTATTTGTGAGATGCATGTAGTATGAATGCAATGCTATAATGTGTATTAAATGTATATGGCATAGATGCATGGATGCATGTATGAACGTACTAAAATGCACCAAGGAAGCACTTGTATCATGGCATTTACCTGTATGGATGTGATCCATTCCATGATTTCAGGGATGGTGGATAATGTAAGGCATGTGTAATTGTTTTGACCAACATAGTTGTGACAATCAAATCTCAAACCCTTAGCTATACAAGTGTTTGTGGCAACTTATAACATAATCAGGCTAGTTCAAAGTCTATCTTGGACTTATGTGTGTGAATGTGTAAGGTTCATTTATCCATTTTGAGGGAGGTAGGATTAACCCATTGTAGATGCTACCGGACTAGCTAGCTCATCCATCCACAATAGTGATCTATACAAAAGCGAGATGCTAATGTTACAGATGTGTTGCCACCTGTAAGACTATTCCATTGGTAGGCAGGCTCTTGGAGCCTATTGCTAGTGATGGAAATCATCCCATGGTGTTATGTTGAACCTAAGGACCAAAGGTGATAAGCATAACATTGGTGATATCAAGAGGCATTGCCTTTTGTTTTTTGCCCCTCATCTAGTGTTGACCTAATGTGTGTGGTAGTGCTCTTTTCTTTTCTTTCTTTCTTTTTTATTCTTGTGGTGCTCTTTTTGTATGGGTGATGAAGTTTATTTTCTACCCAATAATTTATTTTTGCTTATGCTTGATCCCTTTGTTTATCCCCAGGTCGTATGTTGACCATGCAAGTGATAGGATGAGCAGGGGATACCATTCGCTAGATGGTGATATCTACTCAAGATGTCCTCTTTCCTAGGCTCAAAATTTTTAATGTGTAACCTATTGTGAGCAGTTCATGAGAGAAGTTGAACCAGCCTAAAGGACCATAAGAAGAATGTACAAGACTCAGTAGCTATGGGTGACACTGGATTGCCTGAACTACAGAGTGGTCAAAATCAAACATGACACCTATGTATACCCTGATCCTAAAAAGGGGGAATGGACATCCAGGTGGTGATGCTAACAAGTGCATTTATTACTCCTGCTAAGGCGCATTTTGGGGGAGAATGTACAAACATGAATTAAAATTTTAAATATAAAGCATATGAATATGTGCAATGGATGTAAATGTAAACGATGCAAGTGGGGGAATGCAATATCTACAAGAGGAAAGTTACGCTATGTAGAAGGAGAATTTTAGAAGAACCTATTTACAGATGAGTAAAGTGTGTAATGATGACAAAAAGCGTGATGCTATGATCATGGTTGCCCCAACATGTGGGGTGTGTGTGTGTAGTAGGTGTATAAGCTGTGAGTTGGACAGATGTATGTAATAGTTGTCTAGAGAAGAAAGATGTAAGGGTGGAATGTACAGATGGAAGAAGTGAGAAGAAATAGACTTTGGTAACCAATCAAGATAAGGGGATTACCAAAAGCCAACGAAGATAGGAGAGAAGAAATGAGTCAATGTAGGTAAGAAGTAGAAGAAATAAGATAGAAGAAGGGAAGTAATTTGAGACTATTATCGGGTGAAGTGGCATGGGTCCGGGTGGGAGTGGGATGGTGAAGTGATGATGTGGCTAGGATTGCAGCTGGAGCTATAGTTGGAAATGTTATGAATATAGTGGGTGGGCATTGTCAGGGTGCTACGAGGTGGCAAGGTCCTAGGAGTGGTGTGACATGGAGGACTGAGAAGTCGGCTAAATGGGAGGGAATGCTCTGGTGATGGGGTACGCTCATCATGCAACATGTTGTGCACCAGGGTTTCGAATGATCTGCACTCTTCAATATCATGACCTGGTTGGCGATGGTAAATGCAAAATTGATTCTCATTGTAGTTGCATGGTTTGGGGCATGAGGGATCAATGGGCCGAATCTTGGGTAGGTCAATGAGGCCCTGATGCATGAGATGGTAAAACATTTTGGATAGCGGTGTGTGTGGAACAGGCATAGGATAAATGTATGGGTCCACTAGAGGTGAGTGGGCCTGGGTGAAGGGTGATTCGATAATGGAGGCATGGGTCTAGGATCCGGCATGGGTCGAGTCTGAGGTCGAAGGAGGGATCTATGTGGTGGTGAGGATGGATGGGTCATGGGAGACTATCATGGGTGAACATGGCAATGATAGTGGCTCATCTGTAGCTCTAGAGCCTCTACATGGGAGAAGAGATGTTGTATCTCATGATGCTATGGTGATAGTGTTGGTGAAGGTGGTGATCGAGACCTTGATGTGAGTGGTGTGGCTTGATAGGCATGGGATAGTGGATGAGGTCTCGATGATGATGGGGAAGAATGAAAAGGTCTCAAGGATTGGAGAGCTTGCTAGAAAGACAAGCCTCATAGAGGGGAAGGTGGCATCTTGAGGACCGGTGGCATAGGTGATGGCTCTAAGTGGTGGTGTGAATGGGAAGGGGGCATGTTTGCATGACCAGCTTGGGTAGCTTGGGCCACATGGGCTTGCAAATCTTGGGAGTAGGTGGACTCACCATTGGGCAGTGGGGTGGGTAGGCATGATGGATGAGTCCGGATGATGGGTGTATCCTCTATTAGGAGGATGATAATCTCCTAGGAGGTGAAGGGGATGATTTTTTGGTGAATAGCGATGTCTGAGATCATCGAACGGATGGGAGGGTGACCCTTGTTCTTGGGGTTGGGTGGATTCCTCTTTTTCATCAAAAGAGGACAAGGTGACCTAGATGTCTCCAGAGCATGGTGAATAGGATGGACCTCATTGTGAGGGGAATGGCATCGAGGTGAGGTATGATGGCCTAAATGGGATGAATGTGGAGAGCACCTAGTATGAAGGGTGACTGGTGGTCAGGCTAGATCAGCCGATGTAATGGGTATATATTGTGGCTATGGATGGTCCTGCATGGTGGTGAGTGAGGACATTGTAGTACTCTCCTACTGATGATGTGGATCCTACAAAAGGAAAAACAAATACCTATAGCATAAAAATGACATAAAGATGAAAGTACATGTATAGTGAAATAATAAAGTAAAGTAACAGATCTACATGGTGATGTGCTTAGTGATTTATTACTAGTACTATGTGGCACTCATGATGGTGAATGTGCTTGTGCATCATGCATTGAATGCATGAAGGTGTAAGATGTTGATAGGTTCAGGGTCATTAAGGCCTTCAATATTGGCCAGATGATATGCTCCTGAGCCATATTTGTGTGTGATAATGAATGGGCCTAACCAGTTTGGGGTGAATTTATCATGTTGTTGGTGAGGTTGACTTGTGATTTGTTGGTTCTCTTTGAGAACCAGGTCACCAATTTTGAACTCATGCTGATGCACCTTACTATTGTAGGCATGGTGAAGGTGATCTTGATAGACTCATGTGTGCTCGATGGCATGGATGTGATGTTCATCGAGGAGTGTTAATTGATCTAGATGAGCTTGGTGAGCGGTGTCATCATCAATGAAATATTTCATAGATATCCTTAAGGAGGGTATCTCAAGCTCAAGGGGCATGATAGCTTCTGCCCCATATACAAGTGAAAAAGGTGTTGCCCCAGTAGGGGTACGAATGCTGGTATGATATGCCCACAATGCTAGGGGTATTTGATTATGCCAGTCCCGATGAGACTCTGCTACAGTTTTACGGAGAATGGAGCAGATGGTTTTGTTCGTGGCTTCTACCTGGCCATTTCCTTGAGGGTAATATGGGGTAGAAAAGCTATGGTGTATGTGAAATCTATCACACAGGGCTCGAAAAGTCTTGTTTTTAAAGGATTTCCCATTATCAAAAATGATTTGGGAGGGAATTCCAAAGCGGCATATGATATGCTCTATGATGAATGCTGCAATTTTGGCTCCTATAGTTTGAACAGTGGGATGGCTTCGACCCACTTGGTAAAATATTCTGTTGCTATGATGATAAATTTATGATTGCTAGAGGAGGTAGGTGTAATTTATCCAATTAGATCTAGGCCCCATTGGGAAAAGGGCCACATGGATTGGATAGGTTGAAGTGCTTGGGATGGTAAATGTGTTAGGTTGGCATGTTGTTGGCATTTGATGCAACATTTGACATACTCGTAGTAGTCTTGCTCCATTTTGGGCCAGTAGTAGCCCATACAGAGGATGCGTTTGGTGATCGCCATGCCACTAAAATGGCCACCACAAGTACCATCATGGGTTTCTTGTACAACCCATTGTGATTCTTGTGGTTCTAGGCAATGCAAGAGTATGTCATCATAGCTACGATGGTAAAGGATGTCCCCCAACAAGGTGTAGTGGATCACTCTTTGTTTAAAAGTTTGGCATTGGGCATGGGGAAAATCACATGGTAGGAAACCTAGTTTGATGTACTCTTTGATCTATGAGAACCATGGGTCATGAGGTTCGGTGTTTACCACATACACACCACCATCATCTGTGGGAGGTGTGGGTGATATAGCAGATTGCGTAAGTGTATGAATGGATACAGATGTTGTGTCGGATGTTGGGTTTTGTGGAATAAGGGACCCTAAGGAGGCCATAGTGTCTACAAAATGGTTTGATGATCATGGAGTGGCTTCGAGGTCGTACCACTCAAATTGGGATAAGAGTTGTTGGGTGATTTTCTTGTACTATTGGAGGACTAGGCAGTTGCATAGCCAGAGTTCCTGCACTTGATTTACTATCAAGAGTGAATCACCTATGATGTGGAGGTATTTGATGTGCATAGAGTGTGCTTGTTTTAGTCCTAGGATTAGGGCTTCATATTCTACATTGTTGTTGGTACAAGGGAAATCGAGTTTGAATGAGAAGGGGAGCGGTTCTCCTTCTAGTGTAAAGAAGACAATGCTTGCACCCCCAACATGGAGACACCTGGAACCATCGAAGAACATGGTGAGATCAGCCATGAATTTGGGTTTGACATATTCTTCCTCTTCGGTTATGTGGAAGATGGAATCATCGAGGAGTTGAATGAGTAGGGGTTGATTATCAGTTATAGGGGCTTCAGCCAGTTGGTCGGTGATGACTTGCCCTTTGATGGATTTTTGAGATATGAATTCTAGGTCGAATTTAGTTAGGAGCATGATCCATTTGGTTGTGCATGAATTGTGATAACTTTTGTTCATCATATACCGAAGGGGATTATCTCGGGTGATGACAAAAGTTGTGTGGTTTAACATGTAGTGTCTTAACTTCTGAGTAGCGAATACTACTGCTAGGCATAGCTTTTCCATGTATCCGTATCTCATTTCATAACTAACTAGTGTATGGATGATGTAGTAGATAGCCTGCTCTTTGTCGAGAGCATTCTTTTGAGCTAGGAGTGTACCTAGCGCAAGTTCTGTGGCTGAGATGTATAGAGTCAGTGGTAATTGTGGGTGCGGTGGTGACATGACCGATGGTGATGTAAGGTAAGTTTTGATAGCATTGAATGTGGCTTGATAGTTATCATCCCATTTGAAGTGTACTCCTTTTTGTAGGAGATGATTGAATGGTTGGCATTTGTTTGATAATTGTGCTATAAATCTATGGATAGAAGTAATCTTGCCCTGGAGGCTATGTAATTGCTTTAGTGTGGTAGGAGGAGGCATCTCGATGATGGCTTTCACCTTACTAGGATCTACCTCAATGCCTCATTGGGAGACAATGAACCCTAGTATTTTTCCTGATGTAACACCAAACACGCACTTCTTAGGGTTGAGGCGCACGTTGTGTTCTAACAATCGATCAAAAATCTGACGGAGATCTTCGAGATGGTCGACACATTTCTTGGACTTAGCGATAAGATCGTCCACATAGTCCTCAATATTTTTATGCATTAAATCATGAAATATGTAGGTCATGGCTCGTTGATAGGTTGCCCCAACATTTTTGAGGCCAAAGGGCATGACCTTGTAGCAAAAGGTCCCCCAAGGTGTTGTGAAGGAAGTTTTGTGTTGATCGGCTGGGTTGATTCTGATTTGATTATATCCTAAAAATCCATCCATGAGGGAAATCATTTCATGACCCACGATGGAGTCAATGAGGGAGTCAATGTTGGGTAGAGGGAAGTTGTCTTTGGGACAAGCTTTGTTTAGGTCATGAAAATCTGTGCAAACACGAACGTCATCGGATGGCTTGGGTATAGGGACCATGCTGGATACCCACTCGGGATAGTCGATGGGTACTATGAAATCAACGTCTAGGAGCTTTTGGAGCTCGGATTTCACTATCAATGTGATAGTTGGATGCATGCATCATAACTTTTGTCTTACTAGTTTGGCATTGGGATCTAGTATAAGATTATGAACCACCATAGCAGGGTCGAGTCCCGACATGTCTTTGTATGACCATGCAAAAACTTTTATATACTTGCGCAGGAAGTTCATGAAGGTGATGCGCTCCTCGGGTGAGAGGCTAGTGGCTAATTTGAGGATGTGTGGATTTTTTGGATCATCATCGATGTCGACATCGATCGTGTCCTCGATGAGCATGCGAGATCCATCACGTAATTATTTGAGGATAGGAATGAGGTTGAAGTCATCAATGGCCTCGTTGAACTCATACTCATCATCTATGTAAATGCCCGTGTGATGGACCTGAGGGGCTTGGGATGACATGGATGAGGAAGGGGCATTTTCCACCTACAAGACATGAGGAGAAAGAAGGAAGTCTCTAGGTACTGGTATGTGTGAGATATGTGCGAGATCGATAAATTTTGGGTTTGGGGTATCATCTCGAATTAGTTGGTGGCTATAGCGGAGGGGAGAGCGTAAGTCTACTTCAACCATGTTGACCGATGATGTAGGTGAAGTAGGTGGGGAAGACTCTAGTGAGGGAGGTTCAATGATTTGTGCACATCTTAAGAGGCTCAAGGGAGGTCATAAGACAACTGGCGATGAACGCGGATGAGAGGCTACTCTCTAGAGTTGCCTATGTATAGGTGGGAACATGACTATCCATATCGGTGGTGGATCAGGTGGGATTGGATCAGGCTCTATTGGTGGGGCAGCCAGGGATAAGGTAGCAAAGTGTTCTACCAATCTCTCAACATCATAAAATAAAGAGGTATCAGCTATAGGAGATTCTTGGAAGAAGTCATAGGGGACTATGATGGTGGAAGTGGGTGAAGGCGTGTCTTCTAATATATCCATATCGATATATTATTCCAAGGTGTGCATTGGGCATGGAGTAGGATGTAGGGATAAATCTTGGATCTCATCTTCTAATGTATAGATGGTGGTTGGGTGATAACCTAGGCCAGTTTTGTTGATGGGTGATCGGACATGCGGATTTATGGGTGTGCGTAACCCTTGCTCATAATGACCTAGCCCGAACCCATGCCAATGAAAATGTTGTAAGTAGCGCAAGGCAAATTGAGGGTTGGCTAGATGTGTAATTGCATCACCAGAGCTAGATTGTGGTATTGGAGCAGTTGGTGGGGGGATCGAAGAGTCGACTCCTACATACACAAAGTTGGTGTGGTTTTTGGGACTTCCTAACTGTATGACGGTTCCAATGGTAAGGACCGAAGCTGAAGGGTGACCAAAATCATGGGTGGATTGGATCGGAGGGTCACATACATGAGCATCACATACATTATAGTCTCCTAGGCCTAAATTTGTCATGAATATGGATATGCATGGTGTGGTACGCTCTGGTGACTGAGGTGGGGTATCAGAATCAGTTGAGGAAGGAGAAAGTTGAGATTCCCTGATGGTCACGGCTGAAGGGTGTGGGAGTTGTTCCTCTAAATTTGATGTTGGTTGTTCTGGTTCATGATGTTTGGTTGTTGTGTCTTGAATAGGTTGTTTGTTCTGTAGGGGATGATATCGATATAGGTGTTGGGATACGTGGAGATGTGAATGTCTTAGGTTTCGATTAGAAGGGAAGAGGAGGTGTTTGTGATGTAGGAAGGATAGGGGCTCTCATATGCAAAGGTGGGGAAGGTACGGTAATAGGTTGTGTAATGGATGATGATGATGGTTGGGGTACCATGGGTGGAAATTGAAATGGTAGAGGTTGGGATGATTATGGAGGCCATAAGGATGGTGGTGAAAAAGGTATGGTAGAGGTTTTGGGTCCCCCGAAATATGGTGCTAATGGTGCAGACATCAAGGTTTGTGCTCTTGATGAACATTGGGATATTGAGGTGGAGGTTGAGGAGGATATCGATGCTCCTACTGACTGGTGAGAAGATACAGGGAATAATTGGGATGATGAGAATGATGGTGCAGGTGGAAGGTCTACCACATTGCAAAACTTAAATGGGTCTCCATCGGCTGGGACACAGTGAACTAGTCCATTGTGGATGTACTTAAGGCAATGGTGTAGTGTGGATGGGACACACTGCATATCTCTAATCCAAGGGTGATCGAGGAGAATGTTGTATTGCATTTCTCCTTGGATGATGTGAAAGAGGATGGGAATGGTACGGATGCCTACGTGGATTGGTAAGACTATGGATCCTATGGTAGGTCTCATGGAGCCATCGAAAGCATGCAAGTCAAGGGAAGGCATGGAAAAATGGGCTTGCAGGATGTGCAGGTGATGTAGAGCTACTATGGATATGATACTAATGGATGAGCCCGTATCAATGAGTACCCACTTGTAGGTGATATCATTGATATTGGCTTGTATGTGGAGAGGGGGGTCTGCTCCTTCTCCTACGAGTTCTGTTATCTCATGGTCATGGAAACTGATTGAGGGTTGGAGGTAGCATGGGATATTTCCAATAAAATTGACAAAGGCATTGGTGTCATGTGTCTCTAAGTCAATGGAATGTAGGATGTCATTCAATGCCTCATGATGGGGTTGAGATTGTTGTAGGAGATCAAATATGGATAGCCATGTAGGGGCATTGCATAACTGATGGGTTAGGCTACCATGGATGGTGATCACATTTTGAGGTGGTGGTGGTACGGTATTAGGCATTTGTGGTACTTGTGGTGATGTGAACTGAGCTAGGAGGGGAAATGATAGGTGTGGTCTAGCAAGATGGGTATCATTGGTTCCTCGTAGTAAGGTTGATCATACCTACTACACCACATGATGGAGGATCACATTGTACATTGTTCACTTGGTGAGGTGGAGCCGAGGGATTGTTTAGAGGTCTAGGAGGATTGGGTCCTCTGTGATCCGGTAGGGGGTTTTGGAAAATCCCTAGGTTTTGATTTTGTGGGGCTAGAGGGTTTGCTACCTAAATAGTACCCCTATCGATTAGGTCTTGAACTTGCCCATGGAAGGAGTGACATGAATCGATATTATGGCCATGCTACCTATGGAAAGGATAGAAGAGCTACTCATTATAGTCATGAGGCTTGGGTGAATTTGGATCCAATGGGTGGATCTCAGGTAGAACGAGATGGTTGCCCTCATACAATCTATGGAATAGGGTTGGTAATGGTTCGGATAAGGGTGTGAAGTTGCATGGTGGACCCTATGGGTGCATGCCTCGGTATTGTTGTGGTCGAGGTGGGGTAGGAGCATTAGCTTGGAATGCTTGTGGCTATGGTGTATAGGGTGGAGGAGTCGGTGCTAGTGCTAGGGTAGCAGCTATGACTTGGTTGGCTTGTGGTGGCTAAGGGTAAGGTTGATTTGGTGTGGGTCTATTGAAGCAAAAATTGGAGTTATAGTTGGATTTGGCTCTCAACTTAATCTTCCTAGACTGAACCTTAATGTCTTTGATCACTTTTGCTTGTGAGATGGCATCTTCAAAAGTATGACTTTGGTGAAGTTGGAGGGATGTGGAAATGTGTTTGTGGCAACTCTTGGAAAAGAGTGTCACAAGCTCCGAAGTGGGGAGGCTATGGGTGAGGTCATGGATAATCACTCTCCATCTGGCAACAAACTCAGTAATGGGTTCATCATCCACCTATCGTAAGGCGTAGACATCAGAGAATGTGGTCTTCTTCTTGATGTTGATGGAAAAGTGCTCTAGGAAGGAGTTGGCCAACTGCTCAAAGGTATACAGGCTATGGCATGGGAGCATGTTGTACCAATCCAATGCTGGCCCAGTGAGGGATAGGGAGAAGGTACGCAACATAAGAGGGTTACTACTATGAAGTTGGTAGCAAGAGGAGCGGTAATTGCTCACATGCTCTCTAGGGTCTTCCTTACCTCTATACTTGTTGAATTTTGGTATTTCGAAGTGATAGGGATAGGGAGGAATGGGAACTGATGGGTGAACTAGCTCATTGCATAGTTCATCATAACAAGGCTTTTGTGGCCCATAGCTAGAGGTGCGTAGGTTCAACATTTTGACTTCATCTCATAAGAGTTGAAGTTTGGGTGTCATAGGAGTAGGGGATTGGGCTAGGGTAGGCTGACCCTATGGATGTGGTGGATATTGGTATTGTTGTTCTTCATAATATTATGGGGAATATTGTTGTGCCTGATCATGATAAGGTGGGTACTGGGTGACATGTGTTATCATGTCCACTGGTACACTAGGTTGTGGGGTAGGTGTCTATTGAGGATAATAGTATTGTGACTAGGAAACATGTGGTTGTGGCATGGGTACTTGTTGGGTTGGAGCCTGCTGTAATGGTTGGGCCATAGGTGGTGATGACCAAGCTGGAGGAGGCATAAAGAAGCTAGGTGCAACTGGTGGTAGTGTAGGTGTCAGAACTACCGGTACTAGGGGTGGTCGAGATGAGGTATCAAAGGATGGGATCTATCTCTGCCCTGGAGGGTAAGAAGTAGGGAAGCTAAACTACGTAGAATAGCCTGGCTGAGTGGGTGGGTAAGCTTCCAGTCTCGGTCCATAGGTAGGATGGATATTGGTAGTGGGAGCCTAAAAAGGAGGAGGTGGCGGTATCCTAAAGGTCATCGTAGGCAAAGGTGGCTCCAAAGGTTGGGTATCATACAGTCTAGATACCTGGGAGATTGGTGGGAAAGCTACTAAAAAGGTGGGATAAGCTACCAAGGTAGGAGCTTGGGTTGAGGGGAAAGTGTATGTGTACACTCCCTCTTGGGTTTGTGCATCTTGCTCCTGAAGGGGCGGTTGGTAGATGCCTTCAGATATGGTGAAGAATGGCTCTTGGGAAGATGATGGTTGGTACTCTTGTGAAGAGTATGGGTGTGAGGTTTGAGGGAATGCTTGTGGTTCCTACTGGGAAGGGATCTATTGTGTAGTTTGGAAGGATGGCTTCTAGCTTCCTGTAGTGGAGGAGGATGGGTCAGACACCATTCCTATGGTAGGGGTGAATGATGCGACCTCAGGATGGGTACGGTTTAGGAGGGAGGAATCATTCTCAAAAAGGGATTGAGATAGATTTTGGAAGAAAGGATGTGCAAATGTGGGTGAAGTAGGCATGACCTCCTCATCTATGGTAAATAATGGAGGAGGTTGTCCTGGTGCTATGTAGATTACATGGTCACAGAATGTGGTCGATGGATTAGGTGAGGATGGGGCTGAAAGGAGTGGGTAATCCTCTACGAGTGAAGTAGCAAGGGCTTCACTCAAGGTTGATGTCTCATCACGAGGCATCATGTGTGTGAGTTGTACATCGGATTCTATGCATGAATCAGATGTGTCTATGGTCTTCCCCTTCATGATCGAAGGAGTAAGAGTGGATTGACTAGAGGAAGGGGGAGGCCATTCCTCCATAGAGCGTGCTTGCTCACATGCCCTACTACGGGTGACCACAGGCATAGTAGCATGTGTAAAAGGGGTTTTAGGAATAAACCCTATGTGATGTAGACTCAACTATGTCTAATGTAAGTGTGAAGTAAGTGACATGTTGTGTGTAGCAAGACAATATATAGTGTAATGTGTTGAGACCGGTCCATGATCATGCAAACAATGGTAGACCGAAATCAATTCTAACTGCTGAAAAAGTAAAAGTGTTTTGTTCATTTTGTGTGTTGTAATGTTGATACTCCCTATGTAGAATCAAGGGTAATGGAGTGGATACTCTAGAAAATCAGGAATGTCATCAATATCAAACCTCCTACAACACCCAAAGATGCACAGAATAGAATGGTATCGCAACATGCAAATGGTGACCTGTATGGAAGGTACGGTAAAATGATATCCTAAAAGGGGAGAACCCACTATGCTGAAGTGAGTTCACTATATCCTCTCACGAGAAGAGGTGGCACTGTCTACGATGTGCTAGGCATGGTCAACAACCCCATGCTTTTACTTCACCCTCGATTGGGCTTAATCAAGAATGACAGTTACCGTGTCCACAAATTATACTAGCCTTGTGGATGAAGGCGCTAATCCTATCCCACTCTGCAGGTAACCACTGGTGATGAAATCCAGGGCCCAATCACAAAAGTGGGGGATTTTTTGATGATGAAATCCAGAAAACCACTCATGTGGGGCTACTAGGTGTCTAGGGGGGTGAGCTGATGGAGAGTGAAACTTGATCCACACCAGTCTTGAGTGATGGATTGGGGATGAAGTCCAATCTCACCACTTGTTTAAATACCACATGAGTGTGTGTGGGTTTGTGTTTTGCTAATGGTGTATGCAAGGTAAGAAACTAACTAATTGCCTTTTCAAAAGAAAACTAATCCTAATGCCTTTTTGAAAGTAAATGATTAGATAAATTGTATTCTTTGGAAAGAAATGGTCTAGTCCTAAATGCCTTTGTAAAGCAAATTAATCTACTTTGCAAAACATGGAAACATGCAATCCAAATGTGTGAAATAGAGAAGATTATGAAACCCTAACTTGAACTTTTAGAATGCAAAATTATTTTAGAGAATGTAAGAGGGGATTAGAAACCCTTATTTTTTTTTTGTAGATAAGATACTATAGAATTAATATCGGGTTTTACAGGTTGACCCAAAACCTTTTACAAAAATCAGCCCAGGGTTGTTGATGAACATGTCCTTACTAAAGATCCTATATATGTAAAATCTACATATCGCCAAAGCCATTACATCTAGTAAGGCACATAGCTTGCTATCTAAAAGAAACTTCCCATACAACATTTTGGGTATACCCTGATAAAACAGACCTGCATCATAATTACAAAAAAAGAAATAGACACAGATCCCTTCCTTGAAATAGTGGAGAAACAAAAAGCTACAGACACACCTACAAGCTCTGTATTGATAGTTACTCTTAATAATTATTTGATAATTGATTTCTTCCATATATGACATGCTTTGGGACCACATCCCATCTTGGCAAATCAGCCTTGGAGAAGTGAACCTATTGGATAGATTTATGGTGGTGGCTATCTGGTGGTCCATGTGGCTCTGGTTTGAAGTCTTATATTGTCATTTCTTTGTAGCCCTGTGATTATCAACCAACCTCAAATTAATAAGATGACTAGGAGCCATGTTATCTGACATGTGACTATCCCCATTAGTCTTTGTGGTATTTCCAAGAAACATCCACAAAGACTGACAACTCGGATAATTTTTATTGTGAGTCCATTTTAAAAAAGATACGGGAATACCCATAGCATTCAAACTTATAGTGCCTTCCCTATAGGTAAATTCGACTCTAATTCTTGGAATTCTTATTGAATAAGCTTCTCTACTTCACTCAGAACACCATGTTCCCATTTGAAAAGTATGTCACCATCAACACCCAAATTGGCCAGCTTATCAACAACTTTGTTAGCTTCCCGAAAGACATGTTGGGCTTTTCTATCCTTTATTACCTGTAAAAGGATCCTAGCCTCTTCAACAATTGTTTAATCCTCCAAGGAGGTGTTTTCCAATTATTGAGGAGATTTATAACATGCATAGAGTCTCCTATAATCAAATTTCCTTCTAAGTCTTGAGTCATTTGAAGGCCTCTCCACATAGCTCTTGCTTTAGCTTCATTGTTCCTCCTTGTTCCCAAATATTCAAAAAACACAAGCATCATATTCCCATTATGATCTCATACAATGCCGCCAATGCCTACTCTTCCAAGATTGTCCTTAGCCACTCCATAAAAATTATGCTTAAACCAAACCGTAGGAGGTGGGGACCACTTAACATTAGCTTTGGGGTTGAATACCCTAGGAATAGACTCATCTAACAAGGTTAAGCTTAAATATTGAGCAATAATGGTCTCTGTAGATGAGGTTTACAACTATCAAAAGGGATAAGGTTCACATTCTCATTGGAAAAGGATAGGATCATGGCAATAATATTTTTATGATCATGGATAGACTCATTAAAGACTCTATGGTTCCTTTCTAACCACACCTACCAAAGATAGTGATTGAGACAAATTTTCCACATGTATCTAAGTCTTTGGATTGAAAATGGGCAAGGCCACTAGACAAACAAATCAAGTACGATGGCTGGTTTAACCCAAGAAATATTGAAGGCTTGAAAAACCCCACTTAGGACAGTCAAGGAAAAAGGGCACTCAAGGAAAATGTGATAAATGGTCTCCCAATTAGCCCTGCACATATAAAAATGATTAGTGATACAAATACCTTTATGCATCATATTATCAATGGTTAGAATTCTTCCTTGGATAACCAACCATGAAAAGAATGTAATTTTTGGAATAGATTTATTTTAAGAGGCATCTCTTTCATTTCTTTTATCATCTGCAAATTGCATTACTGCCTTCACGATGAGGGTGTGCCCACCTTGAGTGGCATTGCATTTCATTCAAGTCTTCATTCGTTGTTTATATTTTTTATAAAATATTTCCATTCGATAATATTTTCATGTGCATTATCTGGATTCAAAAGACACAAAAGAGGAAGGTGTGGTTGTGTCTTTTCAAGTGGTATTCAGATTCAACTTTCCTTCAGGCCTGGGGACTCCTCACAACACCAAGCTTCCGCAGTAGCCGCAACCTACATTTTTGAGATCTCACTTTCATGGGAGACGACAGCATCGTAAACATAATCCGACATTTAATAAATACTACGTCCAAAATCATTTCAGCAGGAAAACATGAAACGCATGCATTGTGAGTGGCATTAGACAACATTACAGCGGTCAGAGCGATCAATAAGTGCAGCGATCGATGGTTAAAATAGTGGAAAAAGGGGCATTCGGTACAGCTAGGCATAGCCACTTAGCATCTGGGAGTGATAACTGGTGGAGCCAAGAGATCACATCCGAAACGCATCGTCTCCCATTCAAATTCATAGAAGAAAATCCATAGAATCAATAGCGCTGTGCGTTGAAAGTACTGGACCAATCAGAAACGAGTATTAAAACACAAACCTAAGGTTAGAACTTATATTTTTAATTTTTAAAATGCTCCGGGGATAATTTATCCCACATCCATCGTGTACTAGGCGCAAACGGGTTTAAGAGGAGGAAGGCGCACTTAAGTTTTTGTGACTTCGATCACACAGAGTCCTCCCTAGCCTCACGCGTGAAGAGTCCACCTATCACTTTTTGTTGCGTCTTGTCATCTAGTGTGTCCTTTGGTCCCGCGTCTGTCCTTCGTGTCGTGTACAGTCTAATTGTCTTGCGTCCTTCGGTCCCACCTGTCATCCTTCGGTCCCATGTTTGGTGTCGTGTCTTGTCGAGTCGGGGTTTAGTGGTTGTCGTGTCGTTGTTCTCCTTCGTTCGCATTTGTTGGGTTCTCCCTTCATGTCGTTATCTCCTAAGGTCGCGTCAGGTTGTCATATCATTGTTCTCCCTTCATGTCGTCAAGTGTCATGTCAAGTTTGGTTGGGTTCACAAGTGTCACGCCAGGTTTGGCATGGTTCTTCCTTCGTGTTGTGTCATAAGGAGAGATCTCGCCATTACGACATCAACTACAAATTCTGCGTCATAGTGGTCATGACAAATAAAGCGAAAAACCAATTTTTTTTTTAGGATTCTCGACAGTGCATGGTTAAAAAGTGGTATAAAGGAGCGGACGGTCGACTATCAAGTTGGGATTCTCCCCAAGAGACAAGAAGACCTCATCGAAGCCAAGGTGCAAAAATTTCTCCTTCCCCTTTAAGAATTGGTAGCTTCAATCTGAATCACCGAGCAATTAATCCAATGGCTTCCAATACTTCTCCAACTTCCTCACAAGTGAACCGCACTCAAGACGAGAATAGTCATTCCACGCCAATCAATAACGATATACTACTAAAACTAGTATCCAACATTGAAAATCTAACACACCGCATAGAAAATTCGGCCCAATACACTCATCCTAGTAATGACCACTAGAGCACTGAGGTTCACAACAACCACAATACATACCAAACAGGCCAAAATAATCAACTGCCCAACCACAGCGATCAGGATGAAGGGTATACCACAAATACGTGGAATCCACCAAGGGACAATAACAGGACCTACCAAAATAACAACCAACGCCAAAGGGACTATAATGAGCATGAAAGAAACAACTATCAACCACGAGGTCCTCCTAATTATCCTCGCATTGACATGGCTACCTTTGACGGTAATGACCCACGTGGATGGCTAGCTAAAATGGAAGGTATCTTACAGGTCTACCAAATTCCAGACGACAAAAGAGTCTCCTTTACAATGACAAAATTAGGCAATGATGCTTATCAATGGTTCACTTGGTTCAAACGTGAGAGGCCTGATGAAGCTTACTATTGGGATCATTTCAGGTAAGCTTTTCTTCACAGATTCGACAAAGGTTCCATAGGTTCTTACATTGTAATATTGTTAGCACTCAAGCAAATAGGGTCCGTAGGGGATTATGTGTCAGAATTTACTAGTATGCTTCACTACGCAGAGGAGATAAAAATGGACGTGGTAGTAGCAGCTTTTTGAAATGGACTAAAAGCACATATTCGAGTTGAAGTAAACATACAAAACCCATCCACATTGGATGAATGTATAAGGATTGCCGAGTTGGCAGAAACAAAGGTACAAGGAGTCCCATCCACCAGACGTGATTCATATGGAAGACCACAATTTCGTAACAATAACAACTCCTTTCATCGGTATGATCAACCATCTAAATACTTTTGTTACAAATGTCGCACTCATCATCCAAAGGAACAAACATGTCCACAATGCCAAAACTTTCAGTTGGAATACACAGACCATGAAGAAGAAGAACCGAAAGACTACGACATCCCTGAGGATTTCCCAGTGGAGGATCCAAATACACAAGACGAGGTGGTTGTTGAGGAGGATACCATGACTATTTCAGTACATGCCCTCATGGGGTTCTCTTCTCACCATACAATCAAGGTGGCAGGTTTCATTCGAAAGCAATGGGTGACGGTACTAATTGATTCTGGTAGTACTCACAATTTCATTGATGCAAGACTTGCAAGAACTTTGGGTCTGCATGTTTTCTCTTCTAGCCAAGATCGGTTTCAAGTCAGAACAGCAAGTAGGGAAGTTTCTCAATGTCTCGGTAAGACATCTTCTATTTCTCTACAAATGGGTACGTATACTTGGCAAGGTCCTCTTTTTGTGATGGAATTAGGAAATTCAGAGGTTATTTTAGGTGTTGCATGGATGGAACAGTTAGAAACCACAGTAGGTTTTAATCACAAACATCGCTTTGTGGAATGGCAAGCCAATGGGAGAACCATCCATCTTCAAGGACTACCCACACCTCCATCAAAAGTTGTAAGCTCACATAGCATGGAAAAATTGTTACGAAAATATGGTGGGGTATTCATAGCCCGAATCAATTGCATTGAAAAATTAGATCAAAATACGATAGAAATCAAAGAGGAAGATCTCCAACACATTGTGTCTAACTATGAGGATGTTTTTCAGGAACCCATAGGCCTACCTCCCGAAATATCTCATGACCATGCCATACATCTAATTCCTGGTAGTCTTCCACCCAATGGTCATCCTTATCGATATCCCCAACCCCAAAAAATAGAAATTGAGAAGATTGTCCAAGAAATTTTAGACCATGGTGTCATTCATCATAGTACTAGTCCTTATTCCTCACCTGTCGTCTTAGCTCATCGAAAAGACAACTCTTGGCGTATGTGTCCCGATTTTTGTCCTCTCAATAAAATCATGATCAAATATAAGTTTCCTATTCCTATCATTGATGATTTACTAGATGAGCTACATGGTGCCAAATTCTTCACCAAATTGGACTTACGTTCAGGGTTCCACCAAATCCGAGTTAGGGAGGAAGATATTCCCAAAACCACCTTTTGAACGCATGAAGGTCATTACGAATTTCTAGTCATGCCTTTTGGTCTCACTAATGCACCATCTACATTTCAAAGTCTTATGAACCAAGTGTTTCGCCCATTCCTACGAAAATTCGTTCTAGTTTTCTTTGATGACATACTCATTTATAGCAAATCTTGGAAAGATCATTTAGTACATGTGGACAGAGTTCTCCATATCCTATGCCAAGAAAAGTTGTTTGTCAAAAGATCTAAATGCTCCTTTGGTGTTCAAGAAGTCGAGTACTTAGGTCATATAGTATCCCAGGAAGGTGTTAAAGTGGATCCTAATAAGATTAAGGCAATACAAGATTGGCCACGGCCAAAAACCATCAAGAAACTTCATGGTTTTTTGGGTCTCACAAGCTATTATCACAAATTTGTGCGTAACTATGGAAAAATTGTAGGTCCTCTTACAAATATCACAAAAAAGGATGCTTTTAAATGGTCTGACAAAGCCACCAATGCCTTCGAGGCTCTCAAGCAAGCAATGTGTACTACTCCAGTGTTGGCTACTCCCGATTTTCAAAAGCCATTTGTCATTGAATGCGATGCTTCTGGAATAGGTATTGGAGCAATAATAATGCAGGAGGGTCATCCATTAGCATTTGAGAGCAAACAACTTTTCGAAAAGAATTTGGGTAAATCCACCTATGAAAAAGAAATGCTAGCTATTCTACATGCAGTAGAGAAATGGAGGCACTACTTAATCAATAGCCAGTTCATTATAAAGACCGACCACAACAGTCTCAAGCATTTTTTGGAACAAAGGTTTTCCTATCCGAAACAAAACAAGTGGTTGACCAAATTACTCGGATACGATTTTGTGATCGAATATAAAAAGGGGAAAGAAAATGTAGCGGCTGATGCTTTATCACGAAAATACGAGGATGAAATAGTCATCAATGCTATCTCAGGACCATGTGCACAATGGTTATCTCAGTTACAAGCAGAATGGGAATCCAGTAGCGAAACAGATCAAATAATAAAGGAGTTATCTCAGGGATCTTCAAAGTACCCTCTTTTCACCTATGACGACAAAATATTATGCAAGAAGAATCGTATTTACATTCCTCACAATTCTCCACTAAAAACGTAGATTCTGGAAGAATCACACTCGTCTCCATCAGCAGGTCATTCAGGTTTTCTGAAAACATACATGCGAATTAAACAATCCTTTTGTTGGAAAGGGTTAAAATCAGAGGTCAAACAGTGGGTAGCTGAATGTGAAATTTGTCAACGCAATAAAGGGGAAACAGTTAAGTCACCCGGGTTACTGCAACCACTACCTATTCTAGATCGTCAGTGGGAACATATATCCATGGATTTTATTGAAGGACTACCTAAGTCAGAAGGAAAAATAGTAATTTTCATGGTAGTTGATCACCTTTCCAAATATGCTCATTTTCAGGCTTTACAACATCCATTTTCAGCAAGCAAAGTGGCCAAGGTATTTATGGATTCAATTTTTAAATTACATGGAATGCCCAAAAATATTGTAAGTGATCGTGATCCCATATTTACCAACAATTTTTGGAAAGAATTATTTTGACTTAGTGGTACCAAATTAAGTATGTCTTCTGCATACCATCCCCAAACAGATGGTCAAATGGAGGTAGTTAACAAATGTTTAGGTACCTACCTAAGATGTTTTGTTCAAGATAAACAATATCAATGGAGTCAATGGTTGTCATTAGCGGAATGGTGGTACAATACTTCTTATCATTTTTCCACTAAGATGTCTCCTTTTGAAGCATTATATGGAACAAAGCCACCAACAATTGCCGATTATGTACCAGGATCCTCCAAAGTAGCTCAAGTTGATGATTAGTTACAAAAGCGACAAGTAATGTTCACTATCTTGAGGGATAATTTGGTACAAGCACAAAATCGTATGAAGCAGCAACAGGACAAGCAGTGTTTCGAACGAACATTCAATATTGGTGATATGGTGTTTCTACGTCTTCAGCCCTACAAGCAGCTGTCATTAAAACTCAAATCCAGTCAGAAGCTATCACCACGATTCTATGGTCCTTATAAAATTGTGCGTCGCATTGGCGAGGTAGCATACCAACTCGAGTTACCCCAAGCCTCTCGCATACACCCAGTATTTCATGTCTCCTATCTCAAAAAGGTGATGGGCCAAAAGGTACACTCTCAGTCAGAATTACCAGTGTTGGATGAAGAAGGGCGTATCCATCTACAACCCGAGGAAGTGCTACAAACCAGATCACGCAGACTCAGATCTCGGCACATCCTAGAATTTCTCATCAAGTGGCAGGATTTACCTGAAGAAGATGCAACCTGGGAGTCTGAAAGTATTTTCCAGTCATTTCCAGCTTTGAGGTCAAATCTTTTCGAGTAGGGGAGTCATGCTACAACCCTAACATAGCCGACTATGTTAGGTTCCAAGTGAATTAAATAGTTTCACTATTTAGGTTAGAATAGATTTATTTTAAGAGGTATCTCTTTCATTTCTTTTATCATCTGCAAATTGCATTACTGCCTTCACGGCGAGGGTGTGCCCACCTTGAGTGGCATTGCATTTCATTCAAGTCTTCATTCATTGTTTATATTTTTTATAAAATATTTCCATTCGATAATATTTTCATGTGCATTATCTGGATTCAAAAGACGCAAAAGAGGAAGGTGTGGTTGTGTCTTTTCATAGAACTAGACTACCATATTCCTCAGTATGAAGAGTTTCACATATATCCACCCCTACATCCAAATCTTCTTCTTTTTTCTTTTATTCCCCTGTTCTGCGGGATAGCCCCTCAGTAGGATTCACCTGGCTCCTAGTGATGATGTTAGGGAGATGATATTTTTTATTTTCCAATGCCTCAACTTTCTTCCTAAGTTTTTAAGCATTAGGGTTTGACTTTGGGATGCCCATTGGGCTTGAAGTATTTTCAGCATTGGGGTTTAAGTATCCTGACTTGGATGGGGATTCTAGAGATTGGGTATTAGGATTTGGCTTTGTGATACCCACGGGGCTTACAGTAATTTTAGCACTAGGGTTTGATAATCCTAACTTGTATGGGGATTCTAGAGAGTCAGAAAGGTTTGCCTAAAGGTTCTAGGATTCCATGTATTTCGATAATCCTCGTACTCCCATATTGGATAGAATTAAAAAATTATTTGAAACTAGAGGATTAGAACTCACCTGAGTATTTTGGTTGCCAAAAAATTGTTGTTTTCCTTTGTCTTGTAGGGACCCTGCACCCTTTCTTTTCTTTTTTTGGTAGACATAGTTTGGCTGATTGAAATCACCTCTACCAAGGAAACTCCTCAAATTTCCTTTGTCTAGCATTCTTTGCTTCTACTTTTCTCTATTCATTGCTAGGTTAGGGCATTGATTGCATAGATGTCCTTAATTTTTGCATTCTACATAGAATTCTAGTCTGTTCTCGTATTCTACTAGCTATTTTTGATAGTATTCTCCATACTCTAGCTCCACAAACCTTGGCAATTCATTATCCAAATTAGCATTTACGTAGATTCATGCATGATTCATCCTTGTCCTGGCCAAGGTCACATGGTAAATGGAGATCAGGTCCCCTATAGTTCTGGCTGTGCCCTACAACCAATATTCATTGAATAACTAGGCAGGTAGACTAGGGAGATGAACCCAAATAGGGGTAATATTAATATTTTGCTTTTCAGGATCGAAATCTTCACCCCATCATCTGAGAAAAAGGCTCCTTTTGCCCAAAAACCAAAGAACTCATATTAAAATGTGGTTAGCATCCTCCATATTTTTAAAATGGATAATGAAGAACCCTCGAGTTAGAGCACCAACTCCAAGCTGCCTATCGGTTGCCATTTACCCATCGCCCAAGCCCTGATAGTCTCCATGTCCGGCATACCTCCCAAAAACATGCCTACCAAGGATAATTCTTCCATTGAAATAAAAGGGCTCATGGAACTTATCAAGGCCAAAATTTTATTATTTACTGGAACTAGGGGTAGAAGAGATAGAACCTCCTTTCTTTTTTCTCTAAGAGTCTCAACAAAAGATAACCACTTCTTGGGCCCCACATTGTCCTTTGTATATTTTTTTTTGGGGTCTTTCTAAGGAAGGTCAGGCCCTCGCATGATGCCCACCTCCAAATTTTCTATAGCCTGACCCCCTTCATTTGGATCCTTGCTTGATCCATGCTCGAGGTTCCCACCCGTCCCTTTTGTACCTACTCTATCTCTGTCGCCTTGGCTGAGATTCTTACCCAGAAAATTCAAACCCTCACTCCCACCGCACCTACTAAACCTCAACTCACTCATTCCTGATGATGTTTTGCATGCATATATTTGTGTAGATTTATGTCTTCTCCCTTTTTAGAAACCCTAATTTTACTTTAGAATGTAAAGTTCCTTTTAGAAATGGAAGCTTATGAATAAAGGAGGAACAACTTAGGCTTATGCTACATGCAAAGTACAAAGAGAAAAGTAAATTTATTTGAGAAATAAATTTATGCAAGTTGCTGGAAAGTTGCAGGTCCTAAAAATTTCAAAAACCCTAAGGATTCGACAACTTTGCAATGAAAGCAAAACTATATCTAGCAATGATTATTTAACTAGTTAGCAAAGTTTTTGTTTCCAAAACTTGCAAAAAAGGCAAAAAAAGTGAAAATACTTGCATGTTGATGCTAAGGGGGGTTTTCTTGGCCCCTAAAAAGATCACCCCAATTAATTTGGGGGTTTTTGAGGCTTCTATATTCAAATCACCACCTGAGGATGAATTCAGTTTTGAAGGCTCAGATCTAATATCTTATAGTCCAGAGGGTCTTTTTGGGTTGTAGGGAGGTTTGAGATAGCAATATCTTCATCTTTTTGGGCTCTAAAATGCACTTCACCACCCGGGGGGTGAATTGATAGCCAGTTCATGGGGTGGGAGGTGAATCAGCTACAGAGTCTTTAAATCAGGGCTTTGATGACCTAGGGTGGTTCCTAGGGTTTTGGAGGTCTCTATGGTAGAAATAATGTTACCTGCAAGACACAAAAATAGAGGATAAAGTTAGATTTACTTGAAATAATTAACCTAGCATTGTCCATTGTGGGGGTCCCTTCAGGCGTGCTAGAATGAAATAGGCTAAAAATGACATTTGATCATTTAACACAAAGCACAATGATGCATTAAACAAAGAGATTATAATTTCATTGATATTAAAAGATATGTGTTACAAGAGGGACATGATGCCCTTTATCCATTTCTTTTCCTAAAAATATCATAATCAATTGATGTCTTCTTAAATTGTCCCTTAGTGTAGGTGGGATTCTTTGCATGTGGGCCACCGTCGGTTTGTTGTTTGTTTGATGTTGTTCTTCCTCTTCAGATTTGCTAAGTAACCTATAAGGAACCTGTAAAATGGGGGTCAGTATGATGGGGGGGCTTGCCTTAGTCAGGCCCCATGTTTATGAAGAAAAAATGACCATAAAAACATAATAAAAGCTGAAATAAATTGTGCAAAAGGTAATAATATGATGAAATAGAGCTTACCTCCCAAATCTGGAGTGATTTGGGGCCTGTAGACCCAATTCGCCACCAAGGGGACAAACTGAGGCCAAATTCAAGGGGTAAGGTGAGATCTAAGCTATGAGGCATCTTCTACAAAATCCCTTTAATGGATCGATTCGTAGGTAGTTGGGGTGCCTCTATGTGCTGTTGAAATCCAACTGTGTGCACTAGGAACTAACTGTTCAATGTTCACTTTCCATTTCTACAGTGTTTATGTGCTTTGTTGAATTTTGGAGAGAGAGGTAATTAGGGGTTTATGACCCGCTATTTATAGGCAAATGTAAGGTGCAAGGGAGGCAGTTAGATAGACTAAACCTAGGTTTGATTCTGACTAGGGTTAGATTAGGAAATGCAATGTGGCAACATCACATTCCTTATGGGAAATATTCCATCCTCACACATGTGTGAGGATGGATTAGGGCTAATCCTGATTAGGAGATCTTAAGTCAATTTAGGACATGATTAGGGTTTCTTAGTAAAATATCTCAACAAACCCTAATTACACGCATGTGGGAAGATTTAACTAGTTTTAATCAAGAATTAAGAGTTATTTTAATCAAATTTACCCTAAAAATGTGACTTAAGTGAAGTCAACATTAAATTAGATTTTTGGAATTGACTTGTTAATTTTTTTGGTCAACTAATACCCCGTGGGGACCTTAATTGAGTGTAAATAGGTTTTTGAAGGATATCCCAGTGCATGAGATGTGATTTTGAAGGATTATGAGGGTTTAGGAATTGAAAGTTGATGAAGTAGTATATGGAAGTCTACATATTGCTATGGTGAAATATGGCAATCTACGCATCACTACACATGACTATGCATGAATATGTCTGACTACGCATGACTACACCTAACTACATATGACTAAGCATGACTATGATAGCCTACAATAACCTAGGGATATATGGAATCACCTATGAATACGTAAAAGTAGCAATGTGTGACTTTTGGGTGTCTACAGGTTCATTAGTAATGCTATAATTTTCACTATAATAATTGGAGCTACATTAGGTAGATGCATAATAGTGATTGGTTTTTATGCTTCTTGCTTGGATTGTAAGAATTTAAAAAAATAGAATTATGTTTTTGGGAGGAATCTTGCCTACATAGTTATAGTTACTTGATAAATCTTAGGAAATGTGAGCATATTGGATTGGTGTATCAATAAACCTAGACCTACATTAAAAGCATGGATATAATAATATATTGCCTAAGGATCTTTTGGATTTATATCCTATGGAATTTTTTTCCAAGTCTTGTTGAATATGATGTTAAAATCCATTATTACCTCTTGAGGATGCCTTTGAATAGTGGTAAACTAGGTTAACAAAGAAAAAGGGTCTAATAGCTTGTTTAATTCTTAAACCGGTCTACCAGAAAGCCTCTTGAGGATGCCTTTGAATAGTGGTAAACTATGTTAAAAAATAAAAATGGTCTAATAGCTTGTTAAATTCTTGAACCAGTCTGCTAGAAAGCTGAGCCCATTAATGGATACTTGCATCCTGAAGAGTCTAGTACAAGTATAATATCTTTCCTTTGAATGATAGTACTAGCACTATTATCATAAAATCTTCATCCTATATGTTATGGATAGTAGATAAAGAAGCTACATCTTGAAAATGTTTATATGTTATCTTAGTACCATATTAAGTTGAAAAATATTTAAATGCTACCTGAGGAATTGGATTTTGATTTACCAAATAAAGTGGTCTAGTACTATTCCAATCAAGGAAGTTCTATTGAGGTTGATGATTAGCTATTAGTTTGGATATAATTGTGTGAACATGTTATAGAGATGTAAATGTGTAGATCCTACACTTTCTATAGGGGTGGATGAGGGAGAAGATGAAGATCTATGTCTTCTAAATCTCAATGGAGGTAGTTCAACAAACTGCATTGGTTCATCCAAATTTTTATCTATTGCTCTTGTGAGCACAAGCCTATAGGTTAAATTATAGCTAGTTTTTTTATGGATAATTCATCCTAATTTGAGTCACCAGGTTATTTTGAATATGATCTATTAGAGCAGGATATCATCAAAATTCTACTTAATAAGGAATATGATATTTGCATCCCACTAGGCATGCCAAAAAATCTTGGTCTAAAATTTGTCTAAGTGGATGAGTTGTGCCCTTAAGACCATGTAAAATATTTGAAGACCTAAAATAGGTTTTAAGTCAACCTCTAGAGTAGGCCAATTCCTATGATACTAGCTAAACTAACTAAAAATAGGGGTTACAAATTAGAGTTAGAAATATGTAAGGTTAGAAGCTAGGATTTAAAGTGGATCGAATTCAACAACATCAAAGAACATGAAGCATGAGAGTCTCACACTTTAAAGTAAATCATATTGCCTAACAGACCAACTTTCCTTCAATGTTATAGAACATTTAGCAATATTAAGCATTAAGCATTACTAAGCATTCTAGAAACTAATGAATAGTAAATCTAGGGAGAAATCAAGATAGTAGAATAATTGTAACAAAATAAACCATCCACTTAGCTTTAATATAAATGCTTAATAACTAAATCAACATACATACATGATCTACAATAATTTTAGAGAGAGGCCAAACAACAATCTAATATTTATTCAAAGGAATATAGTAGATTCATCATACATCATGCAATTGTAAAATCTATGCAACCATTTGAATGAGCTACATTAAAGTACTTATAGACTTACATTTGCATCCAATTATCTTAACATCATTGCTTTCAAAGTGAATTGTAGGCCTATCAGATTGGTGCAACACATGTACATCATTTTTGAGCTCATTTTGTTACAATTTTATTGGCACCATGACACTAATGTGGCTTTCTCTAATTCCATCTAAGCGAGTGGCACCCTATGTATCTTCATTTAATTTATCTAACAAGTTTGTTTTATTTTAGATTGTCCCATGACTAGACCAACTACATTGGTATAGGTGTTGGTCAGTAAAATTTTGATTATTATGATAATTTAATAGTATATTATGACTATAAAGAGTGCATTTGGACACTTTTCTATCTTATTGAATCCCTCTCTTCTCAGATAAAATCAGTCCAACTCTCTAGTTCACAAAAATTGAGTTTTTATTTTTCTTGCATGATGTTAGCCTTATTATCCATCTAGATTTATTTTTTCCTTTATTTTTTGGATACCTAAATTTTTAGCTTTCCTTGATGATGTCACTACTCTTAGAATTAGGCCATCTTTTTTACTTACCCATATTTTTGCATAGTGTTGGATTTCGGGTGATAGACACTTCATTTTCTAGCCTTTATTCCTCAGAAACTTTTCCATATACCACTAGTTAACAGCTCCATGAGACTTTTAAGTACCTTATGATGATGCAAAATTTTTAAAAATTTGGTGCTCTTCAATACTTAGCCAATTTTTGCAAAGCACTCTTCTAGATGCTAGATGAGCTTCCACTTTATACTTCTCCACATTTATGTGTTAGACTTAATGCCTTAGAATATTTTTATATTTTGATCTATTTTTTATAGTGTCAAACTCTCATGCAGCCTATGTTGATGTTGGTGTCTTTAATAATCTAGCCCTCTTTAACACTTAGCTATATTTTTTCACCTAACAAGCTCTACTTTGATGTTGGACGTCAAGTTTTTCACACTCCTTTGCCAAATATCTATTACAATGCATCAAATGCTAAAATTTTAGCACACATTTGTTGACATCAATATTTTAATTTTCTAGCCCCATGACATACTTAGCTAAAACTCATGTCTAGAACTAAATAAAAAGCCAAAATTCTCTACGTTAGTCAATTTTGAGATTAAATTGCATCAGATGATGGGTAAATTTACATTCACTCTTGATATCAATATATCAAAATTTTGGTAGCCTTTAATACTTAGCAAAATTTAGCATCTTGATACTACTTAGGTTGAGTGAGCCTTTGTTTATCTTGTTTGAGACCAACTAATAGAAAAAAATTTAGAAAAATATTATCAATAAGATTTCTCTTTGAAGAGGGTTGTGGAGTTGCTTTTGGAGATCTGCTAGGGTTTGATGAGGAAAAACTACTTTGCTAGGGTTTGATGAAGAAAAAATGCTCTGTAGGGATGGCAAAATTTTTTGAAGGATTTCTAAAAAATTGGAGGAATGTCATGATGGCATCGGGTCCGGCATAGAGAGTGCATGCTCGTGATATTTTTTCATCTAAAAATGACTAGAAGGAACAAGATTTTCTAGTGCATGTCGGGAACCGCTTGTTAAATAACAATGGATGTTTGGAACGATGTGAAGCCAGGCTAGTTCTAGTGGTTCAACCAGACTTGGTGGTGGAAGATGTGGAGTATCTAACCAAACATGCCCTTATTGGAAAAAATTTGGGTATCCAAATTTCTCTCCCCTTTGTGGAGGCTTGGTTCAGGAAGACTTGGAATCCTAAAGATGATGTGGAGGTTATGTTGAGTGTGAATAACTGTTTTATGGTGGTTTTCTCTTGTATTCCATATCATAACAAATCATTTGAAGGGGGTAATTATTTCTATAAACAAGTGGGACTATTTCTTAAACCCTGGCATGTGGGTTTCAACCCATCAGAGGAGCTGTCATCACGGGTTCCAGTATGGGTGCGGCTTCCATGGCTCCCATTGGAATTCTGGAGAATTTATATCTTGCATAAGATTGCCCTTTTACTTGGGAAGCTGTCTGGACCATCACAACAGATAATGGATAAAAAGGTAATCTTTGTTGCTCGTATTTGTGTTGAAATTGACTTAAATAATCCTATTCCAAATTCTATTGAAATATAATTTGGATCAAATACATGGGTTCAAAAACTTGACTATGAAGCTATTCTATTTCATTATCAAATTTGTCGTGAATATGGCCACCTAAAAATAAAATGCCCTAATTTTGTATTGCCTATGGCTTCAAATCCTAGGCCCTATCGGTCTGGATAAAATTTGGATAAAGGAAAAACCCTAATAAAGGAAGCAGAACGGGATAAGGAAGATTTTATTCTGGTAAAAGCCCAAAATAGAGGACAAAGGGTAAACAAAGACCTTAAGTATATCCAGCTAGATGCTCTACTCAACCATTTTGAAATATTATATGATCTTGATCAGTGCATGGATATACTTGAAACGTCGCTACCTGATGTAAATATAACAAGGCCAAATCAGATATAGGGGTTTAAATGAAGAACAAAGGGCTTTGGATCTAAGTATAGGGGACATGGTTGGGTCAAGCCTTATAAGGGAAACTATTTTATAAAGTGATACAGATTTAGTTATGCCCTCTCCTACTCAGGCACTGATGCAGTCATCCTTGGACTACAAAACTCCTACGATGTTGGGATTGTAGAAAAAAATAATTAAAAAAAGTTTTTTGTATAAGAATATGAAGGTGGGTCGAAAGAAGGACTAGGATAAAATTAAGTTAATGGGGGAGACTTTGGTGGAGTCAGGCTTGGTGACAAAATTGGACTCCCAATTTTATAACCCCCAAAAATGATTATCCTCTCATGGAATGTAAGGGGGTTGAATAGCATCCCCAGACAAAAATCTATTCGTGATTTGGTTCATGTGCATTCTCTAGATGTGGTGTTTATTCATGAGACTAAATTGGCTACTAATAGTATGTTAAATAATGCTCCCAAGTTGTGGAGAAGGGAGTAATGCCAGTGTATTGGTGCATATGGATATGCTGGTGGCATCACTTGTTTATGGGATCTAGTTAAGATATCCCCTCTTACTTGGATTTATAGCAGATGGTCTATTTCAATGGTCGGGCATGATAATGAATCTGGTGAAATCATCCTACTTACAAATGTGTATGCTCCTATTTATTATAATGGTAAAGTGAATTTGTGGAAGCACATTTGCTTTGTGGGAATTTTGGTTCCCCTATATCCATGTATTTTGGCTTGAGACTTCAACTCTATCACTTGTCTAGAGGAGAAACATGGTGGGGTGGACCATCTCAAGCCTTTTTATTCTATCTTCAGAGCTCATATCCAGGCCCTAAACTTGGTTGAAATCAAGCCAGATAATGGGATCTTTATTTGGCACAATAGAAGGTGTGGGGAAGCTTCCATCTTAGAGAGAATGAATAGGTTTTTGATATCCAATTATTGTATGGGTAATAATAGAGGTGCTAGTTTTGTGATTCTGGAGGGTATGGGATCTAATCATTGGCCTATCAAACTCTCTGCTTTGAAGTTAGGTCTAAAAAATAATCCCTCATTTAAGTTTCAATTTATGTGTCTTCGTGATCCTAAGCTTCATTATTTCATGTGAGTTTGGTGGACCACTGGCAAACCTCCTCATGGCACCGCTATGTATTCCTTTATGAAGCAACTACAATTTGTAAAACATATATTAAAGAGATGGAATAGATTGAATTTTGGGAATATTTCCTTTGCTAAGCTGGCAGCTCTTAAGAGGATGGAAGAATATTCAAGGAATATTAGAGATCAAGGATTCATGAAGGAGCTTCTTGTTGAGGAATTTGAGGCTATGAAAGACCTTGTTGAATGGGAACTGGGGGAAGAAATTTTTTGGAAATAAAAAGCTCGAGTAGATTGGCTTCAGGAAGGGGATAGGAACATAGCCTTCTTTTATAACTCAGTTAAGGCTCGCCGTAATGGTAACCTGATTACCTCTCTTATGAATTCTTAGGGTGCCTTGCTCTCTTCTTTCAGGGATATTTCAAAAGATACTAAGAAGTATTTTTCCTCTCTCTTCAAGGAGGACTCTATATAAGATGATGAGAATGAAAAGCTTATTCTAAACTATATTCCAATGATTATTTCTAGAGAGATGAATGAGCACTTTATGGGTCCAATTTCCCTTGAGGAGTTGGAAAATGTTGTATTCAAGATGAAAAAAGGAAAATCCCCAGGCCCAAATGGATTCTCGATTGAGTTTTATTAGGAGTTTTTGAATTTAATCAAATTTGACCTTTTGGAGGTTTTCCATGAGTTCCAAAATAAAAAATAGATGCTAAGGGCCCTAAATTCTACCTTTTTGGTACTTATACCCAAAAAAGGGGGAGAAAATTCCTTGGATATGTTCAAGCCTATTGCTCTCTGCAATGTTGTGTATAAGATCATCACAAAAATTATTGCTGAGAGGTTAAAGATATGGTTGAGCAAAATCATCTCTAAGGAGCAAGGAGGGTTTGTTTTTGGTCGACAAATATTGTATGGGGTTGTTATTGCTACAAAAGCTATTCACTCGATGGAAAATTCTAAGGAGAAAACTATGTTCATTAAGTTGGACATGGCCAAAGCCTATGATCGGGTCATATGGTCCTTTCATAAAAAAGTTCTTACTGCTTTTGGATTTGAGGAGGAATGGATTAGATGGGTGATGAGCTGTTTTTCTTCTTACTCATTCTCTATTCTTGTTCATAATGAGCCATCAGAGATGTTTGAGACCTCTAGGGGATTTAAGCAAGGATATCCTTTATCTCCTTATTTGTTTATCATTATGGCAAAAGGGTTGGGAATATTTCTCAAGTCTCAAGTCATGTAGGGTCTCATTCAGGGGTGGAAGTGGGATAGTAGTTTGCCACCTCTTTCCCACCTTCAATTTTTTGATGATACTACTTTGTTGGGAGTTGCCACTATCAGGGAAGCTGGCAATATTAGACAGTCTCTTGAAATATATCTTGGTGCTTCTGGACAATTGATTAATGAGGACAAGTCTTCTATTTTCTTCTTCAATACCCATCCTCTTATTCAAGCCAAGATTGCTCGCATTCTAATATTCTAGGTTGGGACTCCCCTCTTCATTTATCTTGGTATTACAATTTCATCTCACCCTCTACCTAGATCTTCTTGGCAGTCTATGCTTGAAAATTTTAGAAGGAAGGTGAATCACAAGACTTTTAGATGGCTATCCACTATAGGTAGAGTGTTGTTTTTAAAATATGTTGTTCAAGATTTACTCATTTATAGATGTTTTGTACAAATAGCTCCCTCTCACTTCATCAAGGACATGGATGCTTTGTCAAGATAATTTTTATGGTCTGGAAAACTTTATCAATATAAATGAATTTTGGTTAGGTGGGATTCTATATGTAGGCCAGTGCAAGAGGGAGGCCTTGGGTTGTGACATAAAGCTCTTTTGGGGAAGGCTTTGGTTGTAAAAATTTATTGGAGATGGTGTACCTCTCAAGATCAAATTTGGTCTAAAATATTATCTTGTAAATACTTGAGAGGTATTTTTGAGGTTGAAATCCCTAGAGTCAGCTTGGTTGGGAAAGGTTCAGTTATTTGGGACACTTTGAAAAGAGAAGCTAATTTAATCAAGCAGGGTTTGTTCTAGATTTGCAATCAGGGATAAAATGCTCTTTTTTTGGAGGATTCTTGGGATGGCCACCCTCTTATATTGAATCAATATCCTAGGTTATGCTCCCTAAGCATTTTTTCTTGGAAGCAGGATGGTCTCATGTGGAGGACTTTAAAAAAATCTAGTCTTTTGGAAATATGGAGATGTATAGGTGGAAAGATCCACAAGAATGACCCTAGGGGGACTGGCCAAGGTCAGAAAGGTGCTTGCTCTTATTCTTATGGGGAGGCCTTGTTCTTCATTGAGGGATAAAGATATTTTGGCTTGGAATCCTGATTCGAAGGGAACCTACTCGATAGCCTATGGTTATCAGGTTCTTGATAAGCAAAAGTATGGGAGTATTCCTATCACTTGGTGGAAAAAGGTGTGGAACAAATTTTCTTGGCCAAAATGTAACTTCTTTCTCTGGTTGGTAGCTCGTAATAAATGCCTTACTTGGGATAATGTGAGGAAGAGGGGATTTAAAGGTCCCTCTTTTTGTGTCCTTTGTAGTAAGAATGAGGATGACTCTTCTCATTTATTTTTCCAATGCTTCTTTGCCAGAGACATTTGGCACCATTGGTGGAGCGCTTGGAACCATCCATGTTTTCATGTGCTATCCCTAGTGGAGTTTTGGAGTAGTCTGGATAGACATCTAGCCAAGTCCCCCTTCTTTAGGGTGGCTTGGAATTTGGGCCCTTCTTGCATCATCTGGAAAATTTGGATCAAATAGAACTGACGCATATTTTAGGGTGGTTATTTTACTGTTCAACAGATCTGGCAAAGGATCATGTATATGGTTCAGGAAACCATCCATAGGAAATGTGATGTGGACCCTATTTTGGATTCTAGGGAGGAGAAGGTATAGCAAGCCCTTGGTCTCTTTGGGGATGGTGTGAACTCTTATAACCCTAGTAGGGTTCCTCAGCTCAGCAAAAATTTAGGAGAGATGGTAGGTGGAGGCCACCCCCTAGAGGAGTTTTAAAAATTAATACTGATGGATCATCTAGGGGTAATCTTGGACATGCTGGCATTGGCAGTGTTGGGAGATATTCTACTGGTGGTGTTAGTTTTTTGTTTTCATTTATAAAGGTGTTCACTTCAACAATTTTATGGAAGCTCTTGCAATTCTTGAGGCCTTGCGGAGGTGGTTTTCTCTTGGATGGCATAGGATTATCTTCGAGTCTGACTCTCAAATTGTGGTTAATATTAAAAAAAATAAAAATATGGAGGAATTTAATTGGTAGTTGGCCTCTGTAGTCATTCAAATTCTCAAAATGAATGAAGAGTTTGAATTTATATCCTTTGTGCACATTCCAAGGAAATGGAATGTGGTTGCTGATTACCTGGCCAAAAGGGCTTCTGAGTTGCTAGATCCTTGGAGTATCGATAATTGGGAGAGTCTCTTATCTGGGGACTCTCAACTCTTGTGGGATTTTATCCACAAGGATGTATAGAATTAATGTGGTTTATTCTTGTTTTCTTTTATGGGTGTCATTCTAGTCTAGTGGTTTTAGCCTATTTGGCTGTTTATTTGAGTCCTGATTGGAAGCTCAGTTGTACTCTGTAATCCAAAAAATTTATAAATAAATTTTTACCCCTTTATTTAAAAAAATATATATTTCTCTTTGAATATATAGTCTATTGATGTGGGTGAATTATTCTACCCATAGTACCAAATTATAGCTTTTATAAAAATGTATCATTTACCTAAGTTTAATGGATTATGTTATGTCTAAATCTAGATCTTTATTTTGGTGCTAGTCCTCTTAGAATTTATTCTATCATCATATATATTTTTATGCCACACATCCATCCTATTTAATAATTTGAATCAAGTTCATATAATAGTGTTATTTATTCCTTTGGAGTTGGCATGGTGAGGTTCTCATATACGGCCCATCCTCCAACTAGTTTTGTTGGTTTTATTTCAATGAGATACTCTAGAATTTTATTTATTCCTCCATCTCCTTTTTCTCCTAATTTAGAATGCAACATTATGGAACTCACATTTTTATGGATAATTAAGATGATGTTATTACTTTGGGATAGGTGATATCTAAATTTCTAGATAACATTCATAATTAAAAATACTTAGTTGTGTATTAAAGTGTACCATTCCTTGTAATTGTGAAGTATTTGGACCATGAAATAAATGGGGTGTTCTTCTTCTCTTTCATATTTTTGAGTTAGCATGATAGCGATATTTTCATCAATACTAAATACATATAATCTAAAATATCTATAAAAGTATATGTTGATTAGGAGTATGGATTTTGTAATAATAACTTTTGTTCTCTAGAAATCTTATTTGTCTTCTTCGGTCCAAGCAAAGGTGGTGTCCATTTTACCATCTTGCTAATAGGTTGAACCGATTGTATAAATTTAATTATTAGATTGGCCACAAACTAAATATTTCCAAGGAATTATATGATATCTTTTATTGATAAAAGTAAAGGTAGTTCTTCTATTACCTTAATCTAATCTTGGATCGATCATAATGCCCTCTTTTAATGATATATTACCTATAAGCTATTATTTTCAAACCATGAAAATATACTTATTAGGATTTTAGGAGATTTTATAATCTCTACACCCTTTGATAATTGATTCTAAATGTTCAATTTGTCAGAACTTGAAGCTTTTATGCTTTGCATTATGAAAATAAAGGTATTTAAGTACATAGACTACCTATTTCAGGAATAACAAACTCTAACCAAACTTGCAACTACCTATTTTCTATACTACATGCATATGACTTATGATAGGTGGTTATACCACTTGCCATATCACATGGGCTATGAAGTAATAAATCCTAATATTTCCCCCTTATTAAATCATAGTCAAAGCTCTATTTTTAAATTTTGATAAAAAATAAATTCTAGGGTGATGTTATAATTTAAGAGAGAAATATGTCCCTTAATGTAAACTTCTACTTGGTACTTAGGAGTTTTGAGTTTCACAAATCTTGCACTCCAAAAGCATTTTTATTTCAAAATAATCATTCAATGCTTATAGAATTCAATTCATGAATTATTTGTTTCCTTCAATGTCTTTAAGTGAAGCATGTGTTATAATGCATCCAATATTGCTTTTTGAATTGAGTGGTCACCAATTTTTGTCTTACATGTGAAGGAATAATTCCTTATATTGCTTTATTTTTCTTTTCATTTCTTTCAGTGTGATCAAATCTTATATTTCTTATAATTTATCCTTTTAACATAATTCTTGTAATGTGATAAATGGGATGTATATTTTAAACATAGTCTTTGGCAATTTTGTGTACTTATATTAGTGCTTTGAATGATCCCATATCTACCATAGTTCTTCCTTGAACAAGAATGTAACAACCTATCAATTTCTCTATAGTCTTTAGAGTTGAACCATTGGGGCCCAAAAATTGATGATGTTGTTTAACAAATATACCTTTATCTTTTATTACGTTATCAATATTGATGATATCACAATGCATCTTATAATTTAGTATCTTAGTTGCTTGTAGTATTGGTACACCCCTTAACAAGAGTCTTATGAGATATTAGACCTTGATAATGATGTATGGATCTCTTGTTCAAGTTGAAAAATTAGATAATCTTCTTTTAATAAGATCTAGTTTGTAAGCTATCCCAATATTATTTAAAGCTTTCTTTATAATAGGTCATTCACCTTGCAAATGGTTTTCTCTATATTTGGAAAAATGAGTAGAAAAGGAATTAGTTTTGATTGTACCATATTCATTCCAAAAATTAATTAACTTCTTGGAATTAAAGGTATCCCATAGATTACACATATAATTGTTGCCTTTGTATCTAGGTAGTGTTTCCTCCTAATGGTTCCTTGGCTTGAAATAATTAACTGATGCAAGTTTTCTTGTATAATAATTTGAATGTTTTGAATGCATCCAAGTTTCTTGACTTGTCATATGTTTGGTTGCTTTGGATTCATACCAAACATTATTATGTTTTCTCAGATATGCTTGTGCAATAAACACATGTTCTTCTACTTCTTATTGATATTTGTTTTCTTCTTTTTCTTGATTTCCTCGACTATATTATTTTGATGTTCCTTTGTCCAAGATTGATTTTGATTATTTAAAGATGACTTGTCTTCCTACTAGTTCATTTCTCATGAAGGAGATCCATTTTTTAATGGAATATGCCAACATTCCTTAATGGTGTGGCCATTTATACCATAATGTTCACACATAATTTGTGTGTAAAAGGTATTTTTTTAGAATCAATTTTCTAATTCCAATATCTTTGAAAATAGTTTCTTTGTTGGAAGCCCTATGAATGTCTCATGCCTCTTCTGGATGGCTCCTTCTTAATTTCATTTGTAAGTAGCAATTGTTCTACTTCATCTATTATATGTGAGGCCTCTACTTTCTACAGTAGGTTTACCAAATTTTTAAAGCTTGTTGTTTATTTAGTGATATTTAATGTTATTACAAAAATATTATACTTTGATGTCAAATATCTAAATATAATTAGAACTATAGTTTCATCATATATATTTTTTCCTAGTGCTTGTGATGATGCTTGCAACCAAACTATTATCTTCATGAATTATTCTAGTTTTTCTCCATATTTCATCTTCAAACAATGGATTTCCCTCTAGAAGAATAGAATTTGATTTTTATTCTTTGTTTCAATGATTGCTATTAGCTTCTCCCATGAATCTTTGGCCATGTTTGAATCTTGAATGAATGTTTGGACTTCATCTACTACTTTAAATATAATTAATAATTTTGTATTTCTATATTACATGTCAAAATTTATTTTTTCTTAGTTTGCTTATTTAGAACATGTAATGTTCTTGTCTAATACTTGCCATGCTCCCTCAAATTCAAGCTGCATTCTGAGTTTGGTTTTAGGTAGCATAATTATTTCCCCTCAATAGCTGGGAATTTGGCAACAAGAACTTTGGTGCTCCACTAGCTATATTAAAATTTTATAAAATTTGAATGTTCTTCTATCACTGACTCTACCTCAAAAAAAACTTTGTAACAAGTATATATACCTAACTCATATATTTTATTAATATTTCAAAATACAAGAAATTTGTTTCATCAAGCAAAAGGAGATGAAATATTTTTCTTCTTTTTGGATTTTTTCTTTTTTACAACAAATATAAACATCTTTTATTTTACTTTTAATTAAAGTGACTATTCACTTTGTAATATAAGTACCTTTTTTTATTTCCACTATTAATGTGGGATTTTGAATTTTCAAGACCTCTTATCTTCTTGGACTTTGCACTTTTCAAATAGCTATCTACTTTTGATTATTACCATTCTTTTACTTCTTTTGGGCTATTTCTCCTTGTAATTTATGCTCAAAACCTTTAAGCTAGATTTGGATTTGAGAGGATACATTATGCATTACTTTTCTGAGGAAAATAATTTGTAGGTATATCTTTTGCTATTTTGAGAATGTAGGTTATTCTCCTTTTGCTATACTATGTGAATCTACAGTCTTCTATTCATTTTTTCTTAGGCTTCTTCAATCAAATGATTTATTGCAATGTATAGATGAGTATTGTTTAGGTGAGTTCAATTAGGTGAATTTGGGGTGAGCATCCAATTGAGTTCATATAACATCCAATTGACTGGGTGACTTTCAAGTGAGCATCTGATTGAGTGCTAACTAGATGAATTTTGGGTGAGCATTTATGATTCTTATTTTTATGAATTTTTATAGGGCTCTTTTTATTATGCTTAGAAACCTCTACATTTTTATTCTATGCCTAATTCATCCTTTGAATTTAATTTCATAGAATTAATATTTTTCTTTGTTGATCTAGAATATCCTTTGAATGAAAAAACTAGGTTCTTTCATTAATGCAATTGTTATCGATATCTTTGTTAATTTGAATTTTTACTAGTTTACTTAGAATTTATTCTTTTAATATTATGAATTTTGATGTTTTTCCATCAAGGAGATGATGGATTTCATTGTTGATACTCTTAGTTTGGATATTTAGTGGATAAAGTGGCAATTCTACCCTTTGTAGAGTGACCTTGATATGGAAATAGACTTGTCGAGACTAATATATTTCTTCGAGATTCTTCTATTGCAATGTGAAACTTCCTTTAGGTATTTAATAAGCACCTACAAATAAATATTCTACATCAATATGAATGCAATCACTAAGTGGGCCTATTGAGATATTCTTCTTTTTTTCATTCAATGCATGCATAACGATAGCTTAGCACTTCATCTTTTTATATCACTTAAACTCCTTGTACACCAATAATTTCGAGTTATCCACCCTTATTTATAAAATAGATTATAAATAGATGGTTAAAAGACATGTGTTATCTTCATGAGCACCTTGCTTGATAACCAATTGATACTTCCACTAACAAATTTTTATTTTAGTTTTTGAATCAACGCTGAGTGATTTTATGAACTTTGCTTTTTTCCTTTAGTGACTTCATGATTTTCTCATCCATATAGGACATTGACATTTTTTTTGAAAAATATGATGATTTCAATATACAATGTTCATTGACTATGATAGTAGAAAGTTGAATAATGCTTATGCCTATGTGATATGCTTATTGGTCATGCTAGTTATTGATTAGGAAAAACATTTCTATAACTGATTTTCTTTAAAAAATGCATAGTTTAAATCGTCTTCTCAAAATGTTTTGTAGTTCTTAATTTGTGCAAGAAAAGAATAATTGCTTCTCTATTCAATTAGTTTGTTTTGATGTTTTCTTTCTCTTGAGTTGTATAAACATGCTTTTAGATGATATGATGTTCTTACTCACATTTATTTGGTACATGTATGCATTTCTTATTGAATATTATATTTATCTTACCTTTATTTTGGCAATTTCTTCTATATGGGATTCTTATGATCCTATTTCTTTTTTGCTAATCATTGCTACTACTTTTATATAGGATTGAGATTATTTTTACTTCTTGGGGACTTTTTCCTTTTTTTGTCTTTGAAAGGGGGTTTTTACCATGAAATTTTTTAATCTACGATGTATTTTTTCTTCACAATGATGATTACCTTTCTTTTTGAGGTTTTCTTTAAACAACATTTTATAGGGTAATTTTATCCTTGAAACTTCTTTTCTCAAATAGAGTGCTCTTTTTATGTCTTCTCTATGTTGAATCTAGAGGAGGATTAGAAGGGTAATTTTTCTTCCTTATATCTAATATGATACGATATGTTAGAACTTGAAGCCTTGATAATTAACTGTATCGCTCCAAACCCTTACCTTCAGGCTATAGGATCCACGCCCGAAAGGGGGATGTGAAAAGGATGGGACAATGCCTCGGACTAAGAGGCCTTTTGAAGGTCCCGCCTCTTAGGGGAGGTGTATAAAGGTGAATTTTTGATGGATGGTGGGTTCACCAAGAAACTTTTGAATGGCAGTTTCCACGCCTAGGTTGAGAGAGTGTTTGATGTGTTCATTTTTATGTTTGATCATTCAAATCCTAGGTTTGACCGATATGAATCTAATCTATTCTATATGCCAATGCGGATTTAAATTAGTACAAAAAATAGAAATGGATGCAAATAACAGAGAATATGCTAACTAGAAGAAATCATACCTGATTTCGGATGTCTGATGGAGATTCTAAGTCTTGTATCAGTTCAGATCGTCTCAATTTTTACGTAATCATCTGATATTACTCAGGATCGTCTCAAATCATAAAAGTTCATCTAAAATCAGACAGAATCATCTATAATCTGATGAATTCGTCAGACGAATTCGTCAGAAACCTACAATCACAAAAATAGACATGAAATACCAAATATGCAAATGTAGAAGCAAGGGGTAATGGTAGAAATAACAACAAACATGCCTAAAGAATAGATCACAATGATAGATAAGGAAATGCAGTAAAATTAATGGTTGATTTTATCTTTATCATGAAATTATACTAAATGAGGTGAACTCCAAGATGCAAAATAGTAATAAGTCTAACTAATGCAAATCAAAATAGTAGATAGTGGAGAAAGAATGCAAACTCAGGACACTGATTGCCCCCAATGTTGTCTATAGTCGAAATCACCTGCAAAATACAAAATCATCTTGAATTGTGACGTGATCGTCCAAGATCGTATAGGATCATCTGTGATGATTTGAGCTTGCTCCGGCTGAAAAACAATGAGGTTCCTGCAAGAAAACTTAGAAAGGCACAAATGCAAATGATAATTCAGGGTATTCTAACGCACACAAAGATCAAATTATAGGGGAATTCAGCCAGGGGTAGATCAATGGGAGGGCCTACGATTAAATAGGCATAGGAAGGAGGTTGGGAGGTTGGAGATCATCCCAATCTAGGAGATCTCCAATGGGGAATGTCTCTAATAGCGTAGACACACTTTTTACCCTGTTAGAGACGTCGTTGAAACATAAGCTAATTATGAACAAATCAGTTTGGGACGAAATCATCTGGATGTTCTGCTCCAAAAAAATTCATCCGATCTGAGGTGATATCATCTGATCAGCGACGATATCATCCAACGATCACAACAAATCCTAAAATTGGAACGAAAAATGGAGAAAGCGGGTAAAAGGTGGTTTAACGGGCAGTTTGGGATTGAAATTCAAATTTTAATATTTTATCTTTTTACTAAGGTTTAACCGTGCCAATTTTAGGGTGCTACATTTTTTCCCCTCTTTAGAAAATTTTTTGAAGAAAATGTGTTAAAGACGAGTTTTTCCTGTTTTACGAGAAAGCAAAAATATACTCAATTTTTTAGATGACGATTCTTGGTCGAATCGTACGAATGCTGACTATGGTGCCCCCTCTGTGTTTTTACCCAAATCGAACATTTGAGGTAAAAATGTGGAAAAACAAAATTAAAATGTTGTTGTTTTTGAATAAAATTAAGAAAAATAGGGAAAAACCTAATTCATTTTTATTGTTCCAAAGCTCTGTAGAGAGAAAAATGGTGGAGACAGCGCATAGAGCGACAGAGGTCCGGTGCGAACTACGAGTAAGGATCTAATCCTAGTAGATTAGGTTTAATTAATATTTGTGCAATTCTTGTGATTTAAATTTGAATTTTTGGGGCATCGCAACCATTTTTAGGCCGTCGACATCGTCGAGACAAAATTGTCCTGATTTCATCGAAATCGTCCCTAAATCGTTGATTTCGTCTAACGACGAAATCAGCGAATTAGGGGCAATTTCGTCCAACAAGGGGCGATTCCCAAGTTGCAAAATCGGAGATGATTTTGTCCTCACAAAGGATGATTTTGTCCAATGTTGGATGATATCATCCAATGGTGGATGATATCATTTTAAAACTTGATTTTAAGTTGTTTAATTTGAATGATTGAGCTATTAATGATTTTGTTGTGTTATTGTTTATTTTGCAGAAGGGATTACTAAAGAGCCAGGAATGGAAATACGACGGGCTAAGGGATGACATAGCCACACTTGACCAAGAAGAGTGTGACTGACTTGTATAGGTCGGTCTACAGCACGTGGCAGAGATGCCACAAATACCGACTAACATAGGGCTACTGATAGCCCTAGCAGAGAGATGGTATCCGAGGTTGTCCTGCTTTTGATTATCGACAGGGGAGATGGCTCCCACTCTAGAGGACATATGGAGGATCATGAGGATCCCCATACATGGATGGTTGATGATGCCTACGACCAATCAGGGCCAGGTGATGATGAGGCCCACAGGAGACCCGAGCTTCGCCCTAGAGAAGGGCGAAGTGAACATCGAGTCGCTACGATAGATGCCTGGGGCATCTATACTGACATAGGTTTTGGCAGGAGTTGTCGATGGCTTACTTTTGTGCCACCAGAGCGGATGCAGACTACTGTGGGTGCTCTCAGACATAGTCTACGACATGAGAGACCACGGGCACAAATTTGCATGGGGCAACTTTGTTTTGTGCCGCTTGTATAGGATCCTGTATGGGGTCGTATACAATGGAGGTTGATGTCTAGTTTTGACATTGCTTCTGTAGGTTTGGTGCTGGGAGCACATTGCAGTGTAGAGGCTGGTAGGGCTTCCACTGATAGGGGTTGACCGGGAGAGGCCTCAGATTTTTTATTGGTGGCTACAGAGGGGGTCACAGTGATGGATAGATCTGTCGATGTCATAGAGGTTGCTAGAAAACCTCATCCCAGACCAGATCACCTGGAGGCAGTGGCGAGAGCACCCCAGGTGTGCAGAGGATGGGCAGGAGCTGGCTCACATCAGGTGAGTCTACTGGTTGAGGATGGAGTGAGGAGAGGTAGAGCTCCACCTCTATGATCGAGTACTATGGCAGTTTGGTCTACAGTAGGGGATCCCTTCTCTCAAGGATTATGAGTACTCCCAGAATGTTTGGGATAATACCACACTGAGCAGGGCTCTAGATATGCATCGATTTTGAAGTCAAGACACGAACGATGCCCCCATCCAGCTAGTGTATGGTGACAACATCGAGGTTGTGAATGGCTATGATGCCTAGTACACAGGCATCCACCCTCCTTGAATGACGAGGGTATAGGGTCTAATGCATGTGGTTGTGCAATGGATGGGGAGGCAACGACAGGTTGCTATTGAGGTAGCACGAGGTCACAGGGGGAGAGAATAGTGGCGGATCCCACAAGAGAGATGCCAAAGGATGGCATGGGCTCCACAGAGGCTATGGGAGATAGGACGGAGGGAGGAGGGACTTCCTTCGTAGCAGGGTAAGAGACCACCATCGCCTGATAAGGGCAAGGGTGTTGACACAAGGGAGAGCAATGAGACAGTGGCTCTTCGAGTTGAGGTTGCCCGCATTCGGGCTCAGGTGCAGACATTGTAGGATGAGGCTACATGACTTAGAGCTCGTGGTGAAGGGGTGAGCAGGGGTGACCTAGTGCGATCCATGATGTAGACCACATTTTACTAGGGTGTATACTATTAGCTGGTTCCAAAGGACCAGAGGGTACAGCTGCCAGCCAACATTGTAGAACCAGTTAGGCTGGGATCGGTGAGGACATCCTCCCGATCGACGATGAGGACCCGAGATACAGCTCGGACCTCTATGGGACCACCTCCTCCATAGTAGGGTGGGGTAGGAGATGAGGCTGAGAGCTCGAGGGCTTCTCGAGGCTAGGTGCTAGAGATTATAGATTTTGGAGAGATTTGTTGAGAGGATTGAGTATGCCACGGTATAGATTGTGGCATATCAATCCATCTTTGATATGATGTATATAATTTTTTGATATATATATATGATCTTGTTTCGAATGATATGACTTGGTCATATGTTGTTATGATGCTTTAATGTTTGAATTGTTTGTTGATTGGATTGATGATTCATGTAATTATGTCATTTGAAATAGTATAATTTGATGTCATGCTGTAAGATTTTAAATGAAATAATCTGATGTAAACAATTGGTTGTGGTGGTGTGATTTGATAAAAGAAATAAAAAGGGACTTCTAACAATAATTTCAAAGGACATTATCGCTGTTATAGACCATTTCATGGAGTCGCCGCTCACTCGGTCGTCAAGCTAATCCTAGTATAGAAATATTGTTAAAAGTAAAAGAGTGCTTAAGAAACTATCTTAAGACTTTGTGTTGTGATGATAGAAATAATGATGGTTTGATGATTTGTTTTCAGATTTTCATAAAAAAAATAGTATGCATGAGATACAAAAATATGATTTTGCTAGGCATAAATTCCTAAGTGTGATAAAATTTTGAACAATTCCTTAGAATTTATACCATGGTTGCAATATTGAATTTAAACATAATGTCATGAAATAGAATAAGTGTTTGTTTGTTTGTAAAGCATAATTGTGTAACATAATGATGCAAGTCATATGTTTTGATGAATTTGTTTTAAAATAAATGGAACATAAAATTAGAACAATGGTTTGTGCTAGGCATAGAATTATAGGTATAAACTTATACCATCATTGCGAAATCCAAAGAAGAAAAGAGATTGTTTATTTTATTGCAAGATGAATTTATGACTTTTGTTAAATAGAAAAATAATAATATGAAAATTTTGGTTTGAAATTGTTTTTAAGATTTTGTGAGAATAAAAGAGTAAAATTATTTTGAAAAGAGTTACAGGAATATTTTAAATTATCTCAAAGAGAAATATAGACTTATAAGGAATCCTCATGTGCAAATGTGAATTCATTACCGATATTTATTTATCATAATGATACAAAATCTCTCAAATACAAATGTGTGTGCAATTGTATTATTCATTCACCAATTTTTAGCAAGATAATTTAATACAAGTAATTTGCCTTGACCAAATGAATGTTCGTTGACCATGATTTATATGCATGTAACCGTACCAGACTACTATGTAACATTTACTATATCGTAGGGTGTAGAAAGGATGCCAGCAGTGGATGTAGATGTCATAGGGATATTGACGGGTGAATCTATAGGTATGGAAGATATAGGAGTGAGACAAGAAGCATTGGTTGTCGTTTTAGGATCTTTTCGAGGTCCTAATGTGGTTTGTTCAAAAGATGGTTGAACTATATGTATAGGTGTAGTGGAAAGAGTAGATGATGTTATGGGTGTGTGTTTCACACGTTTGGATGGATGATAAGAACTAGGATGTGTGGATGACAATGCAGGACAAAATTGCACTCCAACAGGTTCTACCAAAGCACACATATCAAAGGGTCTAGGATCACCATGAATGGTAACCAACTAGTTTTTAAATTTGAATTTAACACACTGATGTAAGGTGGAGGGAACCGCTCGCATCACATTGATCCAAGGACGTCCCAAAAGTATATTGTACGATGCAGGGTAGTGTACAATAAACACAGTCGTATCTAGGGTTCTAGGACCAACTTGCAAGGGTATAGTAACGACTCCACATGTTTCTTGTGTCTCTTCATTGAAGGCTTTTATAATCATATCAGTTCTTTTCATTTCGTCACTTCTAAACCTGAATCGTTGGTAGAAGTCAAAAGTGCATATGTTTAAAGATGAACCATTATCAATAAAGACTCGTTTAACGGCTACATCTTCAATTAGGGCAGTAATATATAAGGGGTTATCCTTATGTAAACTATGTTGTGGGATATCTTTAGCTTGAAATTCAATACAATCGACTTCTCTAGTGATGATAGTATTGGCCATGGCTTCAGGTTGAATGTTTTGTGGTACCATCATTTGGCTTAAAGTAAGCATTAATTCATCCCTATGTGTAGGAGAAGATCTTAATAGGTCCAAAAGGGAAATTTTGGCTGTAGTATTGGATAATTGTTCATTAATATTGTAAGGAGGTTTAGGTTGAACATTAGACGCATAATTCCCTTTATTGGGATTTTTCAAAACAAATGGGGCTGATCCATCATTTTGAGTTTGATCCTGTTGAGAGGTTTGAGCCTGTTGTCTGGTAACGTCTTTGATGGTTCCTACAATATTATTTTGTGGATGATGAATAGGTCTTTGTCTAGCATTTATAGCTTGTTCATTAGAAAGGAACTGATGAGAGGAGGGTCGAGTAGTAACTCTTCTAGGAAATGGTTCTTCTGGAACCATAGAGCTGGTGATAGGTTGAATAGGATCTGATTCATCTTCGAACTATTCGATTGATTTGAAGTGATTTCCATGTCACTTTCAGTCTCATATTCGGTGTCACTAAGATCAAGTGTCAGAATATTACGTAGAGGTCTGGTCGTAACTATGGATAAAGTTGTGTCAAATATTTGAGGATCATGAACAAGTAATTGTCCGCTAATAGTCCCTACATATCGGGTAGGAGGAGGAATATTATGATGCTCAATTTGAGTAGCCACCTCTTTACCATGTTTTGGTAAATGATGTTGAAATATGTCCAATGATTGATTGGCATTTTGATTCTGATTTTGAGGAATGCTCTTTTGAGCGTTATTAGAAGGATTTTGTTTAGGTTGGAAGGCTTGCACCTCCATCTCATTATTATCAATCAAATCTTGTATTTTATGTTTTAATATTTTACAAGTGTTGGTAGCATGTCCAGGTCCTCTATGAAAATCATAATGTAAATCAGCTCTATATCCGGGTATAGTTGGATCAGGTTCCCGGATAGCTGGTAATTGGATAAAGCCTCGTGCTAGTAATTGCGAGAGAATAGTTGATAAAGGTTGATTTAACCTAGTAAATTCTTGGGGTGGTTTATTAGGAGGTTTCAATATAAACTTCTCTATTGTTTTTGCAGTGTTAACATTAGCAATGTTTTTGCTATCAGTGACTCTGTCACCCACAACTTGTTTATTTTTATATTGATTTATGGATGTTTTCTCATCATCTTTCCTTTTGAGCTGACCTCTTCTAATGATAGCATCTTCCACCCTTCGAGATAAGTCTATAGCTTGATCGAAGGTAGTCAAAGTAGTATTTGATAATTCATAGGATAGTTGTTCTTGTAAATTATTGATAAAAATATCCAAAATCTCCCGATAAGGTAACACAAAGTGTAATTTTCCTATCAACTGTCTCCATAGAGCTAAGAAGTCAGTGAAACACTCATCTTTGTCTTGTTTTAGGTTGTACAAATCTTTAATGGTTACATGTCTTTCGATATAGGCACTAAATTGATGCACAAAAGACTCAACAGTCTCTTCAAAATTTCTCAAAGAATGAGTAGGTAATTGATAATACCATTCCAATGCCATCACCCCTAAGCTTTTCGGGAACATTTTTAGCAATAGCAAATCATCATGTGATATTTCATGATTTCATGACATATTTGAGGAGAGATAAAGTTCTGGAAAAACTGTCGCAATTTCACGACATGTTGGCAGAGAAGGAGAGCAAGATGGAAAGTGTCACGATTTCGTGATATGTCGCATTTTTGTGACTCGAAAAGTGTAGGAATGCAGAGAAGGAAAAGTGTCGTGATTTCACGACACATTGCCAAGAAATTTGTATGGATGAAAAGGTGTCGCAATTTCACAACATAATGCAGAAAATAGAGTCTGTAGTGTGAACTGTCACAATTTCACGACAAGTTAGAAGAGAGAGAAAGTTACATGAAAAATGTCACGATTTCGTGACATGCTGCAGAGGTCGAGGTGAGGACTGTCACAATTTTGTGACATGCTAAAAATCTCAAAGAGAGAACTATCATGATTTCGTGACATGCGGCAAAGGGGAAGAGTCTAAAATGAGAAGCATCACAATTTTGTGATAGGCTACAAAGAAGTTGTACGGATGCAGAAAGTGTCACGATTTTGCGATAGGTTGAAGAGAAAGCTTGCGAATTCAGAAAGTGTCACGATTTCACGACAGGTTGAGATGGCAGCATTCAGTTAGAGAAAGTGTCATGATTTCATGATAAAAATAGTTAGCAAGTCTTCAATAGAAGAAGCATCACGATTTCACGATGAATTCAAGAAGGAAGAGCTCAAAGGCGAAAGCGTCACGATTTCGTGACATGTTCCAGTTTTGCTAGTGCAAGCAGAGAAGAAGGCCATGAAGTCAAAAGGGTCATGATTTTGTGATAGAGTTGAAGATGACGTCAAAAAAAGCAGATGTGTCACGATTTCACGACAAAAGTAGAGAAGAAGGCAATGAAGACTAAAGTGTCACGATTTTGCGACAAGAGTGAAGATGACATCAGCAAAAGTCAAAAGTGTCACAATTTTGTGACAAGGACGTTGTCAAGGTAGACAAATGCAAAAATGTCACGATATCGTGACATGTTGTGGTTTTGCGATAGAAGCTACTGAACCACAGAGGCGGTTGAAGCTAACAAAGTTAAAATTGGGCTGATAAAAATTAGGGCATGCAGCCGACGGAGTTAGGGTTTGCATTTGCATAACAGCCGACTAAGACCAAGGTTTAGATCTTGATTGTTAGTATAAAAAGAGGGTTGTTTGAAGAGATTCAACATCGATCGAAGTGTGCATTCGAAGTGTGATATTCGTAGATAGAGTGCGAGGGAGAAGTTTGATCATCGAGAAGCAGAGTATGCGAAGACTGTGCTACTGTGGTTGCACAGAGGTGCATAAGTTGATGTTCGATCGAGTGCTACTGTGTTTGTGAGTTCAGTGCAAAAGTTGGTTTTGACCAAGTGTGGCTGTAACAAAATAGAAAGAGATTTGAGGATAGACTTGTGCCAGATCGAAGGACTGTGTTTTGTGTAGACCAAAGAATAGAGGAAGAGGATAGACTTGTGCCAGACCGAAGGACTGTGTTTGGTGCAGACCAGAGAAACAGAATCAAGGACATTTGTGCTAGACCGAAGGACTGTGTTTAGTGCAAATTTGAGGACTAGCTTTGCGGTGATAGAGTTGAGGACAGAGATCTCCAGCCAGAGTAGGGAAGACAGGTGTTTTCTATGGATAGAGTTCCACTTGCTAAGGCCAGAGGAGGTAGAGGTCTTCTAGAGGATCACCACTAAAGATCAGAGCTAAGGGAAGGTATCTCCTTTGGGTTGATGCCCATAAATATTGTAATTGGGAAAGGTATTCCTAGATTGTGAGTTGATAAAATTTAGAGAGAAATTTTATCCGTGGAGTAGCTCGCATTGGGTGAACCACGTAAATTGTTGTGTCTCTTTTGTGGATGGTGTTTTGTGCATTGCTTTGATTACTGCTTTTAATACTGCTATCTATACACTGCATAATACTAATTTGAAAGTTGTTTTGAAGCAAAAGTAAAAAGTGGTCTTATACTGTTCACTCCTCCCTCTTAGTATAAGCTTGTGTTCTTCAATTGGTATCAGAGAGGGTCTCTCCAAAAAAAGCCTAACAGCTTGGAGAAGGATCTATCAAAAGAACATATAGATTCAGAAAAGGATGAAGAGGTTAAGTTTGATCTCAAAAGTGAACCACGTAAATTGTTGTGTCTCTTTTGTGGATGGTGTTTTGTGCATTGCTTTGATTAAGCGTTTAATATGTTCTATACAAGCATAATGACGATTTGAAAGTTGTTTGAAGCAAAATTAAAAAGTGGTCTTATCTGTTCACTCCTCCCTCTTAGTAGAAGCTTGTGTTCTTCAATTGGTCACGAGCGGGTCTCTCCAACAATAATCCAAGGCTTGGAGAAGGATCTATCAAAAGAACATATAGATTCAAAAAAGGATGAAGAGGTTAAGTTTGATCTCAAAAGTGAATTCTTATGGGCTTTAAGAAAAATTCCCAAAGCTATGCATTGCAATAAATCCATGAATAGCCATAGTAAGGAAAATGTTAAATCTTTTGCACCTCTTATGGATAAAAATGTCATGTGTTACAAGTGCAAGAATTTTGGGCATATAGCAAGGATGTGCAGTTTGGATAGAACTAGCATTGAGTTCACTAAAAAGAGAAATGAGATCAAATCCAAGTCAATGATAGTTCAAACTACTTTTCATGCTCAAGACAAAGTAGAGAAATGGTATCTTGATAGTGGTTGCTCAAAACATATGACTGGTGAAAAGGAAAAGTTTTTGGTCTTAAAAAACACAAACAAAGGAACAATTAGTTTTGGAGATAACAGGTCAGCTAAAATTTGTGGTAAAGGAACTCTTAGTTTGGATGGGAAATCCAAAACAAAAAATGTGCTTTATGTAGAAGGCCTAAGACATAATATTCTAAGTGTGAGTCAACTTTGTGATCAAGGACACATAGTATCTTTCTTTTTAGATAGATGTGAGATACGTAAAGAAAAAAATGGAAAACTCATTGCTAGTGCTATAAGGACTCGAAACAATCTTTACATGCTAAGTGAGATAAAAAGGGAAAAGTGTTTTCTAACTCAAGAAGATGAGAGTTGGTTATGGCATAAAATATTGGGGAATTTGAGCTTTGATAATCTTATCAATATTAGTAACAAGGAAGCAGTTAGAGACTTGCCCAAAATAAAAAGGCCCCATAACACCATTTGCGATCCTTGTCAACATGGAAAATAGACCAGAACCAGTTTTAAATCAAAAGGGTATACTTCTTCAAAATAATTAGATCTCATTCATACTGATTTATGTGGCCCCACTAGAACTTAGAGCATTCAGGGAGAAAGCTACTTCATGTTGTTTATAGATGATTATTCTAGAATGACTTGGGTTACTTTTCTCAAAGAAAAATCTGAAGCTTTTGAAAAATTTAAAGCTTTCAAAGAAATGATTGAAAATGAGACTGAAAAGAGAATCAAATGCTTAAGATCGGACAGAGGAGGAGAGTTCACTTATAATGAATTTGTGGAATAATGTGAGCAACAAGGAATCAAAAGAGAATATTCAGCAGCAAGAACTCCTCAACAAAATGGAGTAGTTGAAAGAAAAAATAGAACTATTGAAAATATGGCTAGAGCTATGTTAAATGAGTCAAAACTTTCAGATGGTTTCTGGAAAGAGGCAGTCAGTACAGTAGTCCACATTATCACTAGGGCCCAACTTAGTGATCCTAAGGGAACCTACTCGATAGCCTATGGTTATCAGGTTCTTGATAAGCAAAAGTATGGGAGTCTTCCTATCACTTGGTGGAAAAAGGTGTGGAACAAATTTTCTTGGCCAAAATGTAACTTCTTTCTTTGGTTGGTAGCTCGTAATAAATGCCTCACTTGGGATAATGTGAGGAAGAGGGGATTTCAAGGTCCCTCTTTTTGTGTCCTTTGTAGTAAGAATGAGGATGACTCTTCTCATTTATTTTTCCAATGCTCCTTTGCCAGAGACATTTGGCACCATTAGTGGAGCACCTGGAACCATCCATGTTTTCATGTGCTATCCCTAGTGGAGTTTTGGAGTAGTCTGGATAGACATCTAGCCAAGTCCCCATTCCTTAGGGTGGCTTGGAATTTGGGCCCTTCTTGCATCATCTAGAAAATTTGGATCAAATAGAACTGACGCATATTTTAGGGTGGTTATTTTACTGTTCAACAGATCTGGAAAAGGATCATGTATATGGTTCAGGAAACCATCCATAGGAAATGTGATGTGGACCCTATTTTGGATTCTAGGGAGGAGAAGGTATAGCAAGCCATTGGTCTCTTTGGGGATGGTGTGAACTCTTATAACCCTAGTAGGGTTCCTCAGCTCAACAAAAAGGTTAGGAGAGATGGTAGGTGGAGGCCACCCCCTAGAGGAGTTTTAAAAATTAATACTGATGGATCATCTAGGGGTAATCCTGGACATGCTGGCATTGGTAGTGTTGGGAGAGATTCTACTGGTGGTGTTAGTTTTTTGTTTTCATTTATAAAGGTGTTCACTTCAACAATTTTATGGAAGCTCTTGCAATTCTTGAGGCCTTGCGGAGGTGGTTTTCTCTTGGATGGCATAGGATTATCTTCGAGTCTGACTCTCAAATTGTGGTTAATATTTAAAAAAATAAAAATATGGAGGAATTTAATTGGCAGTTGGCCTCTGTAGTCATTCAAATTCTCAAAATGAATGAAGAGTTTGAATTTATATCCTTTGTGCACATTCCAAGGGAATGGAATGTGGTTGCTGATTACATGGCCAAAAGGGCTTCTGAGTTGCTGGATCCTTGGAGTATCGATAATTGGGAGAGTCTCTTATATGGGGACTCTCAACTCTTGTGGGATTTTATCCACAAGGATGTATAGAATTAATGTGGTTTATTCTTGTTTTCTTTTCTAGGTGTCATTCTAGTCTAGTGGTTTTAGCCTATTTGGCTGTTTATTTGAGTCCTGATTGGAAGCTCAGTTGTACTCTGTAATCCAAAATTTTTATAAATAAATTTGTACCCCTTTATTTAAAAAAAAATATATTTCTCTTTGAATAGATAGTCTATTGATGTGGGTGAATTATTCTACCCATAGTACCCAATTATAGCTTTTATAAAAATGTATCATTTACCTAAGTTTAATGGATTATGTTATGTCTAAATCTAGCTCTTTATTTTGGTGCTAGTCCTCTTAGAATTTATTCTATCATCATATATATTTTTATGCCACACATCCATCCTATTTAATATCTTGAATCAAGTTCATATAATAGTGTTATTTATTCCTTTGGAGTTGGCATGGTGAGGTTCTCATATACGGCCCATCCTCCAACTAGTTTTGTTGGTTTTATTTCAATGAGAAACTCTAAAATTTTATTTATTCCTCTATCTCCTTTTTCTCCTAATTTAGAATGCAACATTATGGAACTCACATTTTTATGGATAATTAAGATGATGTTCTTACTTTGGGATAGGTGATATCTAAATTTCTAGATAACATTCATAATTAAAAATACTTAGTTGTGTATTAAAGTGTACCATTCCTTGTAATTGTGAAGTATTTGGACCATGAAATAAATGGGGTGTTCTTCTTCTCTTTCATATTTTTGAGTTAGCATGATAGCGATATTTTCATCAATACTAAATACATATAATCTAAAATCTCTATAAAAGTATATGTTGATTAGGAGTATGGATTTTGTAATAATAACTTTTGTTCTCTAGAAATCTTATTTGTCTTCTTCGGTCCAAGAAAAGGTGGTGTCCATTTTACCATCTTGCTAATAGGTTGAACCGATTGTATAAATTTAGTTATTAGATTGGCCACAAACTAAATATTTCCAAGGAATTATATGATATCTTTGATTGATAAAAGTAAAGGTAGTTCTTCTATTACCTTAATCTAATCTTGGATCGATCATAATGCCCTCTTTTAATGATATATTACCTATAAGATATTATTTTCAAACCATGAAAATATACTTATTAGGATTTTAGGAGATTTTATAATCTCTACACCCTTTGATAATTGATTCTAGATGTTCAATTTGTCAGAACTTGAAGCTTTTATGCTTTGCATTATGAAAATAAAGGTATTTAAGTACATAGACTACCTATTTCAGGAATAACAAACTCTAACCAAACTTGCAACTACCTATTTTCTATACTACATGCATATGCCTTATGAGAGGTGGTTATACCACTTGCCATATCACATGGGCTATGAAGTAATAAATCCTAATATTTCCCCCTTATTAAATCATAGTCAAAGCTCTATTTTTAAATTTTGAAAAAAAATAAATTCTAGGGTGATGTTATAATTTAAGAGAGAAATACATCCCTTAATGTAAACTTCTACTTGGTACTTAGGAGTTTCGAGTTTCACAAATCTTGCACTCCAAAAGCATTTTTATTTCAAAATAATCATTCAATGCTTATAGAATTCAATTCATGAATTATTTGTTTCCTTCAATGTCTTTAAGTGAAGCATGTGTTATAATGCATCCAATATTGCTTTTTGAATTGAGTGGTCACCAATTTTTGTCTTACATGTGAAGGAATAATTCCTTATATTGCTTTATTTTTCTTTTCATTTCTTTCAGTGTGATCAAATCTTATATTTCTTATAATTTATCCTTTTAACATAATTCTTGTAATGTGATAAATGGGATGTATATTTTAAACATAGTCTTTGGCAATTTTGTGTACTTATATTAGTGCTTTGAATGATCCCATATCTACCATAGTTCTTCCTTGAACAAGAATGTAACAACCTATCAAGTTCTCTATAGTCTTTAGAGTTGAACCATTGGGGCCCAACAATTGATGATGTTGTTTAACAAATATACCTTTATCTTTTATTACGTTATCAATCTTGATGATATCACAATGCATCTTATAATTTAGTATCTTAGTTGCTTGTAGTATTGGTACACCCCTTAACAAGAGTCTTATGAGATCTTAGACCTTGATAATGATGTATGGATCTCTTGTTCAAGTTGAAAAATTAGTTAATATTCTTTTAATAAGATCTAGTTTGTAAGCTATCCCAATATTATTTAAAGCTTTCTTTATAATAGGTCATTCACCTTGCAAATGGTTTTCTCTATATTTGGAAAAATGAGTAGAAAAGGAATTAGTTTTGATTGTACCATATTCATTCCAAAAATTAATTAACTTCTTGGAATTAAAGGTATCCCATAGATTACACATATAATTGTTGCCTTTGTATCTAGGTAGTGTTTCCTCCTAATGGTTCCTTGGCTTGAAATAATTAACTGATGCAAGTTTTCTTGTATAATAATTTGAATGTTTTGAATGCATCCAAGTTTCTTGACTTGTCATATGTTTTGTTGCTTTGGATTCATACCAAACATTATTGTGTTTTCTCAGCTATGCTTGTGCAATAAACACATGTTCTTCTACTTCTTATTGATATTTGTTTTCTTCTTTTTCTTGATTTCCTCGACTATATTATTTTGATGTTCCTTTGTCCAAGATTGATTTTGATTATTTAAAGATGACTTGTCTTCCTACTAGTTCATTTCTCATGAAGGAGATCCATTTTTTAATGGAATATGCCAACATTCCTTAATGGTGTGGCCATTTATACCATAATGTTCACACATAATTTGTGTGTAAAAGGTATTTTTTTAGAATCATTTTTCTAATTCCAATATCTTTGAAAATAGTTTCTTTGTTGGAAGCCCTATGAATGTCTCATGCCTCTTCTGGATGGCTCCTTCTTAATTTCATTTGTAAGTAGCAATTGTTCTACTTCATCTATTATATGTGAGGCCTCTACTTTCTACAGTAGGTTTACCAACTTTTTAAAGCTTGTTGTTTATTTAGTGATATTTAATGTTATTACAAAAATATTATACTTTGATGTCAAATATCTAAATATAATTAGAACTATAGTTTCATCATATATATTTTTTCCTAGTGCTTGTGATGATGCTTGCAACCAAACTATTATCTTCATGAATTATTCTAGTTTTTCTCCATATTTCATCTTCAAACAATGGATTTCGCTCTAGAAGAATAGAATTTGATTTTTATTCTTTGTTTCAATGATTGCTATTAGCTTCTCCCATGAATCTTTGGCCATGTTTGAATCTTGAATGAATGTTTGGACTTCATCTACTACTTTAAATATAATTAATAATTTTGTATTTCTATCTTACATGTCAAAATTTATTTTTTCTTAGTTTGCTTATTTAGAACATGTAATGTTCTTGTCTAATACTTGCCATGCTCCCTCAAATTCAAGCTGCATTCTGAGTTTGGTTTTAGGTAGCATAATTATTTCCCCTCAATAGCTGGGAATTTGGCAACAAGAACTTTGGTGCTCCACTAGCTATATTAAAACTTTATAAAATTTGAATGTTCTTCTATCACTGACTCTACCTCAAAAAAAACTTTTTAACAAGTATATATACCTAACTCATATATTTTATTAATATTTCAAAATACAAGAAATTTGTTTCATCAAGCAAAAGGAGATGAAATATTTTTCTTCTTTTTTGGATTTTTTTTTTTTTACAACAAATATAAACATCTTTTATTTTACTTTCAATTAAAGTGACTATTCACTTTGTAATATAAGTACCTTTTTTTATTTCCACTATTAATGTGGGATTTTGAATTTTCAAGACCTCTTATCTTCTTGGACTTTGCACTTTTCAAATAGCTATCTACTTTTGATTATTACCATTATTTTACTTCTTTTGGGCTATTTCTCCTTGTAATTTATGCTCAAAACATTTAAGCTAGATTTGGATTTGAGAGGATACATTATGCATTACTTTTCTGAGGAAAATAATTTGTAGGTATATCTTTTGCTATTTTGAGAATGTAGGTTATTCTCCTTTTGCTATACTATGTGAATCTACAGTCTTCTACTCATTTTTTCTTAGGCTTCTTCAATCAAATGATTTATTGCAATGTATAGATGAGTATTGTTTAGGTGAGTTCAATTAGGTGAATTTGGGGTGAGCATCCAATTGAGTTCATCTAACATCCAATTGACTGGGTGACTTTCAAGTGAGCATCTGATTGAGTGCTAACTAGATGAATTTTGGGTGAGCATTTATGATTCTTATTTTTATGAATTTTTATAGGGCTCTTTTTATTATGCTTAGAAACCTCTACATTTTTATTCTATGCCTAATTCATCCTTTGAATTTAATTTCATAGAATTGATATTTTTATTTTTTGATCTAGAATATCCTTTGAATGAAAAAACTAGGTTCTTTCATTAATGCAATTGTTATCGATATCTTTGTTAATTTGAATTTTTACTAGTTTACTTAGAATTTATTCTTTTAATATTATGAATTTTGATGTTTTTCCATCAAGGAGATGATGGATGTCATTGTTGATACTCTTATTTTGGATATTTAGTGGATAAAGTGGCAATTATACCCTTCGTAGATTGACCTTGATATGGAAATAGACTTGTCGAGACTAATATATTTCTTGGAGCTTCTTCTATTGCAATGTGAAACTTCCTTTAGGTATTTAATAAGCACCTACAAATAAATATTCTACATCAATATGAATGCAATCACTAAGTGGGCCTATTGAGATATTCTTCTTTTTGTCATTCAATGCATGCATAACGGTAGCTTAGCACTTCATATTTTTATATCACTTAAACTCCTTGTACACCAATAATTTTGAGTTATCCACCCTTATTTATAAAATAGATTATAAATAGATGGTTAAAAGACATGTGTTATCTTCATGAGCACCTTGCTTGATAACCAATTGATACTTCCATTAACAAATTTTTATTTTAGTTTTTGAATCAACACTGAGTGATTTTATGAACTTTGCTTTTGTCCTTTAGTGACTTCATGATTTTCTCATCCATATAGGACATTGACATTGTTTTTGAACAATATGATGATGTCAATATACAATGTTCAATGACTATGATAGTAGAAAGTTGAATAATGCTTATGCCTATGTGATATGCTTATTGGTCATGCTAGTTATTGATTAGGAAAAACATTTCTATAACTGATTTTCTTTAAAAAATGCATAGTTTAAATCGTCTTCTCAAAATGTTTTGTAGTTCTTAATTTGTGCAAGAAAAGAATAATTGTTTCTCTATTCAATTAGTTTGTTTTGATTTTTTCTTTCTCTTGAGTTGTATAAACATGCTTTTAGATGATATGATGTTCTTACTCACATTTATTTGGTACATGTATGCATTTCTTATTGAATATTATATTTATCTTACCTTTATTTTGGCAATTTCTTCTATATGGGATTCTTATGATCCTATTTCTTTTTTGCTAATCATTGCTACTACTTTTAGATAGGATTGAGATTATTTTTACTTCTTGGGGACTTTTTCCTTTTTTTGTCTTTGAAAGGGGGTTTTTACCATGAAATTTTTTAATCTACCATGTATTTTTTCTTCACAATGATGATTACCTCTCTTTTTGAGGTTTTCTTTAAACAACATTTTATAGGGTAATTTTATCCTTGAAACTTCTTTTCTCAAATAGAGTGCTCTTTTTATGTCTTCTCTATGTTGAATCTAGAGGAGGATTAGAAGGGTAATTTTTCTTCCTTATATCTAATATGATACGATATGTTAGAACTTGAAGCCTTGATAATTAACTGTATCGCTCCAAATTTTTTGCACCCTTACCTTCAGGCTATAGGATCCGTGCCCGAAAGGGGGATGTGAAAAGGATGGGACAATACCTCGGACTGAGAGGCCTTTTGAAGGTCCCGCCTCTCGGGGGAGGTGTATAAAGGTGAATTTTTGACGGATGGTGGGTTCACCAGGAAACTTTTGAATGGCAGTTTCCACGCCTAGGTTGAGAGGGTGTTTGATGTGTTCATTTTTATGTTTGATCATTCAACTCCTAGGTTTGGCCGATATGAATCTAATCTATTCTATATGCCAATGCGGATTTAAATGAATACAAAAAATAGAAATGGATGCAAATAACAGAGAATATGCTAACTAGAAGAAATCATACCTGATTTCGGATGTCTGATGGAGATTCTGAGTCTTGTAGCAGTTCAGATCGTCTCAGTTTGTACGTAATCATCTGATATTGCTCGAGATCGTCTCAAATCACAGAAGGTCATCTGAAATCAGACAGAATCATCTGTAATCTGACGAATTCATCAGAAACCTGCAATCACAAAAACAGACACGAAATACCAAATATGCAAATGCAGAAGCAAGGGGTAATGGTAGAAATAACAACAAAAATGCCTAAATAATAGATTATAATAACAGATAAGGAAATGCAATAAATTTAATGGTTGATTTTATCTTTATCATGCAATTATACTAAATGAGGTGAACTCCAAGATGCAAAATAGTAATAAGTCTAACTAATGCAAAGCAAAATAGTAGATAGTGGAGAAAGAATGCAAACTCAGGGCACTGATTGCCCCCAATGTTGGCTGTAGTCGAAATCGCCTGCAAAATACAAAATCATCTTGAATTGCGGCGTGATCATCCGAGATCGTACAGGATCATCTGTGATGATCTGAGCTTGCTCGGCTGAAAAACAATGAGGTTCCTGCAAGAAAACTTAGAAAGGCACAAATGCAAATGATAATTCAGGGTATTCTAACGCACACAAAGATCAAATTACAGGGGAATTCAGCCAGGGGTAGGTCAAGGGGAGGGCCTAAGATTAAATAGGCATAGGAAGGAGGTTGGGAGGTTGGAGATCATCCCAATCTGGGAGATCTCCAATGGGGAAGGTCTCTAATGGCGTAGACACGCTTTTGCCCCGGTTAGAGACGTCGTTGAAACAGAAGCTAATTATGAACAAATCAGTTTGGGACGAAATCGTCTGGACGTTCTGCTCCAGATGAATTCATCCGATCTGAGGCGATATCATCTGATCGGCGACGATATCATCCAACGGTCACAACAAATCCTAAAAATGGCATGAAAAATGGGGAAAGCGGGTAAAAGGCGGTTTAACGGGCAGTTTGGGGTTGAAATTCAAATTTTAATATTTTATCTTTTTACTAAGGTTTAACCGTGCCAATTTTAGGGTGCTACATTTTGCCCCCTCTTTAGCGAATTTTTTGAAGAAAATGCGTTAAAGACGAGTTTTCCTGTTTTACGAGAAAGCAAAAATATACTCAATTTTTTAGACGATGATTCTTGGTCGAATCGTACGAATGCTGACTATGGTGCCCCCTCCGTGTTTTTACCCAAATCGAACGTTTGAGGTAAAAACGTGGAAAAGAAAAATTAAAATGTTGTTGGTTTTGAATAAAATTAAGAAAAATAGGGAAAACCCTAATTCATTTTTACTGTTCCAGAGCTCTGTAGAGAGAAAAATGGTGGAGACAGCGCATAGAGCGACAGAGGTCCGGCGCGGGCTACGGGTAAGGATCTAATCCTAGTAGATTAGGTTTAATTAATCTTTGTGCAATTCTTGTGATTTAAATTTGATTGTTTGGGGCATCGCGGCCATTTTTAGGCCGTCGACGTCGTCGGGACAAAATCGTCCCGATTTCGTCGAAATCGTCCCTAAATCGTCGATTTCGTCTGACGGCGAAATCGATGAATTAGGGGCGATTTCGTCCAACAAGGGGCGATTCCCAAGTTGCAAAATCGGAGATGATTTCATCCTCACAAAGGATGATTTTGCCCAATGTTGGACGATATCATCCAATGGTGGACGATATCATTTTAAACTTGATTTTAAGTTGTTTAATTTGAATGATTTATTAATGATTTTGTTGTTTTATTGTTTGTTTTGTAGAAGGGATTACTAAAGAGCCGGGAATGGAAATACGATGGGCTAAGGGATGACATAGCCGCACTTGACCAGGCAGAGCGTGACCGACTTGGACAGGTCGGTCTACAGCATGTGGCAGAGATGCCACAAATATCGACTGACATAGGGCTACTGATAGCCCTAGCAGAGAGATGGTATCCGGGGTCGTCCTGCTTTCGATTACCGATAGGGGAGATGGCTCCCACTCTAGAGGACGTATGGAGGATCATGAGGATCCCCATACAAGGATGGTTGATGATGCCTACGGCCAATCAGGGCCAGGCGATGATGAGGCTCACGGGAGACCCGAGCTTCGCCCTAGAGAAGGGCGGAGTGAACATCGAGTCGCTACGATAGATGCCTGGGGCATCTAGACTGACACGGGTTTTGGTAGGAGTTGTCGGTGGCTTACTGTTGTGCCACCAGAGCGGATGCAGACTACCGTGGGTGCTCTCAGACATAGTCTATGACATGAGAGACCACGGGCACAGATTTGCATGGGGCAGCTTTGTTCTGTGCCGCTTGTATAGGATCCTGCATGGGGTCGTATACAAGGGAGGTCGATGTCTGGTTTTGACATCGCTTCGTAGGTTTGGTGCTTGGGAGCACATTGCGGTGCGGAGGCCGGTAGGGCTTCCACTGATAGGGGTTGACCGGGAGAGGCCTCGAGTTTTCTATTGGTGGCTACAGAGGGGGTCACAGTGATGGATAGATCTGCCGATGTCACGGAGGTTGCTAGATGACCTCATCCCGGACCAGATCACCTGGAGGCCATGGCGAGAGCACCCCGGTGGGCAGAGGATGGGCAGGAGCTGGCTCGCATCAGGTGAGTCTACTGGCTGAGGATGGAGCGAGGAGAGGTAGAGCTCCACCGCTACGATCGAGTACTATGGTAGTTCGGTCTACAGTAGGGGATCCCTTCTCTCAGGGATTATGAGTACTCCTGGACTATTTGAGATAATACCACACTGAGCGGGGCTCTAGATATGCAGCGATTCTGGAGTCAAGACAGGGACGATGCCCCCATCCAGCCAGTGGATGGTGATGACATCGAGGTTGTGGATGGCTATGATGCTTGGTACATAGGCATCCACCCTCCTCGGATGATGAGGGTGTAGGGTCCGATGCACGTGGTTGTGCGATGGATGGGGAGGCGATGACAGGCTGCTATTGAGGCAGCGCGGGGTCACAGGGGGAGAGAGCAATGATGGATCCCATAGGAGAGATGCCAGAGGATGGCACGGGCTCCACAGAGGCCATGGGAGATAGGACGGAGGGAGGAGGGACTCCCTTCATAGCAGGGTGAGAGACCACCATCGCCTGATAAGGGCAAGGGTGTTGACACAGGGGAGAGCAACGAGACAGCGGCTCTCCGAGCTGAGGTTGCCCGCCTTCGGGCTCAGGTGCAGACATTGCAGGATGAGGCTACATGGCTTAGAGCTCGGGGCGGAGGGGTGAGCAGGGATGACCTAGTGTGATCCATGATGTAGACCGCATTTTACCAAGGTGTATACTATCAGCTGGTTCCAGAGGGCCAGAGGGTACAACTGCCAGCCAACATTGCAGAACCAGTTAGGCTGGGATCGGCGAGGACATCCTCCCGATCGACGATGAGGACCCGAGATACACCCCGGACCTCTATGGGACCACCTCCTCCATGGTAGGGTGGGGGAGGAGATGAGGCTGAGAGCTCGAGGGCTTCTCGAGGCTAGGTGCTAGAGATTATAGATTTTGAGAGATTGTTGAGAGGATTGAGTATGCCAGGGTATAGATTGTGGCATACCAATCCAGCTTTGATATGATGTATATAATTTTTTGATATATATATATATATGATCTTGTTTCTGATGATATGACTTGTTCATATGTTGTTATGATGCTTTAATGTTTGAATTGTTTGTTGATTGGATTGATGATTCATGTAATTATGTCGTTTGAAATAGTATAATTTGATGTCATGTTGTAAGATTTTAAATGAAATAATCTGATGTAAACAATTGGTTGTGGTGGTGTGATTTGATAAAAGAAATAAAAAGGGACTTCTAACAATAATTTCAAAGGACATTGTCGCTGTTATAGACCATTTCATGGAGTCACCGCTCACTCGGTCGTCAAGCTAATCCCAGTATAGAAATATTGTTAAAAGTAAAAGAGTGCTTAAGAGACTGTCTTAAGACTTTGTGTTGTGATGATAGAAATGATGGTTTTGATGATTTGTTTTCAGATTTTCATAAAAAAATAGTATGCATGAGATACAAAGAAATATGATTTTGCTAGGCATAAATTCCTAAGTGTGATAAAATTTTGAACAATTCCTTAGAATTTATACCATGGTTGCAATATTGAATTTGAACATAATGTCATGAAATAGAATAAGTGTTCGTTTGTTTGTAAAGCATAATTGTGTAACATAATGATGCAAGTCATATGTTTTGATAAATTTAAAATAAATGGAACATAAAATTAGAACAATGGTTTGCGCTAGGCATAGAATTATAGGTATAGACTTATACCATCATCGTGAAATCCAAAGAAGAAAAGAGATTGTTTGTTTTATTGCAAGATGAATTTATGACTTTTGTTAAATAGAAAAATAATAATATGAAAATTTTGTTTGAAATTATTTTTAAGATTTTGTGAGAATAAAAGAATAAAATTATTCCGAAAAGAGTTACAAGAATATTTTAAATTATCTCAAAGAGAAATATAGACTTATAAGGAATCCTCATGTGCAAATGTGAATTCATTACCGATCTTGATTTATCATAATGATACAAAATCTCTCAAATACAAATGTGTGTGCGATTGTATTATTCATTCACCAATTTTGAGCAAGATAATTTGATACAAGTAATTTGCCTTGACCAAATGAATGTTCGTTGACCATGATTTATATGCATGTAACCGTACCAGACTACTATGTAAGTTAGGTTTATCAAGAGCTAGCTAATCCATAAGCTGACAGAGGTCTATACAAAAGAAGGTCGCTAATGTGACAGACATATCGCCACGCTAGGGATTACCCAAGGCCAAGCGGGTTGGGCACAAACCACCTGTTATGGGGCTTACCTCACAGTTTTCGAATAATTGAGAATTCCAGGGATTCAAGCTCATTCACCCTTCTTTTCTTTTCAAGGGGTAGGGAAAGGATTTTATTGCATTTTTGCTTTTGCGTTTCTCTTTTGCTTCTTTTTTTCTCTTTTTTTTTTTTGTACTTTTGTATTGTTGCTTGATACTGAGATAATGCTGAAATATTGTTGTGATGAAAAATAACCTTTTTCTTTTTCTCTTTTCTTTGAACTTTTTCTTTTCTTCCTATGCTAGGGATACTTGCTCGGATTAGCTGTAGAGCAAGGGATTTTTATTCTGGGTAGGGGTGAGCTTGTCCTTTTGTCAATTCTCAAAGATTCTAGACCATGTGCATGATAGGATAGCAGGGGAAACTTTTCGCTCAGGAAACCAGTTCTACTATGTAGCATCATATCGAATTTGCAATGAAATCATTTTAATGTGAAAATATATACTTAGTTCAAGTAAATAACAAGATCAGTTCTCTATGCTCAAAACTTTATTTAATTCACCTGTGGACTTTGATATAAGAGAGATTAATAATCATACCAAATAAAATCAAGATATTTATTCATGTGAATGTGAAAGTGCGGGATTCCAAATAAATGCTAATTTATCCAAAATAACTGAAAATATAACTGCAATACTTCACAATTTGAGAAGTACAAAAATAAAAGATGTTTTTGAAGATTTTGATGATTTTGAATGTTTTTAATTTTAAGTGATGAATTAAAAGAAATACAAGGTGATTGTTTTTTTTGAAATGTTTTAAAATAAGTGACTAAAAGGAAATAATATGCAAAACAAATATATACAATGATGAAAGGACCAATTTTTACGCATAGTAACGTTTAAGATGCATAATGTTCATAGGTTCTTTAAGTTCTTTACCATCCAAGGTAGATAATTTGTATGCTCCTGATCCAAATTTAGCAGTGATGACATATGGTCCAAGCCAGTTGGGCTCAAATTTACCTTTAAGGTTTTTAGTTGCATTAGTATTTTTTTGATTTTCTTTTAAGACAAGGTCACCGATCTCAAAGGATCGAGGATGAACTTTCTTAAGATATGCTCTCTTAAGCTTGTTTTGGTAGGCGCGAAGATGCTCCAAAGCATTGATGCGCTTTTCATCTAGAAGTTCTAGTTGACTAAATCTGCCAGCACGATATTCATCCCCTACTTCAGTATCTTGAAGTAGTAGAGCTAAAGAAGGAACTTCTAATTCAAAGGGAAAAATGGCTTCAGCACCATAAACCAAGACAAAAGGTGAAGTTCCGGTGGGGGTTCGAACACTAGTTCGATAGGCCCACAAAGCAGGATATAACTTAATGTGCCAATCTCGACCGGTTTTATTGACCAATTTTTTGAGAATTTTGATTAAGGTTTTATTAGATGCTTCTGCTTGACCATTACCCTGAGGATAATAGGGAGTGGACCAGCGATGTTGAATTTTATATTTTTGACATAGTTTCTTGACATCTTTATTTTTGAAACAAGTTCCATTATCGGAAATGAGATTGGCGAGAATTCCAAACCTACAAATAATTTGATTAAAAATAAATTTGGAAACTTGTGTTCCAGTGCAAGAAGCTAATGGCATAGCTTCAACCCACTTCGTGAAATACTCAATGGCGGTTATGATGAATTTGTGTCCATCGGATGACACAGGGTTGATTTTTCCAATAATGTCGAGGCCCCATTTTGAAAAGGGCCAAGGAGATGAAATAGCCTGCAGTTCTTGTGCAGGCGCATGGACAAGGTCAGCGTGTTTTTGGCACTTGTCGCAATGTCGCACATAATTATGTGCATCATTTTCCATGGTAGGCCAAAAATATCCTATCCGAAGGAGTTTCTTAGCAATGGCGCTACCACTAAAATGTCCCCCACAAGATCCATTGTGGGCTTCATTCAAAGCTGATCTAGATTCTTCTAGATTCAAACATCTCAATAAGATGCCTTCAAAAGATCTTCTGTACAAGGTATTACCAATAATCACAAAGCGACTTGCTTGTCTACGTAATAACCTACGCTGGTTGCTAGTACAACCATCAAGGAAGGTTCCTTTCTACAAAAAATTAAATATATCAGTATACCATGGTTCAGGAGTTGTTTCGTTGATGAGAAACACGTCCAAAGGTTCTAAGCATGATTTGCTTGAAGCGGGTTCCTGGAGTCGATGAATAATGATGGTAGCATATTCATCATCTAACTCCAAGGGTAAAAGAGATGCAGTTGCAGCCATAGCATCAGCCGCACGATTGCTAGTTCGAGGAATAGCTTCCAAAGTAACTTGATCAAACAAGGATAATAACTACAAAACATATGCTTTATATGGGCGCAATTTATCATCTCTGGTCTGATAAACATCATTGATTTGGTTTATGACAAGTTGGGAGTCATCGAAAACCAATAAACTTTTGATTTTCAATGCCAAGGTAGCTCGTAATCCAAGGATAAGAGCTTCATATTCAGCAGTGTTATTGGTGCAAGCAAATGTTAATTTGAAGGACAGAGGTATAAGATGTTTTTGCGGAGATATTAAAATAATACCCGCACCAGCCCCACTCATGCATCGGGCTCCGTCAAAGTATAGGGACCATTGCTCTGAATGGTCTGCCTCTAGTTTAAGGCATTCATCAGGAAACTCAATGATGAGGGGATGAGTAGATTCTAAGGGTGCAGTAACTAATTGATCTGCTATGATTTGACCCTTAACAGACTTCTGTCCTATAAAGGTGAGTTCAAATTTGCTTAGCGCAAGAACCCATTTGGCTGTGCGACCAGATAAATATGGTCGACTCATGAGATATCGCAAAGGGTCGAATTTGGCAATAACATACATTTTCTGACTGAGCATATAATGTCATAGTTTCTGTGTAGAAAATATGACTGCTAGACATAATTTCTCTAATGTGGTATATCGAGTTTCATAACTGATTAAGGTCCTGCTAATATAATAATTAGCGCATTCTTTCTTCTCATCGTCAAGCTGAGCTAACATAGCTCCTAAGGTAGAATCAGAAGCAAAAATGTACAAGATAAAAGGACGATCAGATCTAGGTGGGGAAAGCACTGGTGGTTTGAGGAGATATTGCTTAAGGAGTTCAAATGCTTCTTGGCATTCGTCATCCCAATGAAAAGAGACATCTTTCTTAAGAAGCTTAAGAAAGGGTCCAGTTTTGTCCGCCAACTTGTCGATGAAGCGGTGAATAGCTTGAAGCTTACCTTGTAAACTTCGTAATTCTGATATATTTGTGGGTGCGGGCATATCTATGATAGCCATGATCTTGAGAGGGTCAATTTCAATGCCACGTAAAGAAACTATAACCCCTAATAATTTATCGGACTTAACTCCGAATATGCATTTAGCTGGATTTAGTCGGATAAGATATTCCCTTAACCGATCAAATACTTTTCTTAAGTCATTTAGATGATCATCTTCTTTGATGGAACGAGCTATGATATCATCTACATAATCATGTAGGATATCATGCATCATATCATGAAAGATATAAGTCATAGCTCGTTGATAGGTTGCACCTGCATTCTTTAAGCCAAATGGCATCACTTTCCAACAAAAGGTTCCCCAAGGGGTAATAAAGGCTGTTTTGGCCTGATCTTCAGGAGCTATCCTGATCTGATTATAACCAGAAAATCCATCCATTAAGGATATCATTCCACTTCCAGCAGTAAAGTCAATGATTTGATCCATATTGGGAAGAGGAAAATCATCTTTAGGGCATGCAACATTAATGTCTCTGAAATCGGTGCAAACCCTAACTTTAGTGGCTTCTTTCTTAGTTACTGGAACTACATTTGAGATCCATTCGGCATAATCAATAGCTTGTATAAAAATGACTTTCAACAGTTTTTCTAGTTCTCCTTTGACTAGTAAGGCCACTTTAGGATGCATTTTTCTGAGTTTCGTTTAACAGGTTTAGCATCCGGATGGACTACTAGATGATGCATAACTACGAAGGGTCCAAACCTGGCATGTCTTCATATGTCCAAGCAAAGACATCTTCATAGTCTTTAAGAAATGAAATGTATTTATCTTGTTTTTCTTGACTCAATTCTGATCCAATATTGATTATGTGAGGGTTATGTTCGGTTCCAATGTTAATTTTTATAACGTTTTCAACTTCCATATGTAAATCTCTCTCAAAATTAGGTGGGGTGGATGAAACACCTAATTCTTGTAATTCTTCCAAGGTTAGCTTGGATAATTCGTCTTGAGGAGTCGAGGCCTCAAGCTGGGCTATACTAGGTATAGAGCCATCAAAATAAAATTCGTTATGTAACAATTCCTCAACGGAGACATCATGGAAAATATCCCCTTCCAACTCTTCATCGGAGTCGGCAATCATTTCAGGGTAGGCTATGGATAGCATATTGCAGGTAAAGGAATTATTCTTTAGACACAAAGAATCTTGTTTATCTAGATAATCTTGATAACATACGAGATGGTCATCATCCTCAAATGGAAAGGGCTGACTCTTACTAGAAAATAGGCCCACACCACATCGGGTAGGCCACGGTTCTACCTCAAAAGGTTCTTTCATACCATTTTGGAAAGGTCCCAAACCTTTCCCTTTATATCCCAATTTAAGCATTATGGGTTTAGCTTTAAGATAATCATTAGCAAAATAGCATCTAGCATATCCATCACAATGTGTCTTAATATTCCTGGGTATTCTTCCCCAATCATATCCTTTATAAATAAAAGCACAACTCCCGACTTGGTAGATACTTCCCATAGGTTGTGGGAGGCCCAAGGTACGAGGAGAGGGTGGGAGTTTATTTAAAAGGAGGGAAGTCTGCATGGCAGTGTTGGCTTCTTCCGATATAAGAATTGTAGATAAATCGGGTAAGAGCTCATCGGTAAGAGCATAAGAGGTAGAAGGAACATTTCCTACATCGTCGGGTGTAGAAAGGATGCCGATAGTGGATGTAGATGTCATAGGGATATTGACGGGTGAATCTATAGGTATGGAAGATATAGGAGTGAGACAAGAAGCATTGGTTGTCGGTTTAGGATCTTTTCGAGGTCCTAATGTGGTTTGTTCAGAAGATGGTTGAGCTATATGTATAGGTGTAGTGGAAAGAGTAGATGATGTTATGGGTGTGTGTTTCACACGTTTGGATGGATGATAAGAACTAGGATGTGTGGATGACAAGGCAGGACAAAATTGCACTCCAACAGGTTCTGCCAAAGCACACATATCAAAGGGTCTAGGATCACCATGAATGGTAACCAACTGGTTTTTAAATTCGAATTTAACACACTGATGTAAGGTGGAGGGAACCGCTCGCATCGCATTGATCCAAGGGCGACCCAGAAGTATATTGTACGATGCAGGGCAGTGTACAATAAACACGATCGTATCCAGGGTTCTAGGACCAACTTGCAAGGGTATAGTAATGACTCCACACGTTTCTTGTGTCTCGTCATTGAAGGCTTTTATAATCATATCAGTTCTTTTCATTTCATCACTTCTAAACCCGAATCGTTGGTAGAAGTCAAAAGTGCATATGTTTAAAGATGAACCATTATCAATCAAGACTCGTTTAACGACTACATCTCCAATTAGGGCAGTAATATATAAGGGGTTATCCTTATGTAAACTATGTTGCGGGATATCTTTATCTCGAAAGTCAATACAATCGACTTCTCTAGTGATGATAGTATTGGCCATGGCTTCGAGGTTGAATGTTTTGTGGTACCATCATTTGGCTCAATGTAAGCATTAATTCATCCCTATGTGTAGGAGAAGATCTTAATAGGTCCAAAAGGGAAATTTTGGCTGTAGTATTGGATAATTGTTCATTAATATTGTAAGGAGGTTTAGGTTGAACATTAGACGCATAATTCCCTTTATTGGGATTTTTCAAAACAAATGGGGCTGATCCATCATTTTGAGTTTGATCCTGTTGAGAGGTTTGAGCCTGTTGTCTGGTAACGGCTCCGATGGTTCCTACAATATTATTTTGTGGATGATGAATAGGTCTTGGTCTAGCATTTATAGCTTGTTCATTAGAAAGGAACTGATGAGAGGAGGGTCGAGTAGTAACTCTTCTAGGAAATGGTTCTTCTGGAACCATAGAACTGGTGATAGGTTGAATAGGATCTGATTCATCTTCAGAACTATTCGATTGATTTGAAGTGATTTCCATGTCACTTTCAGTCTCATATTCGGTGTCACTAAGATCAAGTGTCCGAATATTATGTAGAGGTCTGGTCGTAACTATGGATAAAGTTGTGTCAAATATTTGAGGATCATGAACAGGTAATTGTCCGCTAATAGTCCCTACATATCGGGTAGGAGGAGGAACATTATGATGCTCAATTTGATTAGCCACCTCTTTACCATGTTTTGGTAAAGGATGTTGAAATATGTCCAATGATTGATTGGCATTCTGATTCTGATTTTGGGGAATGCTCTTTTGAGCGTTATTAGAAGGATTTTGTTTAGGTTGGAAGGCTTGCACCTCCATCTCATTATTATCAATCAAATCTTGTATTTTATGTTTTAATATTTTACAAGAGTTGGTAGCGTGTCCAGGTCCTCTATGAAAATCACAATGTAAATCAGCTCTGTATCCGGGTATAGTTGGATCAGGTTCCCGGATAGCTGGTAATTGGATCAAGCCTCGTGCTAGTAATTGCGGGAGAATGGTTGATAAAGGTTGATTTAACCTAGTAAATTCTCGGGGTGGTTTATCAGGAGGTTTCAATATAAACTTCTCTGTTGTTTTCGCAGTGTTAACATTAGCAATGTTTTTGCTATCAGTGACTCCGTCACCCACAACTTGTTTATTTTTATATTGATTTCTGGATGTTTTCTCATCATCTTTCCTTTTGAGCTGACCTCTTCTAATGAGAGCATCTTCCACCCTTCGAGCTAAGTCTATAGCTTGATCGAAGGTAGTCAAAGTAGCAGTTGATAATTCATAGGATAGTTGTTCTTGTAAATTATTGATAAAAATATCCAACATCTCCCGATAAGGTAACACAAAGTGTAATTTTCCTATCAACTGTCTCCATCGAGCTAAGAAGTCAGCAAAACACTCATCTTTGTCTTGTTTTAGGTTGTACAAATCTTTAATGGTTACATGCCTTTCGATATAGGCACTAAATTGATGCACAAAAGACTCAGCGGTCTCTTCAAAATTTCTCAAAGAATGAGTAGGTAATTGATAATACCATTCCAATGCCATCCCCCCTAAGCTTTTCGGGAACATTTTTAGTAATAGCAAATCATCATGTGATATGTCATGACATGCTATCCTAAACATACGAAGATGCTCTATGGGATCTTCAGTTCCTTTATATATAGGTAGGACAGGCATAGGAAAGTGTTTGGGATATGGTTGTGCTACAACTATAGGATCTAGAGGTTGACTACACATCTCTCGATAATTGTATGAGGGACGGTAGGGATCTATTTGGTCCATGCGAGAGACTAACTGTTTCACCATGGCTTCCAAATTACCAGTTTGTCCACCATATTGGTTTGATGGCACATGAGTATGGGTCTTGTGACCGTAGGAAGGCGGGACATAAGGATTAGATGCTATATTACTGTTATGCAAATGGTTGGTAGGAAGAGTATTATGAAGAAGATTTGTTGTAGCATTATGTTGTATCCCAGATTGTTGGAAATTGGTATTTGGTTTTGTTTTAAGCTTTTGTTGATTTGAGGTATATTGATCAATAGCTTGGCGAAATAGAGCAGTGAATGAAGGTTTCTTTTGTGTGGGAATAACCCTTGGCTTGGTAACAGGCACTCTAGGTGGTTGGGTAGCTGGTTGTTGTTGCATGTTTTGGATTATAGCAGCCATGTCCAAATTGGACGGTCCAACTTGATCACTCTCTTGATCAACGAAGGACAAAGGATTAGTGCGTGTGTGATATATGTCTTCTAGGGTTGCTTGAGTGTCACTAATTTGATCTTTATCCATATGAACTGCTCTATTAAGGGTGCCAATATTATTATTGAGAAATTTCCAAAAATGGTCCATGTTCTCAAAAGTAACAGCTCCGTCTGGAGTTATTTTAGGAGATGAGGGTCCTTCCTCTCTATCATTTTCTTTTTGTTCATTTGCATCCACAAGTTCTTCTTCTTGTGGGTTTAAGGTTCCTTCTTCCTGAATTGGGTCTTCAGGAAGAACATCTGGGTTATTTTCTTGTTTTCTTAACCAATCTTCTTCTACTTCAATTTGTTTTCCATTCCTGAGTCTAGTCATTGTGTCTAAATTTGGGTTTTAGCAAATATATATTAATATATTTGCAACAGATCTTGGGAGGTATATATTTTAATTATATACCTACTATAATACTTAAAAGGAAATGTTTTGATTTTTTTTTTGTTATGATTCTGTTTTGTTTTTGTTTTTGTTTTTATAAAGACAATAAACAGCACACTCAATACAAGAAATAACAATAATAAAATAATAACCTAGTTTTCTATAAATAATTTATAGATGTCATTGATAGGATCAAGTTCATCAAGAGTCATAAAGTGCTCCTCTTCAAATTGGAAATTGTTTTTCAAGAAGTCAACAAAGTGTGCTATGGTGATATTATCTGTTTCAGATTCTGTTTTGTAAAAATAAATCTCATGGCAATACTCTCGATATAACACAACTCTGGGAACTCTATTCCATATTTTTCTATCCGTAAGAACGACCTCTTGGTCTTCTACACGAGACAAAAATTTATGCACTACAACTGCATTATCAAGGTATTCCTCAAAGGTATACAACTCAGAAGACACAAGAGCTCTTTTATCTGCTAACCACCTATGGCAAGCTCTCTGAAGTTCATGATACAAAATCACTTGATCGGGATCCAAGATTCTATCTAGGACAAACCTCTTGATTTGCCTAAGTTCGGTTGCTCTAGATGAAATGAGATTCAATCTCCTATTAAGCTCATCCCATAAAGGTGGGACTCTATATGTTGGAGCTACTCTAAGTAAAGAATTAATCTCTATGGCTGCTAATTGATTTTCAACATTAATAGTGACAACTCGTCTTTTATTATAGTCTACCATCTAAATTTGACATGCAAATTTTCTTAAGTCTAAATGCATTTATGTTTTTGGTTTTTATTATTTTTTTATTTTTTTAGTTTTTAAGATGGTTTTGTTTTCAAAAGGTTTCTGTTTCACGTCGGGTTCACCAAAATGTATCGCTCCAAATTTTTCGCACCCTTACCTTCAGGCTATAGGATCCGCGCCCGGAAGGGGGATGTGAAAAGGATGGGACAATACCTCGGACTGAGAGGCCTTTTGAAGGTCCCGCCTCTCGGGGGAGGTGTATAAAGGTGAATTTTTGATGGATGGTGGGTTCACCAGGAAACTTTTGAATGGCAGTTTCCATGCCTAGGTTGAGAGAGTGTTTGATGTGTTCATTTTTATGTTTGATCATTCAACTCCTAGGTTTGGCCGATATGAATCTAATCTATTCTATATGCCAATGCGGATTTAAATGAATACAAAAAATAGAAATGGATGCAAATAATAGAGAATATGCTAACTAGAAGAAATCATACCTGATTTCGGATGTCTGATGGAGATTCTGAGTCTTGTAGCAGTTCAGATCATCTCAGTTTGTACGTAATCATCTGATATTGCTCGGGATCGTCTCAAATCACAGAAGGTCATCTGAAATCAGACAGAATCATCTGTAATCTGATGAATTCATTAGATGAATTCGTCAAAAACCTACAATCACAAAAATAGACACGAAATACCAAATATGCAAATGCAGAAGCAAGGGGTAATGGTAGAAATAACAACAAACATGCCTAAAGAATAGATTACAATGATAGATAAGGAAATGCAGTAAATTTAATGGTTGATTTTATCTTTATCATGCAATTATACTAAATGAGGTGAACTCCAAGATGCAAAATAGTAATAAGTCTAACTAATGCAAAGCAAAATAGTAGATAGTGGAGAAAGAATGCAAACTCAGGGCATTGATTGCCCCCAATGTTGGTTGTAGTCGAAATCGCCTGCAAAATACAAAATCGTCTTGAATTGCGACATGATCGTCCGAGATCGTACAGGATCGTCTGCGACGATCTGAGCTTGCTCCGACTAAAAAACAATGAGGTTCCTGCAAGAAAACTTAGAAAGGCACAAATGCAAATGATAATTCGGGGTATTCTAACGCACACAAAGATCAAATTATAGGGGAATTCAGCCAGGGGTAGGTCAAGGGGAGGGCCTAAGATTAAATAGGCATAGGAAGGAGGTTGGGAGGTTGGAGATCATCCCAATCTGGGAGATCTCCAACGGGGAAGGTCTCTAACGATGCAGACACGCTTTTGCCCCGGTTAGAGACGTCGTTGAAATAGAAGCTAATTATGAACAAATCAGTTTGGGACGAAATCGTCTGGACGTTCTGCTCCAGACGAATTCGTCCGATCTGAGGCGATATCGTCTGATCGGCGATGATATCATCCAACGGTCACAACAAATCCTAAAAATGGCATGAAAAATGGGGAAAGCGGGTAAAAGGCGGTTTAACGGGCAGTTTGGGGTTGAAATTCAAATTTTAATATTTTATCTTTTTACTAAGGTTTAACCGTGCCAATTTTAGGGTGCTACATTAACATTATACAATGATGGGTATTTAAGTACATAGAATTCCAATTTTAGGCATAACAATTTTTTAACCAATCTTGCAACTACCTCTATCCTATACTACATGAATGTGTCCTATGAGGGGTGGTTACACCACTTGCCTTCTCATGCTATGATGTAATAACTCCTAATAAAAAAAAATTATTCCTCAAAAAATATAGTCAGATCATCGAGGCATACGAGTATGCTTTCAATGATTAAGAAAACAAATAAAAAAATCCATGGATCTTTGAAATATAGACTTTGCATTGAATCGACCAAAAGGAATCCTTTAATAAGTAAATTTCCCCCAATTCATGTGAAAGTTGTCTTGTTTTAATCATCATATTTGATTCAAGTTTAATTGTGTCTTGAGACACCATCAAGTAATGACAATATTTTGGAACTTATCACTTTATGTAAGATTTGGTCAATTAAAAGTGGATGAATAATCCTTAAAATATTCCCTATTTAAATTTTTTAAATTGATATATATTTGGATATCCCCATTCTTCATGCATATAGGAACCACAATTACCATCCATGTAGAATTGTTGATAGGAAATATGATTTGCATGTGTAATAGATTAAGGATATCCTTTTTCATCACTACTTTATTTTTGGATTAATAGGTCTTTTATTTGTTAGAATGGTCTAGCCCTAGGTTCTAGTTCAATCATATGTTCACCACTATTCTTGTCATAAAAATTTAGGTATTTATATCTATAAAAAATTATGTTCCCATAATATTAATAAATTTCATTAAATATACCTAATTATTTATTGGTACATTCCTTTATTATAAGCAAGTACTTTCCTTTGGATATTTCAATTGGATGGTATTGGAATACCTTCACTTTTGTACTTATTCTTTTAGAGTTTTTATAAGGGTTGAATAAACTCTCTAGAGTGATTATTCAATTTGGTAATTTATTGGTATTTCATTGGATCATCCTATCCTTAATGTCATACACATATATATTCTATTATTTTGCATGCTATGATTATTTGAGAAGGAAATCCATAATTTTTTTTAATACTTGTAAGTGATCTAAATTATTTTTGGAATTCAAAATATTTTAAAAAATAAATAGAAGCAATCCATCCACTCGAATCTTATACAAAAAGTGAAAAAGGAACCAAAAAAAGAAAAATAAATATAAATATTTGGAGGCACCCATAGGAACCACAAATAATCACTATATTATCCTTAGAGAATATTCATCTAATAATAAAATGAGGAGTGGTAGGTGGTATTTATACCAAAATTAAAATCCTAATTACATAATATATTATAATATAAGATAATGTAATAATAGTATTTAAGGTTAATTATAAGTTATAAAGTTGGTTTAACCATAACAAGGTTAACCATGACCCATGGTAATTACATAATAAAATATTTTAATAAATTCAGTATATTGTAAAATGAATGTGCTTAGGCCTATTCAATATTACATCATGCAATGTTGGACTTGGCCATGAGTTAGATTAAAATTTCAACACCTTCCATAATCTAAACTAATTTGCAAAGTGAGAAGACATTAGTGGCAATAATAAATTCCCCCCATAATGGATGCTCTAGTGGGCCTCTGTAGTTGAGGTAAATCCATCAATATCTCCCTCATATTTTGGAAGACATCCATCAATATTTAGAAAATTAAATTCCTCCCTCTTATAGTATCCATAAGTGGTCTTCAACTTCTTTGAGTACTTTGCCTAGCCCTTGGGCCCCTGGGTATTAGGCTCCTCAAATTTTAATTCCTTTGCATGTACCTATATTGTTTGAGTCCCATCACAATCCCACATTGCCACCTAAAAATGAATAAGAAGAGAAAAAGTTGATCACTAGAAGAGTCTTTTGAATAGAAGAATCATATGAACCATCAAGTTCAACATATAAAAAGAAGACATTTATTTTTTCCTCTAGAATATACAATATCTACTCTCAATTCCTTAAATCTTATAATATCATCCTCAACATTATCAAACTCATCCAAGCAAAATAGGCAAACAACCTCTTCTTCTCTTTGGTGGTGGGTTTCTTCATCAAGAATAACTTCTTTATCTTCTTGAAATATGCACTATAGATTCTTATTGCATAGTAGGACAATCATTTAGGTTTGCCAAATACTATAATTTCACCCATTAATATGAGTAACTAGGGTATTGTGATCCATATTATATAATTTAACCCCTAACACTATAGGAGGCCTATGATTTTATGGCACCAATATGTAGAGCTTAAAAATTCATGCATTTGAAAAAAAAGTCTCAAAACACTTTTGTATGCACAAATTATGGCCTACACTTTTTTTGCCTTAATGGACTACAAAGATACAAAAATTAAATTTCCAAACATTAGAGTTGCAAGAGCCAATCACAACCTTCCACCTGGTGAATTTTGATTCACAACTAAACTTCAATCCTGTTTCACCACTTCAACTCCTCTACTTTGCTAGATCAATGACACTTGTGAGCAAGTAATTAGTTGAATATTGTAAATTTTAATTAGAAATTTTTTCATGTAATGTAAATATGCCACATCAGCTACAAAATTATATATTTCATTTGATAGCCCAAAAATTTCATTGGATGGGATTTGAACCTCAATCTCACATGTCCTAAGAACATTCCACTAACCAATATAGTGGTGTATTTATTGAGATGATTTATTCAAATATAGTAAAATAAGAAAAGTGTATCTATTTTATCCACTTGTACTATAAAAAATTTGGTTATCTAGGAGATTCAAACTAGAGATTTTCTTTCTACAAATTCCCTTGCAATTATGGCATAGCCAATTAGTCGAAGCTAGTTGATATGACTCAACCAATGATACCCCTATAGGTAAAGCCTTACAATATTGTCATCAAGGGTGCTAAAAAGGATCTTCATATAACTCAAACACAAAACCTTCTTATGTTAGCACCCGAGCAACAACCCCTTTGCACAATTTGTCATACCTTGAATTTGTAATAGATTTCAATTCCTTTTTTATCATAGGTTACATAAATTTGCACTAATGCTACAAAAATAGTTGATATAAATTCAAACCCATGACCAATGAAAAACTTTATGCTAAAGTATCCTTGCCTATCCAACTTAGTTATCCCTTTGGATGGAATGAGAGGTGCATCCCTTATATAGAAGGAGATATTAAATTTTGCCAATAAAGTGCCAAATATTTGTAAAAAATGGTCCCTAAGGGGTGATTTCAAATTCAAAAAACTGGCATCCAAAACCTTCCTTCCATCTAATCACTCATTCGTAGCTTCCTTGCAAAGGAAAAAATATTTTGACCATTTAGAATTTAAAATTGTAATAGAGATGTTGAATAAACTTTGATGATAACAAGGAGTAGGCATGATATATCCAAAAATATTGGAAGAAAAAATGAGTAAATAAGTGGAATATCCTAGCTACTTATTATGTAAAATATCCTTATGAAGCATTGAGGAAAATTTTTCCCTAAATTTTTAAATAAAAATTAGAGGCTCTTAACAATCCTTCTATGTGACCAAGCAATGTTGCTCCATTGTTAGGTACCTAGGGATATAAATATAGATATATGATATTATATTATGTATGGGTATTATGGATAGTTGTAATGGGCCACCATAGCCCAAGGTTGACTATATTATAATAATGAGTGGGATAAGGGTTTAGAAAGAGGGGCATGTAAATAAGGGATATTATCATTGTAATAAATAAGGCAATCCTACCAAGTATTCTCTTGTAAAAGTCTTGGCTCATGGAGTAGATTTAGAGTAATTACTTCCTTGAGAAATAATATTGATGTTTTCCTACCTTAAGGGTATTATCTATCTGTCTTATTGTGTGTATTGTTACTATAGAAAATTATTTGTGGATGAATCATTTTATATATTTGCACATTGGTGAATAATTTTTGTTAATGAGAATAAATGTTCTTAACATCCATACCTGATTTGATAACATGTTGGAATTCACAATATTTTCTAGAAATTAATGGAAGCAATCCATATAGTCAAATATTATATAGAAAGTGAAAAAGGAAAAAATAAAGGAAATTAGGCATATATTTGGGGCACCCATAGGCATAGTAAATAATAACTATATTAGTCATAGATAATATTCATAACACTTTTATAATGAAATGAGTGGTGATGGGGTGTATTTATACCAATACCAAAATCCTAATTGCATAATACAATTTAAACTAAGCTAGCATAATAAGAGGCATTAAGGTTAATTAAAAGTTATAAAGTGGGTTTAATGATAACAAGGTTAAGTACAACCCATAGGGCTTACATAATAAAATATTACAATAAATTCCCTTAGGCCTATCTAATATTACATCGTACAATTTTGGCCTTAGTCATGAATCAAATTACAATTTCAACAATTATTAATGATAGTAGATCTAAATACTACCTCATGCTCCTTTGGTTTGTCCTATATTTCTATGATAGGATAAATTTTGGTAGCCATGGAAGATAGCTCATATACTTTGGCATTTGGATCTTTGGGGATAGCCTAGATTTCATACGTATTAAAACTACCTAATAGATCCTAAAATTATTGTTTATAAAGATATTACATATTTGTTTTTATTGTACATTCTAAATTGATCTTATTTATGACTAAATTATAGTAAAAAAATATTATTATATTTTTCACATCTATTTTTCAGCCTTACTCAATTCTAGACACAACGTCTTATTTTAGAAATATTGTTAGTGCAAATGAACAACAACCTGCAAGCATAATTCAATTGTGTAATTAAGGATCAATTAGTTGAATACTAGTTCCTGCTCCATTTATTGTTTAAGCACCATCAAAATGCATTTTCCATATGCTATATGATCCTTGATCTTGTTTTTTAGTCAAGGCTAGAGTAGTAGTAGGCTCTTTAGATCCTAGGTAATTCCCAAGCTTATTTTCTTGAAATTTTATTCTATGTCATCATCATCATAGAGGATTTATATGATCATATCAAGTTCTAAGATAATCCCACTCTTCATATACAAGCTCAAGATGTTCATTCTAGTTTATCACTCCATCATCATAAAGCTTATGCAAAAGGTATCTACATAGAGTCTAATTTTTAATTTTTATAATATTTCGATCCCTAGGCACATTTATGTTTATATAGTCCATCACCGAGTATCCATCCCCTAATAATTTTTTATTCAATTTACTTGAAAATAACATTCTAAAGTAAGGAGAGAAATCAACCATAATAATTTATTAAATTAGTACCAACTTTGGGTGTTTAGCCATTATTATTATTAGGTCTTTCAAGATTTCTATAATATATACCCTTGTCCCATACATCTAATTAATATTTTTCATTGTTTTAGTATATGATAGTCTCATATACTCACACATAGCTTTTGGCATCATTGTTATACTTGCTCCCATATCCACTATACAACTCCTTAGCTATTAATTTTCTATTTTTAGCATGACATAGAATTGTAGTGGCTTCAATGTCTTTGGATTAGGAGTATTTAATATATTAACCATATTTACATGGATGTCTAATGGATCTACTATCAATTTTTTTTATCTACAAGATTGAGCTATGATTATTTGTGTGCCATGGATTTAGCCTTAGCATAGTTTCTTTCTTATTCTTTGAGAGATTCTTAAAGTAAATATCTTTACCTTGACAAGGCAAGAGCTTCTAAACTCAATTGGAACCATTTTAATTTCTTTAGTAATATTAAATCTAAATTTATTATTGATGTTTTAATTGCATGACATAAATGCTTCATATTGTCTTGTGATCATTTGTCCTTCACTAGTCAAGGATGAGTACTTCAACTAGTTTTTAAATTTCTTGAATAACTTCTTAATTTCACTTTTCTATCAACTACTACTCCCTCCTCTTAGTTTTTTTCATTTTTCCAGTGTAGAACCAATTGATAGAATTATTATAAGTTCCTTTTCTATACTTTCTTTCTATGTAGTAGGTTTCTTAGATGTCATTGGACCTTTATCTTTTACATGCAAAGGTTTTTTTCCTCTTCTCAACACTATAGTATCAGTGCTAAGCTTAGATTAATTATTGGGTAGTTCTTGCCTAGTTGTTGATTTCCTCTTACTTCTAGTAACAACCCATTATTATTAATTAACATATATATTATAATATTAAAATGGGAAATATTTGTCTTTCTTTAAGATACAAAATTTAACAAATATTATATTATTTGGATTTGGTAATCCTAGAACTAACTGTTGAACTAGGACTAATGGTTGATAGACTAGTTAGTTTGCCATAGGTAGGTGATTTTCTTGGAGCCACATATTCTAATGTTGTAACCTATTGCATTTGTAACTATGGTTTAATACATCTCTATCTGAATGTTTCTTATAGCCACAACACATTCAATAGGATTATACTTAGTGTTGCAACCAAAGAATTGTAAAATGATGATTTTAAAATTGCATTAACCATGTTGTTTTGAATCTTATTAATTAGTTAATTGGTACTTTGGTAAGGTATTTGATCCTTTGTGAGGTATGGATTTCTATTGTTGATCATTTAATTATTGTCCACCACTATTTTACTTCCATCCACAATTTTGCCTCCTCTCTATATTGGTGTGATTTACCAATTATTTCATCATTTATAGCATCTCACTCATTTGGTATTTTAACTCATCATCGTGGTTCTATTAGACAGTGGGAATATTAAAAAAAAAATCTAGAGGAGCAAGTAAAGTGGGTAATTGGTGCTAGAAAGAGTGGAGGAAGGGGTGTTTGTCTTGGGGAAGGTTACCATGTAGGAAGAGTTAGTTTGTGGATAAGAGGACATGTTAGAGGATGGTTCAACATTTGGAATTAGTGTTATTGTGGGAGGAGTCCTAGGAATTTTTGGATTTTTATTTTGGGTTATGTTAATTGCGTAAACCATAGGTAGGTCCATAGGTAACTTTCCTACTATACTAAGCATATCTTATATATGGGTGACCTATTCAAAGTTATAGCTAAAGTAACATGATTATCATTATAAACCATTAGTACCATATCTAATTGTAAGTATTTAATGTAATATGATAGTAATTAGGGCATGCATTTGCTAGAATTAAGTATAATGTATTTATAAACTTAGTATTTTGATCATGGATATTTTCTTGAGGATGCATAGCATTTAATTGAAAAATAATTGAATATACATTACTTAAATTATCAAACCTCTTCATGAAGGGTTCTACAATGGAATCCTAGTTGGTAACAAAATTATCAAGCAAACTCTTGTACCATAAAGCAATTTTATCCCCTAATGAGTATATGAGTAAGCATACCATAATATCGTATTCTTGAATACAATATAGTAAATTCAATGTGGATATATCATTTATATGAAAAAAGTCATCGTACTTCTATTCCCATAAAATGTGGGTAATGACTTCATAGTTATGTCTATAATGGAGGATTAGTCCATCAGGTTTAATGATCCTTAGTATATATAGTTAGGAAGTTGGTTTTGCAGCCTAATTTGCATAGGTGCTTGGTTACATTGAGGAACGTATTCATATTGTATTAAGTGGCTATTAATTTTTCCATTGAAGTGTAATTGTGTACAGATGATGCAAGATCATGTATTGGATCATTTGTTGTGAGAAAACTTGTGGATTTTGTGTGATAACATAAAATTATATTTTGGAAAATATGTGTTTGACTCTTTTACTAGGGGTGGGTTTGGATAAGCTTGATTTGAGTTAGGAGCAACTTGTAAGTTATTTTTTGTTGGAGGATTTTGGAAGCATACTTGTGGAGAATTTCCACTTTCCTTCTCAAATATTTCATGTTACAGAAATCTCCAAACTCACAAGCAGTTTGTAGACTTTGGTGGATCTTCCTCTTCAACCTAGGAAAATATTATCAATATGACTATACAGACCAAGTCAGGTAAGGATACCCTAGAGGTGATATGAAACATATACTATTATAATATTTTAGCTCATGCTCAACCAAATTTAAAATGTTGTGTTTGTTGATTCTTTTTTAACCAAACCCGATAGCACTTTTAACTTAAAAAAGAGGGGTACTAGTGCCTTATCCATTGGGTAGTTATAGCAAAGTTAAAATATCTCATGAATATAGAATGAAATAAGAAAAAATAATTGATTTGTTTGGGTCCATTCATATTATGCAATAAACAAAAACAATTAAACCAATAAGAGAAAGCATCATTTACACATTCAGATATTGTAACATACAAATGAGCAATACACAAGTAATTGGCACAAGAATTCTAGGAAATATTTGGAATTATTTTTTATAAAATTTTACATAATCAGAGCCCAGCAAGGTGCTCGGGTCTTTGCAATAATGACTACAATGTCTCCTCTATTCAAATGATGCAAAAGGGGGTTCTATCTCTCTAACCTAGCTATAGTGGTATGAGAGTCTCCAAATATTTTTGTGACTGTTGTAAATGATCTCAGTAGGATGAACCTCCTAGGAAATCCTTGGGCAATAATAGAGGAAGGAAGGAATGAATTATGGAGAAAATATGCACTAAAAGAAGAAAATACAACTGACCACAAAGACACACAACTATTCCTAGATAGAATTTTTGCTACCTAAGGCTTGATGATCTTCCTTGCCAAAACCTCCTATTTATAACTTTGGGTAGTCAGGTTTTATTGTAGTGGTTTTGAATTGGGTCTCCCCATATGGCATGATCTCCTACCTCATATAATTAAAAGTAGCAAGGGAAAAATGGGACAGGTGTCTTACACCTTTTTCCTATGATTGTACTCCTTGTGCACTAACATTCTTGCCTTCTTGAGTGGATGGCTCTATTATGCCCTGATATATTTTGTCCTATGTTTTACTGGGTCTCATTCCACTTTTTTGTTATCGATCGCTCCTTCTTGGTCTAGGTCCTCTACTTTTTTCCCTTTTTTGAAGTTTTGCATTTTTTGTCAATTAATGTCCAAGCCTCTTTGTGGAAAGTCAAAGTTAATTTTAACATATTCGTGTCCTACACAATTTTATTTACTTGGTCTTCAGACCATACCATAGTGTTATCAGAGAACATATACAAGTGGTCTACTATTTCTCTCAAGGAATTAATCTTCTTGGCCAATTCTACACTGTGATCCTAATCAAAATAAAATTCTTGAATTCTACTAAAAATTAGATCCTTGATGTTGGCAGCCTAAAATAACTCTTCCAACATAAACCCACAGTCATTGAGTTCATGTTATAAATCCTCCTCTAAGTGAGTTATTTCACTATCCCACTCATGCCACTTTGATCTATTTTATAGGAAGATAGAGATCTTTGCAAATTCTTCAGCGCAAAAGTAGACAAAACCATCTCCTAATGTAATTGTCTCTTCACTCACTTCTATGTAATTTTCTTTAAATTTTTGAAATATAGGGTATATCAAATTCACTCTCTGGTCCACTTGCTGCAACATATTTCTTAAAATATTTGCATTATATCTGATGGCATAGATATTATAGAACACCATGATTAAATCAACCATTTTACCTTGTATTTTGTTCATCATTTCTTCCTTGAAATATTTAATGAGATTGGGGTGGTCAATATCTTTTGTAGTAGTACCTTGGGAGGTAGATGGTTGTTGTCTAAGATTATCTATTTATGCTTGTAATTGTTCCACCTTTAGTTGCAGTTGTTCTCCTTCTGCAACTTTAATTTTCAATCATGTTACTTCCTTCTCCATGGCTTCTACCACTTGCACTTGGGAGGCTATGTAGAATTTTATCATGTTAATAGGACCTACTATGGCCATTATTATTCCTCTATACAAATAAATTTGAGCTTCCTTTAGTCTTAGTGGAAGAGGAATTGCAACTATGGCAGTGGACACATTGCATGCACTCTGTTCTATTATATTCCTAGCCTTGCTTTATCCTTTACTAGGATCCCTTATTTATTTCATATCTTGTATCTATTCTTCCTTCTTGAAAATAAATTGTATCACTTCCTTTACCTTTGATAGTGTGAATTTTTTCATGCTTGAATTCGTGGTATCAAGTTTGGTCCTTTTTCGTACTCCCAAAGTATATTGGATAATTCTCTAGCTTCTTAGATCCTTTTTGAGTGTCTTTTGGGGAATTGGATGCTCTTTTTTATTTATGACCAGAGAGGAAAATACCACAATAGGTTGAATAACCACAAATTTGATATTTCTTGGTGGTTATATCAATGCTTGAGTCAATACCTCAAATATACTTTATGTATATTGGGGAGGACAAGTCACTATATCCTTTTCTTTTGATGTTATTGTGTGGAAATAATAAGAGTCTTGAGCCATTGAAGGATGCTTGATAAATATATGGGAAATATCTGAGATCTTTGCTTACTCCCCTAGAGTTGTGTCTAAAATATTCATAGTTACCTCAAATTGCTTCAAATCCTGACTAATGATCTGGAGAGTAGGATATTGGAAATCCTTAGGAAATGAAACGGGAACCAGTGGAGCTACTATTTCTACTAAGAAGGTTATGTGTATCATTATATTAGCAGGGTAATTGCCCACTATTTCTATCTTGCTATGGGACCTATCCTGCATTTTCCAAACCAACTCCAGTGATACATCCTACTTAAGGGATTTCTAAATTTCATCCTTAAAATCATCTACCCTATGTTTATCCTATAAACTAGGCAATTTTTCTATGATAGTCTTCTTGTGGTATCTAGAAGGGTCATAAGGTCTCCATCTAACTTCTAGAAAGTAATACATATCCATGTTCCAAATGGCTTGAAGCAGGCTGAAGTGATCCATGTACACATAGTGACCCATTTTACAAGGAATTTGTAGCCAAGGAAATCTTCCCTTTTTCCTTATGGCTCTAACCTTCACTTCCTCCATGATTTTCTTGGTTATCTCTGGGATGGCTATGGATGTGGGTAAATGCTTTGGTAGTTCCTTTGGGGTTAACTTCACCTCATATAGCCTAATATAAGTGAAATCTTCCATAAGAAAGAAATCACCTACCTTTTCTTCATGTAGAAATAACCTTATTCTAGCTCCAATCCTATTAGGTTCTTTTCCACACAGCCAAGCATGGATTATTGTGAGGACTTTCTCAAATAAAATAACATAACTAGAGAAACCTTCTTGGATACAAAGTAGTATTTCTTGGATAGTAGCAGCTTTGAATCATCCTATCTAGCTAATCAAGAACTGTTACATTTGATCCAAAATGATATGAATTAGAAGTGAATAATATGAGAAAGGGGGAAGCTTCTCTTTTTTATATAGAATTGCTTTCTATAATATTTCCAGCTCTTGATTTTTGTTATTTTTGATTACATATTCTATTTTTTACATGAGTGTCATTTATTTCTTGTTGTATTAGATGACTAAGAACATGACCTCCTTAGTAATTCATTCCAAGTCTTTCATTCCTAGCACAAGGTTGATCATGTCTACATAATATTAGGCCCAAGGGTAGAGTGTGGACTTATGAACAGGGAATTCGGAGGATATGGACCTGTTGTACTTCAAAATCCTAGTAGGGAAGGAAGTATCAAGCATGTTATTGGAATGAAGAGAGAGTACTTGATAATCCAACATTAGGGTGGTGGTGGTTAGCCTGAAGACTTTCCTGATATTGTCTACTATGATTTTGAAAGTGACTTGGTTGGAAATATCTTTGATTGTCCTATTTTTGGTGTCATAAAATACCACCAACCACATGAGATCTGATGAGTGGTAGACTTTAAGGTAGACTAGTTTTCCTAGGTTGGTAGTCCTAGATAGGGTTTGATTTGTATCTACCCTTTGTGCCATCATAAAAAGTACCCTAAGCAAAGTTGGATGGTATTGGTTGTGTTCTTCTATTGGGTTGAAGTTGTATATTGTGATGTCCTCCAACTCTGACTGCTAGCCCAACATAATTTTCTAGTTTGATATAGACAGGTTCATAAACACCTTAGGGTCCTTGGCCCTTCCTGTCTTCTTCATGATTGGTGAGGCACTCGTGATTATTTCTATATGTACCTTAAAATCCATAACCTCAACTGGTGTAGCGCTTGTAGAAGCTAGTTGTTTAGAGAATTGGTCGGGATGAAATTATGGGCTTTAGATTTTTTTCATACCCTTCTCTATCTATTGCCAGCCCATATTTACTCTACAACTATTACTTACTACCTCATCAATGTTACTGGTAGGATTTTTCCACCTTTATGTTGAACATTTTGAGTCCCTAAGCTAAAATATTGTCATTGATGTCAAAAGTATCTATGATGGCATGCACTATGTTTTGTGAAAGTGCAAGGAAGGTTTTTTGTGAAAACCAAGGTAGGAAAAATAAAAGGTTTTATTTAAAACCATGGACAATAGATTTGAAATGGGTTTTTCTTAAAACCCAAGTTGGATTTTTGTTTCATTGAAAAAGGTGCCCCGGTGATGGAGATATTTAATTTTAAAGATTTAGTTTAAATTTTAATTTATTTAAAATTTAAATTTAAATTTTAAAATTAAATTAACAGAATATTCGCTGACATCATAAAGTAAGGTTAAAAAGTGTCAATGTTTCTAGGCTAAGGGAAGGCATATATATATCATTAATTTTTTGAAGAATATTATCCTTTCTCGATTGAGATTAACAATTTATTTTTGCGAAGGAAGAGCTCCTGTTATTTTCATTTTGTGAAGCAGTGAATATTGAAATATAACTGTGTCCATTTTCTAAAGTGTGTTGGGTAGTGTGGCCTAGTGGCATCTTGGTTTGTGCAAAGGTTTTGGTGGTAGGAAGGTTAAGCATTCGATTCCTGCAAGCATCATTTTGGATTTTTTGAGGTGCTCAAGGTTCATTTCTTTTTTTCTTGGAGGAAGGAGAGAAGAACAAGAAGTGAGTGGTACTTATTTCTTCATAATGAGCCCGTAGCTCATGCGACAGCTTGGCCATGGCAAGGGCATTCATGTTGGAAAGGATAGGGGTTTGATTCCCCTCAAGGTAGGTATTGAGGTTTTTATTTATTTTGTTATTGCCTAAGGTGGAGTGATAAGGGGTAAAGGTTATTTGATAGTTTATGTATTGAATAACCTTAGGAATAAGGTTATAGTGGTTGTTTGAGTTGTGAAGTTAAATTTTTTATTGTGATTTTTGAAATTATTAGGAGTAATAAGGGTTATTGATAAAGTTATTTTAGTGAAAGTTATTTTTGAGTAAGGGTTTTCTTTAAAAAGAACTTTGGTGGATGTTAAAATAAAGTAGGAGTAATAAGGTGTTATTTGGACATTATTTTATTGTTGTGTTACTACTCAAGATCTCTAACCCTTGTTGAGACTGAAAAAGGAAAAGTGTTGAGTGTGGAAGATTTAGTGGAAAACTCATAAGGCATAAAATAGGTATGATTAACATTCCCTATTGATTTTATTTGGGTGGTTGATTTCTAAAATATCATTGGAGTGAAAAGGATTGATTGTGGTTTCCTATTCGAAAATAGTTGGTTTAATGCTTCAAGGTTTTCTGGTTTGAAAGTTGTGATTAAAACCTTATTTTATAAGCATTGTTATTGGAGTGAGTTTTTGTGAAAAGAACTTGAACTTGAGCTAAAAATAACACGAGTATCATTGTTATGTAAAGTGGTTGTTGAGTATTGTTGAAGACATTTTGAGTTTGTTGATTCATGCTTTGACTAGGGTTTGTGAGAAAGAGTTTTTCCTTGTGGTTATTGGTTGATTAGAGTTGTTTGAGCCTAGTCAAGTGATTGTGTGAAGTGGTTGTTCAAGTTCCATAAACAAACTATTCTATATTCTTATTTGAATTGAGTTGAGAAAGAAATTGGATTTGAGTTTAGAAAATATTGAGTCTCTAACAATTCTCTTTATGCTTCTATGAGATTGTTGAGTTGAGATTGGGAGTTGAGTATAGAACATATTGAGTCTCTAACAATTCTCTTTATGCTTCTATTATATTTTTGAGTTGAGATTGACTTGATTTGAGATTGGGATTTGATTATAGAACATATTAAGTCTCTAAAAATTCTCTTTATGCTTCCATTATATTGAGTTGAGATTTTGTTGAGCTGATTTGAGGTAAATCTTTGAGAAGGCTTGTGGACTGATTTTGAGTAACCTTTTGTGAAAGCTTGCTATGCAAATTTGAGAAGTCCTAGAGAGGACTTATTAAGAATATTTGGACAAGTTCTGAGTGAGCTTGTTGAGCATATTTGAGCAGGTTTTGAGTGAACCTATTGAGCAAATTTGAGCAGGTTCTAAGTGAACCTATTGAGCAGGTTTTGAGTGAGCCTATTGAAAATATTTGATAAGGTTATGAGTGATATTATTGAGCATATTTGAGCATGTTATGAGTGAGCCTATTGAGCAGATTTGAAGAGGTTATAAGTGAACCTATTGACAGAGCTTTGGAGGTGACAAAGTATAGGGGAAAGAGTCTCAATGGATAGAGATCCAACATCTAGGACAATTGAATATCGATCTGAGTGAGGAGTCTTCAAGTGGAGAGAGATCCACAATTTAGTATAGTAGAGAGATAGAGTCTTCTAGAAGATCACTAGCCAGAGCAGAAGGAGAAAGAATTATTCTATGGAAGAGATCCACGAACTTGAGATTTAGGGGATCATCATCTCCTTTGGATAAAGGTCCATAAACATTGTAATTTGGAAGGATTCCAAAGATATTTATTGAGAAAGTTTTAGCAAAATATTTTCTCTGTGGAGTAGCCCGCATTGGATGAACCACATAAATTGTTGTGTTACTTTTGCGGATGGTGATTTGTGCATTGATTTGATTACTACTATTTATACTGCTATCTATACACTGCATAATATTGAATTGAAAATAAAAGTAAAAAGTTGTCTTATATTGTTCACCCCCCTCTCAATATAATCTTGTGTTCTTCAATTGGTATCAGAGTGGGTTCCTTCAGAAGATTTTGACATCTAGAAGGAAAAGTGGTCTAAGAACACAATGGATCAAAAGGATCAAATATACAGACCCTTCAATAATGCAGTACCAGTATTTTATGGAAGCAACTTCTTATATTGGTGTATGCTAATGAGATTTTACCTGATGGCACTTAGAAATGAAGTTTGGGGTGCAGTGGAACTTGGATATGATTCAACAATCAATCCTCCTATAGATAAATAAGGTAAGCTTTTAATGCATGCAAATTCAAGAGCTATGAATATAATTATAAAAGGTTTGCATAGAGCAGAATCTATGAAGGTTATGGAATGTAAAAAAGCAAAAGAAATGTGGGAACTTTTGCATGAAATATATGAAGGAGATAAAGGAGTCAAAATTTCTAAGATAAAAAATATCAAAGGATAATTTGAGAACCTAAGAATGAGGGATGATGAAAACATTCCTGACTATCTCAACAAAGTTGATGAACTTGTACATGAGATGAAATGTCTTGGAATGAAGGTCGATGAATTTGATGCTTATGACAAGATCTTGAGGAATCTTCCAAAATGGTATAGTGAAAATGTTTCTGCTATAGAAACATCAATTGATAGTGATTATTTGAAAATGAATTATTTTCTTGGAATGCTTACTACTTTTGAGATAAGAACAAAATATTATATTCCTCTAAAAGAGGCTACTTTCAAAGTAGACAAAAATAAAAATGGAAAGAAGATATAATCAAGTAGTGAGTCATCCAGTGATGAAGAAGGAAATTATGGTAGAAGATATATATGTTCCAAAATATCCATAGATATAAGATCTATCATGTGCTTCAATTGTGGAAAGTATGGACATTATGCAACAGAGTGCAAAGAGCCAAAGTATAATAGTGATGAAGAAAAATATGATCACAGGTACAGGGAATCAGAAAGACATAAGTATAATAAGAGAAGCAAGTATGGACAAAGTAGACAAGGAAAGAAGTTATTCCAAAGACAAAATAGAAGCTACTATGCATAAAATGCAAGTAAGTACTCAATTGATAGTGATTCTAGTTTTTCAGACAATGATAGAGATGAAGTCCTATTTATGGTTAAAGAGAAAGATCCAGTTAATAAAAGGACTCTAGTTATTCTCAAGTGTTTTAGATGTGGTAAATTTGGACATCTTGAAGATGATTGCACTATGGATGGTTATAGTTTTAGTGATGATGATTTTGAAGATGCACTTGAAATACTAGATGAGAATATTCTAATGGATTTAGAATATGAAGTAAGTGATCCTATAGAAGACAATCCAAAAGGAAGTAATGATAAGGACAAAGGCAAAAAAAATAGAGGATTACTCAATAGAGAATGGTTATGATGTCAAGGGAGAACTTATTTATGCCCTTGACACAATAAAGAAGGTTAGAAAGCAATACTCCAAGCTTGAAATTTAGTTTCAAGAATGCGATGAAGAAAAGTTATTTCTCGTAGAGGAATTAGAGAAGTTAAAGGCTAAGGCAAGCAAGTTCAAGGATAATTTAGAAGCAAAGATTTTGGAATGTGAGAAGTTAGCATAAGAAGTGGCTACTCTAAAAGAATACTTAAAGGACTCCAAGATCAAGATGAAGAGTTTTAAAAATATATCTAAGAACTTGGATAAGTTCATCTGTGGACAACAGTGAACATCATGTTCAATAGGTCTTGGCTTTGGAAAGGTTCAAAAGAAACAGGAAAAAGAATCTACTTCAAGTCTTGATGAAGAAGAAACTTCAAAAGAAGATACATCATAAGAAGACAATTTAAGTGAAAGTGGGACATCAAAGGATGAGTTGGACAACAAAGAGTTCAACAAAGAGAGGAACAATTCACAAAGAAGATACAGATGGAACAACAATCATAACAGGAGACAATGAGTTCAAGACAAGGAGTCTTAAATGGAAGATGTTTTTCATGTCATGGGTTTGGACATATGGCTTCACAATGTAGGACACATGAAAGACAAGAATATGGGAAAGGACAACTTTTCCATGGGTATTGCTACTCATGCAATGATTTTGGTCACAAGGCAATTAATTGTAAGATTAATGACAAAAGAGGATATGGCTTCACTAGGAGAAGTCCTAAGATAGTTGCAAATCCAAGGAATAATAGAATTAAGTGTTATAAGTGCAATAATTATGGTCACATAGCAAGTTGGTGTAGAGAAAACATTCCAGAAGTAGGCATGAACAAGAACATGAACATGCGCATGAATAGGAACAAGAACATGAACAGGAATAGAAATATGAAAAGGAATAGGAACTTGGATGAGAATAAGAACAAGAACAAGAACAAGAACATGAACATGGATGAGAACAGGAATAAGAATAGGAATATGAATAGAAATGATAACATAAATAGGGATGATGGCTTGGAAAGAAATAGTGAGAGGATTCAGAAAACTTAGAAAGAAAGAGAGAAAGATAAAGGTAAAGAGTAGTGCTTTTGGAGAGTAGAAATACTCTCACACTAGAATTAACCACCTCATGAGGAGGTGGGGGAGGGGCCAAGCTAAGAGGCTCATTCTTAGCCTCGAGACCCAAAGGTGACCCTTTGCCATTGATGACAAAGGGGAGAGATTTGTGTATATTAGGGAGAGTTTTTGATATGGGGAGAGATTTGATAATTGAGAGAGCATTGATCCAGGGGGAGAAAAGTCCTAGGGGAAGTAGAAAAAATTTTCATATTTTAGTAAAAGGATATGGGTTGCCATAAATTAAAAGGGGATATTGTTGGAAATTTTAAGTCCCTAAGCTAAAATGTTGTCATTGATGTCAAAAGGTTATTTGATGTCAAAAGGATCTATGATGGCATGCACTATGTTTTGTGAAAGTGCAAGGAAGATTTTTTGTGAAAACCAAGGTAGACAAAATAAAAGGTTTTATTTAAAACCATGGACGATAGATTTGAAATGGATTTTTCTTAAAACCCAAGTTGGATTTTTGTTTCATTGAAAAAGGTGCCCCGATGATGGAGATATTTAATTTTAAAGATTTAGTTTAAATTTTAATTTATTTAAAATTTTAATTTTAATTTTAAATTAAAATTAAAAGAATATTTTCTGACATCACAAAGGAAGGTTCAAAAGAATCGACGTTTCCAAGCTAAGGGAAGGCATATATATATGCCATTAATTTTTTTGAAGAAGATTATCCTTGCTCAATTGAGATTAACAATTTTTTTTTGCGAAGGAAAAGCTCATGTTATTTTTGTTTTGTGAAGCAACAAATATTGAAAGCTAACCATGTCCATTTTCCAAAGTGTGTTGGGCAGTGTGGCCTAGTGGCAACTTGGTTTGTGCAAAGGTGTTGGTGGTAGGAAGGTTAAGCGTTTGATTCCTGCAAGCATCATTTTGGCTTTGTTGAGGCGTTCAAGGTGCATTTATTTTTTTCTTGGTAGGAGAGAAGAAAAAGAAGCAATTAGTGCTTCTTTCTTCACAATGACCCCATAGCTTGTGCAGTAGCTTGTCTATGGCAAGGGTATTCGCATTGGATAGGACAGGGGTTTGATTCCCCTTGAGGCAGGTATTGAGGTTTTTATTTATTTATTTATTGCCTAAGGTGGAGTGATAAGGGGTAAATGTGATTTGATAGTTGATGTATTGAATAACCTTAGGAATAAGGTTATGGTGGTTGTTTGAGTTGTGAATTAAATTTTTAATTGTGATTTTTGAAATTATTAGGAGTAATAAGGGTTATTGATAAAGTTATTTTAGTGAAAGTTATTTTTGAGTAAGGGTTTTTTTTTTAAATGTAGCACCCTAAAATTGGCGCAGTAAAAATTCCAATAATTACATTCACCTTAGTAAATAATTTAAAATTCAAATTTAACCTCCCAAACCGCCCGTTAACCGTCGGGAAATCCGTTTCCCCTTTTTCGTGCCATTTTTAGAGGTTGTTTTGACCGTTTGACGATATCGTCGCCGATCAGACGATATCGCCCTAGATTTGACGATTTCGTCTGGACTAGGACGTCCAGACGATCTTGTCGCAAAACTGATTTTGCAAAGTTGGAATCTGCTCCAACGGGTCTCCAATCTGGGCAGAAGCGTGTCTGCACCGTTGGGACCCTCCCCCATTGGAGATCTCCCAAATTGGGATGATCTCCAACCTCCTAACTACTCCCCTAAGCCTATTTAGTCTCTAGGATTTTCCCTTCCCAACCCCTGGCTAAAAATTATCTGCAAGTTAACTCCATTCACGTTAAAACATCCCTATTTTCCATTTGCACTGGTCCCATACCAATTTTATTGTAGGTACATCACTATTTTTCAGCCGGAGCCAGCACCTATCGTCGTCGACGAACCTGTTCAGATCGGAGGCGAACCTGTCGAATTCGAGGCGATTTCGTACTGATGCGAGACGATCTCGACTGCAGTCCGTATTAAGGCAATCAGTGCCTGAAGTTTGCATTTCTCAACCTTTTCTCTGTCATTTTATTCTGCAAATTAGATAGTCTATTCAATGTTTTATGTCATTTTGCATTTGGAGTTCACCCATTTCGATTAAGTGCATAATTAAATCCTAATTATTATCTAATTAGCACGATTCATTTCTCGTCTCTCGTGTTTAAGTTTCAGTTTGATAACATTGCTGCCATTTTATATCATTTCCCTCTCGTTAGCACCGTAGTACCTTTTGTATTTTGCATCTGTTTTCGGTTTTGCAGGTCTCTACGAATTCTCTGACGAATTCGTCAGATCTCAGACGATCTTGTCTGATTGCAGATGATTCTGTCGAATCTCAGACGATCCAGACTACTTCAACATCAGAATCTTCTTCGTACATCCGGATCAGGTATTCCTCATTTGTATTCTGTAATCTCTCTATTTTTCTTGTCTTTAAATTTATTTTCTGTATTCATTGAACTTGCATTTTCATATAGAGTAATCTAGATACATTCGGCCAAACCTAGGATATGAATGCTTAAGGTTAAAAACGAACACATTTAAACACATTCCAAAACCTAGGCGTGGAAGCTGCCGTTAAATGTTTCCTGGTGAACCCACCATCCGTCAAAAAATCATCAAAATACACCTCCCTTGAGAGGCGGGACCTTCGCAAAGTCCTCTCAGTCCGAGGTACCACGACATCCTTTTCCCATCCTCCTTCCGGGCGCGGATCCAATAGCCTGAAGGTAGGGATGCGAAAAATTTGGAGCGATACATTTTGGTGAACCCGACGTGAATGCATCATAACCTTTTGAAAAACAAAAACAAAAAACAAAAACATCTATAGAACAACTAAAACATAGATGCATTTTAAAACATTCAAGTTTGAAAACATGTTTAGATGGTAGCTCCTAAGAAAAGGTTAGCGGTTACTATAAACGTAGAAAATCAATTGGCAGCTATAGAAGTTAATTCTGTCCTTAGTGTGCCTGAAACAAGTAGAAATCAATTCCCGTGGAACGAACTTGATAGAAGACTTAGTCTCATCTCATCTAGGTCCACACAACTTAAGCAAATCAAGAGGCTAGTCCTAGATAGAATCCTGGATCCTCACCAACTAGTTTTTTATCATGAACTTCAGAGAGCCTGCCATAGATGGTTAGCTTATAGGAAAGCTCTTGTATCTTCAAAATTTTTAACTCTCGAGGAATATCTCAACGACACAATTGTGGTACACCCATTTCTAGTTCATGTAGATTCCCTAGAAACTGATCTTATGATTAGAAGAAGATGGAACAAAATTCCTAGAGCTATGTTGTATCGCGAATATTGTCGTGAGAATTATTATTATAAACCAGAATCTGAAATACATGGTATCTCTACAGCTCTTTTCATCAAATTTTTAAAAGAAAACTTTCAATTTGAAGAAGAACACTTCATGACTCCTGAACAACTCGAACCTATTAATGATATTCATAAATTGTTTATAGAAAACTAGATTATTATTTCAGTATTATTTCTTGCATTTATTGTGTTATTTGCTGTCTTTATTATATTGTTTCAAAAACAACAAAGAAAAACTAAAAAAACTAAAAAAATCAAAAACTTAGCAAAAACTTAAACATTTCATTTTCAAATATTGTAGTAGGTATATAGTAAATATATACCTCTTAATTTGTTGCATATATATATATATATATATATATATATATATATATATATATTTGCTGAAATCAAAACTTAGCACCATGCCTAAACTTAGGAATGGTAAAGAAACTTTAGGAGAAGGAGAAGATTGGTTACAAGATACAACTAAAGACCCAAATGTCCTTCTTGGAGATTCAAATCCGGAAGGAGAAACTCTAGGTCAATCAGACGAAGACTTAGGTGAAGATAAGGAACAAGAAGGAAGTGTTAAAGAGGATGGATCCTCATCCCCTAGAGTAGCTCCAAATGGAACTATTGCCTTTGACAATGCAGAGCATTTCAAGAAATTTCTCATGGATAACATTGATGACCTTAATGTGGCAATTCGCCTTGATAAAGGGCAAATTAGTAACACTCAAGCAGCCATGGAATATATTTGCAATATGCGCACTAATCCCTTGTCTTTCATTGATCAAGAAAGTGACAAGGCTGGGCCATCCAATACGGATATGGTCACTATGGCTCAAAACATGTCAAAACAACAGGTTACCCAACCTCCTAAGGAGCCTGTTATTCAACCTAAAATCACTCCCATACAAAAGAAACCTTCCTTCACTACTTTATTCCGCCAAACTATTGAGCAATATGCTTCAAGTAAACAAAAACCTAAAACAAAGCCAAATACAAACTTTCAACAATCCGGAATACAACATAATCCAACTTCAAAATTCCTCCATAATACTTTTCCTACCAATACTTTACACAACAAGTAACATGGCATCTAATCTTCATGTTCCTCCATCATATGCCCATAACACTCATGTCAATGCCCTACCAAACCAATATGGGGGGCAAACTAGTAATCTGGAAGCCATGGTGAAACAATTGGCTTCACGTATGGACCAAATAGATCCCTACCGTCCCTCGTATAATTATCGAGAGATCTCGTAGTCAACCTTTGGACCCCATAGTTGTAGTTCAACCATACCCTAAGAATTTTCCCATGCCCGTCCCACCTATATATAAAGGAACCGAAGATCCCATAGAGCATCTTCGCATGTTTAGGATAGCATGTCACGACATATCGCATGACGACTTGCTATTACTAAAAATGTTCCCCAAAAGTTTAGGTGGAATGGCATTAGAGTGGTACTATCAATTGCCCACTCATTCTTTGAGAAACTTCGAAGAAACAACTGAATCATTTGTCCATCAATTTAGTGCTTACATCGAGAGGCATGTAACTATTAAAGACCTATACAATTTAAAACAAGACAAGGATGAATGCTTTGCCGATTTCTTAGCTAGATGGAGGCAATTGATAGGAAAACTGCACTTTGTGCTGCCTTATAGGGAAATGTTGGACATTTTCATCAACAATTTACAAGAACAGATATCTTATGAGCTATCGACTGCTACTTTAACTACCTTCGATCAAGCTATAGATTTAGCTCGAAGAGTAGAAGATGCCCTCATTAGGAGAGGCCAACTTAGGAAGAAGGATGATGAGAAAACATCCAAAAATCAATATAAAAACAAACAAGTTGTCGGTGACGGAGTCACTGACAGTAGAAACGTTGCTAATATCAATGCAACGAAGACAACAAAAAAATTCATATTGAAACCTCCTGACAAGCCTCCTCGAGAATTCACTAGATTAAACCAACCCTTATCAACTATTTTACCTCAATTACTCGAAAGAGGTTTGATCCAATTACCAGCTATCCGGGAACCTGACCCAACTATACCCGGATATAGAGCTGACTTGCACTGTGATTTCCATAGAGGACCTGGACATTCTACCAACGCTTGTAAAAGGTTGAAACATAAAATACAAGATTTGATTGACAATAATGAAATGGAAGTGCAAGCCTTCCAACCTAAACAAAACCCTCCTAATAATACTCAAAAGACCATTCCCCAAAATCAAAATCAAAATGCCAATCAAACTCTAGACATATTTCAACACCCTTTACCAAGACATGGTAAAGAGGTAGCCAATCAAATCGAACATCATAATGTTCCCCCTCCTACCCGATATGTAGGAACCATTAGCGGACAATTACCTATTCAGGATCCTCAAATATTTGACACGACCTTATCCCCGGTTACGACCAGGCCCTTACATAATTTTTCAAACTTCTCGATTCTAGTGATATAGAATCAGATAGTGAAAGTGAACTAGACATTACTTCAAACCAATCGAATAGTTCTGAAAACGAATCAGATCCTATTCAACCCGTCACAGATGCTATGGTTCCAGAAGAACCATTTCCTAGAAGAGTCACTACTCGACCTTCTTCCAATATATTCCTTTCTAATGAAGAAGCCATTAATGCTCAACCGAGACCAGTTCAACGTCTTCACTATAACATTGTAGGTACCATTGGAGTCGTTACTCGACAACAAGCTCAAAACTCTCAACAAGAACCAAATCAGAACGATGGATCAGCTCCATTCATTTTGAAAAATCCCAATAAAGGGAATCATGTTCCTACTGTTCCATCTAAACCCCCTTACAATATTAATGAGCAATTGTCCAATACTACGGCCAGAATTTCCCTCTTAGATTTATTAAGATCCTCTCCCACCCATAGGGATGAGTTGATGCTTACATTGAGCCAAATGATGGTACCTCAAAACATTCAACCTCGAAGCTATGGCCAATACTATCATCACACGAGAGATTGATTGTATTGACTTCCGGGATAAAGATATCCCACAACACAGTTTACATAAGGACAATCCCTTATACATTACTCGCTTTAATTGGAGATGTAGCCGTCAAAAGAGTTTTGATTGATAATGGCTCATCTCTAAACATTTGCACCTTTGACTTCTACCAACGATTTGGCTTTAGAAGTGATGAAATGAAGAAAACCGATATGATTATCAAAGCTTTTAATGACGAAACACAAGAAACGTGTGGAGTTATTACCCTCCCATTGCAAGTTGGCCCTAGAACCCTAGAAACAACCGTGTTTATTGTACATTGTCCAAGCATCGTACAATATACTTTTGGGTCGCCCTTGGATCAACGCCATGCGAGCGGTCCCCTCAACTTTACACCAATGTGTTAAATTTGAGTTTAAAAATCAGTTGGTCACTATCCATGGTGACCCTAGACCCTTTGATATGTGTGCTTTGGCAGAACCCGTTGGAGTGCAATTTTGCCCCTCGCTCTCGTCATCCACACATCCTAGTTCTTCTTTTTCATCCAAAACTGTGAAACATAAACCCATAACTTCACCTATTTCCCTTCCTTTAATTTCATCCTCCTATGTAGACCAACAACCCTCTAAACAAATCATTTTAGAACCTCAAAAAGATTTTAAATCTACAACCAATCCTTCAAGTTCTATCCCTATAAATTCAAAACCTATAGACACATCTATCATACCTTCCACAACTAAAGACATAGGTAATAAGCCTTCTACATCTTATGCCCTTTCTGATGAACTCTTACCAGATTTATCTACAACCTTAATATCAGAAAAAATGAATGCTTTCATGCGAGATTCAAACCTTTTAAATGACTTACCGCCATCTCCTCGTACTTTGGGCCTCCCACAACCTATGGGAAGTACTTACCAAGTCGGGAGTTGTGCCTTCATTTATAAAGGATATGACTGGGAAGAATCCCTCGAAATATCAAAACTCATCATGAGGGATACGCTCGGTGTTATTTTACCAATGATTATATTAAAGCTAAACCCATGATGCTTAAAATGGGATATGAAGGGAAAGGCTTGGGACCTTCCCAAAATGGCATGAAAGAACCTTTCGAGGTAGAACCGTGGCCTGCCCGCTGTGGTGTGGGCCTATTTCCTAGTAAGGGTCAACCCTTTCCTTTTGAGGATGATGATCATCTCATATGCTATCAAGATTATTTGGATAGGCATGTTGATTTGCCTATTAAAAATCAGTCGTTTTCATGCAACATGCTGTCCATAGCATACCCTGAAATGATTGTCGACCCCGATGAAGAATTGGAAGGAGATATCTTCCATGATGTCTCTCGTTGAAGAGATGTTACACAATGGATTTTATTTTGATGGTTCTATACCAACTATAGCCCAACTTGAGGCCACTGATCCTCAGAATGAATTATCTAAATTAACCTTACAAGAATTACAAGAATTGGGTGTTTCACCCGCCCCACCTAACTTTGAAAGAGATCTACACATGGAGGTAGAAAACGTCATTAAAATTAATATTGGAACTGAGGATAATCCTCACATAATCAATATTGGATCAGAATTAAGCCAAGAAAAACAAGAACAATACATTGCATTCCTTAAAGAGTATGAAGATGTCTTCGCTTGGACATACGAAGATATGCCAGGTCTAGACCCTTCCGTAGTCATGCATCATCTAGTGGTCCATCCGGATGCTAAACCCGTTAAACAAAAACTTAGAAAAATGCATCCCAAAGTGGCTCTCTAGTCAAAGGGGAGTTAGAAAACTCCTGAATGTTATCTTTATACAAGCTATTGATTATGCTGAATGGATCTCAAACGTAGTTCCAGTCACCAAGAAAGAAGCTACCAAAGTTAGGGTTTGCACAGATTTTAGAGATATTAACGTTGCATGCCCTAAAGATGACTTTCCTCTTCCAAACATGGACCAAATCATTGACTTCACTGTCGAAAGTGGGATGATGTCCTTAATGGATGGATTCTTCGGTTATAATCAGATCAGGATAGCTCCTGAAGACCAGGCTAAAATAGCCTTTATTACCCCCTGGGGTACCTTTTGCTGGAAAGTGATGCCATTTGGCTTAAAGAACGCCAGTGCAACTTATCAACGAGCTATGACCTACATTTTTCATGATATGATGCATGATATCCTACATGATTATGTGGATGATATTATAGCTCGCTCTATTATTGAAAATAATCATTTAGATGATTTAAGGAAAGTCTTTAATCGATTACGAGAATATCTCATTCGATTAAATCCAACAAAATGCATATTCGGAGTTAAATCCGGCAAACTATTAGGGGTTTTAGTTTCTTTACGTGGTATTGAAATCGACCCTCTCAAGATTGCGGCCATCACTGATATGCCCGCACCTACTAATATATCTGAGTTACGAAGTTTACAAGGTAAGCTTCAAGCCATCCGTCGCTTCATCGATAAGTCGGCGGATAAAACCGGTCCCTTTCTTAAACTCCTTAAGAAGGATGTCCCCTTTAATTGGGATACATAATGTAGAGAAGCTTTTGAACTTCTCAAACAATACCTCCTTAATCCACCTGTGCTTTCACCACCTAAATCTGATCGCCCATTTCTCCTCTATATTTTCGCTTCAGATTCTGCCTTAGGGGCTATGTTAGCTCAACTTGATGATGAAAAGCGAGAACGTGCTAATTATTATATTAGCCGAACCTTCATCAGTTATGAAACCCGCTACACAAACATTGGAAAAACTATGTCTAGAAATAGTGTTTGCTACGCAAAAATTATGACATTATATGCTTAGTCAAAAAACTTATGTCATTGCTAAATATGATCCCTTAAGGTATCTCATGAGTCGACCTTATTTATCGGGTCGCACAGCCAAGTGGGTTCTTGCTCTAAGCGAGTTCGATCTCACATTCATAGGACAGAAGTCTGTTAAGGGTCAAATCATAGCAGATCAATTAGTCGCTGCACCCTTAGAGTCTACCCATCCCCTCATCATCGAAGTTTCCAGATGAATGCCTTCAATTAGAGGCAGCACCATCCCGAACAATGGTCCTTATACTTTGATGGAGCCCGATGCATGAGTGGGGCAAGTGCGGGTATTATTTTAATATCTCCGCAAAAACATCTTATTCCTCTCGTCCTTCAAATTGACATTTGCTTGCACCAACAATATCGCTGAGTATGAAGCTCTAATCCTTGGATTACGAGCTGCCCTAGCGCTAAAAATTAAACACCTTTTAGTTTTTGGTGATTCCCAACTGGTTATAAACCAAATTAATGAAGTTTATCAAACCCGAGATGATAAACTGTGCCCATATAAGGCCTATGTTTTACAATTAATGTCTTTATTTGATCAAGTCACCTTGGAAGCCATTCCTCGAACTAGCAACCGTGCAACTGATGCTATGGCCGCAGCTGCATCTCTCCTGCCCTTGGAGTTAGATGACGAATATGCCACTATCATTATTCGTCGACTCCAGGAACCCGCCTCAAATAAGTCATGCTTAGAGCCTTTGGATGTGTTTCTAATCAATGAAACTACTCCCGAGCCTTGGTATACAGACATATTTGATTTTCTTCAAAATGGGACTTTCCCTGCCAATTCTAATAGAAACCAACATCGGTTATTACGTCGACGAGCAAGTCGATTCGTAATAATTGGCAATACTTTATATAGGAGATCTTTTGAAGGTATCCTATTAAGATGTTTAAACTTAGAAGAGTCTAAATCAGCCTTGAGTGAAGCCCACGATGGATCTTGTGGAGGACACTTTAGTGGTAGTGTTATTGCTAAAAAGCTCCTTCGGATAGGATACTTTTGGCCTACCATGGAAACGGATGCACATGAGTATGTGCGCCATTGCGACAAGTGTCAAAAACATGCTGACCTTGTCCATGCGCCTGCACAAGAGCTGTAGGCTATTTCATCTCCATGGCCCTTTTCTAAATGGGGCTTGGATATTATTGGCAAAATCAATCCTGTGTCATCTGATGGACACAAGTTCATCATAACCGCCACCGAGTATTTCACGAAGTGGGTCGAAGCTATGCCTTTAGCTTCCTGCACTGGCACACAAGTTTCTAAATTTATTTTTAATCAAATCATTTGCAGTGTTCGGAATCCCCGCCAATCTCATCTCCGACAATGGAACTTGTTTCAAAAATAAAGATGTTAAAAAATTATGTCAAAAATATAAGATTCAACATCGCTGGTCCACTCCCTATTATCCTCGTGGTAATGGTCAAGGGAAGCATCTAACAAAACCTTAATCAAAATTCTCAAAATATTGGTCAATAAAACTGGCCGTGACTGGCACATTCAATTATATCCAGCCTTGTGGGCCTATCGAACTAGTGTTCGAACCCCCACTGGAACTTCACCATTTGTTTTGGTGTATGGTGCTGAAGCAGCTTTTTCCATTTGAATTGGAAGTTCCTTCTTTGGCTCTGCTACTTCAAGATACCGAAGTAGGAGATGAATATCGTGCTGGCAAACTTAGTCAGCTGGAACTCCTAGATGAAAATGCATCAATGCTTTGGAGCATCTCCGTGCTTACCAAAACAAGCTTAAAAGATCATATGCTAAAAAGTTCGTCACAGATCCTTTGAGATCGGTGACCTTGTTTTAAAAGAAAATCAAAAAAATACAAATGCAACTAAGGACCTTAAAGGTAAATTCGAGCCCAATTGGCTTGGACCATACATTATTACTGCTAAATTTGAATCAGGAGCATACAAATTATCTACCTTAGATGGTAAAGAACTTAAAGAACCCATGAATATTTTGCATCTTAAACGTTACTATGCATAAATTTGGTCATCCTTCATCCTTGTATATAACTTGTTTTCAAAAAATTTTATATATTTCTTTCAAATTTATAAAAATCCAAAAACATCAAAAATATTCATAATCATCCAAAATCTTCAAAACTATCTATTGCATTTATTTAAGGCACTTGTTAAATTTTTTCTGCTCAAAATCAAAAATAAAACCAAAAATCAAAATAATGATAAAAATATAATAACAGCTATATGCTTGAAACCAAATAAAATAAAGAAGAAAGAGAGAGTCCACATCCTCAAAAATTTTCTCAAAAGTGTTCATATATATTTTCTTACAATTATCGCAGTTATATGTTTTAAATTATTTTTGGATAAATTAGCATTTATGTGGCATCCCTCACTTGCACACTCACAACAATAAATATCTTGATTTTATCTGGCATGATTACTAATCTCTCTTATATCAAAGTTCACAAAATTCACTTAAATAAAGTTTGAGCATGGAGAATTGATCTTGTTATTTACTTAAACCAAGCACATCTTTTCACAATAAAATGATTATATTTGTAATTTCCATGTTTTGCTACATAGTAGAACCGATTTCTTGAGCGAAAAGTTTCCCCTGCTATCCTATCATGCACATGGTCTAGAATCTTTGAGAATTGGCAAAAGGACAAGCTCACCCCTACCCATAATAAAAATCCCTTGCTCTACAAACTAATCCGAGCAAGTATCCCTAGCACAAAAAAAAAAAAAAGAGAAGAAAAGTTCAAGAAAGAAAAAAGAGAAAAGAAAATGTTATTTCAGCAATGTTCCAAGCATTATCAAGCAAAAGAAATACAAACAGAAAAATAAGCAAAGTTCAAAAGAAAGCAAGAAAGCAATAAAATCCCTTTCCCTACCCTTTGAAAAGAAAAGAAGGGTTGATGAGCTTGAATCCCTGGAATTCTCAATTATTCGAAAACTGTGAGGTAAGCCCCATAACAAGTGGTTTGTGCCCAACCCGCTTGGCCTTGGGTAACTCCTAGCGTGGTGATATGTCCGTCACATTAGCGACCTTCTTTTGTACAGACCTATGTCTCGCTTATGGATTAGCTAGCTCTTGATAATCCGACCTACATAGTAGCCTAGTATGGTTATATGCATCTACATCATGGTTAATGAACACTTATTTGGTTTCTTCAAATCACTTGTATCATATTATCTTGCTCAAAACTCGTAAATGAACAATGCAATTGCACACACATTTGTATTTGAGAGATTTTGTGTATCATTATGATAAATCAAGATTGGAAATGAACTCACATATGCACATGGGATTCCTTATAAATCTAACTTTTGTCTTCAAAATAATTTGAAATATTATTTTTGCAACTTGTTTGGAATAAATCAAGTACAGCTGTTTACCATAAAGACAACTATATAATACAAAAATCAAAAATTTCTTTCAAAATATACAATCAAAAACATAAACATATATATCTGGTTGACTTTCGCGACGATGGTATAGTTTCAAAACCAAAATTGAAATTTTATGCCTAGCGCAAGTCCTCCTTTTCATATTTTCTGTTCATCAAAAATCAATCAGGCAATAAAACTATTTTTTGGATTTTCGCGATGATGGTATAAGTCTATACCTACATATTCTATGCCTAGCGCAAACCATTGTAACAATTTTATTCCCCATTTATTAAAAATCATGAAAACCATATGACTTAATTCATTATTTTACACAAATTATGCTTTTCAAAAGCAAACACATTTTCATTATTTCATGTCATTATGTCAACCTTTTGCAATGATGGTATAATTCCTAAAGAATTATCCAAAAAATTTATCACACTTAGGAATTTATGCCTAGCAAAAAATCATTTGAACATCATTTCATGCACAAATATTTTTTATGAAAATCTGAAAACAAACCATCATCATCATCATCATTTGCACCATTGCACCAAAGTCTTAAGACAGTTTCTTAAGCACTCTTTTACTTTTTAACAATATTTCTATAAATGGGACTAGCTTGACGACCGAGTGAGCAGCGACTCCATGAAATGGTCTATAATAGCGACAATGTCCTTTGAAATTATTGTTAGAAGTCTCTTTTTATTTTTACATTTCATTACAACAAATCAATTTGTTACATCAGATTATTTCATTTAAAATATCACCGCATGACATTCAAATTATATCTCCAACGACATAATTACATCCAATCATCACATCAATCAAACATTAAAAGCCTCATAAACATACACAAGACACAAGTCATATGATCAAAAATATCTCATCTATATATATCACAAATATATGTACATCATCAAAACTGGATTGGTATGCCACAATCTGAACCTCGGCATACTCAATCCTCTATCAACAAAAACAAATATAATACAAATACATGTCCAGCCCTCTAGCCTCGAGAGCCCCTCGAGCTCTCCGCCTCATCTCCCCCCCGCCCGAGGTGGACGAGGTGGCCCCATCGTAGTCCTGTAGTCCTCGTCCTCGACCGAGACGTGGTCCTCGATGACCCGATCCTGATCGGATCTGCGATGTTAGTTGGCAGGGGTAGTCTATCCGCCTCTGGCACTAGTTGAAAGTATAGTGTCTGGTAAAATGTCAGCTGGGCGATAGCCCGTGTCAACTCCCTAGAGCTCGCCCTCCGCCCCGTGCCCCGAGGCGTGCAATCTCATCCCGTAGCCGTGACACCTCGCCTAGTGTTGTGCAGCCGCATCCCGTAGCGTCTGCACTCGAGCCTGTAGACGATCTCTCTCCGCCCGGAGAGTAGCCATCTCACTACTCTCTCCTGTGTCCACACCCTTGCCCTTATCGGGCGATGGTGGCCTCTATGGAGATGGGGGTCTCGCCTCCCTCCTCTCCCTCTCTCTCTCTCGGCGCTCCTGTGCCTGTGGCCTCCTCGCCTCTCTCCCGCCGTGACCCTGGGCTGCCTCCATCACCGCCTGGCGCCGCCTCCCTATCCGACGCACAACCGCGTGGATCGGACCCTGTGCCCTCGTCATCCGAGGAGGGCGGATGCCTGCGTACTGGCATCGTAGCCATCGGCTACTCTTGCGTCGTCCCCATCCACCGGCCGGATGGGGGCATCATCTGTGTCCCGGCTCCAAAACCGCTGCATGTCCGGAGCCCCGCTAACTGTAGTGTTATCCCAGATAGTCCGAAAAAACTTGTAATCTCTGAGGGATGGGATCCCCCGCTGTAGACCGAACCGCCGCAAAACTCGGTCATACCCGTGGAGCTCCACCTCTCCCCTCTCCATCCTCATTTAGCAAACTCGCCTAACGTGAGCTAACTCCTGTCCGTCCTCTGGCCACCCTGGATGCTCCCTCCATGGCCTCCAGGTGATCTGGTCTGGGACTAAGTCATCTAGTAGCCTCCGAGACATCGGCAGGTCGATCCGTCGCTGTGCCCTCTTCGGAGCCACCAGTAGAAGACTCGGGGCCTCTCCCCATCAACCCCTATCAGAGGAAGCCCTACCGGCCTCCGCACCGCAATGTGCTCCCAGCACCAAACCTGTAGTAGCGATGTCATGACCAGACATCGGCCGCCCTTGTACACGACCCCATATAGGATCCTGTACAACCGGCATAGAACAAAACTGCCCCATGAGAACCTGTACCCGTGGTCCCGCATATCGTAGATCACATCTGCGAGCATCCACGGCACCCTGCACCCGCTCTGGTGGCACAACAGAAGTCCACCAACTACTCCAGCTAGAACCCGTGTGAGTGTAGATGCCCCAGGCATCTGGCGTAGTGCCTCGATGTTAACTTCGCCCTTCTCTAGGGCGAAGCTCGGGTCACCGCACAGTCGTCCCATAGCGCGGCCCTGATTGGCCGTAGGTGTAATCAGCCGTCCTTGTATGGGGATTCTCATAATCCTCCATACATCCTCCAAAGTGGGAGCCATCTCCCTGTAGGTAGCCGAAAACATGAAGAGCCCGGATACCACCTCTCTGCTAGGGCCGTTAGTAGCCCCATGTCCGTAGAAACTTGTGGCATCTCTGCCACATGCAGAAGTCGGCTCGTGCCAGCTGATCCCGCTCTGCCTGTGTGAGAGCGGCCAAGTCATCTCTCAACCCGTAATCCTCTCTGCAAACATAAACAACAAAACAACAAGCAATCATTAATCAATAATTCAAGTAAACAATAATGCAAGTTAAAAATTTAATCTTGTGCAATTGATGATATCGCCCACTATTGGACGATATCGTCCCAAATTTGAGCATAATCGTCTCCGATTTCGTAGTTCGAAATCGTCCCTAATTTGACGAAATCGTCCCCCTTTCGACGATTTCGCCCTCGAGCGAAATTGTCGAAATTGAGACGATTTCGTCGAAATCGGGACGATTTCGTCCCGACGACGTCGACGGCCCAAAAACGGCCGCGATGCTCAAAAATCATCTAAAATCTACCTAAAAAGCATGTAAAATTAAATTAGAGCATTCTAGAACAGTCTGGACTCTTACCCGTAGACCGCGCTTGACCTCTGTCGATCCGTGCGTCGTCTCCACCATTTTTGCTTCAGTAGCTCCAAAAACCAGAAAATGAACAAAAAAATGAATTAGGGTTTTACCCTATTTTTCTTAATTTTATTCAAAAATTATTTTTTGCTTTTTCGCGTTTTTACCTCAAACGTTCGATTTGGGTAAAAACACGGAGGGGGCACCATAGTAAGCTGTCGTACGATTCGACCAAGAATCGTCGCCTAAAAATGGGAATAATTTTTGCTTTCTCGTAGATCGAGAAGAACTCATCTTTAACGCATTTTCTTCGAAAAATTCGCTAAAGAGGGGGCAAAATGTAGCACCCTAAAATTGGCGCAGTAAAAATTCCAATAATTACATTCACCTTAGTAAATAATTTAAAATTCAAATTTAACCTCCCAAACCGCCCGTTAACCGTCGAGAAATCCGTTTCCCCTTTTTCTGCACCATTTTTAGAGGTTGTTTTGACCGCTTGACGATATCGTCGCCGATCAGACGATATCGCCCCAGATTTGACGATTTCGTCTGGACTAGGACGTCCAGACGATCTTGTCGCAAAACCGATTTTGCAAAGTTGGAATCTGCTCCAACGGGTCTCCAATCTGGGCGAAGCGTGTCTGCACCGTTGGGACCCTCCCCCCATTGGAGATCTCCCAAATTGGGATGATCTCCAACCTCCTAACTACTCCCCTAAGCCTATTTAGTCTCTAGGATTTTCCCTTCCCAACCCCTGGCTGAAAATTATCTGCAAGTTAACTCCATTCACGTTAAAACATCCCTATTTTCCATTTGCACTGGTCCCATACCAATTTTATTGCAGGTACATCACTGTTTTTCAGCCGGAGCTAGCACCTATCGTCGCCGATGAACCTGTTCAGATCGGAGGCGAACCTGTCGAATTCGAGGCGATTTCGTATCGATGCGAGACGATCTCGACTGCAGTCCGTATTAAGGCAATCGTGCTCGAAGTTTGCATTTCTCAACCTTTTCTCTCGTCATTTTATTCTGCAAATTAAATAGTCTATTCCAGTGTTTTATGTCATTTTGCATTTGGAGTTCACCCATTTCGATTAAGTGCATAATTAAATCCTAATTATTATCTAATTAGCACGATTCATTTCTCGTCTCGTGTTTAAGTTTCAGCTTTGATAACATTGCTGCCATTTTATATCATTTCCCTCTCGTTAGCACTCGTAGTACCTTTTGTATTTTGCATCTGTTTTCGGTTTTGCAGGTCTCTCGATGAATTCGTCGACGAATTCGTCAGATCTCAGACGATCTTGTCTGATTGCAGACGATTCTGTCGAATCTCGTACGATCCAGATCGCTTCAACATCGAATCTTCTTCGGACATCCGGATCGGTATTCCTCATTTGTATTCTGTAATCTCTCTATTTTTTTGTCTTTAAATTTATTTTTTGTATTCATTGAACTTGCATTTTCATATAGAGTAATCTAGATACATTCGGCCAAACCTAGGATATGAATGCTTAAGGTTAAAAACGAACACATTTAAACACATTCCAAAACCTAGGCGTGGAAGCTGCCGTTAAATGTTTCCTGGTGAACCCACCATCCGTCGAAAAATCATCAAAATACACCTCCCTTGAGAGGCGGGACCTTCGCAAAGTCCTCTCAGTCCGAGGTACCGCGACATCCTTTTCCCATCCTCCTTCCGGGCGCGGATCCAATAGCCTGAAGGTAGGGATGCGAAAAATTTGGAGCGATACAAAAAATAACTTTGGTGGATGTTAAAATAAAGTAGGAGCTATAAGGTGTTATTTGGAAATTATTTTATTGTTGTGTTATTACTAAAAATCTCTAATCCTTGTTGAGATTGAAAAAGGAAAAGTTTTGAGTGTGGAAGATTTAGTGGACAACTCATAAGGCATAAAAAAGATATGAGTAACATTCCCCATTGATTTTATTTGGGTGGTTGATTTCTGAAATATCATTGGAGTGAAAAGGATTGATTGTGGTTTCCTATTCAAAAATAGTTGGTTTAATGCTTCAAGGTTTTTTGGTTTGAAAGTTGTGATTAAAACCTTTTTTTATAAGCATTGTTTTTGGAGTGAGTTGTTGTGCAAAGAACTTGAACTTGAGCTAAAAAGAACATGAGTATCATTGTTATGTAAAGTGGTTGTTGAGTATTTTTGAAGACATTTTGAGTTGGTTTATTCATGATTTGACTAGGGTTTGTGAGAAAGAGTTATTCCTTGTGGTGATTGGTTGAGTAGAGTTTTTTGAGCCTAGTCAAGTGATTATATGAAGTGGTTGTTCAAGTTCCATAAAAAAACTATTATATATTATGATTTGAATTGAGTTGAGAAATAAATTGGATTTGAGTTTAGAACATATTGAGTCTCTAACAATTCTCTTTATGCTTCTATGAGATTGTTGAGTTGATATTACTGAGTTGAGATTGATTTGAGTTTAGATTGGGAGTTGAGTATAGAACATATTGAGTCTCTAAAAATTCTCTTTATGCTTCTATGATATTGCTGAGTTGAGATTGATTTGAGTTGAGATTGGGATTTGAGTATAGAACATATTGAGTCTCTAACAATTCTCTTTATGCTTATATGAGATTGAGTTGAGATTTTGTTGAGCTGATTTGAGGTAAGTCTTTGAGAAGGCTTGTGTACTAATTTTGAGTAAGCTTTTGTGAAATCTTGCTATGTATATTTGAGAAATTCATAGAGAGGACTTATTAAGAAGATCTGGAAAAATTTTGAGTGAGCTTGTTGAGCATATTTGAGTAGGTTATGAGTGAAACTATTGAGCAGATTTGAGCAGGTTCTGCGTGAACCTATTGAGCAGATTTGAGTAGGTTCTGAGTGAGCCTATTGAGAAGATTTGAGCAGGTTCTTAGTGATCCTATTAAGAATATTTGAGCAGGTTCTGAGTGAGACTATTGATCATATTTGAATAGGTTCTGAGTGAACCTATTAATAGAGCTTTGGAGGTGATAGAGTATAGAGGACAAAGTCTCAGTGGATAGAGATCCAACATCCAAGACAATTGAAGATAGATCTAAGTGAGGAGTCTTCAAGTGGAGAGAGATCCACAAGTCAGTACAATAGAGAGATAAAGTCTTCTAGAATATCACTATCCAGAGCAGAAGGAGAAAGAGTTATCCTATGGAAGAGATCCACAAACTTGAGATTTAGGGGATCAACATATTCTTTGGACAGAGGTCCATAAACATTGTAATTGAGAAGGATTCCCAAGAGATTAATTGACAAAGTTTTAGCAAAATATTTTCTTCGTGGAGTAGCTTGCATTGGGTGAACCATGTAAATTGTTGTGTCACTTTTTTGGATGGTAATTTGTGCATTACTTTGATTACTACTATTGATACTGCTATCTATGCACTGCATAATATTGAATTGAAAAGAAAAGTAAAAAGTGGTCTTATATTGTTCACCCTCCCCTCTTAGTATAATATTATGTTTTTCTCTTTCTTCTTTTATAACTGCATTAATGGCTATGATGTGGAACATTGATTTATTATTGGTTAAGCAATTCTTGTTTAGTGTGTCATGGGGATTGGGTGCATGAACCAATTTTTCATTGGTTCAGGAGAAAAGTTGCTTTGATATGCTTCATCAGATACCTATGCGAAGAATTATGATCATCCATCTGGCTTCTCCTACTTTTCTTAAATGTGGTGTGTTCCACACATCACCCATGGATTGGGATGCATGATCTTAATTAGATCAAGGTCTTCACTCACTCAAAATTAATGGAGTGCATGAATCAAAAAGGGGGTGTGTGAGCTTCATGCACCCTTAAGAATTTTGTTTAGTACAAAGGCATGGAGTACACGAATCAAAAAGGGGGTGCACAAGCTTCGTGTGTCCTTAAGACTTTTTTGCACTCTAAAATAATGGATTACATAGACAAAAAAGGGGTGCATGAGCTTCACGTGGCTTTAGGAATTTCATGCACTCTAAAGGAATGGAGTGCATAGACAAAAAGGGGAGGTGCATAAGCTTTGCATGCCCTTATGACTTTTGTGTGCTCCAAAGGAATGGGGAATAGAGACAAAAAGGGGGTATGCAAGATTCACACGCCCTTAAGACTTTTGTGCACTCTAAAATAATGAAGTGCATGGAAAAAAAGGGGGTACATGAGCTTTAGATTCCCTTAGTAATTTTATGCACTCCAAAATAAATGGAGCGCACAAACTAAAAAGAGGGTGTGCGGGCTTTGTGCACCTTTAACACTTTTGTGCACTTCAAAACAAAAAGGGTGCATGGATATAAAAAGGGCATGTGGGATTCATTTTTATTTTAAAACATTTCATGTGCTCGGGCTAGAAGCAAAAAAAAAAAAGACCTACTATTTTTAAAAGATGCTAACTAATTAAGAAGAAAAAGAAAAAGAAAATGGGGATGAACTAAGTTGTGTTGCTTGCAAGTGCAACACAAAATCTAAATGGGATAGGGGAACAAATGACATTGTAAGGTCAAATGAATTAGCTTGAGAATATCAAAATCTCTAGGTTGACTAGGTACAATGTTCAACTGCCATAAACCAAAAAAGAAATAAAAACAAAGGTAGTACCTAAAATAAAAACCTGGATATCTATAAACATACACAAAATATTTTTCCCAATTTTTTTTTTTTATAGTAAGGGAATAAAATTTATCCTCTTTCACCCTCATAGAGAGGACAAAAAAGCTTCAAATTATAGCCATTAAATATTATGGGTACTTCTTTTCCTTCTAAATCCTATAACCTATAAGTATGTTGGCCAATTATCTAAGTGATCTGGTAAGGGCCCAACCATTTAGGCTCGAGTTTCCCTTTCTCACATTGCTTATCATTTTTTGGATCCTAGTAGAGTACTACATCACCTTCTACAAAGGGATTTCCTCTTGCATTTCTATTGAAAAATTGTGTTGTCTTCTTTGTCTCCAGGACCATCTTCATGACTGCCTCTCTTATGTATTATTCTAATTTGACAATCTAGTCCATTCTCCTTTGTAAAGCATCAAAATTTTCATGATATTGGAGGAGCAGGGAGAGGGATACCCTTTCTAACTATGGTGGTAGAAGTGCACTTTTCCCATAAACCAACTCGTATGGTGATTTACCTATGGCTCTTTTAACTGATAATCTATCTGCCCACAAGGCATATTTCAATCCATTATCCCAACTTCTTTTGTTCTTTCCAAGTGACCTCTTAATCCAGGTGATGATATTTTTATTGGAAGATTCCGCTAGACCATTTCCCTGGGGGTAATAGTTCATGGAATGAGCTAGTTCTATGCTGTATTTAGCACATAAATCCACTATTTCAAAAGAAGTGAAATATTTAGTGTTATCTATAACTAGCTTTCTAGGCACCCCAAATTTGGTCAAGATGTTTTCTTCCAGGAACCTGATAATAACTTTTGTTGTTGATTTCTTTAGGGGGGTTGCTTCAACCCATTTTGTGAGGTACTAAATTGTTGTGACTATCCATCTATGGCCTCACAAGGAATTTGGATTGATTTCCCCTATCAGGTCTATTCCCCATTGAGTAAATGGAGCTTCGATGATCAATAGCTTCAGAGGCGGATAGACTCTTCTTGCCTACAAATATCTGGTAGTCATAACATCCTCTAATGAACTGATATACATCATTGAACATAGAAGGACAATAATACCCTGCCCTCATTATGTTGTTAGTTGTCACTTTTAGAGCGAAGTGCCCACCACAAAAACTTGTGTGGAATTATTCGATAACCTTGGGCACATCCTTTTTGAACAAAAAAAGCAGTAACACTCCACTCAGATATCTCTAACAAAGCTGATTCTCTTGGAGATAATATTTTTGAGCTTGTTATTTAATAATTCTTATTTTTCTTTATGACTTCCCTGGTGGGAATGATAGGGATTGTAGGTAGAGCAAGATGTCCTTGTACCGATAACTTCATTGTCCACTCGTCTATCTTGTTGCAAAGCATTGACTATGATTGTGTTGTTCATGTCCTCTCCCCCTTTATTGGCCATGTACTTTTCTAGTCCTTGCCCTTTTATTACCTTGACTATTTTTAACTCGACATCATACTATAGAAACTTGACCATCCATATTGTCGAATTCCCTACTAGTTCTAGTTGAGTGGGGATATATTTCACAACCATGTAAGGGATGCAAGCAATTACTTTACTGGAACCAAAAATACTTTTAAAATGCTCTAGGGCTTGTATTAGGGCGAATGCCTATTTCTCCATGAGCTTGTATCTCAATTGGGCTCCTTTCATCCCAGAGCTCATGAACACTATAGGTTTCTCATTGCCCTCTTCATATTTCTATGATAAGACTGCAGCTATTGTGTGCTCTAAAGCAAATGAGTAGATGTTGAACTTTCTTGAATGATCGAGGCATGTTAGCACGGGTGCAGTGGTGATGGCATATTTAATATTTTGAAAGGCCTTTGTGTTCTCTTCGTTCCACTTTATGTTTACATCTTTCTTAATCATATCATTAATAGGCTTGGCAATTTCAGCGAAGTTTGGGATAAATCTCTTGACAAAATTTATCTTCAAAAGAAAGACCTAATCCCTTTCAGAATTTTTGGAGGGGAAATCTTGGCAATGGCCTCAATTATTTGGGGATCAATACTTATTCCTTCTTTAGAGACCATGTGTCCTAGTAGCTTGCCTTGTGTGGCCCCAAATATGCATTTTTTGGGTTTAGTAATATTCCATACTCCTTACACATTTCAAAAACCTATGATAGATGGGAAAAGTGATCACTTGGATTTTTTGAAAAAACTATAATGTCATCCAAGTATACCACCACGATATTAAACATTAGTCCCTTGAAAGTGAAGTCCATGGCCCTTTGAAAGGTGGCCCCAACATTCATTAACCCAAATGGCATTCTCAAATACTCGAAGGTCCCCATGGTGTGGTGAAGGTAGTTTTATACTGGTCCTCAGGGTTGACTAAAATCTGATTGTAACATGAAAAACCATCCAGCAAGGACATTATGGCTAACCCTACTACTGCCTACAAAAGCTACTCCATATTAGGCAAGAGATAATTGTATTTGAGAAAATTATTTTTCAGGTTCTAAAAGTCAAAACACAACATGATATTCCCATTCTTCTTTCATACTAGGACTAGGTTGGCTATCCAAGAAGAAAACCTTACCTTGTTGATTATTTTTACATTTAATAGTTTTACACCTTTTCTTGCATAACAGGGTGTAATGTGGGATTGAATTTCCTTTGTTTCTATCTGAAAGGTTTTGTATTCTCCTACAGAGGGATAATATGGGTCATGATATTGGTATTGAAGGTCCTCAAATCCTTGTAAATCTATGTGAAAGTATCCATATTTTTTTTAGGAACTCAATGTATTGTTTCTTCTATTTTTCTGATAGAGCCTTGTGTATTCTATCCATTCTAGGTTCTTTTGTTGTCCCAATATTAACCTCCTCAACTTTGGACTCATGGAATGAGGGCCTATGTGCTCAATAAAAATCATCAAATAAAGTATCTAAAGACACTAATCCCCTAGGTATTCTATTTTTTCAACTATATTACTTCAGTAGGCTCCCCTATGATGATTTTCAACTTGTCTTTATCTTCTTCATCACATATCATACCAGAAAAGTGGTTTTTTATAGTCAAAAAGTTTCTAATGTCAATATCATCTTGAAACACTTGCAAATACACCACATTATCTAGGACATATGGATGGTATATGGATATGGTGGGGAAATTTTCCATATACTTGGTGTCTATTTCAAAATTATCTACTCCAAAAGCATTTACAGCTAAAATATTAGCAATATGGTTTTTATCCCTAGGTATGTAAGATAGGTTGAAGGCCAAAAATCTATCTATCTCATCCTATTCCCCGTGTTTGTTTCTTGGATCATCCTGCACTACTTGCCTATACTACTTTAGCCTAGGGTGTTTGGTTTGGTATTTTCCTTTCACTTGTTGGATGATAAGTTCTGCATCTCAATAGATAGTGAGGTAATTTATACCAAGTTCTTAAGCTTTTATCAACCTGAGTAGCAGTGCTTTGTACTCTACCATGTTATTGGTACAAGGAAACTCTAGTCGGTAGGGAATGCCTAAGTAGTTGACCTTTAGATCGGTCAAATTTATCCCAGCACTAGCCCTAGTCTGTGACTTAGCCCCATCAAAATTCATCATCCATATTTTAGTGGTCAAAATCCTGGTTGATTCTGCATCTACTTTTACCTTCACTTTGGGATCCATGCCTTCTACATCTAGAACTTCTTTCAAGAAAGGTGTGTGCCATACATAATATACGCCCAATTATTTTTCTTCAACAGAGCTAACCAAATTTATTTTTGTGTTATCAAACCTCCTTAGCTTGACTGAATGTTTATTAAACGAATCTCTTCTTAGGGTGGCTTGCTCTCTAGTCGAGAGAGGTATGGTGGCGTAGGACCAATATAACTAGATTGAGTCACTCAACTATTCTACCTAGTGCCTATATAACAATAGGAAGAAGAAAGGATCCACATCTACTATGACTACATCCATCACAATACCCTTCTTAGGGTATTGGTCTAGGAACACCAATAGGTCGTTGATTATCCCTATACAAGGCACTTGCCTATTATCCATGACTGAAATGGGAGGAGAGTATTTAGTACATATTAGTTCCAATTGATTAGCGACTTGTTTTGGCATGATATTGTGAGATGCTCCACTGTCGAGCATACAATTGTGAATCACATACTGATCCCCATAGCCTGATGTATATCAAAGGGATATATAGAAGGGCCTTATCAAGGAAGAGTCCTTTGTTGAGGGGGATGCAGTTGAAGTACTGAGAACATGATCATCACATTGATCAACCAACCTAAAAAGCTTTACATACTTGATCCCTATATTTGGGCACAATCATCAACTCCCCAAATGTTATGTTTTATATTTTGCTTGGATAACTTAAGGCCAACATCGATTCAAACTTATTATTTTCCATTATCTTACTGACTTCCTATTATTTTTTAATATTATCCACTGACTCTACTATTTCAAAGGGTATAGGTTAGTGGTTGCTATTCTGCTTCTTCACATTATGTTGTCCCCTATTCTTAGATGCACTCTTTTTATCAGATTTATCTGGTACAGTTCTGTTTCTTAGGTTTGTGGCATGAATCCTCTCTAAGGCTTCCACTTCTTCTGTTGTAGGTGCCAACTTGCCCTATTTCATTCATTTGAAATGACTATCTTGTGGCCTCTATAGGATTTTTACATTATCAAGGACTAAGACTATGGGTTTGGCTTTGAAGGTGGGCAATTCATTCACCTCTTTTTCAAATTGTGATTCCTTAACTTTTTCATCCCAAGTCCAGCATGCATTCACTCTTATTTCTTCATCAGATTCTTCCTCAAGGTTAACTCCCGTATGTAGGCTGAGGTATACACCACAATAAGCCAAATTATGAGGGGCATCACATGCTAGGCAAAATAAAGAGAAATTAGAGGCCACATTGGCTGAAGCCATGGGGTTTGGGACTACATCTTGATCTTTTTGGACCTCTTTTCTTTTCCAGTTGTTATTTGCATTCCTCCCTCCCTCATTATTCCAGTTCCTATTGAAGTTTCTCCTGAAGGGAGGTCTATTTTTATTTTTATTCTGAGAATATTATCCACTATCTCCTTTGTCCCTCTCAATTTTAGACAACCTATTATTCATTGTATGGAACATATCTATCAGCTGAGTTGATAATTTTTCAATAGGATCAGGTTTTGATTTTTTTAGTATGGTGAAACCAACTTTCTTAGGCTTTTTCTTAGTTTGAATTTGACTAGGATCTAATGAGGATGGTTTCATCTTTCCACTATCTATCATGTTCCTTTCAATTATAGTAGCTCTTTCCATACAAGCATCAATGGTAAGCATAGGTTGTTTGAGTTCGTAGTTGAAGTCTCTAGGGAAGGCATTTTTGTAGAAGCAAATAGATTGGTGATCATTGGGTCTCAGGGCTATGGGGATCCTATTTCTTAGTTTAGTGAATCATCTATTAAATTCATCTACAGTCTCATTATCTTTCTTTTTCATTGTGGCCAACTCGGTTAACAAATATTGTTCATTTTTATTTTCTCCATATTTCCTGAGGAACGTAGTCTCTAACTCTTGGAAGGTGCCTATGGTATTTATGGTGAGACCATTGAACCATTCTCTCGCATCCTTCTCTAAGGTTTGTAGGAATAGCCTGAGGACAACATCCTCGTCCTCTACCTCCAAACTATCCATGGCATACAAAAAATCTTTAATGTGGTCTTCGCCTATTATAGTGTTATCCCCTAGGAATTTTGGTAGGTATTTGTGGGCCTTAGGGGGTAATGGGTTCAGGATAGGTGGTAATATAAAAGGTCTATACCTATTTTTCTCTAATTATTTAGAGTAGGATTTGCCATCTGTATTATTGAGGTCACTGATATGAGTTTGATAATAGGGGGAGTAGTACATGATGTAGGGGAAATCTTAGAAAAAGAAATAGTACTGTTATAGTCCTGATTATCTAGTGGGACAGAAAGCAAAGGCTCTTTTGGATTTTTACGTGGTCAAAAAAGTACATGTGGATCTAGAAGTTCTAGGTAGAGTTCTTTCCTGCTTCTTCTTGTAGATTCTAGATCAACTCCTTCTTCTTTATCATGGATTATTTAGAGTCGCCACCATAGCGTGCAAAGTAGGGAATATAGAAGCATTTTCTGGATAAGATTGCTCAACCCTATAACTCTAAGTCTCATAGGGAATTACCAAGAAAACTTAAAACAAGGAAGATAAGAGTTTATCCCCGACAATAATACCAAAAACTATTGTGGAGAATTTTTGCTTTCCTTCTCAAATGTGTCACGTTACATAAATTCCTGGACTCATAAGAAGTTTGTAGACTCTGGTGGATCTACCTCTTCGACCTAGGAAAATATTATCACTATGACTCTAGACAGACTAGGTCGGGTAAGGATACCCTGGAGGTGAGCTTAAACATCTAATATTATAATATTTTAGCATGTGCTCAACCAAATTTAAAATGTTGTTATGTTTGTTGATTCTTTTTTGACCAAACCCGATAGCAAATTTTAGCTTAAAAAAAGGGGACTGGTGCCTTATCCATTGGGAAGTTGTAGCAAAGTTAAAATATCTCATGAATTTGGAATGAAATAAGAAAGAAGAACTAGTTCATTTAGGTCCATTCAGATTATGCAATAAACAAAAATAATTAAACCAACAAGAGAAAGCGTCATTTACACATTCAGATACTGTAACATGCAAATGAGCAACACACAAGTAATTGACACAAGAATACCAAGAAAGAGTTGGAATTATATTTGATAAAAATTTACATAATCAAAGCCCAACAAGGTGCTCGGGTCTCTATAATAGTGACTATAATATCTCCTCTATTTAAATGATGCAATAGAGGGCTCTATCTCTCTACCCTAGTTGTAGTGGTATGAGAGCCTCCAACTCCTTGCGCGACCACTAGAAATGATCTCAACATGTCGAGCTTCCTAGGAAATCCCTGGGAAATAATAGAGGAAGGAAAGAATGAATTATGAAGAAAATATGCACTAAAAGGAGAAAATACAACTGACCAGAAAGACACACAACTATACCTAGATAGAATTTTTTCTACCTAAGGCTTGATGATCTTCCTTGTTGCAACCTCCTCCTATTTATAACTTCGGGTAGTCAGGTTCCACTGTAATGGTTTTTATGTGCCCTTCCCATTTGGCATGATCTCCTACCTTGTATAGGTTGAACGTGGTAGGGGCAAAAAGGGATAGGTGTCTCACACCTTTTTCCTATGATTGTCCTCCTTGTGTACTAATATTCTCACCTTCCTGAGTGGGTGGCTCCATTACACCCTGATCTACTTTATCCTATGTTGTACTGGGCCCCACTCTACTTTATTTTTTATTGGTCACTCCTTCTTGGTTTGGATCCTTCGCTTTTTCCCCTTTTTCAAAGTTTTGTATTTTTTGGTCAATCCATGTCCAAGCCTCTTCGTGGAAAGTCAAAGTAAATTTTAACATATTTGTGTCCTGCACAATTTTATTTACTTGGTCTTTAGACCATGCCACAGTGTTATCAGAGAACATATACAAGCGGTCTACTACTTCTCCCAAGGAATTAATCTGCCTAGCCAACTCTACACTGTGATCCTGATCAAAATCAAATTCTTAGATTCTGCTGAAAATCAGATCCTTGATGTTGGCTACCTAAAAGAACTCTTCTAACATAAACCCACAATCATTGAGTTCACTTTCTAATTCCTCCTCTGAGCGAGTTATTTCACTATCCCACCCGTGCCACTTTGATCTATTCTATAGGAAGATAGAGATCTTTGCAAATTCTTCAGTGCAAAAGTAGATAGAACCATCTCCTAATGTAACTACCCCTTCACTCACTTCTATGTAGTGTTATTTGAATTTTTGAAATATAGGGTATATCAAATTCACTCTCTGGTATGCTTGCTACAACAAATTTCTTAAAATATTTGTAGTATATCTGATGGCATAGATATTGTAGAACACCACGGTTAAATAAGCCATTTTACCCTGTATTTTGTTCATCATTTCTTCCTTGAAATATTTAATGAGATTGGGGTGGTCAATATATTTTGTAGTAGTACCTTGGGAGGTAGATGGTTGTTGTCTAAGATTATCTATTTCTACCTATAATTGTTCCACCTTTAGTTGTAGTTGTTCTGCTTCTACAACTTTGGTTTTCAATCCTGTTACTTCCTTTTCCATAGCTTCTACCACTTGCACTTGGGAGGCTATGTGGGATTTCATCATGTCAACAGGACCTACTATAGCCATTATTACTCCTCTATCCAAATCGATTTGATATTCCTTCAGCATTGGTGGAAGAGGTATCATGACTATGATAGTGGACACGTTGCATGCACTCTATTCTACTACTTTCCTATCTCTGCTTTGTACTTTGATATGATCCTTTATTTCTCCATATCTTGTATATGTTATTCCTCCTTGGTAGTAAATTGTATCACCTCCTATACCTTTGATAGTGTGAAATTTTCCATGCTTGGAGCCATGGTGTCAAGTCTGGACCTTTTTCTTATAGGAAAAGGGTGGGCTTTCAGTCAGGATTTCATACTCCCAAAGTATATTGGATAATACTCCCACTTCTTGGATCATTTTGAGTGCCTTAGGGGGAATTGGATGCTCCTTTTTTTTATGACTAGAGAGGTGAAGACCACATAAGGTTGACTAGTCATAAGTTCAACCTTGCTTGGTGGTGATATCAATGCCCGAGTCAATACCATAGATGTACTTCATGTATGTTGGGGAGGACAAGTCACTATCTCCTTTCCTTTTGATGTCATTGTGGGGGAATCACAAGAGGCCTGAGCTACTGAGGGCTGCTCGATTGATGTATGGGCAATATATGAGAGCTTTGCTTGCTCCCCTGGAGTTGTGTCTAAAATCTTCATAGTTACCTCAAATTCCTTTGAATCCTAACTAATGATATGGAGAGTGGGATCTTGGAAATCCTCAAGCAATGCAACAGGGACTAGTGGAACTATTGTTTCTACTAAGAATGTTCTTTGCATCCTTATATCAGCATGGTAATTACCCACTATTTCTATCTTGTTGTGGGGTCTATCCTGTATTTTTCAAACTAATTCTAGTGATACATCCTACCTGAGGATTTTTTGCATTTCATCCTCGAAATCATCTACCCTGTGTTTAACCTATAAACTAGGCAATTTTCTATAATAGTCTGCTTGTGGGAGCCAAAAGGGTCATAATGTCTCCACGTAACTTTTGGAAAGCAATACGTATCCATGTTCCAAATGGCTTGAAGTAGGCTGAAGTGACCCATGTACACATAGTGACCCATTTTGCAAGGGATTTGCAACCAAGGAACTCTTCCCTTTTTCCTTATGGCTCTAACCTTCACTTCCTCTGTGATTTACCTAGTTATCTCTAGGATGGCTATGGATGTGGGGCAATGCTTTGGTAGTGCCTTTGGGGGTAGCTTCACTCCATATAGCCTGATATAAGTGAATTCTTCCATAAGAAATAAATCACCTACCTTTGCTTCATGTAGAAATGACCTTATTTGAGGCTCCAATCCTATTAGGTTCTTCCCCACATAGTCAAGCATGGATGATTGGGAGGACTTTCTCAAAGAAAATAGTATAACTAGAGCAACCTTCCTGAATACAAAGTAGCCTATCTTGGATAGTAGCAACATCGACTCCTCCTATCTGGATGATCAAGGACTATTCCATCTAACCCAAAATGAGATGAATTAGAAGTAAATAATACAAGAAAAGGAGGAAGTTGCTCTTTTTTGGCTAGAATGGCTTCCTGTAATGTTGTTATCTCTTCATTTATGTTGTTGTTGATTACATCTTCCCACTCTGTACATGGGTGTCCTTTCTTTCTTATTGCATTGGATAACTAAGAACATGACCTCCTTAGTAATTTGGTCCAAATATTTCATCCCTAGTACAAGGTTGATCATGTCCGCATAATATTGGGCCCAAGGGTAGAGTGTGGACTTACAAATAGGGAATTCAGAGGGCATGGACCTATTGTGCTTCAAAATCCTAGCAAGAAAGGAAGTATCAAGCATGTAGTTGGAATGAAGAGAGAGTACCTAATAATCCAATAGTAAGGTGGTGGTGATCAGCCTAAAGACTTTTCGAATTTTTTTTATTGTGAGTCTAAAAGTGACCTGGTTGGCATGATCTTTGATGGTCCTATTTTTGGGATCATAATCTATCGCCAACCATACAAGAAGATCTTAGGAGTGGTAGAATTTAGGGTAGACCAACTTTCCCAGGTTGGTAGTCCATTTGTTGCTAATAGGGCCTAATTCATATCTATCCCTTTGTGTCCTCATAAAATTTCCCTTAAGCAGAGTTGGGTGGCATTGGTTGTCTTCTTCCGTTGGGTCAAAGTTGTAGATGGTGATGTCCTCCAACTCTAATTACTAGGCTGACACAATTTCTTGGTTTGATATAGATTAGGCCATAAATACCTTAGGTTCCTTGGACCTCCCTATCTTCTTTGTGATTGATGAGACACCTATGATTCTTTCTATACGTGCCTTGGTGTCCATCACCCTAATCTGTGTAGAGCTTATAGAAGCCATTTGTTCAGAGAATTGGTTGGGATGAAATTGTAAGCTATGGAGTTTTTTTAGACCCTTCTCTATCTATTAGTAGCCTGTATCTACTCTCCAAATATTACTTACTACAAATTTTGTGTGCACCAACTTTAAATACCCTCATTGATGTTGTTTGTAGGATTGGGTGCCACCTTTCTTCTTTTATAACTAAATTAATCGCTATGAGGTGGCATGCTACTTTATTATTGATTAAGTGAGTCTTGTTTAGCATGCCATAGAGGCTAGATACATGAACTAATTATTAATCTATGTAGGATAAATTTTGCTTCCATATGCTTCATCGGATACCTGCACTAAGAATCTAGATCATACATCTATCTTCTCCTACTTTTCCTAGACACTATGTGTTCCATGCATCACCCATGAATTAGGGTGCACACTTCTTTAGAACAAGTTCTTTGTGCACTCCAAAGGAATGAAGTACATAAATAAAAAATGAGGTGTGCAAGCTTTGTGCACCCTTAAAAATTTTGTATGCTCTGAAGGTATGGAGCACACAAATAAAAAAGAAGGTGCACGAGCTTTGTATACCCTTAAGAATTTCATGCACTCCAAATGAATGGAGTGCACAAACAAAAAATGGGACACCCAAGCTTCACACACCCTTAGAAATTTTATGTGCTCTGAAGTAATGGAGTGCATGGACAATAGGGAGGGTGCTCAAGCTTCATGTGCCCTTAGGACTTTTTTACACTTCAAAATAATGGAGCACACGAACAAAAAATGAGGCACATGAGCTTCATGTGCTCTTAGGACTTTTGTGCACTCCAAAAGAAATGTATCACATGAACTAAAAAGAGGGTGCATGGGATTTGTGTGCCATTAACACTTCTATTTACTTCAAAACAAAAAATGTGCATGGATCTAAAAGGGGTGTGCGGGCTTCGCGTGCCTTTCAAAAAATTTCTTGCGCCTAGGCTAGAAGAAAAAAAAACTACTATTTTTAAAATATGCTAACTAATAAAATAGAAAAAAAATGGGGACAAACTAAGTTGGGTTGCTTGCAAGTCCAATAATACTATATATTTTTCTAATTAAGTGGAGGTATAAACTATTGTATATTTTATGTTGGTCTATTTGATGGAGGTAACATTTGATTCAAAGTGATATAATGAACTCCTTGTGTCACTATTTGACTAGGAGTACTTGCCAATTATGCATGATGTCATGTATTGATACTAACATGTTCATCGATCATGTAACATTACCAATATTTATATTGGGTCAATTTTAATGACCCTAGGATGGAGGTTGATTTCAAGAGGTTTCCATGTTTGATATATTTATTTATTAACTTGATCCAACCAACTACGACTAGGAATACAACTTTTTAAAGGGTTGATTTGAGCCTTAAAGGGTGTTTAAGGTTGACTCATCCCTATTTGAGAACTCAATGATACTTGTGTTTGACTACTTTGAGAAGTTTTCATACCAAAAAATTATCTAACTAGGAACCCTATTTAGTTAGTAGGTTGTGATGTGTTCAATAAGGATTGTGATATTTGGGGAATTTATATAAATATTTATTATTACATTTAAAATTTTGGGTCCAATAGAGGCCCAAGTTTTATCATCCCCAAGTAGAGTGAAGTTATATATTGGGAGGATGAAGTATTTTAACCTTGGTTGGCTATTTTAGCTATTGATTCATTTTTCTTATGGTGTCAAAATTTGTTTGTTGGATTTACTTGTCTACATAATGATCATCCCTTTTCCCTATGTTTTTTTTTGTATTATATGAGTTCAACTAGATGAAATTATTTCTCAAATGGTAAATTATTTGATCATGTATTCATAATACTACCTTATACCTCATTCATACCTACAAAAATAAAACTTTTGAGTTTATAAAATCATGTTTTTTAGAAGAGGACCAAATCACTCTGTAGAAAATAGCCATTTCTTTTGAAAACACTTGGCAAAAAAATCTAAAATGAAATAGAGTGAATCTCTTCCATTTTGAAACTAGCAATTTTGTTTTTGAAATTAAACAATTCACTTCTTAAATAATTTCAAAAAATGAGAAAATAAATGGATTGAATATATCTTTTCTAGGTATGGGCAATTTGCTACTCTAATACTTGGATGTCTTTTCACTTTTCTTGAAATCTAGTTAATCATTTGATAGACAGATGAAATCACTTGTTTTAAGAAAAATTTATAAGATTTCTTCACATGTGGAAAATTTCTCTTTGCCAATAGTAAATCACAATTTAATCCAAAGATAGGTTCAATTTAGTCTAGTTAGATTCAAAATTTTGTAAAAAGATATTAGGTTCAATTTTAACATGGAAATTAATCCCTTTGTTTGACTAGGCATGTCAAATACCTATTGAATGTTGGAAAATTATAATTCTAATGCTTCTCATAAATAATTTTCAACACAATGGAAGAAGGATAAATGTGCCTCCTTTAACCTCCATATTTAGGATGTCCCTCCAGACTCCTTCCTAATTTAATCTAATTTATTCTAAATACATAAAATAAATGAAAGAAATAAAATGCATAAAGGTAAATATGTGAAAGATTAAAGTAAATTTCATGAAATTAAAATATGACTATAGTCCTAGGAAAGATAGTGTGTGATTTATCAACACTTTATGAAATTGAATAATAAAAATGTGCTCCAAATGTATAAAAATAGAAATTAAAGGAGAGAACTAACAAATAGTGAAATGGCAATGTCACAATCATTATGCATTCCATAATCCCAAATAACAATGCAAAAAAATGAAAGTAAATGTTTTGAACATTCTTTTTATTTTTATAAAACTAGAGCATGAATAAAATATGGAGTCCATTGAGTGTAGCTCCAATTATTTTGATGGATAAAAAATGTCTTTAATGGAGCCCATGGATCCTATTTATAGGAAATTATTCACCCAAAAGTCACATAGGGTAACAAATTTCTATATATACTAATCCTATTAATTTAGGGGCATATTTAGTAAAATGATGCACCACTAAATGTTACATACCTCTAAAGTTAAGTCTTAACCATTTAGAAGTCTTCTAAATTGCTTTTGATACCACAAAATCATAAGATATTGCTTTCTATTTTGTTGTCTTAGCATATGTACTTTCTTGTCCTTCTTGGTCCAATGATGAGTTATTCACTTCTAGGATGAGAGTGATTCAATACTTTTTAGAATATTTATTTTATTATGCAAGCCAATAATACCTTTAGAGTAGATCGTATATTGGCCAAATTGCAAGTTGAGGAGTGGATCACATCCTTAGTGTCAAATTGACTCCCTGAATATCTGAACCTTAAGGAAGGTATTTTTGAGGCTTCACTTATTTGAATATTTGGTTTTCCAAGCCTCCTAATCATGAAAAATTCCAAGGTAATATCTAGGCTACTATAATTATATATCTCCTATAGTTATGAAATTCATTTTTGTGTAGGTTATTGAATGTAGGTGCATAACACTACTTTGTAAAAATTAGGGATTAAATTTTTGTTTATGTATATGGATACAAGTGGGTAGTTAGACCATTACCCAACTATATTTTTCTCATTATTTGTACACACACACACACATATATATATCCCTTTCCTCTATTATGGGTATCAATTATAGTGTATTGTTTGGATCATGTAGTTTAGAGAGTATTATATGATATTGTATCATTGTGGTTGTACCAATTATTGATGACATATAATGCATTGTAGGTTTTTTTGGTAATCCAATGTTACTTATGCAATAATTTCTTTGTATACAAATGGATTGTTGTTATTATAATTAACATTACCGTTTGAGTATTTCTTTTTTACATTTTGTATTCTTTCACCTGTGTACACAATACCAAAATAATTATGTTATAATTTAGAGTATCCACCAAAATCTAGGTATCTAAAATTAAGCCACATTTCATACTTTTCATTTATCATTGATCCAAAATACCTTGAACTGAATCTTAACACTCATTAACCTAAGTCTAGTGTTTAATTTTCCTTTCACTTAGCTAGATTCCATGTTATCTAGTATTATTTAGTAGGATCTTGTATTTTTAGAGGAAAATAATAACCATAGGATAAAACTATAAATTAAGAGTTGGATTAATAAAAATATGTGGATGACCAAAATATCTAAATATAAAATTGTATGTGAATTCCATGATACAGTTCATGATTGCTTGTATACTAAATAAAAAGTTGTATCTTAGTATAGGTGTATATAGCTTACAATAATCCTACCTTCATAATGGAGAATACCTTGTATATAGTGTGATTGTAGGTATATAAGACCACTTTGAGAGAGGTATTTATGTCACAAATAAACCTATTTGTATAATCTATAAGTTGTTCTTTTGAAAGATAACTAGTTAGATGCCTTGAAACTTAGTCCCTTTCAATATAATATGGTTTTCATATGTTATGTATCTAGAAATATGTATGTATCATTTCTTATAGATATAATCTTGAGTTTGGATAACACATGCATTAACCAATAATAAATTACTCAATAATAACTTAATAGCATTCCAAATAATAAAGAGAATTTAAAAGAACTTAAATATACTACTATTGGACCAAAATTTGCTATTGTTGTGGATAGGTATTGTGCCCTGTATTTTAGCCAAAGTATATAATTGGATGAAATGATATTTCTCTCCATTTAAACCTCCAGAGAAGGTTGTCTCCTTGAAATAGTTATATTTTTTAAGTAAAAGGGTTATAAAGGAGTAAGGGTTAGAGAAATATACTAAAAATTTGATGGGATTGTAGACACCTAAAACATGTCATGTTTAGGGAGACTACTCACATGGGCACATTCATAGATCATGTGACTAAACCTTGGGACCTTCCAAGTATCAAAAGTGGTTTTCACCACTCATTTGGGGTAGTCTTAGCCCATCCAAGCCTGGCCGCTATGAACCAGAGTGGCTGGATCCTGGTCGCTTCAGCTCAGAGTGGCCAAACCTTAGCCGCTGTAGCTCAGAGTGGCCAAACCTTAGTCACTACAGATGATAGTGGCTAAACCCTAAAATAAATTTGCCATCAAATCAGCCCAATCATGGGTGGAAGTGGTAGTTTGCATGCAATAAAGTCGAGCGGGGATAACTTTGCATGATTCCTCATGGCCAATCTACATGAAAGACTCATGTCTTGATTTAGACACCAGTTAACTAGCCCTCAAGGGTAGACAAAGGCAAAACTTCTCATGCTAACATCTAGTGTGCATGCAAAAAATCAATCCTAGGGTTTTGACATTGACCTAGGGCTTCAAACACATTATAAGGTGCAAACCTAAGAGCACCAAAGCATGATGAATTATTGAGAGACTTAGAGAGATTTTCAGAGACTTGGAGAGCTTTTCTTGTAGCGAAGCCCTATCGGATTGGAGAGCAAATTGGAGCACCTTTGAGGAGCAACGAAGTGCTAACCGATTTAGGGTTTTTCATCTACAGGATATTCAACACATCGGACAAGAAACAACAATCATTTCAACATCGATAACAAGCTTAGATTCATAGCCTTGGAGCAATAGAGATAGGTTTTCATCTTAGCGGCCACTATCTTGGACAGTGGCCCATCGACCTAATCTAGGGTTCTTTGCATTAGTTTCTTTCATTTAGCTTGTTACATGCTTTTATGCCATTAGCATAGATTTGGTTTATCACATTTACTAGCATTCATAGCATTAATTTCTATTATCATGGAGCATATTTCTATTTATCATTAGGGTTATTGCTAACAACCTCATCCGAGGAGGCAATCTCGGATAACTGAGCATTTGCTATTATTTTCATGCTTGCAGGACTACAGGTACATTTGATAGGTTATCAACATACGAAAGCAAAAGGATCCCTCTAGGAACTAGACCTAGAGAAGGAGGCATCTGTAAGCCCTCATACAGTTTCATGTGCATCATCGAGAAGCCTACGAGAGTGCATCACCCCTTGCGAGGGGATATCATACATCCATTGCCCTACTTTGTAAAATCTGTATCAAAAGAAGGGAATCCCTTAGAGGGATCTATATGTAACCGAACTTGAGAAAAAGCAATAAAAAGCATTATCTATTCATTTTATTTGTATCTCGGTTGTATCTTTCATTTAATGCATGATTAAATATGAATAAGATAAATAATATTCACAAATAGGAGTAGTGGATGGTGCATCGCTTCCTCGGGGTCGCTACAGATGGTGATCATGATGGGACCCCCACCAAGTTTTTATTTTTTACCACTTTATTGATCCATGTTTTTGTGTGTAGGTTTAGCCACTCTATTCTACAATAGCCAAAAATTATTACTCTAGTCTACAACATCCAAAAGTCAGCCCTTCACTAACAATGACCAGAAATCAGTCACTCTAGTCGATAGCGATCAGAACTAGAGTGTAGCAGAGGATAAAATATTGGTTCTCTGAGCTAGATTTGAGGTTGGTACAACTTTTCTGATGATTTATGGTTCTCTATCTACTTCTATTTTCCTAAAATAGTGAACATTAAGACACATTTTAATTTGGAAACTAAGGAATGGAAAGGAAAGAACTTGCATCTTATGCATCTTAGGGTTTTTTTTTAGATTTCCACTAGGCATTGCTAGGAACAATGGCTTATGCTTGTAAAGTCCACCCTAGAATCTAACATGCTAGGAATCATGTGTTGGTTTGCTTGCTTTGAGGCCCTGCTAGAGGCCATATTTGCATGAAATAGAGTGCATCCATGAAACTCATATTAGTTTATGCATATTTCTAAAAACTGAAACATCATTTGTATTAGGCATATAGGAAAGATACATTTCTATTGTATGATGCATTTTACTTTATGCAAACTTAAAATGAACCCCACACACACACACATGTTTTAAACATTGGGGAGTTGGATTTCATCACCAACCCTCAATTCAGTCTAGTGACGTTGGCATTCATCTCCTTCCACCAGCTTGCCCCCTAGATTTTCCTAGAATGGAATAAGGAACTTCTTTATAGTGGTACTAAGTTACTCATGTTCAAACTATCTCCCACTATTGGAACAATTGGTTCAGAGTGGAAGAGCTAGGTGAACCCCCCACTAGGACTTAAATGATGTACCCTAGTCTCTTTTTGAGAAAATCATGTTTGGCATGGGTGTTCTTGATTCCCACTATGGATGAGTCTCCTTATTCTAAATCCAAAACAAGAGCAAGAAACAAGAACAACAATGCATCAAAAACACAACAAATAGTTTAGGGCACACATAAATTGGTAATCAAGATAAACACTTGCTTGATATTGTTTGGCTATCTCTAAATTGCAATCCAAAAGACTAATTCACAAGCACAATGGTCAAAACCAGAAGTAAACATCCTCGGTCCAATACCGAGGGAGAATCTGAAGCAACACATACCCATAGGCGAAGTCATAGTAACATTGAACCACATGCTCATAAGACCATGAGACGTAGTTCCATGAGTCTAAGGGGTGATAATTCAACCCTTGGGGGTTCTCCTCGAGAAACCCCAAATAGAGAGTCAAATCATGGAACTAAATCACAAAAACACAAAGAGGCTTCATGACCATCATCATCAAGGAGACACGAGGAAGCCTCAAGGTCTTCCTCTAAACACACAGAAACTTCTCAAAGACATGAGGAGGCTTCAAGAGCTTCCTCCCCACATGGACATAAGAAGGGTTCTAGACCCCATTCTTCACATAGGGATGATGAGGTTTCCCCATATCCATCCTCATGGAGGGTAGGTGGGGCCACAAAGCCCTCATCACCAAAAAGACACACAAGAGTCACAACATCTCAAACTTCACATGAGACATTGAGAATAGGTCTGCCCACTGAAGGGCAAGAAACTAGAGCTACATCCAGTCATAGACATCAAACAGAAGATACCCTTCACACAAGAGGAAGGATTCCAATAGATTATGACCTCATTGGAGTAAATGGCACCCCAAGGGATCAACCATGGAAAACAAGATAGTTAGATGAGTTGGATCGGTTTCATCCGAGGCCACCTCCCAGAACCATAGCCACAGAAAATTCTGCATCTAGAAGTTCATGAACTATTACTTCTAAGTGCACCTCTCAACCTAGGGATGCTTCAGAGTGACTCCACAAGTCTCATGTAGAGTCTGACCATAGAGACACTTATCAACACATAGAATAGATTACATTAGCTAGCAAGAGCAAAGAAATAGTAGAAACCTCTTCGAGGAATCTATGAATCAAAACCACAAGAACAAAATCAGACAAACATGAGTCTTCTTTAACAATGCAATATGACCGCATGCGATGGTTAGAAAATGTATTGCACAAAGAGCGAGAGCTAGTGGAAGCTCTCAAGCATGACAAACAAAGAGAAAGGCTTTTGCGCCAACATGAGCAGCATCTAAGAGAACAAGTTGAGCAACTAGCTCATATCAATTTACAAGCCAATGGTAATGATCATCAAAGAGATAAATGCATTGACTCACCAAGAGAAGGGTGCACTAGACAAGAAGAAATCCCACAATGAAACCACCACTCAAATCATGAACAACATCAAACTGGTGGAGAAAGGGTAAACATGATAAATCAGGATCAAACACATCCTGAATCCCCTCGTAGGAGGGAAGAGAATAGAACAAGTCAAGTGCACATAGGGTTACCTCCATTACCACCATGAGGGGGCCTACAAGAAGAGGAACTCCTCACCTCAAAGGCATTCTAGGAACTCACTAAAAATATGAAGTCCTTTGAGAAACAAGAGATGATAGGGAACCAACCAACATTGAGTAAAATACACAACCAACCATTATGTCCATCAGTCCCTAGCCCTGCATATCCTAAGCATTTTGAGATGCCTAGGTTAGAAAATTTCAAGGGTGAAGAGGATGCACAAGAGCATGTTACCAATTTCATCAATGCATGTTTTCATCTTGAAGACAATGATGCTCTTATGCTAAGGACTTTCATTATGACATTTTTTGGTGCTGCCACTCAATGGTTCAACCAACTACCCAAGCACAACATATCCAATTTTGAACAACTAGTAAACGCATTCCTAAAGCATTTCTCCTTTGGTTCTAAAATAAAGGTGAACCTTTCAGACTTAGCCAACTTAAAACATTATGATGATGAGCCAGTAATGGAATATGGGGATAGATGGAGAAAAGTCATGGTAAAGTTATCATTCTCTATCCCCATAGAAGAAATCATCCACATGTTCACCAAGAGTTGTTCTAAACACATCTCCCTCTTGCTACAACTTCAACAATATCCATCATTTGAGGAAGCCTTGGCATAGGCCAAACTCATTGAGGACATAAAAGTAGATGAGGGAACCATCAAGCTCCAAAACAAGGAGTGGAACAAAAATGGCAAGAATGACAAATACAAGTAGAAGTAGGCAAACCCTACTCCAGTTAATCAAGTAGTATTGGTTGCACCTAAGTATGGGGCTGCATAGCAACCCCATAATTATCAAGCACAACCCCCACCATCCAATTACGATCAAAAGAACAATCAAGGGTGAAATAGAGAATGCAAGCCACCTCGCTATTTTACACCTCTATCAGAGTCAATGCAATCAATTTTCAACCAATTGAGCGAGGCTAGGAAGATCATATTTCTTGATATACCTCTTGTAGATCCCAACCATCCTAAGCCAAAAGGATATAGGGAAGATCAATTTTACCCTTATCATAGGATACCAGGGCATAACATTGAAGTTTGCATTGGTTTCAAGCACCAAGTGCAAAACATGATTGAGGTGGGAGAACTTAAAGTTGACAACCCATTGGCCCCTGATAATAGAGATATGGGCATATACAAAAACCCACTGCCAAACCATGAGGTCCCTAGAGGGCAAGGTGCCCAAGTCAATCAGGTCCAAATTGATATACCTACCCATGGGTGCATTGGGATGGTTGAAATTGTCAATATAGCAACCAGGAGTAGATGATATGGTCAACCACAGCCTCCTGTAGCTCCCATTAATGTCCCAACTACACCTAGGTAGAGGTAGGGGCAGAACAACCTTCCAAGTCCACCAACCCGACCTATGGTAACTATTCGAAGTAGACTAGAGCAAAACTTACAAATGACTCCGACCAAGCTATCTATCTATGAGCTCATACAATAGTCCCCAAAGCATAGGGAGACTTTGATGGAGATTTTGAGATCGATTGAGCTCCAACCACAAGATCCAAATGCATTCACTTATTTTGTGGGACAAGTACAAGAATGCCAGGAACCTATAATTCGATTCTATGATCATGAGATTAAGACAGTGCCTACTGCCTTACCAGACCCTCCACTGCACATTGTTGCATCAGTCAATGATTTACCTTTTAAGTGGGTCTTGATCGATACAGGTTCATCAATCAACATCATCACAACAATAACAATAGAACACCTTAAGATCCCCAAGTCAAATATCATTTCGAGAGCCTACACATTAAGAGCTTTCAATGATGCTTTATGCAATACTATGGGAATGATAGTCCTACCTATCAAGGTGGGGCATAAGACCATCCCTATGATGTGTCATGTCTTGGAAGGGGCCATGCAATACAACATCCTCCTAGGGCACCCTTGGATAAGAGATATGAAGTGTGTTCCTTCGATTTTACACCAATGTGTCAAGTATGTGCATGATGACAAAGTCTATGTGGTGTTGGCTGATGAAGAGCCATTCAAATATGTCCATCAGGTGGATTTTCTAGGAGAATTTATGATTCCTTCTACCCACCTGTATGTAGGACCTTCATATCCAACTACGCAACTAGATGATAGAGACAAAGGGGTACGAAAAGACCCATCCACATCAACACCTCATCTTGCACCCAAAATGACTGATGCTTCTAAGAGACCATCAACGTCTAAACCAAAAGACAATCAGAAGCTAAAGGTACCCTTAGTTGAGGAAGGAAATCCCAAGGAAGTGCTAACCATAGCCATTGAGAAAATTCCAAGTCCCATGGAAGAAGAAGATCTCCAAGATCAAGCTGAGGAGATACTAGAACCCGCTTCACCAGTGTCATCTGTAGGATCATCCACATCACATGCGACAATACACTTGGAAAGCATAGGGATAGGAGAGTATCTTGTGTAGAACATAACATTCATGCCCATCATAGAGTCTACACAAGACATGGGATGACCAAAAGACCTAAGACCACCAGTGGGAATAGTGGTTCCACTTGGAATCCCTCCCAACCAGACCAACTTTGTCTATGTTGGCCTAGACTGCACCCATAAGTCTACAGACATAGAAGAGGACAATGATGAACTATTCACTATTAATGTTCATTACCTCTCTAATCCCGAGTTTTCTCTAAGCTACTTTGAACATTGCCATTGGCATGGCTATGGTCTTGGTATATATGAGCAAGGGCGTAGGTGGCCATTCGAGCCATAATACCAGCTTCCCTCTGACAGGTTTGGGTTAGGCTATCACATCAGAGGTCGAGATGACTCTCTAGAAGTAGCCTTGGATAGATTAAGCTTGGGGTTAGGAGAAGACATCAATTTTATTCCTTATCACCCACCAAGTACAAGACATCCGATTAACAGACAAGTGGTCATGGTAAACATACCACCACCCGAGACTTATCATCCAAGCTTCACAATTGATGCCATCCCAATAGGTTGCAACTTGTGGGATGAAGAGCAAGAAGAAAATGGATATGAGGCAAGTGATGATGAAGCACAAGCAAGCTTAGCCTATCATGGGCCTCACTATTTACAAAGCCTTTCTTGGTCTAACCACAATGAGAGTGGGTACATATCAGATGAAAGTGGTTATGAGTCAGAGGACTCAATAGAAAGAGCCTACCTAGGACCAAGGTAGTGGCCCCATAGCTTGGGGCAAGACACTAATGCAAATGGCATCTTCATAAGTGATGAAGAATATGAGGATGAAATAGAGATGGCCTACTTGGGGCCAAGACATGTGCCCCTTGTCTTGGGACCACATACCAATGCTAATGGTTTTTGGATAAGTGATGATGACTTTGAAGATGAGACTGAGATGGCTTATCTTGGGCCTCACCACTTGTGGCAAGTCAACATGCTAGTAGAAAGAGAAGTGGCACTTCATGCCATAGACCCTAGCTTGCAGTTTTTGGGGAGACCTATCGACTTAGTTGCCATTCACCATGTGGTCAATCCCCCTCCACCTACATTCAAGGAGCTCTTAGAACCCAATGATCCTATTATCTAGCCTACTCATGGGCCAGATCTAGAGATTCCTTTTCCTCTAGAGCCTCATCATGAGTATGGAGGGGAAACCTCTGAGACAATATTTCACCCATGTGGTCCTAGAGATTTCATTCCATCCATCAATACAATCTCCATTGATTTGACCACTCCACTTCATAACCCAGTAGATCCTACTAAACCATTATGTCTTGATACAGAGGCTATTGATTGGGATCACACTGATTCACCCATAGAGCCTGAGGACCTTTTCCCTAATGAAGAGGTGTTACAACCATTTCATTTTGCATCAGGCTGTGCATATGATGTATTCCATGCCGGTTTGGATCCTGAGTCAGTAGGACCTATAAATCCCATCGATGACATTCATTTGATACCCATGCCTCACCAGTTGGAGGATGGGTCACATATGGCTATAGAAGTAACTTTTGAGGTGGACATCAGTGATGATCCTACTCAACCAAAGAAAGTCAAGTTCGGAGAAAGTCTATCTCCAGAGGAACAAGCCATCATAATCCCTCTCCTTAAAGAGAGGCCAAATATTTTTTCTTGGACTTACAAAGACATGCCAGGGATTGATCCAAAGTTAGTTGTTCACAACCTTTCATTGGATCCCATGAAGAAGCCAATCAAGCAAAATTTGAGGAAAATGCATCCAACCATCACTTTGATGGTGAAGAATGAGTTACAAAAACTATTGGATGCGATTTTCATAGTTCCCATCGACTATCCTGAATGGGTCTCGAACATGGTGCCCATGGGAAAACCTGATGGAAGAGTCCATATTTGCATAGATTTTAGAGACTTGAATAGGGCAACTCCAAAGGATTCATTCCCATTGCCAAACATAGATGCTCTTGTTGATGCCACCATAGGTCATGAGATGCTCTCCCTAATGGATGGTTTTTCTGGATACAATCAAATCTGGATCAAACCTAAAGACCAACATAAGACTACTTTCATTACTCCATGGGGGACATTCTATTACAAGGTGATGCCATTTGGCCTAAAGAATGTTGGTGCCACATATCAGTGGGCCATGACATACATCTTTCATGACTATATGCATAAGATCTTGGAGGATTACATTGATGATTTACTGGCCAAGTCTTTATTGTGGCAAGAGCATGCTAAAATCCTTACAAAGGTCTTCGATCACCTCATTGAGCACAATGTTAGATTGAATCCTAAGAAGTGCATGTTTGGCATAACTTCTGGTAAGCTCTTAGGGTTCATCATTTCTAAGAGAGGCATTGAAGTCGATCCTACAAAGGTAAAGGCTATAATGGAAATGGCCACCCCTACCAACATTAGGGAGTTAAGAAGCCTACAAGGCAAGGTAGCATCCATAAAATGGTTCATTGCTCAATTATCAGACAAGTGTTGGCCCATGAACCGGTTGCTATGCAAGGATGTCCCATTTCATTGGGATGAAGAGTGCCAACAAGCCTTTGCAGAGATCAAAACTTACCTAGAAACACCACCAGTGTTGGCTCCACCAAGGCCAGAGGTACCATTTTTACTATACATATCGGCTACTGATTTTGCGTTGGGCACCATGTTGGCCCAAAAGAATGCACAAGACAAAGAGCAAGTCGTATATTACATCAGTCGCACCTTGGTGAGTTATGAGCTAGGATATGCGTATGTAGAAAAGTTATGTTTAGCAGTGGTCTTTGCAACCAAAAAGTTGTGACACTACATGTTGAGCCATACGACCTACGTTATATCAAAACAAAATCCTTTGTAGTACATGATGAATAAGACCTATCACAATACACGTACTACAAAGTGGATCATGCTATTGATAGAATTTGATCTAGAGTTCATAAGCCAAAATTCCATCAAGGGACAAGTCATAGCAGATCAATTAGTAGAGGCACCTCTTTCGGATAGCAAGCCTCTCACCATAGAATTGCCTGATGATGCGGTCTTCGCATTATCAGATCCGCACGAACCCGAGGAACCTAAGAAAGAAAGAGACATGGCATTGTTCTTCGATGGTTCGAAGTGCGAGCAAGGAGGTAGTGCAAGGATAGTATTTATCACACCACAGGGTGCTCCATTACCCTTATCATTCAAGCTAGACTTCCCTTGCACAAACAATAACACAGAGTATGAGGCCCTAATCTTGGGACTCCAAAAAACCATTGCAATGGGCATTAAAATATTGAATATCTTTGGTGACTCCTTGCTCATAGTTAATCAAGTCAAAGGATTGTTCCAATGTAGGTGCCCACTCTTGAAATCTTACAAGGAGCTTGTTGACACTTACCTAGCCCAACTAGAATGGTATGACATCGAGGCAATCCCTCATACATCAAATAGATTTGTAGACACCATGGCATCTTTGGGATCCTTAATCCCTCAGAATCTATCTACTAATTTCACAACCATTCATGTTAAAGTGCTTGCACACTCAACAATACAACGTGAGGCTATTGAAAATCAAGAGTCAGTCAACATGATCCAGACCGAACCAAATCAGGATTGGTCCTTTAGAGCTAGAGCTTTCTTGCAAATAACACCTTGGGAATCTTTGATCTCTCAAGGTCCTATGGAGTGTGGTACAACCATTCACCATAGGGTTATTTCTCAATCTATGTTCATAGATTCTGGATCATAGGAGGAACATGTCATTTTATCCATAGAAGTTATGGCTTATCAGGATTGGCTTTCCCAATTATAAGATTTCTTAAAACTTGGAATGGTACCACAAGGCCTATCGCATGTTGAAATATGAGCATTTAAATAGAATGTGATGAGGTACATCTTTCTAGGAGAGATCCTTTATAGACGAGGCTATGATGGAATGCTCCTTCATTGTCTTGAGCCCTAGGAAGCATCCTGGGCAATTTTGCAAGCTCACGATGGTACATGTGGTGGTCACTTTAGTGGCATGGCCATCATTAAGCGCATCTTGAGAATGGGTTACTATTGGCCCACTATGGAAAAATACTATTGTGAGTATGTCAAGAAATGTATTAAGTGCCAACATCATGCAAACCTCACTCACTTGCCATCACAAGCCTTGCAACCCATCCAGGAAGCATGGCCCTTCTCGTAGTGGGGACTAGACTTAGTGGGGAAGATCTCACCCCCATCCTTAGGCCGACACACATTCATCATAATGGCCACTGAGTACTTTACCAAATGGGTCAAAGTGATCCCCTTGACATCGACAACTAGACCAAGGATTGCAGAGTTTATACTCCACAATATCATAAGTCATTTTGGGGTCCCTTCAAAAATAATATCGGATAATGGGCCATATTTCAAGAACAAAAATGTGCATGCTTTAATGAAAAAATACCATATTCAACATAGTTTTTCAACACCCTATTATCCACAAGCAAATGGGCAAGCAGAAGCCTCAAACAAAACAATAGTCTCCATCTTGAGGAAGATGGTGAAAGATAATCATAAGGACTGGCATTTGCAATTGCCTCTGGCATTATGGGCATACAGGACTAGTGTGCGGATGCCCACTAGGGCAACACCATTTTCACTTGTATATGGCACTGAAGCCATCATGCCCCTAGAGTTGGAAATTCCAACCCTACGCATAGCATTGAAGGACTTCATAGATGATGACACCGCATGACAAGGCCACCTTGATCAATTAATGCTTCTTGATGAACATCGAGTCAATGCCTTGGAGCATCTCCATGTTTATCAAGATCACCTTGCATGAGCTTACAATAGTAAAGTCCACTTGAGAGAATTCAAATTTGGGGATCTTGTGCTCAAAGAAAACCAACAGAACTCAAATCTGCCATCGCACCTACGAGACAAATTTATGGTAAACTGGATAGGCCCCTACATGATTTCAGAGAAGGTTGGGCCTAGAGCATATCGCCTCACATCATTGGATGGTGTTGAAGAGCCTGAGCCTCTCAATATCATTCATTTGAAGGTATTTTATACATAAAATACAAAAACATTCAAATATACATAAAATACAAAAACATTCAAATATGTCAAAAAAATACAAAAAAATTCAAAAAACATAAAAATTCAAAATTCAATCAAAAATGCTCCAAGGGTATCCAAAACACACTTGGTCAAATTCAATCAAAAATGCTCCAAGGGTATACAAGCCGCTTGGTCAAATTCAATCAAAAATGCTCCAAGGGTATCCAAGCCGCTTGGTCAAATTCAATCAAAAATGCTCCAAGGGTATACAAGCCGCTTGGTCAAATTCAATCAAAAATGCTCCAAGGGTATCTTCACACCACTTGGTCAAACCCTAAAAGCCCCAAAGGCACAATAAGCCCTTTGGTCAAAATATAATAAAAAATACAAAAACAATGCAAAAATCAAAAATACAAAAATAGTTGCATCTTACATCTGCATCCATATAGTTGCATTACATCAAACATGCATATCCATTGCATTTGCATATGTTATGATCACACTCTTGCAAATGATGCCATAGTTTGTATCACAACCACAAATACACAAGTCCACCTTCATCCATTCATCCATGTGTGTAACTATGTTTTTCAACACAACCATATCATGTTGCTATAAGGAATAGGCTAAGATTTTTTGGTCATTCAACCATATCTAGTGGTCTTATCAATTTTTGTGGGAAGCCATATTGATTAGTAGAGAGTAAGGTCTAGTCATGATAATGCCTTAGATATTCAGGATCCCATCACTAATTAAAAACACTAAAATCCTAGTTGGTACAAGGGAAAGATGAAAGCTGCAAAAGTGGTCTAGGTTACCTTAAGCAAAAAGGGTCTTCCTTGCTTATCCCCCTATGCGACCGGTTCAAAGGTGCTGAGAATTGGCAAAAGGACAAGTTCCACCCTACCTAGAGACAAGTGATTATCATCACTACATAAATCCCTTGCTTTCATTAAAACAAGCAAAAGTCCCAAAATCAAGCAAAAGTCAAAGTCAAAACAAACAAGTGATTTTCATCCCTACATAAGTCCCTTGCTCAAGAGAAAAATCAATAAAAAATAAACAATGATTTTCATCACTAAGCATGAGCAAGTATCCCAAATGAAATGAAGAAAAGAAGGGAATGGAGCTTGAATCCCTAGAATTCTCAGCATTGTACAAAACCGGAAGGGGATCCCCATTACAGGTTTGGTGTACAACCATGCTTGGCAATGGTGATACCCTTACGCATGATGATATGTCTATCACAATAGCATCTTGCATTTGTGTAGACCAATGTTTGCATGTGGATGAGCTAGCTTTGGGTAACTCAATACTGCCTAGTGGTATAGTCCAACTAAGTCCAACATAGGATCAGATGAACAATTGAGGATCCTCGATCTTAGAAATGGGCTGAAAGAATCCCACCTGACATCGGAGGAAATGCTTGAGTTCTATCTAAATATATTCATTTGCACACATAGGGATAATGAATATCTAGGTCCATGATGAAAGCCTTGCTTTTCAAAAGTCTTGTATGGTCAGTACGTAGTTGTTGATAGGGTAACTAGAGTGTTTGAGTCTCAGGAAAAGCCTCAAAAATTCCTACATAGCAACAAATCATATCATCAATCACATCATCAATTTTCTTTATGAAGTTTTGTGAATTAAGGGGTATTAACAAAGTAGGCTAGATACCGGATAGATGTCAGAAATGATATTTACATGACCACTGACTATTTTGAATCTTTTAAATCACATAAGCTTTATCAAGAAATTACATACATTCCATGCCATTACATTTCACATATGAATGCCTAAATAATTAGTTCTTATGATAAGAATGATTATTTACATTCATGATTGTTATACTTTCTGTGGTATCACCCATTTAGATTGTTAAAATCATATCATATGCATTCCTTATGTTTTAAGTGATTAAAGCATACAGGTTCATTCACATTAGATTAAACATCATATAGACAATACATGACACATTGCATTTACCATATCATAACATAAGTTAGATGCATACAATTAAATCAAAATTAAACATGCATTTAACGAAAACATTGCATCCATAAACACATAATTTCATAGATCATCCATCTACATCTAAGATCACATCATTGCATCCACCTATGCATACAATCATAAATCCATCATCAAATCAACTCATAATACATCACATCATGTCACAATAATCAGATCATATAAGCATCTACATAAGCATCCATATAAATATCCACATCATCATAAATATCATCTATCATCTAACACATACATCAACTCATCATAATGCCATCATCACATCGCATAAATAAAACAAAAAAAACAAAAACATGAGCAATAAAGGATACACATAATGAATCATAATGTAAATATATCATATAAATGTGTGTGTCAAAAGCATGGATGTACAAAAATACCGATGGGCTACAGTCATATAGGTCAGCTGACCTCAAAAATAAAAGCCTAGTACATCATCAATCAAACACTAGGCCTACACCCCTGCATCACCACCCCCTAGGGTTGGATCTCGAGTGGAGTGATGTGAGCCTACTAGCCTCTCTATGTGAGTCTAGGTCCTCTAACTAGGCCAGATGGAAGACTACCCTAAGGTGGAGCATCCACTAGCCTATGATCCACCTGCACCTATCCTCTCCTTAGGAGTGGCTCCTAGCCTCCTGATCTACATCTCGAGAGAAGCAATGTGGCCTACATGATCAACAATCTCTACCTCATACTCATATAGCAAAGCCTACATCTGCCTGATCTCTACCCCTGGATCTATCCCTATAGGACCCTGAGGTGTAGGAGGATCAACAACAACCTACATCCTAGTAGCACCGCCCCTGATAGCAGCCTACAAGGCCTGTATCTATGTCATGAGCTGCTCTATAGTAGCATCTCATTGTGCTATAGTGGCATCTCATTATTGTACCTAGATCTTGGCTGACTAGAGCTAGACCTCTACCTCATGCAACTATGCTCTCAGAGGAGAATCTCTCTCCTCAAGATCCAAGTCCTCCTCATCCTCCTCAAGAGCCTCCTACTCCTCCACTACCACCTACTCTACTGGCTAGCCCCATCCCTCAGTCCTAGCTCAGACTCTGCACCCTAATGAATCTACACCTCCATCCCCACCATCATCCTCATAGCCCAGACTACCATCACCATGCCACAATCGATCCCCCACAATAGCACAAATGCATCCATAACTCCCCTAATGACTCCTACATCAACTACTAGGGCATCCTCCTCATCAATGAGCTCCATAATCCATGGAGGAGGAAGATCTCCCTCTACTACAAGGTACCTATACAAAAATGGGACAAATGGCACATCCTACTACAATCCATACTAACGAAGAACTTAAGAGTAGAAGAAATACTCTCTGATACCAACCTTATAGCCAATGAGCCACCGCTCACTCCGCATCCTAGTTGTAAACCTATCTAGATCATCCCAAGTCGGGCACTCATGGTATGGATGCCATATGATATCTTCGACCTATAGGGAGGTGAAAGTAGCAATGTAATGGGGGAGCTCCCCACATGAGGATGGCTCTTGTGCTCCTCATGCTCTCGAGCCCATATGGTAGCATAGCACTACATCCTAGCATCAATAGTTATAATCCTAGCTAGGAGCCCTCTAGGATGATCTATACGGATATGCTCCCATCCCCATATCTACAGGAGCAAGCTGCAAGTAATGTTGACATGACCCCATCGGTGGATGTGATACAACTCATCATAGCACTATGCTAGCAAAGACCTCCCCCATGCATAGATGATAGGCTCCTCACTATCCACCAAATCTTGAACCATCGCAAGGAGGTTCCATGAGAACCTCAAGCCTGAGCAATCCAAGATAAGGATGTTACTGATAACCATCAGCAACACCGCATGCCTCTCAGAGAAGACATGCTCCCTATACCAATATAGAATAGATACACCACTATATTTGGTGTCCTTGAAGGCATCTACAACATGCCTCCCGAACACCCAAACAAATACTGCATCACGATCATTAGTGGCCAAAGAAACAATGGCCACTCCATCAAAAGGGATTCAAAAAATCTTGTATACATCCTCCGGTGTGATAGTCATCTCATCGATAGGAAGGTGGAAAGTGTTAGTCCGAGAATCCCATCGGTGAGCCAGGGCCATGAGGTAGGCCTGATCCGACATAATCAGGGGTAGCCTGGTCACATACTACAATCTATGGGCCTTAAACCATGCCTAGTCCATGTCATCCATGAGTGGTAGGAGGTCCTTCAAGAGCTTTGGGTCCCGAGCCCGAGCAGAAAGAATCTAAGGATGAAAATCAAAGTATAACTACAGTGCATCTAAGGCATAAATCATAATAAAACATGAAAAATGGTGCAAACAAAGATAGACTATCCTAAGTCTAAATGAAAGAGGAATAAATGCACCTAATCATGCAGCAAAGTAAAAATAACTCAAAAATTCAAAAAAATCAATTAATCATCTCAAAAATTAAAAAAATCAAGAAAAATTAAAACATTTTGCCTAAGGTTCTTGGCCGCTTTCACTTACAACCAGAAATCGATCGCTAATGCTGACAACGGCCAAACCCCAATGGTCAAATTTTTGACCATTAGGTTTTTGAACTGGTCATTGCCATCGACAATGGCCAAGTCACAGGCCAAAATGGTCGCTCTATGCGACAATGGATAACGAGCGACATGAAAGCAGCATTTTCCCTAGGCCAAAAACACCAAAAAAATTGAAAAATTACAAAATGGGGGCAAGCCCACCAAAACAAATCCTAAACTAAGCCTAACTACGGGTTTGGTTCATTGCCAGCAAGTTTAATGGAGTTCATTTACCGATTACTTAAGTGCGGTTCATTTTTACCCAAAAGTGAAACAAATAGGGTTAGGGTTTTGAAGAGTACCCGAGAAGCTCTGGCTCCTCCACTCAAAGATGCCTCACCCTACACAACCATAATCTCCAATGCAACAACACTCCAAGTCACAAATATCACTTTCTCTCTAGAGCTCTGAAAAGCAAATCGCCAGCTAGAAGAATGAAAATTCAAAACCCTAGGCTACTTTTATATTTCCCAATTTATGCCTTGGTCACTGCTATCATTAACGCCTCACACTTCTTGGCCATTGTAGTCGAGAGCGGCCAAAAATAGGCATTTGGGGGTCATTGGATCTGACAACGACCAATAGCATAGGCAAAATCAGAAATATTCCTTCTAGGAGGAATAACAAAAAAATCAAATAAACACATTTTGATGGTCCCTGATCATCACAATGCTCAAAATAACAAAAAAATCACATAAAAACAAATCTCGAGTAAGCTTCGTATTCAGTTACTTACTCTATCAACTCAATGGTTGCAGCGATTTGCACTCCATGCAATTCGGTGAGATGAGTAAGTTACCATAAGGCTACTTGGGGTAAATTATTCATTTTGGAATTATGATGTATCACCTCAACCCCGAAGAAGATCAAGATGGTCGGACTGCTCCATGGGTGCGATGGAATCATCCTAATTCTCTTATGACATAAAAACACTGAGCCAAGTGATGCAATACAAGTATAAATAGAATCACTCATCCTAATTCCCTAAGAAGGCTATTTATGGTCGGACCGCTCCCTGGGATAGGGATGAATGATCATCATAAACAATTGGAATCACACTTGGATGGGGGTTTGCCCATTAAAAGAACAAACACTAGAAAGGAGCCAAAACTAGTCAAATTGGTCAAGCGACTTGTCGCTTCATTCATTGCCCTTCCCTCACCAATTCATTGTGTGAGGGGGTAGTTCAAATATTCAAATAATCATAATCAAAGTCAACCAAAGATCACTCGATCATATCAAAATTATATTCATCCTATGAATCATTGCATACAACTCTTACAAAACTTTCCCCATTTGTTGGGTTCATAAGCAAATATGACATTTTTAGTTTGTAGCTCTCCTCCAATCGGATCTTATTGTAGCGACATAAGCTACCCGATTGCATTTGAGGAATAAGTGCAAGTGAACATGTGCAAGCCCTATGCTAAATTAAGCCTTCAATCAGGTTGAAGCAATGATTCAAGGATGCACGTCATCTTGCATGATTGGGCCATCCAACATTGATCAGATCAATGATCATCATACACCCTACAAACATAGCAGTCTACATTTTTTCTCCACTATGTTTTCCACACAGTGCATCACAAAAAGGGGCATCTATAGACACCTAAAACATGTCATGTTTAGGGAGACTACTCACATGGGCACATTCATAGATCATGTGACTAAACCTTGGGACCTTCCAAGTATCAAAAGTGGTTTTCACCACTCATTTGGGGTAGTCTTAGCCCATCCAAGCCTGGCCGCTATGAACCAGAGTGGCTAGATCCTAGCCACTTCAGCTCAGAGTGGCCAAACCTTAGCCACTATAGCTCGAGTAGCCAAACCTTAGTCACTATAGATGATAGTGGCTAAACCCTAAAAAGCAACTTGCCATCAAATCAGCCCAATCACGGGTGGAAGTGGTAGTTTGCATGCAATAAATCGAGCGGGGATAACTTTGCATGATTCCTCATGGCCAGTCTACATGAAAGACTCATGTCTTGATTTAGACACTAGTTAACTAGCCCTCAAGGGTAGACAAAGGCAAAACTTCTCATGCTAACATCCAGTGTGCATGCAGAAAATCAATCCTAGGGTTTTGACATTGACCTAGGGCTTCAAACACATTATAAGGTGTAAACCTAAGGGCACCAGGGAGGATTGAAGTTAGAGAGAATTATTGAGAGACTTAGAGAGAGCTTTTAGAGACTTGGAGAGCTTTTCTTGTAGCGAAGCCCTGTCAGATTGGAGAGCAAATTGGAGCACCTTTGAGGAGCAACGAAGTGCTAACCGATTTAGGGTTTTTCATCTACAGGATATTCAACACATCGGACAAGAAATGACAATCATTTCAACATCGGTAACAAGCTTAGATTCATAGCCTTGGAGCAATAGAGATAGGTTTTCATCTTAGCGGCCACTATCTCGGATAGTGGCCCACCGACCTAATCTAGGGTTCTTTGCATTAGTTTCTTTCATTTAGCTTGTTACATGCTTTTACGCCATTAGCATAGATTTGGTTTATCGCATTTACTAGCATTCATAGCATTAATTTCTATTATCATGGAGCATATTTCTATTTATCATTAGGGTTATTGCTAACAACCTCATCCGAGGAGGCAATCTCGGACAGCTGAGCGTTTGCTATTGTTTTCATGCTTGCAGGACTACAGGTACATTTGATAGGTTATCAACATACGAAAGCAAAAGGATCCCTCTAGGAACCAGACCTAGAGAAGGAGGCATCTGTAAGCCCTCATACAGTTTCGTGTGCATCATCGGGAAGCCTACGAGAGTGCATCACCCCTTGCGAGGGGATATCATACATCCGTTGCCCTACTTTGTAAAATCTGTATCAAAAGAAGGGAATCCCTTAGAGGGATCTATATGTAACCGAACTTGAGAAAAAGCAATAAAAAGCATTATCTATTCATTTTATTTGTATCTCGGTTGTATCTTTCATTTAATGCATGATTAAATATGAATAAGATAAATAATATTCGCAAATAGGAGTAGTGGATGGTGCGCCGCTTCCCCGGGGTCGCTACAGTGGATATAGTGTAACAACATTGGATCCCATTATATAATATGCTACCAAACCAATTACATGATACTTAATAGGCCAATAATAATCAAATTCAATTACAAATTCATTCAACTTAAACAAATTCTTTAATCATTCTAAGGACTTAAATCATTAGTAATATAATAGGCAATACAAACAATAGAATTTACTTTAACATAATAGACTAACAATTAAGTGTAATAGAAATGACTTAAAGTAAAGCATACACAAAAATACTATAGTTTCATAGTAATGGAGGCCAAATAGCTATCACTTCATTGATCATCAAAAATTATATTACAAAGCAATACCAAACAAGGACTACAAAGTTGACCCTTGTATTGAGGTCTCATCCTATTTATAATTTATAATTTGGATTTTACAATGAGAAATTTATACCTATAAGGCCATTAAGAAAATTAGTCTGGCAAGAAGCCAAAAGGCTAAAGTGGCTGATCTAGACTTCATCTCACACATAAATTTGAATCTATGTCAATCTTGGCCCATCGATCTGAAACTACCTTCTACAAGTAATTGCATTATTTAAGTCATCATTTTCATGCTCTAGTGTCATTAACTGGAACCAACTAGTGAGCACAATGGTAGTTATAGGTTTGAGAGCAACATTTTTTAAGTAATTGAATAAAATTAGACTCTTTATTTTATCTGTAAAGCTCTTCTAGAAAAAAACAATGTCTTTGGCTTGATGATGTCATCCTTGGATGCATTCCAACTTTATTCATTTTCTTTTCAATGTTGTTTTCTTTGTTTGCGTAATCTTGGGATCTATCTTGGAGATGGTAACATCATTAGCTTAAGCGGCCTAGATTTTAGTACTTTTTCTTTATTTTCTCATATCCTAATTTTTTGCATCTTAGTCTTTTTTATGTAATATCAAGTTTTATGTTGAGCATTCTTATATCATCACCAAAGGTAGCCTAGTTTTTTGCATTGCAACTTTGTGCACTTGGTCTTCAAATTTTGAATCATATGGTTTTAGGCTCCTTTAATCTTAAGATAAAATTATTATTTTGAGTGGCCAGGTTTTGTGCATTGTGCTTTGCTCATTTTTTACCTTTCTTGCACGATCTCACGCTATGACTTAGGATTATTGACATCATAGCCAAAGTGAGGTTGATTTTGAGGATCGTGACCTTGAACAATTGCTTTTGTGCATTCTTGTGTAGAAAGAGATTCATGATGACATAACTACTAATGTAATCCTAGTTTTAAGCATCCCAAATTCATGTAAGTATTCAGTCTTCAACACACTTAGTCAATTTTAGGGGTCCAAAAGACACTTCTTTTTGCTATGCAAATATGGTCAAAAATTTGACCTACATTCTTGATGCCTGTTGGGCTTCAAAAAAATCCCAACTTATATTACACCCCTAATTTTTAAAGGATGTCAAAATTGGGTGTCTAGGTGATTATAGGATGTGGTGGTCAGTTTCAAAAATAAAAATTCCTAGGAGGGTCATGATAATCCAAAAGGGTCTCCATGGTTATGAAAGGATATAGATATTTTTATGCTCAATTCATTCAAGGGTATCCTTCACAAATTTGTTCATATCATTTCCATTTTACCTAAATATTATCATTTTACCATGCATCTATACCGAGATTTGCACTTCATAATTCCACATCATATTCCACATCATCACCCATCCATTTCACCAAATCCACCTTGATTCATTCATTATTATTATAATCACCTCCTAAATCATTATATTCACCCTCATACATAATTTTATCACCCCCAACCCATTATATTAACTCATATTTTGAGCATTCACTTCATATTACCATGTATCATTCCAAATTTTCCGCACCCTTACCTTCAGGCTATAGGATCCGTGCCCGGAAGGGGGATGCGGGAAGGATGGGACAATACCTCGGACTGAGAGGCCTTTGGAAGGTCCCGCCTCTCGGGGGAGGTGTATTAAGGTGATTTTTCGACGGATGGTGGGTTCACCAGGAAACTTTTGAATGGCAGTTTCCACGCCTAGGTTGGGAATGTGTTTGATGTGTTCAATTTTATCTTTAATCATTCAAATCCTAGGTTTGGCCAAATGAATCTAAGTTGTTCTATATGAAATGCAGATTTAAATGAATACAAAAAGCAGAATTAACAGAAAACACAGAGAATAAATTAAGTGAAGAAATCCATACCTGGTTCCGGATGTCTGATGGAGGTTCTGATTTTTGAAGCAGTCAAGATCGTCTGGAATTTGACAGGATCGTCTCCTATCTGACAAGATCGTCTGAGATCTGACGAATTCGTCAGAGACCTGCAAACAGAGAAATAGATACAAAATACCAGAAATGCAACTATTCTGATGAAGGAAAATGATGTGAAATAATAATAAGGATGTTAATAAGATAATCCCGAATAGAAATGCAAGTAAATTACGACACTTTAATAGCTAATCATGATTTTATTATGCAATTAAACTACATGGGTGAACTCCAAGATGCAGGATAACAGGAAATAATAATAAAACTGACTAAATGCAGAATAAAATAGCAGCAAAGTATAGGAAAAGCGCAAACTCTGGGCACTGATTGCCCCCAATGCAGACTGTAGTCAAAATCGTCTCGGATTGGTACGAAATCGTCTCGAATTGGACAGGATCGTCCATGACGATCTGAGCTTGCTCCGGCTGAAGAATAACAAAGTTCCTGCAAGAAAACTTGGAAAGCACAAATGCATATGGTAATCCAGGGTATTCTAATGCATGTAAAGGTCAAGTTACAGGAAAATTCAGCCGGGGGAATGTCAAGGGAGGTCCTAAGGTTTAAATAGGCTTAGGAAGGAGGTTAGGAGGTTGGAGATCATCCTAATTTGGAAGATCTCCAACGGGGGAGGTCTCTAACGGCACAGACACGCTTTTGCCCAACTTAGAGACGTCGTTGAAACAGAAGCTAATTATGAAAAATTAGTTTTGGGACGAAATCGTCTGGACGTCCTAGTCCAGACGAAATCGTCCGATCTGAGGCGATATCGTCTGATCGGTGATGATATCGTCCAACGGTCACAACAAATCCTAAAAATGGCACGAAAAATGAGGAAAGCGGTTAAAAGGTAGTTTGGGGTTGAAAATTTGAATTTGAATTATTACTAAGGTAATTTTAATTATTGCTAAGTTTTATCATGCCAATTTTAGGGTGCTACATTTTGCCCCCTCTTTAGCGAATTTTTTGAAGAAAATGCGTTAAAGATGAGTTCTTCTCGATCTACGAGAAAGCAAAAATTATTCCCATTTTTAGGCGACGATTCTAGGTCGAATCGTATGACAGCTTACTATGGTGCCCCCTCCGTGTTTTTACCCAAATCGAACGTTTGAGGTAAAAACGCGGAAAAGCAAAATTTTAAAAAATGTTTTTAAGTGTTTTTGAATAAAATTAAGAAAAATAGGGTAAAACCCTAATTCATTGTTACTGTTCATTTTCATTGGTTTCTAGAGCTCTGCAGACAAGATGGTTGAGACAGCGCACAGATCGACAGAGGTCCGGCACGGGCTACGGGTAAGGGTCTAAACTTAGTTTAGAGTGCTTTAATTTAGAATTTCATGCTTTTTAGATCAATTTTGATTGATTTTTGAGCATCGCGGCCATTTTTGGGCCGTCGACGTCGTCGAGACGAAATCGTCTCGATTTCGTCGAAATCGTCTCGATATCGTCGATTTCGTCCAAGGGCGAAATCGGCGATAGGGGGACGATTTCGTCCAATAAGGGACGATTCCCTCATGCAAAATCGGAGATGAATTTGCTCAAATTTGGGACGATATCATCCAATAGTGGACGATATCATCATTTGTGTGAAAGTGAACTTATTTTACTTGCATTTTTTAATTAATGATTTATTAATGATTTTTATTGTTTTGTTGTTTATGTTGCAGAGAGGATTACTAAAGAGCCGAGAATGGAAATACGATGGACTAAGGGATGACTTGGCCGCTCTATCTTAGGCAGAGCGAGATCAGTTGGCGCAGGTCGGCTTGCAGCACGTGGCAGATATGCCACAAGTGTCTATAGACATGGGGCTATTGACAGCCCTAGCAGAGAGGTGGTATCCGGGTTCTTCTTGTTTCTAGTTATCGATAGGGGAGATGACTCCCACATTGGAGGATGTATGGAGGATTTTGAGGATCCCCATACAAGGATGGCTAATCACTCCCATGGCCAATCAGGGCCACGCGATGATGCGACTATGCGGAGATCCGAGCTTCGCCCTGGAGAAGGGCGGAGTGAACATCGAGTCGCTATGCCAGATGCCTGGGGCATCTAGGCTGACACAGGTTTTGGCTGGGGTGGTAGGTGGTCCGCTACTATGCCATTAGAGTGGATGCAGGCTACCATGGTTTTTGACAGATGTGGTCTACGACATGAGAGACCACGGATACAGGTTTGCTTGGGGGAGCTTTGTACTATGCCGATTGTATAGGATCCTGCATGGGGTCGTATACAAGGGCGGCCGATGTCTAGTCATGACATCACTACTACAGGTTTGGTGCTGGGAGCACATCACGGTGCGGAGGCCGGTAGGGCTCCCACTAACAAGGATTGATGGGGAGAGGCCCCGAGTTTTCTACTGGTGGCTCCGGAGAGGGTCACAACGATGGATAGATCTGCCAGTGTCCCGGAGACTACTTGATGACCTTGTCTTCGACCAGATCACCTGGAGGCCTTGGAGAGATCATCCAGGGTGGGCCGAGGATAGACAGGAGCTGGCTCACATTAGGCGAGTCTATTGGCTGAGGATGGAGAGGGGAGAGGTGGAGCTCCATCGGTACGACCGAGTTTTGAGGTAGTTCGGTCTATAGCAAGGGATCCCATCTCTCAGAGACTACGAGTTTTCCTGGACCGTCCGAGATAACACTACAGTTAGCGGGGCTCCAGATATGCAATGCTTCTAGAGTCAGGACGCAGATGATGCCCCCATCCAGCCAATGGATGGGGATGATGCAAGGGTTGCAGATGGCTATGATGCCTGGTACGTAGGCATCCGCCCTCCTCGGATGACGAGGGCTCAGGGTCCGATTCATGTAGTTGTGCATCGGATGGGGAGGCGGTGCCAAGCGGCCATTGAGGTGGCACAGGGTCACGGTGGGAGAGAGCAGAGGAGGCCACAGGCTCAGTAGAGGCCACGACAATAGGAGAGGAGGGAGGAGAGACCCCCTTCTCCATAGAGAGAGAGGCCACCATCGCCCGATAAGGGCAAGGGTGTGGAGGCAGGAGAGAGTAGTGAGATGGCTACTCTTCGAGTGAAGACTGTTCATCTCCGAGCTCAGGTGCAGTCCTTGCAGGATGAGGCTGCATGACTTAGGGCTCGAGACAGAGGGGCGAGCACTCAAGATTTAGCATGAGCTATTGCCCAGGTTACATTCTATCAGGCTCTATATTACTAGGCAGTGCCAACAGAGTAGAGGGTGCCATTACCAGCTCATATTGTAGAGCCTATCGTGATGGGGTCATCTAGGACATCATCACGATCGACGTCCAGGACTCATGGCACCACACGGACTACGATGGGGCCACCTCCTCCACCTCAAGGCAGGGGAGGAGATGAGGTTGAGAGCTCGAGGGCTTCTCGAGGCTAGCTGCTATAGACTACACTACACAGATTGATACATAGTGTTGATTATTTTTGATAGAGGATTGAGTATGCCGAGGTATAGATTGTGGCATACCGATCTAGTTTTGAGATGATGTACATATATTGTTGTATATATATATATATGAGATATTTTTGATCATATGACTTGTCTTATGTGTTTGTATGATGCTTTAATGTTTTGATGTGATTGATTTGATGATTCATGTAATTATGTCGTTTGAAAATATTATGGTTTGAATGTCATGCTTTTAAAATTTAAATGAAATAATCTGATGTAAACAAATTGGTTGTTTGTGATGATAATTTGATAAAAAAAAAAGGGACTTCTAACAATAATTTCAAAGGACATTGTCGCTATTATAGACCATTTCATGGAGTCGTCGCTCACTCGGTCGTCAAGCTAATCCTAGTATAGAAATATTGTTAAAAGTAAAAGAGTGCTTAAGAGACTGTCTTAAGACTTTGTTGTGATGATGCAAATGATGATGATGATGGTGATTTGTTTTCAGATTTTCATAAAAATAGTATGCATGAAATATTTTAAAATGATTTTTGCTAGGCATAAATTCCTAAGTGTGATAAAATTTTGAATAATTCCTTAGAAATTATACCATGGTTGCAAAATTGAATTTGAACATAATGACATGAAATAGAATAAGTATTCGTTCTTTGAAAGCATAATTGTGTAACATAATGATTTAAGTCATATGGTTTTTATGATTTGGAATAAATGGGAAAATAAAATTAAAACAATGGTTTGCGCTAGGCATAGAATATTTAGGTATAGACTTATACCATCATCGCGAAATCCAAAGAAGAAAATAATAGTTTTATTGCATGGTTGATTTTTAATTTTTGAAAATAAATAGAAAATATGAAGATGAGGACTTGTGCTAGGCATAAAATTCCAATTTTGGTTTTGGAACTATACCATCGTCGCAAAAGTCAAAAGTTATATGTAACTTTATTGCATGTTTTTGAAAATGATTTTGATTTTTTTGGTAATGCATGTGGTTGTCTTTATACTAAACAACTGTTCTCAGAGAAGAAAATGAAATTATTCCAGACAATTTGCAAAAATATTTCAAAGTATCTTAAAGACAAAAGTTAGATTTATAAGGAATCCCATGTGCGTATGTGAGTTCATTTCCGATCTTGATTTATCATAATGATACACAAAATCTCTCAAATACAAATGTGTGTGCGATTGTATTGTTCATTTACCAGGTTTGAGCAAGATACTATGATACAAGTGATTTGAATTAACCAAATAAGTGTTCATTAACCATGATTTAGATGCATATAACCATACCAGACTACTATGTAAGTCGGGTTATCAAGAGCTAGCTAATCCATAAGCAGACATAGGTCTATACAAAAGAAGGTCGCTAATGTGACAGACATATCACCACGCTAGGAGTTACCCAAGGCCAAGCGGGTTGGGCACAAACCACCTGTTATGGGGCTTACCTCACAGCTTTTGAATAATTGAGAATTCCAAGGATTCAAGCTCATCAACCCTTCTTTTCTTTTCAAGGGGTAGGGAAAGGGATTTTATTGCTTTTGCTTTTGCTCATTTTGCTTTCTTTTTCTTTCTTTTCTTTTTTTTTTTTTGTATCTTTTGCTTTGATATTTGAGATAATGCTGAAATAGCCTTTTTCTTGAACTTTTTTTCTTCCTATTCTAGGGATACTTGCTCGGATTAGCTGTAGAGCAAGGGATTTTTATTCCGGGTAGGGGTGAGCTTGTCCTTTTGCCAATTCTCAAAGATTCTAGACCATGTGCATGATAGGATAGCAGGGGAAACTTTTCGCTCAAGAAACCACTTCTACTATGTAGCATAGCATGGACATTACAAATATAATCATTTTATTGTGAAAGGATATGCTTGGTTTAAGTAAATAACAAGATCAATTCTCTATGCTCAAACTTTATTTAATTGAATTTTGTGGACTTTGATATAAGAGAGATTAGTAATCATGCCAAATAAATCAAGATATTTATTCATGTGAATGTGAAAGTGCGGGATTCCAAATAAATGCTAATTTATCCAAAATAATTGAAAATATAACTGCAATATGTCACAATTTGAGAAGTACAAAAATAAAAGATGTTTTTGAAGATTTTGATGATTTTGAATGTTTTTGGTGTTTTTTATATTTTTAAGTTTATAAATTGAAAGAAATACAAGATAGTGGTTTTTTGAAATATTTTAAACAAATATATACAATGATGAAATGACCAATTTTTTATGCATAGTAACGTTTAAGATGCAAAATGTTCATGGGTTCTTTAAGTTCTTTACCATCTAAGGTAGATAATTTGTATGCTCCCGATTCAAATTTAGCAGTTGATAATATATGGTCCAAGCCAGTTGGGCTCAAATTTACCTTTAAGGTCTTTAGTTGCATTAGTATTTTTTTGATTTTCTTTTAAAACAAGATCGCCGACCTCAAAGGATCGATGACGAACTTTCTTAGCATATGATCTTTTAAGCTTGTTTTGGTAGGCACGAAGATGCTCCAAAGCATTGATGCGCTTTTCATCTAGGAGTTCCAATTGACTGAGTCTGCCAGCTTGATATTCATCTCCTACTTCGGTATCTTGAAGTAGTAGAGCCAAAGAAGGAACTTCTAATTCAAAGGGAAAAATGGCTTCAATGCCATAAACCAAAACAAAAGGTGAAGTTCCAGTGGGGGTTCGAACACTAGTTCGATAAGCCCACAAAGCTGGATATAATTGAATGTGCCAATCGCGGCGCATTTATTGACCAATATTTTGAGGATTTTGATTAAGGTTTTGTTAGAAGCTTCTGCTTGGCCATTACCCTAAGGATAATAGGGAGTGGACCAACGATGTTGAATCTTATATTTTTGGCATAATTTCTTAACATCTTTATTTTTGAAACAAGTTCCATTGTCCGAGATGAGATTTGCAAGAATTCCGAACCTACAAATGATTTGATTAAAAATAAATTTAGAGACTTGTGTTCCAATGCAGGAAGCTAAAGGCATAGCTTCAACCCACTTCGTGAAATACTCAGTGGCGGTTATGATGAATTTGTGTCCATCAGATGACACAGGATTAATTTTGCCAATAATGTCTAAGCCCCATTTTGAAAAGGGCCAAGGAGATGAAATAGCCTACAGTTCTTGTGTAGGGGCATGGACAAGGTCAGCATGTTTTTGGCACTTGTCGCAATGGTGCACATAATCATGTGCATCATTCTCCATGGTAGGCCAAAAGTATCCTATCCTAAGGAGCTTTTTAGCAATGACACTACCACTGAAGTGTCCTCCACAAGATCCATCATGGGCTTCACTCAAAGCTGATCTGGATTCTTCTAAATTCAAACATCTCAATAGGATACCTTCAAAAGATCTCCTATATAAAGTATTGCCAATTATTACAAATCGACTTGCTCGTCTACGTAATAACCGACGCTGGTTTCTATTAGAATTGGCAGGGAAAGTCCCATTGTGAAGAAAATCAAATATATCCGTATACCAAGGTTCAGGAGTAGTTTCATTGATTAGAAACACATCCAAAGGTTCTAAGCATGACTTATTTGAAGTGGGTTCCTGGAGTCGATGAATAATGATGGTGGCATATTCGTCATCTAACTCCAAGGGCAGAAGAGATGCAACTGCGGCCATAGCGTCAACTGCACGGTTGCTAGTTCGAGGAATAGCTTCCAAGGTAACTTGATCAAATAGAGATATTAATTGTAAAACATATGCTTTATATGGGCGCAATTTATCATCTCTGGTCTGATAAACTTCATTAATTTGGTTTATAACAAGTTGAGAATCACCAAAAACTAGCAGATGTTTAATTTTTAGCGCCAAGGCAGCTCGTAATCCAAGGATTAGAGCTTCATATTCAGCAGTATTATTGGTGCAAGCAAATGTTAATTTAAAGGACAAAGGTATAATGTGTTTTTGTGGAGATATTAAAATAATACCTGCACCAGCCCCACTCATGCATCGGGCTCCATCAAAGTATAAGGACCATTGTTCAACATGGTCTCGCCTCTAATTGAAGGCATTCATCAAGAAACTCAATGATGAGGGGATGGGTAGACTCTAAGGGTGCAACAGACTAATTGATCTGCTATGATTTGACCCTTAACAGACTTCTGTCCTATAAACGTGAGTTCAAACTCGCTTAGAGCAAGAACCCACTTGGTTGTGCGACCCGATAAATAAGGTCGACTCATGAGATACCGCAAGGGATCATATTTAGCAATGACATAAGTTTTTTGACTGAGCATATAATGGCATAATTTTTGCGTAGAAAATATGACTGCTAGACATAGTTTTTCTAATGTTGTGTAGCGGGTTTCATAACTAATTAAAGTTTGGCTAATATAATAATTAGCACGTTCTCTTTTCTCATCATCAAGTTGAGCTAACATAGCTCCTAAAGCAAAATCTGAAGCTGAAATATACAGGATAAATGGGCGATCAGGTCTAGGCGGTGAAAGCACAGGTGGGTTAAGGAGGTATTGTTTGAGAAGTTCAAAAGCTTCCTTACATTCGTCATCCCAATTAAAAGGGACATCCTTCTTAAGGAGCTTAAGAAAGGGACCGGTTTTGTCCGCCAACTTATCGATGAAGCGACGGATAGCTTGAAGCTTACCTTGTAAACTTCGTAACTCAGATATATTGGTAGGTGCGGGCATATCAGTGATAGCCGCAATCTTGAGAGGGTCAATTTCGATGCCACGTAAAGAAACTATAACCCCTAATAGTTTATCGGACTTAACTCCGAATATGCATTTAGCAGGATTTAGTCGGATAAGATATTCTCTTAACCGATCAAACACTATCCTTAAATCATTTAAATGATCATCTTCTTTGATAGAACGAGCTATGATATCATCTACGTAATCATGTAGGATATCATGCATCATGTCATGAAAAATATAAGTCATAGCTCGTTGATAGGTTGCACCTACGTTCTTTAAGCCAAATGGCATCACTTTCCAACAAAAGGTACCCCAAGGGGTAATAAAGGTTATTTTAGCCTGATCTTCAGGAGCTATCCTGATCTGATTATAACCAGAAAATCCATCCATTAGGGACATCATTCCACTCCCAGCAGTAAAATCAATGATTTGATCCATGTTTGGAAGAGGAAAATCATCTTTAGGGCATGCAACATTAATATCTCTAAAGTCTATGCAAACCCTAACTTTGGTAGCTTCTTTCTTGGTGACTGGAACTACATTCGAGATCCATTCAACATAATCAATAGCTTGTATAAAAACAACATTCAGGAGTTTTTCTAACTCCCCTTTGACTAGCAAGGCCACTTTGGGATGCATTTTTCTAAGTTTTTGTTTAACAGGTTTAGCATCCGGATGGACTACTAGGTGATGCATGACTACGGAAGGGTCTAAACCTCGGCATATCTTCATATGTCCAAGCGAAGACATCTTCATATTCTTTAAGGAATGCAATGTATTGCTCTTGTTTTTCTTGACTTAATTCTGATCCAATATTGATTATGTGGGGATTATCCTCAGTTCCAATGTTAACTTTAATGACGTTTTCTACTTCCATGTGTAGATCTCTTTCAAAATTAGGTGGGGTGGGTGAAACGCCCAATTCTTGTAATTCTTTTAAGGTTAACTTGGATAATTCATCTTGAGGAGTCGTGGCCTCAAGTTGGGCTATAGTAGGTATAGAACCATCAAAATAAAAACCATTGTGTAACATCTCTTCAACGGAGACATCATGGAAAATATCTCCTTCCAACTCATCATCGGATTCAAGCAATCATTTCAGGATAAGCTATGGATAGCATATTGCATGTAAATGGCTGATTTTTTAGAGGCAAATCATCACGCCCATCCAAATAATCTTGATAACATATGAGTTGATCATCATCTTCAAAAGGGAAGGGTTGACCCTTACTAGGAAATAGGCCCACACCACATCGGGCGGGCCATGGTTCTACCTCAAAAGGTTCTTTCATACCATTTTGGAAAGGTCCCAAGCCTTTCCCTTTATATCCCATTTTAAGCATTATAGGTTTAGCTTTAATATACTCATTAGTAAAATAACATCGAGCATATCCATCATGATGAGTTTTGATATTCCCTAGGTATTCTTCCCCAGTCATATCCCTTATAAATGAAGGCACAACTCCCGACTTGGTAAGTACTTCCCATAGGTTGTGGGAGGCCCAAAGTACGAGGAGATGGCGGCAAATTACTTAAGATAATGGAATTTTGCATAGAAGCATTTGTTTTTTCTGATATAAGAATGTTAGATAAATCAGGTAAGAGTTCATCAGAAAGAGCATAAGATGTAGAAGGATCATTCCCTATATCTTTAGATGTGGAAGGTATGATAGATGTAGATAATGTGGAGGTGTTAATAGATGGGTCTATAGGTTTTGAAATGATAGGGATAGAACATGAAGGATTGGTTGTGGATTTAAGATCTTTTTGAGGTTCTAGAGTGGTTTGTTTAGAAGATTGTTGATCTATATATGAGGGTGAAATTAATGGAGGAGAAATAGATGAAGTTATGGGTGTGTGTTTCATAGTTTTAGATGAAAAATAAGAATTAGGATGTGTGGATGACAGAGCAGGGCAAAATTGAACTCCAACAGGTTCTGCCAAAGCACACATATCAAAGGGTCTAGGATCACCATGGATAGTGACCAACTGATTTTTAAATTTGAATTTAACACATTGGTGTAAAGTTGATGGGACAGCCCGCATTGCATTGATCCAAGGACGACCCAAGAGTATATTGTATGATGCGGGGCAATGTACAATAAACACGGTCGTATCTAAGGTTCTCGGACCAACTTGCAATGGGATGGTGATAACTCCACACGTTTCTTGTGTTTCGTCATTGAAAGCTTTTATGATCATGTCAGTTTTCTTCATTTCATCACTTCTAAACCCAAATCTTTGGTAGAAGTCAAAAGTGCAAATATTTAGAGATGAACCATTATCAATCAAGACCCTTTTGACTCCTACATCTCCTATTAGGGCAGTAATATATAAGGGGTTATCCTTATGTAAACTATGTTGCGGTATATCTTTATCTCGAAAGTCAATACAATCGACTTCTCTAGTGATGATAGTATTGGCCATGGCTTCAGAGTTGAATGTTTTGTGGTACCATCATTTGGCTTAATGTAAGCATCAATTCATCTCTATGGGTAGGAGAAGATCTTAATAAGTCCAAAAGGGAAATTTTGGCTGTAGTATTGGATAATTGCTCATTAATATTATAAGGAGGTTTAGGTTGAACATTAGGAGCATGATTCCCTTTATTGGGATTTTTCAAAACAAATGGGGCTGATCCATCATTTTGAATTTGATCTTGTTGAGAATTTTGAGCTTGTTGTCTGGTAACGACTCCGATGGTACCTACAATGTTATATTGAGGATGTTGAATAGGTCTTGGTCTAGCATTTATAGCTTGTTCATTAGGAAGGAACTGATTAGAAGAGGGTCGAGTAGTAACTCTTCTAGGAAATGGTTCTTCTGGAACCATAGAATCTGTGATAGGTTGAATAGGATCTGATTCATCTTCAGAACTATTCGATTGATTTGAAGTGATGTCCATTTCACTTTCAGTATCCGATTCTACATCACTGAGATCCGGTGTTTGAATATTATGTAGGGGCCTGGTCGTGACCATGGATAAAGTTGTGTCAAATTTTTGTAAATCATGATTAGGTAAATGTCCGCTAATAGTTCCTACATATCGGGTAGGAGGAGGGACATTATGATGCTCAATTTGATTGGCCACCTCTTTACCATGTCTTGGTAAAGGATGTTGAAATATATCTAATGATTGATTAGCATTTTGATTTTGATTTTGGGGAATGTTCTTTTGAGCATTATTAGGAGCATTTTGTTTAGGTTGGAAGGCTTGCACCTCCATCTCATTATTATCAATCAGATCTTGTATTTTATGTTTTAACCTTTTACAAGAGTTGGTAGAGTGTCCAGGTCCTCTATGGAAATCACAAGTGTAAATCGGCTCTGTATCCGGGTATGGTTGGATCAGGTTCCCGGATAGCTGGTAATTGAATCAAACCTCTTTCGAGTAATTGGGGTAGAATAGTTGATAATGGTTGATTCAATCTAGTAAACTCTCGAGGAGGTTTATCAGGAGGTTTCAATATAAATTTTTTTGTTGTCTTCGTTGTATTGATATTAGCAACATTTTTGTTGTTAGTGACTCCGTCACCTACAACTTGTTTGTTTTTATATTGATTTCTGGATGTTTTCTCATCATCTTTCTTCCTAAGCTGGCCTCTCCTAATGAGAGCATCTTCTACTCTTCGAGCTAAGTCTATAGCCTGATCGAAGGTAGTCAAAGTAGCAGTTGATAACTCATAAGATATTTGTTCTTGCAAATTATTAATAAAAATGTCCAACATTTCCCTATAAGGTAGCACAAAGTGCAGTTTTCCTGTCAACTCCCTCCATCTAGCTAAGAAATCAGCAAAACATTCATCTTTGTCTTGTTTTAAGTTGTACAAATCTTTAATGGTTACATGCCTTTCGATATAGGCACTAAATTGATGGACAAAAGATTCAGCGGTCTCTTCAAAATTTCTCAAAGAATGAGTGGGCAATTGATAGTACCACTCTAATGCCATTCCTCCTAAACTTTTCGGGAACATTTTTAGTAATAACAAGTCATCATGTGATATATCATGACATGCTATCCTAAACATGCGAAGATGCTCTATGGGATCTTCGGTTCCTTTATATATAGGCAGGACGGGCATGGGAAAGTGTTTAGGGTATGGTTGTGCTACAACCATAGGATCTAGAGGTTGACTACACATCTCTCGATAATTGTACGAGGGACAGTAGGGATCCATCTCGGTCCATGCGGGAAGCTAACTGTTTCACCATGGCTTCCAGATTATCGGTTTGCCCACCATATTGATTCGGTAGGGCATGAATATGGGATTGGTGAGCATATGATGGAGGGACATGCATATTAGATGCTATATTACTATTGTGTAAATTGTTGGTAGGAAGGGTGTTATGAAGAAGTTTTGAAGTTGTATTATGTTGTATCCCAGATTGTTGGAAATTGGTGTTTGGCTTCATTTTAGGTTTTTGTCGATTTGAAGCATATTGATCAATAGTTTGGCGAAATAAAGCAGTGAATGAAGGTCTCTTTTGTGTGGGCATGATTTTAGGCTCAATAACAGGTTCCTTAGGAGGTTGGGTAACCTGTTGTTTTTGCATATTCTGAATTATAGCGGCCATATCCATATTGGATGGTCCAGCTTTATCACTTTCTTGATCAATGAAAGACAAGGGATTAGTGTGTATGTCAAACATATGTTCCATGGCTGCTTGAGTGTCACTAATTTGTCCCCTATCAATACGAACTGCCATATTAAGAGCACCAATATTATTATTGAAGAATTTCCAGAAATGATCTAAGTTATCAAAAGCAATAGTTCCATCTGGAGCCATTCTAGGGGATGAGGATCCTTCCTCTCTAACATTTTCTTGTTGTTCATTTTCTTCAACCAGGTCATCTTCTGGCTGTTCTAGAGTTTCTTCTTCTGGAATTGGATCCTCAGGAAGGGTATTTAATTTTTTATTTTTCTTGCCTAACCAATCTTCTTCTTCTTCTTCTTCAGTTTGTTTACCATTCCTAAGTTTAGTCATTGTGCTTAAACTTAGATTTCAGCAAATATAAAAAAAAATATATATATATATATATATATATATATATATATATATGCAACAAGCTTAAGAGGTATATATTTTAATTATATACCTACTATAATATTTAAAATAAAATGTTTTGATTTTTGTTATGTTTTTTGGTTTTTCTTGTTTTTTTATAACAATATTATAAAGATAACAAACAACACACAAAATGCAAGAAATAATAATAATGAAAGCAATGATCTAGTTTTCTATAAACAATTTATAAATATCATTAATGGGCTCAAGTTCTTCAGGAGTCATGAAATGTTCTTCTTCAAATTGAAAATTTTCTTTCAAGAATTTGACAAAAAGTGCTATAGTGATATTATCTCGTTTCAGACTCTGGTTTGTAGAAGTAAAGCTCGTGGCAATACTCTCGATATAACACAGCTCTAGGAACTCTCCTCCATATTTCCCTATCCGTAAGAACGACCTCTTGGTCTTCTACACGACCTAGGAATTGGTGTATAGTGGCTGCGTTCTCGAGGTATTCCTCGAAGGTGAACAATTCTGAAGACACAAGAGCTCTCCTATAAGCTAACCACCTATGGCAAGCTCTCTGAAGTTCATGATAAAAAATGAGTTGATGAGGATCCAGGATTCTATCTAGGACAAGCCTCTTGATTTGTTTAAGTTCTGTTGACCTAGATGAAATGATACCTAGTCTCCTATCAAGTTCGTCCCACAAAAGTTGGTTTCTATCTGTTTTAGGCACACTAAGCACAGAATTGATTTCTATGGCTGCTAATTGGTTTTCAACATTTATAGTAACTGCTAGTCTTTTCTTAGGAGCTACCATCTAAACATGATATGCAACTTAGTAGTTTTCTAATGATTTTAAATGCATCTATTTTTTTGTTTTTGTTTTTGTTTTCAAAAGGTTTTAGTTTCACGTCGGGTTCACCAAAATGTATCGTTCCAAATTTTTCGCACCCTTACCTTCAAAGCTATAGGATCCGTGCCCGGAAGGGGGATGCGGGAAGGATGGGACAATACCTCGGACTGAGAGGCCTTTGGAAGGTCCCGCCTCTTGGGGGAGGTGTATTAAGGTGATTTTTTGATGGATGGTGGGTTCACCAGGAAACTTTTGAATGGCAGTTTCCACGCCTAGGTTGGGAATGTGTTTGATGTGTTCAATTTTATCTTTAATCATTCAAATCCTAGGTTTGGCCAAATGAATCTAAGTTGTTCTATATGAAATGCAGATTTAAATGAATACAGAAAATAGAATTAACAGAAAACACAGAGAATAAATTAAGTGAAGAAATCCATACCTGGTTTCGGATGTCTGATGGAGGTTCTGATTTTTGAAGCAGTCAAGATCGTCTGGAATTTGACAGGATCGTCTCCTATCTGACAAGATCGTCTGAGATCTGACGAATTCGTCAGAGACCTGCAAACAGAGAAATAGATACAAAATACCAAAAATGCAACTATTCTGATGAAGGAAAATGATGTGAAATAATAATAAGGATGTTAATAAGATAATCCCGAATAGAAATGCAAGTAAATTATGACACTTTAATAGCTAATCATGATTTTATTATGCAATTAAACTACATGGGTGAACTCCAAGATGCAGGATAACAGAAAATAATAATAAAACTGACTAAATGCAGAATAAAATAGCAGCAAAGTATAGGAAAAGCGCAAACTCTGGGCACTGATTGCCCCCAATGCAGACTACAGTCAAAATCATCTCGAATTGGTACGAAATCGTCTCGAATTGGACAGGATCATCTACGATGATCTGAGCTTGCTTCGACTGAAGAATAACAAAGTTCCTGCAAGAAAACTTGGAAAGCACAAATGCAGATGGTAATCCAGGGTATTCTAATGCATGTAAAGGTCAAGTTACAGGAAAATTCAGCCAGGGGAATGTCAAGGGGGGTCCTAAGGTTTAAATAGGCTTAGGAGGGAGGTTAGGAGGTTGGAGATCATCCTAATTTGGAAGATCTCCAACGGGGGAGGTCTCTAACGGCGCAGACACGCTTTTGCCCAACTTAGAGACGCCGTTGAAACAGAAGCTAATTATGAAAAATTAGTTTTGGGACGAAATCGTCTGGACGTCCTAGTCCAGACGAAATCGTCCGATCTGAGGCGATATCGTCTGATCGGCGACGATATCGTCCAACGGTCACAACAAATCCTAAAAATGGCATGGAAAATGAGGAGAGCGGTTAAAAGGCGATTTGGGGTTGAAAATTTGAATTTGAATTATTACTAAGGTAATTTTAATTATTGCTAAGTTTTACTGCGCCAATTTTAGGGTGCTACATACCATAAATACTTTATATTCATTAAATCCATCCTATTAAATGATTATATATTATATCAATTTATTAGTATATTAAAAACATTCAAATTTTTCCTTATGATAGTGTTAAATATTTTGAGCCCATTTAGTTGTCATTGATGTCAAGATGAGAAGTTGTCATTGATGCCAAAGTGAACACATGAAGTTGTCATTAATACCATGGAGTACACCATCATTGACGCCAGGAGCAATGCGAAGAGTTGAAGAAAATGTTGTTTTATTAAGGTTTTTATTAAAACCATGGTGGCAAAATAATTTTCATCAAATCAGTGGAGTAGAAATAAAGGTTTAAATTTTATCTCAAGGAGGCCTTAATTTTTATTAAATTCAAAGGTTTATAAATATAATTTATAATTTTTTTTTTTATAATTTAAATAAATTATAAATTATAAAGGCAATAAAAGTGTTGACATCATCAAATTTAGTGGAGCACCGATGTCTATGTCATATGGTGAATTTCGTATATAAATACTATGCCAAAGGGGCATTAAAAACTTGCCTTCATCGATTAAAATTCATGCGATCGAGCAAAGTGTATTTCGTGCAATCATTGAGGAAGAAGATAAAAATTTGTGTTGTCTTTTAGCGCTAGGAAGTGTTGGTCCGGCTTTCATACACACCCTGCGAAGGATGAGCAGGAAGCTCCGGAGACACCCACGGGACGAATCCCACTCACTTTAGGATCTAGCTGGTTATCCAAGGTGCGAGTTACAGAGTCGGGTCGAATGTCTATTCACTCTTTTCCGCTTCTGAATAGATTTCAATATGGGTATGTCTGTTACCTTACGGGGGGTTCCTGAACTTGTTCGATAGTTGCAGAAGTTGTTACTTGTTAGCAATCAAGTTTTGAAATTGATTCTTGATCTGGCTCTCATGGGTCAGCAGATTTAAATAAAAGGCAAATAAAGAAAATAAAAATGGATCATTCACGGTAAGCAAAGAGAGGGTAGGGTAAGGCAGAAAGGGAAGTTTATCAAACTTTAAACTGTAAAACTTAAACTATCAATTTTATCTATGCTACTAGCTTCACAGCGAGAACAAATCCAAGAAGAAAGTGTCCAGATTTCTAAGATCACTTTCAACTAGGAGCACAAGGCAAAGTGGAGCAGATCTAGCAGAAAATTATAAATCGAAGGGAAGTTGGTTAAAGCTGGTATCTTTCACCGTGACCCTAGCTCACACGGTGAAGACAGAGCAATTAGAACAAACTTAACCTCAAATCTGTAATTTCCCCTAGCGAGACAATGGAACAAGCTGAAGCCTAACGACATATTTAAACTTGATAATGGCAGATTTACAGCATATATCTAACAAACTTTAATGGAACGGATAACAGAAGAAGATACACTTATCACAGATCTGTAAAATATTAGGCTCCTGGCCATGCTACCACAGAAAATAGCAAAAGCACATCAACTCCCAGTCCAGAAAACAAAGGATTTCACAAAATTTGCAAGAAATTGCTTATAAGCCTTTTATTTCTAAGTCTCCGCCTCCCGCAATTACATTGAGAAGAAGTATTTATAGACTCAGGACAGACCCTGATCTTTTCAGAAATATCTTCTTCCCCAAACTGCAAATCTTATCTTTTTTTTAAACCCTAGGACCCGGGTTTTACAATATAAAGCCATTAAAACAAAGTTGTGGATAGAACTTAACCATTCTGCAAATCTGTGCAGTCAGCTGCCATAAATGGAGAAGATAGAGTTGAATGCCACTTGCATTCATCCGCAGCTGCAAATGAATGCTCTCATTAATTTCTGTTGGTGAGCCGGATGAGTCACCACCTCTCTCAGATCTGATCTCCGTAAAGCCATCCCTGTGTTGAAATTGTCTTCATGCTATTAATTCTGCCATAAATTTGTCATTGAATGCCCTCATCGGCATCTTCTCTTCTAGCATGGCGGTCCTTGACTAAATCCGCACTTTAACTTTGCCTTTATGGTCTTTTTCAGTTGTCCCGTAAGTGCCAGATGGATTCCTGCATGAAAGACAAAAGATTAATTAGCTCTTTAATAAAACATAAAATCAAAGCTTAAAGGATAAAAGCAGATTAAAATCCTGAATTTAAACTTGCATGTCGGCCTCTGTTTGTCTGTTACGCGCTTTGACACGTGTCGCTATCCCAGGAAACCTTCTGTTTATAGCTGGAATGCACTTCAGGCCCTTTGGGGAACTTTCTCTCTCCTGTCGCGATTCTGCGACATGTCGCGATTTCGTGACATGTCACGAAATCGCGACGTCCCTAGCGCTAGCGGCTCTTCTTCTCAACTTGGTCGTGAAAATGCGACATGTCGCGATTTCGTGACATGTCACGAAATCGTGACATCCTTCCTGCCAACTGCGCTTCCTGTTCCAACAGTCGTGAAAATGCGACATGTCGCGATTTCGCGACATGTCGCAAAATCGCGCCTCTCGCTGGCCGTCGTACATCTTCCTTGCTTCCTGTCGCGATTTCGTGACCCTTCTAGCACTTAACATTTTCTCAAATTCTTCTCACCATGCCGCTATTTCGCTGCATACTTGTTTTGCAAGACTTCCTTAAAAAGGTGCAGCGCATCGCTACCACTCTCACCCATGATTTCGAAACATGTAGCGCATCGCTGCAGTTTCAACACTTAACCCTTTTTCTTTGACGCCTTAAGTCTTTGAAACATCTCAGCCTTAAAACATTTCACAACTGGAAAACGTGCAGCGCATCGCTACACTTTTTGGTTTAGAGCCTTCTTCGACAAATGCCCCGCGATTTTGGAACATGTCAGCGCGTCGCTGCAAGTTTCTACTTGAACTCCCTTCTCCAAAACGTGCAGCGCATCGCTGTAGTTTTTAGCACTTAAGCTCTTTTAGTTGATTTTTCTCTTGCACTCAGTGGAAATGCGACATGTCGCGATATCGCGACATGTCGCCAAATCGCGCTCCTCCGTACAACTTTCTTCTCTCTCCTCCGGTCGACAGCGATTTTGCGACACTTTCCAAAAATGGAAATGTCGCGATATCGTGACACTTCCAAAAATGGAAAGTGTCGCGATTTCGCTACACATTTGCGACTTAGCCGATTTTTTGAAAACCTGTCGCGATTTCGCGACATTTCCATAAATGGAAGTGTCGCGATTTCGTGACATTACTAAAAAAGGAAAGATTTGATTTTTCATGTATTTATCTGACTGTTTTCTGGATTTTCTTGGTGCCGGTGCAGGATTTGGCTTAAGCATGAATGATTTCTAGCATGTAAAAGTTAAGTCCAAGAAAACACAAGCTAGAAAGACAGGAAAAGCACAACCTAAAAAGGAAACAAGCAAAACTGGATTAAGACTGAAAAACATCTAGAGGGTCCCTACTGCAAAAATGAAAGTTCAGAATTTTCAGAGGGTGAAATTGATTTTTTTTCAGTGGGGGTGTGTTGCTTCTCAACAAATGGCGATATCTGCGGGTAAAATAGTAGCACTATTTTAGAACCCAAGACTCTAGTTTCAAAACAAAAAGACCATGCATCATGCCTTGCCACAGACATTCTTCGCAATAAATTGACTGTTAACTGCTAGCTGTTAAAATTTCCCAAGGACATACTAGGCTGGATTACTTCAAGGAAGATTTCTGATGTGCAATTTCAAAGGGTATAAACTTTCTTCAAGGATGACTGAATCGAATGTTGAACTCTGGACTGATCAACTTCTCTAGATCATAAAAATGGGAAACCGAGTAGAGCTCTGTTTACTAGTTTAGCCTTTTACAGCCTAGACAGAGTTACCCTTTAGATTTACACGACCCAAATTTACAACTGTAAGGAAGGATCTTCAACTTGGTAAAAGAAAAATAGCTTTTGGAATCTGGCTGCCTCTCTCTCATATAACTCTTTTTTCTTTTTTTTTCTTCTTCTCTCTTTTTTTTTTTTGAAATATATCAATATCTGAAAGGCCTTAGGGAAATCACAATTTTCTTTTAACACTTGATCAATCTGGAACTGTTTCAGTCTAGGCACTGATAGCCTCTGTGGATACCCAAATAATTGCATGAACCATAGTCCCCTCTTATAACCAGCTTTTCTTGGATTCCCTGGGAGTTCCTCCAACTAAACAGCATAGCAGCTTCTCTATAATTAAAACAACTGTGGCAAGCAAGACACAAGATCCAATCATCTCTCTACCTTCATCCTGAATAGCAAAATAGTTCCACAGTTCAGAGTAAGCAGACTATCTCAATTAGAATAATGAACAGAATGGGGCACTGGATTGTGGATTTATCAGCTCAGAATAAAACAATTTTCAGCAGGCTGACTTTTCATTGATGCTCAGACAAAGGCAAAGAACAGAGACCTTTAGAAGCTAAAGGACTTTGCATAGACTTTCAAGGACAGACAGGCCTTGAAGCAAAACAAGATAAAACTGGCCTTAAAGAAAAACAAAATAAAAACTGGCCTTAAAGCAAAACAAAATAAAACTGTACAGACTAAAACACTGAACTATACAGGAAGCAAAGAAAAAAGAAGCAAAGCAACTAAAACTGAAACAAAATACTATACAAGCTTAAATAAAAGCAAGGATTAACTAAAAACACAGCAACTAAAAACTGTACAGGCAACTAAGAAGAAACATAAAACTAAAAACTATTGAAGCAAATGCACAAGAAAACTAGAACTATACTAAAGCAAAATAAACTTGCAGAGCTATTTACAATATGTACACATATTACAACTTCTTTATGACTTCATTCAAATGATACATTGGATGGAACAGCAGAGAAATAATGTTTCAAGTATTGACCATTAACAGGGAGGTCCAGAAAATTACCATCCAAGTCTTGTAAGCGGAATGCATTGTTACCCAATATTTCAGCAATTTGGTAGGGGCCTATCCACAGTGGCTGCAACTTTGTGTGCTTACCCTTCTTCTCATGAGCCTTGTCCCACAGGAGCACCAAGTCTGCCAATCTGAAAGCTTTCACTTTGGCCCTCTTGTCAAACCACCTTTTGACGGTTTCTTGATGCCTCTTGAAGTGCTCCGGGGCTTGGAGTCTTTCATCCTGCAAGTTAGTGAGATCTAAAACACGGGCTTCGAGCATCATCATGATCCTCAAAATAATCTAAGGCAAATTGGTAGGGAGGAAGCTTGAGAGAGATGGGAACAATTGGCTGGGTACCATACAGCAAAGCAAAGGGAGAAGTCTTAAGAGCAACCTTATGTTTTATCCTGTCAGCCCACAGTGCATATTTCAACAATGTATGCCACTGCCTGGGTTTATCTGCTGCAGACTTTTTGATGGCATTCATTAAGTTCTTGTTGGTAGACTCAGCCAATCCATTGCCTTGGGGATAAT